>CM023541.1:8988741-10188741 GCA_013350335.1 Chimonanthus salicifolius
GTCCCGCCAGGAGGAATATCATCAAGAAGAAATGAAAGTGTATTGTGATTTACCTTGACGATGAGAGTCTCGTCAAGTGATGGCTATGTATATGCATGATGGGAGGGACTCATTACATGTGCATATTTACATAGCATTGATTTACCTATTTTGATGACCATATATTATGATAATGGATGATTTTATATACTAACCATGTGGTAGCCCTAATCGAAAATCCTACTGGGCGCGTTGATCTAACGCCCTAATTCTATCCATAGAGGATAATGCAGGAAATGGAAAAGGGAAAGAGAAGGTCGTGGACCTGGAGGGGAGCCAAGCTTAAGCGCTTGATTGACGATTGGGATGCCATTATTAGTGTCTTTTGAGTTATATTTTATGGACATGTAACAGATAGTAGACTTTGCTATGGTTTGTTTATGGTATTGACAATGGATGTTTGGATTAAGTTATTTAATAATTGATACTTGTACTTGCTATCTATTCAGTCTAATTCCGCAGCTAGTCTAGTTATTCCGCATAACTGTTTAGTCCATGTTGGGATTGTTATCGTGGGTTTTCGTCCATGCACATTTGGGTGGCCAGTTAAGAGTCGGACTTAGAAAGTCCGAACTTAGTCGTGTCTTGACGCCGCCCGCTCTTTTCCGGTGTATTCTATATTATTTAAAAAAAAAGTAAGACTCTGATTTCCTGGAGAGGACGGGCGTTACAGTTGGTATCAGAGCGAACGGGAGTTTGAATCATCGATGTAAGATTAAGACGGTTCATGTATCACTGATAGATAAGAATCCCCAACTGACCGATTCTTCGGAGTCCGCTGACTGGGGCCGGATTAATTTACTCCGCTCTTTTCCTCCTTAGCCTCTTCTTCCTTCCTCTTGATCTTTGGCCGAGAGTGAGCTTGAGAGTCTTGAGCTGAAAACCCAAGGAGAGGGTTCGGCCAAAGAGTGTAGGTTTGAGAGAGGGAGAGGAGGAGAGAATGGAAACCCTTAAAATGAAAGTCCCATTAACTTCCCTTTCAACTCATCTCTTTAACTCAACTCATATCTTAAAATCAACTGTACTTAACTCACTTAAAATCAACTCTTCATTGATTCCATTTCCAAGTTAATTCAACCCCAATTTAATTAAGATTGAACTCACTTGGTGGTCAACCAAGTCAACCATGACCCATTGGGTCCTAATTGGGCATTTGACCCAATTGACAACCTTGACCCCATTAAATAAATCTTATCCCTTTATTTCAATTGAACCTTGTCCATAATCCGTTGGGTCTAATTGGGCAATTGACCCAACACCTTACCCATCTAAGGTCTATTTCCATTAATTCACAAATTAAATGGACAATTTCCATAATATTCATAACTTGAAAATCCGGGGTGTTACAGACTCTGATTTTCGGCATAGTGAAAGAGGGCGGGGCGTTACAATTCGTATCAGAACGAAACCGGAAGAATGTATCTTTTGAAGTAAGATTAAGACGGTATCATGTCTCACTAACAGATAAGAATCCCAACTGACCGACTCTTCGGAGTCCGCTGCACGGGGGCCAGATTATTTTACTTCGTTAGACTCAGACTGAAGCATTCAATCTAAGAGCAACATTTGACGAAAAGGAATGATAGCAAGGGAAGGACAATCACTATAAATTGGATTTATCAAACGTAACAAGATAGGGCATATTCCCCCAAAAATGAGAAACAGTGATGGATTTTATCAAACCTAGCAAAATAGGAAAAATTCCCTTATTTTCCCCAAATTTAGAAAGAACACTTGATACTTAGAAGTTTTCCCAAAACTAAGGGTGCTTATTTGGCAATTCCCCCAAACAAGAGACATTATGTGATACATAGAAAAACTTCCCAAAACAAAGAATGCAAGATGATGATTAGGCAATTTCCCCAAGTATGTGAACGTAGATCGATCAATGTGTCGATGACGACAATTGGTGGGTATATCGGTCCCCCGATAGATACAGCGGTTCCATGGTAAAAGTGACAGTTCTATGGATAGATACTACCTTCCCATGGATGAGGGTTTCCATGGTGGTTTGGGTTGATACAGGATATTGGCACTATGGTAGACGTATTGGTAATGTGAAGGACATCTTGGTCCCATAAGTGACATATTGGTCTTATGATAGACATCTCTTGATTCCATAGTCGACGTATTGGTCGTATGTTAGGCCTGTTAGCCCTATGATAGACATATTAGTCCTACGAAGGTTATTAGTTATGCCCATGAATGGATTATACCCATAGGGGGGTAATATTCATGGATCTGATGAACAAAATTTTTCGTCCTTATTTGGACAAGTATGTAATCGTTTTCATTAACGATAACCAGGTTTATTCCCACCATTGGGAGGAGCATACCGAACTTCTAAGGATGGCCTAGGACACCCTAAAGAAAAATCAATGATATGCCAAAGCAAACAAGTGTGAGTTTTGGTTATCTAAGGCCAATTTCTTAGGACATGACACATCAACGGAAAGAATAGCCGTGGACACGACTAAAGTAGCAGCAGTGAGAGAATGGAAAGCACTGAAGAATGTGACCGAGATCTGTAGCTTTCTGGGATTGGCCGGTTACTATAGGAAGTTTATCATGGACTTCTCCAAGATTGCATCTCCAATTACCCGACTCACTCACAAAGGAGTCAAATTTGAGTGGTCGGAGGTATGCAACCGGAGATTCGAGGAACTGAAGGAGAGGCTTACAACCGCTCCTATTCTGATTTTGCCGGAAAGAGGCAAGGGCTATGATGTACATTACGATGCTTCAGGAGAGGGACTCGGGTGTGCTCTCAGTCAAAGTCATCGTGTGGTGGCTTATGGTTCAAGACAGTTGAAAATTCATGAAGGCCTTGATCCCACACATGATCTGGAACTAGTCGCAGTTGACTTTGCTCTCAATAGTTGGAGACACTATCTTTATGGCGAGAAGTTTGAGGTGTTTTCAGATCACAAAAGTTTGAATTATTTGTTTGATCAGAAGGAACTCAACATGAGGCAGCGCAGGTGGATGGAATATCTACAAGACTATGATTTTGCGCTTCGGTATCATCCTGGCAAGTTGAACAAAGTGGCGGATGCCCTCAGCCGCATGTCACATACGACAGTGGCCAGTTTAATCAGGAAGGAATAGGAGATGCTGAATACCATTCGAGAATTCAACTTGTATATCAAGAACCATGGGAGTATGTATAATTTGATCATACGGTCCAACATGGTCTCCAAAATAGAACAGGAGCAACGGACAGATCCGGAAGTGGAGGAGATATGGGCCAAGATGTCTACTGGTGAGGTTATACCGGAATGGGAATTACGACCGGGACAAGGTCTTGTATTCCGAGGTAGGACATATGTGCCTAAGAGCTGCAGAAGAGAGTTGTTGATCGAGGCACACCAAACCAAACTCTCTATCCATCCGGGCAGCACTAAGATGTATCGTGATCTGATGAGGCACTATTGGTGGCATGGACTTAATAGAGATGTGGCAGAGTTTGTTGGTCACTGCCTAACCTGTCAGCAGGTTAAGACGGAACATCAGAAGCCACCAGGCTTACTCAAACCCTTACCAGTGTCGGAGTCGAAATGGGAACACATCTCTATGGATTTTGTGACAAGGTTGCCAAGGTCATCGAAGGGCAACGATGCGATATGGGTCGTGGTAGATCGATTGACCAAGTCTGCGCACTTCCTTCCCATCAAGATGACAGATTCATCTGAGACTTTGCGTCGACGATACATCTGGGATATCATCAGACTACATGGTATTCCTCGGACTATTGTGTCCAATAAAGATGGTTGATTCACCTGCAGAGTATGGCAGAGCATGCAGTCGGCTATGGGGACGGATCTATTGACTAGTACAACATTCCACCCACAGACTGACGGACAGTCGGAGAGGACGAAACAGACATTGGCGGATATGCTGAGAGCATGTATGCTAGACTTCAAGGGTGGATGGGAGGATCACTTGCCGCTGGTGGAGTTCTTTTACAACAACAGTTACCAGGCAAACCTCCAGATGGCTCCATTCGAGGCCTTGTATGGTAGGCCATGTAGGTCACCAGTGTGCTGGACAGAGGCCGGTGAGCCTGCACTTATTGGAGCCGAGCTAGTTGCAAAGACTACGGTGCAGATTAAGTTGATACGACAACAACTACTTGCTGTGTAGAGTCGTCAGAAGAGCTACACTGATAAGAGGAGAAGGTTCCTTGAGTTTGAGGTGGGAGACTTAGTGTTCTTAAAAGTCTCGCCATGGAAGGACACATGCGATTCTGGAAGAAAGGGAAACTGTTGCCTAGATTTGTGGGGTCGTTCGAATCCTGAAAAGGGTGGGGGAGGTGGCTTATCAGTTGGCACTTCCTCCATAGTTGTCATCTTTGCACGATGTGTTCCATGTGTCCATGTTGAGGAAATACAACCCTGATCCTTCACCCGTGTTGAACGTGGAAGATGTGGATGTGCAAAGCGACGTAACATATGTGGAGAAGTCGGTCAGAGTGATCGGGAAAGAACAAAGAGTACTACGGAACCGCGCCATTTAGTTCGTCAATGTGGTATGGGATCGACATGGTAATGAAGAAGCCACCTGGGAACTTGAATCGGAAATGAGAACAGCTAAACCGGAGCTTTTTGTATAAGTTGTTTGAAACCCTACTTCACTCAATTTTCGAGACGAAAATTTCAAAAGAGGGTAATATTGTAATAGCCCGGGTTTTCAATGCAATAAATATACTAGCTATTATTTAATTTAATTGTGAAAAATTATGAATTATAGATGGAAGGGATGTTTAATGAATAAGGATTGGGGCAATGGCCCAAGTATGGTCCAATGGACCATGGATAGGCTTGATTTTATTTAATTGGGTCAAAGTGGTCAATTGGGTCAAGTGCCCAATTAGGACCCAATGGGTCAAGATGGATTGATGATTAGGGTAAATGGGTAAGGAATGGAGTTAATCGGGTCATGGACCCAATTAAGATCAAAGGCATGGGGTCCATCCCATTGGCAAGTGTAGGAGTGGAATTATCCCAGTGGCATGGCCAAGTGGGACCCAACTCCACCTCATCAAGTGAGGTGGCGTGTGGACTAAGGCACAAGTGGGGCCGACCACCATGGGTGAGTCAAAGATAAATTAAAGAAGATTAAATGCAGTGAGGGGAATTAAATTGTTTAATTGTAATAACCTAAGTTAAATATAAATTCAAATGATTGAGTTGGGAAATGGGTTGCATTTAAATGTAGTGAGTCAAATGGGGAGTGAGTCACATAAAAGATCAAAAGATGGAGTGAGTCAAGAGGGTGGTTTCATCTCATGGAAACCACTCCACCAAAACCGTTGGGATGAGGGTGGTGTGTGCCATGTGGAGGGCATGCACCCCTTGGTTAGACAAAGAGCTTAAGTGGAGGACATGTAAGGACCATGATTGGGCAAAGGAGAGGTGGTGGTTCCATCTCATGCAAACCACCAAACCACCAAGAGGAAACCACCAAGCCCAAAGCCGTTGGAAGGGTGGTGTGTGCCATGTGGAGGCATGCAAGACCATGGATTGGTCAAAGGAGAGGTGGTGGTTCCATCTCATGCAAACCACCAAACCACCAAGAGGAAACCACAAGCCAAAACCGTTGGATGGGGGTGGTATGTGCCATGTGGAGGGCATGCACTCCCTTGTTTGGTCAATGGACTCATGGGGAAGACTCCACATTGATGAGGGTGGAGTCTAACCCAAGCAAACCCTAGACAAGATGGAAAGGAAGCTTTCCATCTCATCTCACTCTCTCCCTTTCTCACTCAAGGCCGACCCTCCCTCTAAGACAAAGGAGAAAGGACTTAGAGTTTTCCATCTCAAGCTCCTCTCCCTCTCATAAGAACCCTAGGGCCGACCCTCTCACAAAGACAAAGGAAGAAGACTTAGATTCTCTCCCTCTCAAGCTCACTCTTGGCCGAAGATCAAGGAGGAAGAAAGAAAAAAGACTAAGGAAGGAAAAGAGTGGAGGAGCAAGTCAAAACGAAAGAAACCGGAGGAGTCGTGGAATCGGTACGTATGGTTTAGTATGGTTTACAAATTGAAAGGAAGGAAACCATGGAATTCCATTTTTGGATTGGAGAGTTGGCCAAAATATTATGGGCCATGGATGTAAAAATCCATCCAAGAAATAAGATAGAAAATGGACAAACCCTAATGGGTAAGATAGGTTATGTAAATGATAGATTACTAAGGACACTACGTATATACGGCTTAAGCATGGAAAAGATGGTCAAGGAACATGGTTCGGCCATTGCATGGCCAAACCCTAATATTGTAATGCAAAAAGACCGCATGCATGTTTAATGTGAGGGATGGATTGTGATCAAAGATCATGGGTTGGCCTTGCATGGCCAAACCCTAGATTGTTATGCATGGACCATTAAGGACTAAAAAAGGATTGGATGAGGTTCAGCCATGGTGTATGGCCGAACCCCATGAACCACGTTGAGGAATCATTTGTGGATCCATGCATGTAATATTTAGCTATAGATCTATGTTTGTGGATCCATGCATGTAATGTTTAGCTATAGATCTATGTTTGTGGATCCATGCATGTAATGTTTAGCTATAGATCTATGTTTTGGACCTAAGTTATGGGTAAATGAATTAGGTGATCAGCTATGGAAGGAAATAATGGCTAAGATGTAAATATGATAGAAATGAAGGACCATGGGTTCGGCCATGGTGTATGGCCGAACCCCATGGGGAATGTTTTGTAGACTTAGGGTTTTTAAATGATTAACTTAGGTGTGATTGGTTAATAAATCAAAAGAGGGAATGATCTTGAACCCACATTTAATTAAAAGATCAAGGACTAAAAAGTGGGACCCAAAACCAAGTGAGTGAGGTTCAGCCATGTTGTATGGCCGAACCCCACTAAGGCATGTTTGTGGACTTAAGCATGGTTGGAAATCAAATGAAGCATTGGTTTGAATTATTGATATGTAATAAGGTGACGGGATCTCACAAGCGGTGTACGATAGGCTTGACGCGATCGGTGAGCGGTTTTTGCACGAAACGCAAGGTCAATGATATATTGGTCGTTTCCTACCTTATTGAAAACCATGGAATATGTATATGTGAATGTTTTACTTGAATTATTTTAGTATCAAATGATATGTCTTAATGATGGGATTTTAATGCTATGATTTGTATTATTACATAGCATGTTTGCACTTGCATCTCAAGCATGGCATGGGAGGCATCAAATGTAACTGGAGTCCATGCTCCGTCGGGGCGTCTGTAAGGCATTCGTAGGGGTACCTTGATGTGCATTATCCATCAAGAAGGATGTATGATTGATTTGTAATCGGAGTTCCATGCTCCGTCGGGGCGTCCGTAAGGCATTCGTGGGGATACCTTAATGTGCATTATCCATCAAGAGGGATACTATGTGATTGTGATACCTTGATGAGGATTTTCCATCAAGAGGGATACTATGTGATTGTGATATGGTTGATGGGTGGGACTCATGGCATATGACACCCATGGCATGGCATTGACTTGCATGGTTTTGATATTATTTATATCTATGTGTTTTGCTATACTAATGCATGTGTTGACCCTACTCGGAGTACCTACTGGGCGCGTTGTCTAACGCCCTACTTCTACCTTAGATGATGACATAGGAAATGGACAAAGCGAAGGACGTGATCGGAGCCAAGCTTAGGAGCTTGGAGGAGCTAGATTGATTTATTTAAGTTTTATTCATGGATATGTAATTTGAGTACTTAGCTTGTTGGACTGTAATAATTAGACTATTTGCTATGGTTCTGACTTTTATTTTGGACATTTTAATTTGAGGTAATTATCATATAGTGATGTACTTCCTTGCTATTTAATAATTGGTAGGATAGAACTCTATTATAATTCCGCATTAAGTTTGATTCCGCAAGCTTAACTTATTACGTGTGAACCGTTCTTGTGGACTTAGTTTCACGAAAACGTATGGTTGGTCAGTTAAGGGTCGGGCTTTGGAAGCTCAGACTTAGCTCGCGTCGTGACGTCTCACTCTCCCTCACTCTTTATTTTAAAAAAAAAATAGACTCTGATTTTCGGCATAGTGAAAGAGGGCGGCGCGTTACAGTAAATGCGTTGAGAAATGAACATGGAACTTAGATGGAAATAGGGATGATGAAATTAAAATGGAAAATCAAACTAATATGTATGTTTGAATTTGATGAGGTAAAGAGGCATACAAAGTGAACGCGATTCGTCTCACACGACCGTTAGCGTTATCATTGCAAGACAAGAAAGGATAGTATATCGGACATTGGTAGGATTCTTACCTCACTGAGAACACTATGGAGTATAATATGACACTTGCTTTATTCAAAATATGATGTGTACTTTGGCTAAATAAATTGCATATGATTATGAGTTGATTTTCAATGATATGATGTATTTTAAATGAAATGGCATTCTTGCATACATTACCTCATGCATGGCATGGGAGGGAACACATGTGACCAACAAGCCAAGTCCTGAGCTGTCCGGACAAGACTTGGGCTTGAGATTAGCTTATATGATGCTATATGAACCGTTGAGATTTGGCCGCGTCCGGTTGATAGAAAAATACGATGTAATTGGGCCAAAGAACCCTTGGGTAGTCAGTCCCGAAACCCTGCAGAGAGGGAGGAGACCACACTCCACCGGCAATCTCGGTTAATTTGATGATGGGTATACAGTGCCCTGGTGGTTGCCGCCTCAAACACTGTCGACATGATTGGCCAAGGAAACCATTGATTGATTTATGGTCTGATTGGGTATGGAGATTGGTGGGATTTCGTTTGGCATGGACACCCATGACATGACACTTATGTTAGCATGATTATGATATGGACATCAAGCATTGTTTTATTACTTACATGATGTTTTTACAAATATGCCTTTAATGATGTATAAACCTTTGATTTATGATATTCTAATATTACTCCTATGTGGACCCTAACCCTAATTGGAATACCTACTGGGCATGTTGACTAATGCACTACTTCTACCCTATAGATGTTGGAACAGAAAATGCTAAGGAAAAGGATGTAGGACCGGAAGGGGGCCAAGCGTAGGAGCTTGGAAGATTGAAGTTTAAATTGCTTAGTTTTGATTTCAATGATGTATTTGGAGGACTTGCATTTTGGGTTGTAATAATTTAGACTATTTGGGACACCTTAAAACTTATTTGCTATCGTTTGGTAATCTTTAGTTTTATTGAAATTTTATGGTGATTGGCTTTCCTTGCCTAATGATGTTAAGAAAATGAATAACATCTTATTCATATAAATTATTCCTCAAGTAATAAGATAAACGTGTGTAAATGTTTTAGTGGATTTAGTCCACACACACGTAATAGTGGCCAATCAAGGGTCGGGTTTTAGAAACTCGGACTTAACTCACGTTGTAACGGCTCGTCCTCTCTCACTTATAAAAAAAAATATACTCTGATTTATGCAAGTGAAAAAGGGCGGGGCGTTACAAAAATATGATGAATTTTATATGGGGTTTGATACCCAAACATTGTATGCAAGTTGGACCTAGTTGCATACTACTGAAAATCAGACAGGTTTTAGAGTGCTGGATTGTGAGATTTTTATCTCAGTCTCCGATTATCAAAATAATGGAAAATTTCTGTCTAATTTGGATCCCATGAAGATTTGTATATCCAAAAAAAACATGAGAGGTAGATTCAACGATTTGATAGGTCAATTATGGTCTGCAAGACAAAAACCTCGGATCAGACTACAAATTGTTGAGCAATGTACATGTCTGAGTATTTTGATCATAACTCGGGCTTACGAATGTCAGTTTCGGACGAACTAGATATCTTTGTAATTCTATCTCAGAGAACTACCCACTGTATGAATATGAGACCTTGGTTTGATTCGAGATGTTATCAGAAAGTTCTGCATGATGGGTCAAATTCTGTTTTGTTTAACTCTTTTAAACGTTAAACAAATTGTACATTTTAGTACCCCCTTCGACTCAATTTGTTTGGACAGAACAGATGCAGTTTATTTATCAGAATTATTTATTTATAAATGGGTTAACTGAGAGAAAATTATAATGGTCCAAAATTCTAATCAATGACAGTAAATTCCGGGACCTGAAGCTTGTTGGAACTTGGTCTTGGTGGTGTGTCTGAACTTGATAAATTGCAAAGTTTAGGTGAGGGAAATTAACCTTGTTTATTGAACTATTTTGATTATGTTTTATCTTTCGAAAATTTAATTTGAATGTTTGGATCATTTATTGAAAGATAGTATCAGCATCTTGTGAATTCCTTGGTTGGATATCATGTGTACATTGAAATTGTCAACACATGTTATATTTATTAATTTTCATGTGTTCATTGAAATTAGTAACACATGTTATGTTTGTCATGTGTTTATTGTATTTGTTTAACACATGTTATATTGGCCATGTGTTTATTGAATTTGTTAACACATGTTATATTGTTAATTGTTTATTATGATCATGTTATTGGCATGCATGACATGGCATTCATGAATTAGATATTTGTTGATTCGTCATACATGAGCATCCACGATTGGGTGGATGAATTGTATTGTTGATTCGGATCATTAACCCTGCACTCCTTTGGGGACACTCGTCGTGCACATTGGGCTCTTGTTTGACTGCCTTGCACTCCCTTGTGGACATTCGTCGTGCATATTCGTTGGGTTATGACCATTAGCGCACATGTACTATGATTAACTAAGTTAAGTTTTGCATGATTCGACGATTAGCTTTCGTCCGTTACGATGCATGGGTAGGGGGGCATGCACCATAACTGCATCTTAACATGACATGCATTTTTGTAAGATAATGTTTAAATTTATTTGGATTTATCGTTGTATGCCTAGTTTGATATCGTTATATGCATAATTCTTGTATGGTTATTTCCTTCACTGGGCATGGAGCTCATTCCCTACATTGCAGAAATCCATTGGAAGGAAAAGTCCGATAGGCAGATCCGTAGAAGGGACTTCGCTGGGACCGTTGGCTTAATTAGTAGTTGTTATTTTGTTAAGAATTTTATAGATTTTATTTGGGAGTGAGACACAACAAATATCATTCGATTTATTCGTAGTTGGGTTGAGTTGTGCTTCTGTTTCCAACATGCAGTTGGGGAAGCTTTGATTTGATTTGATTTGATGTAGGACTTATCGTATGATTTAAGATTAGACCTCTTTATTGATAAAAAAAAAAAATGAGTTGTTGGACAATTGTTTGATTCCGTGCTAGATGAGGACTAATCCTATATGGGAATGATGTTCAATGGACATGCTTAATTCATTGAAATATTTCGCACTCTGATTACTTCTAATATTGTTAGTTGAGAGGAAAAAAAATGGAATGATGAATATCTTATTCCTGTTATTGGATCGTGTTCGATTCGTGTAAGGCTTCGTTTATTGTGTTAGAATGGGCGGGTCTTTACAGATACTCCTTCCTCTTCTGGTCAGACCAGATCATCTCGCCAGACCAGATCTGTAATGCCCCACCCTTTTTCACTTGCCAAAAATCAGAGTATTTTTTTTTTTTAAATAAATAGTGAGATAGAGCGGGAACATCACGATGGGAGATAAGTCCGAGCCTCCAAAGCCCGACCCTTAACTGGCCAACCAAGCGTGTACGTGGACCAAGTCCACGAGAACGGTTCACAAGCGATAAGGTTACTTGCAGAATTAAACATAATGCAGAATTAAAATAGAGTTCTATTGTACCAATTTTTAAATAGCAAGGAAGTCCATCACTTAGTGATAATTACCTTAAGTTACAATGCCCAAAATTAACAATCCAAACCATAGCAAATAGAATAAGTTATTACAGTCCCAACTACGACCTACTCAAATTACATTGTCCATGAAGAAACTTAAATAAAATGAAAGTAGATTATCCAAGCTCCTAAGCTTGCCTCCGATCGTGTCCTTCGTTCCGTCCATTTCCTGTGTCATCATCTAAGGTAGAAGTAGGGCGTTAGAAAACGCACCCTGTAATGCCCCTGTCTTTTTCACTATGCCGACGGAAAATCAGAGTCTATTTTTTTTCTTTTGAAAAGAAGAGTGAGAGAGAGAGGGACGCCACGACGCGAGCTAAGTCCAAGCTTCCAAAGCCCGACCCTTAACTAGCCAACCGTACGTGTGCGTGGACCAAGTCCACTAAAACGGTTCACACGTACTCAAGTTAACATGCGGAATAATCACAGATGTGGAATTATAATAGGAAACAATCCTATTCCATTTTAGATAGCAAAGTAGTCCAACACTTACCAATAATTATCTTAACTTAAAGTATCCAAAATTAACCTTCCAAACCATAGTAAATAATCTACGTTATTATAGTCCCGACTGCTTAGTTACTCAAATCACATTGTCCATGAATAACTTAAATAAAACGAAGCTAAAACATCCGAGCTCCTAAGCTTGGCTCCGATCTCGTTCCTCTTTCCGTTCATTCCTGTGTCATCAACTAGGGTAGAAGTAGGGCGTTAGACAACTCGCCCAGTAGGTATTCCAATTAGGGTCAAACACATGGGTTAGTATAAAAATCCAGATATAATACATCATGTCGTATCTGTAAAACATCGTGTCCAAAATAGTGTATGATAATAGAGATCCAATCATACAGATAAAACTAGAAACAATGCATGATAATAGAGATCATAATCATGCTGATACAATGCCATCCTATGAGTCCCACCCATCAGCCATAACACAATTACAAAACATCCTCTTGATGGAAAGCTCCTCATCAAGGTATCCTCACAAAAATAGTATCCTCTTGATGGAAAACTCCTCATCAAGGTATCCCCGCAGTTGTCTTACGGACGCCCCGACGGAGCGTGGATTTCCGGTTACCTCTTGATGGGATAATGCACATCAAGGTACCCCTCACTACTTACGGACGCCCCGACGGAGCGTGGGTTTCCGGTTACCTCTTGATGGGATAATGCACATCAAGGTACCCCTCACTACTTACGGACGCCCCGACGGAGTGTGGGTCTCCGGTTACCTTTCATCCCTCCCATGCTACGCATGAGATGCAAATGCCATCATGCTATGTAAAAATACAAATCATAGCATTTAAAATTCCATAATTGAAACACACTGTTTGATACCAAAATAACGTACCAAACACGATTTAAAATCATCATATATACATATCCATGCTTTCAATGAGGCAAGAATCCTATCAATGATCAACTAATATGTCCTTTACGTTTTCGTCCGAAAACTGCTCACCGATCGTACACCGCTTGTGAGGTGCCGTTACCTTATTACATATCAATAAGTTAGAACAACGTTCCGTTTGACTTCCAACTGTACTTATGTCCACAAAACACCTTGGTGGGGTTCGGCCATACAACATGGCCGAACCTCACTTACTTGGTTTTGGGTCCAAGGTCATGCCATCGTTGATTCATTACTCCAACACACATAAGTTTATCATCTAACATTTATAAAACCCTAAGTCCATAAAACTTTCTCCATGGGGTTCAGCCATACACCATGGCCGAACCCTTGGTCCATCATTTTTACCCATATTTACCTCTTTGCCATTAATCTTTCCATGGCTACTCACTTAGTTATATATACATGACTTAAGTCCCAAAATCATTCCATTAGTTTTACATTAATGGAAGCCCTAAATCCATAAAACATTTTCTATGATTCAATCATTCACTTTGTGGCCATTCTTTCCTTCCATAAATAATCACATATTTAAGTTACCCATACTTAGATCCATAGCTGAACCATAAACCTAGTTCCATAAATGATTCATCAAATCATGACATAATACAAATTGACCCATTAAAATGGTTCATGGGGTTCGGCCATACACCATGGCCGAACCCATGATGTCTTATTTCCCATTTTCTCTTTTAAGTGATATACACTTTTAGGTCCATAATCAATGTCCCTCTAAGGGGGTTTAATCATACATTTAGGTCTCTCATTTTGAAACATCATCTTCCATATTTAAAGACCTATTAAGATGACGACATTTCTCCATGGGGTTCGGCCATACAACATGGCCGAACCCATGATCCATGGTTCTTTAAAACCTTTTAAAAACACTAACATACATCCATGGTTCCATCCTTTAAAACACTTTCACATCACCCATATACTTTCATGGTTTTCAAGCTTAAAAACCCTTTTTAAAATCAATGACCTCCCTTCATGGGGTTCGGCCATACAACATGGCCGAACCCTATGGTTCCTCATTTTCTTTAAAAAGAATCATACATCTATGATTTGATCCTTTGATGGTTCTCATACATACATCCATTTAAACCCTTTAAAACCTTTTAAAATCACTAACATACATCCATGATTTTCATCCTTCAAATCCATTAAAAATCATTAATGTCCTTCTATGGGGTTCGGCCATACAACATGGGCGAACCCTATGGTCCATCACTTCCTCTTGAAAATCATGTAACCGTGTTCATATTCCTTGATGGGGTTTGGCCACACATCATGGCCGAACCTCATCCAGCCCTTCCTTTGTCCTTAGTGGTTTTTATACATAAAACCTTAGGGTTTGGCCATGCAAAGGCCAAACCATGATCCTTGATCATATTTTCTTACTTCATAAAAATCTATCAAGTACTTACCGATTCCGCAACTCCTCCTGTTTCTTTCACTCCTTCTTGCTCTTTTCCTTCCTTAGCCTCTTCTTCCTTCCTTCTTGATCTTTGACCGAGATTGATCTTGATAAAATCTCTAGGAGTGGTTCGGCCAAGAGGTATAGGTTTGAGAGAGGGAGAAAGAGAGAAGATTTGAGATAAAACTCTAAGTGTTCTCCCTTTGTCAATGAGAGGGGATCGACCTTGAGTGAGAGCTTGAGAGTGAGATGAAGCAAAGAATCCTCTTTGTTTGTCCAATATAATTCAGCCAAGGGTGGTGTCCTTTGGTTGATGCCCTTTTGTAACCCCCATAACTCTTCACCTCCTCATTGATAATTCCTTTGATTGATGCCCTTTGGTAACTCCCATGACTCTTCACCTCCTCCTTGATAATTCCTTTGGTTGATGCCCTTTGGTAACTCCCAAGACTCTTCATCTCCTCATTGATAATTCCTTTGGGGGTTTCATCCCATGAGATGAAACTCCAACCATATGCGCCTTGGGTTTCCATCATGAGATGGAAACCCTCCATTTTCCAATGTGTATGCAAGGGTATACCTTGTGTAACAACCAAAAAGCCTTCATCTCCTCATAATGATCCTTTTGGAGTTTCATCCAATGAGATGACACTCCCACCTCCAGCGTGTACACCTTGATTGTACCTTTTGGGTTTCCTCCTTTGAGATGGAAACCCTCCATCTTCCTTGTCTTGATCAATGAGGGTCGGCCATGGGTGGTGTCCCTTGGTGATACCCCTTTGTAACCACCATGGCTCTTCACCTCCCTCATTAAAACTTCCTTTGGAGTTTCATCTCATGAGATGAAACTCCCACCATTCCAACGTGTAACCCTTGAAGGTGTCTTTTGAAACAACAAAACTCTTCATCTTCCCACTCCACACACTTAAGATGGAAGTCCCATTAACTTCCCATCCAACTCACCATAACTCAATTATTCTTAATTCTTTTACATTCAAAACTTGACTCATTCACTAACTCAATTGAACTTAATCCACTTTAATTCAGCCACACCTTAATCACATTTGAATTCATATGGTAGTCGGCCAAGTCAACCATGACCCATTGGGTCCCAATTGGCATTTGACCCAATTGGCAACCATGACCCAAATAAATAAATCTTGCCATTTATTTCAATTGAACCTTATCCAATATCCTGTTGGGTCTTAATTGGGCAATTGACCCAATACCTTACCCATCTAAGGTCCATATCCATTAATTCACAAATTAAATGGGCAATTTCCATATATATTTATAACTTGAAAAACCGGGGTGTTACAATACAACCCTCTTTTTAAAATTTTCGTCTCGAAAATCGAGAGAAGTAAGGTTTCAAACGAATTACGTACATACTCAGGGTGAGCTGTTCTCTTTCCGATTCAAGTTCCCAAGTGGCTTCCTCATTACCATGTCGATCCCACACCATCTTGACGAACTGAATCGCTCGGTTCCGTAACATCTTTTGTTCTGTCTCATGTTATATCTTTTTCTCGTGAGCCCAATTGTGATCTCACGTAGATCAATGTACTCTGTTTTCACTTTATCTACTACCAAGATATTTTCCATACGTACTCGCTCAATACGTTCATTCGCCTACTCTCTGTGTGTGGTTAGTGATGACCTTGCCCCTCATTGAAATTTGTTAGTGACGTAGCCTGCACTGCGAGCCTATGCTCAAGGCTTTCGCTGATTCCATTAACTAGGTTTCTAGCTGCACTCTCCTGGAACTCCATCGGCTAACTACAGAGTCAGCTGATCAGTCTAACTCGGCAGTCGCCCATAGCTTCCCATTCGAGTTTCACTAAACTCTTATCTTGTCCACTAAGTACATTCCAAAATTAAGCATATCTTCATTTGCACATAAATCACTATGTGACTAACACCTTTTGTTCAAAACTTTTACGATATCGAGTATCTCTCAACACTAACTTTTCTGTGATAGAAGTCGTAATACGACGAACACCCTTTTTCTTATAACGTGGGATGTATATCGTAACATGTCCTAAACATTAGAACAATACGTCATCTATGGGACCAACAGATCCATCACATTACCAATATGTCTACCATGATACCAATACTCGACATCAATCCAAACCACCATGGGAACCATCATCCACGGTTATACACATCCATCCCTGGTATTACTCTATCAGTCAGTATTCTCTATCCATGGTTAATAACCATCCATGAATATAATCCTTTCTTCGGCATAATCCATCCTTGGCATAATTAATCTAGGGCACATCATTTACCTTGAGATATTCTATCCATAGGAACAATACTCGAATGAATCACCTTGTGATTGTGGCAACAATATCAAATCATAAATATACCCCGACCCCTAGCAAGACTTAGGGCTCATGACTTACTAAGTGGATGACCAACGTCCAACGTGATCAACTCTACCTCGTCCTGCATCCCTTCACCCCAATGGTGATTCAGTCAAGCTCTAAGGTGGTCGGACTGCGTCTAACGAAGCTAGCACCACCTCCACGGGGTAAAATAGTACTTAGCTCTACACATCCATGCACATCAAGTGTGCAATTTCGCAGTGAGAGCGCCATTCAGTGCGTAGCATGTGAGGGACCCACTCCTCGACGGCAACCCTACGGGACCAAGTCTCCATATTTCATATCGAAGCTCCCATGGTCTCATGGCTACTCTAGGCCTTACTCATGGAATCTATACAATATCAAGTGAGGGACATACCGTACCACGTCTCCATCTAATCAAGTGGCCTCGTCACATATATCTCAGTGCCAAAGTCCCCATAAACTCTTAAGTTTGCATACTTTATTAAAAATCATTTAAACTTCCATCACCATATAAGGGTTGGTAGGATACCCACAACACTTACAAAATCTCCTCTTTCCCTGACAATCTCTTACCATTTCTTAGCCTAACCTTCCGTAGAAGACCCTGCATCATCATAAAAATCAAAGAAGTTGTCAGGGCATGTCGTCGACGTGTGCCCCAACACTCCACAAGTCAGACAGGGTATTATTCTCGGTCCCCCAATGTAAGGACAGTTAGTCCTCTCTTTTTCGTGCTCGTGAAGTTCACAAATAGGGCAAATAACCTCAAGGGGGTAGGGGCAGAAAGTACAGTTGTGCCCCTTCTCGTTGCACAATTCGTACATATACGCCGGCGAGATCTCCCCTACGGATTCTCCTATCATTGGGATATCTCCCATATTCTCTTCTGGAAAAGGGACTGGACTCACTTCGACATCCTCGAGTGATCCTACTTCGACGTCTACGTTAACTTCCATAGCGTGGTCTGGCCTGCTGGAGTTGTTGGAAGACGAAACCTGATCTATAGGACAGCTAGGGGTTCCTCTGTCCCACAAATCTGTATACTTTATGTTGCTCGACATACCTATATCACAACAATAGAAGCATATCAATGACAACTGCATTTCTAATCAAACTAATCTTTGTTTTGGGGAATTTCCCTATGTATCACATAATGTCTCTTGTTTGGGGAACTTTCCTATGTATCATATAATGTCTCTTGTTTGGGAAAATTGCCAAATAAACACTCTTTGTCTTTCTTTGTCTTTGGGGAAACTTCCTAAGTATCAAGTATCATTTCTCAATTTGGGGAAATCCTGATGTTTTCTTGTTCCAAGGGAATATCTTCTATTTACTATGTTTGATAAATCCATCTTATAGTGATTGTACTTCCCTTGCTATCATTCCATTTTCATCAAGTGTTCTCAGATTGAATGTTTCAATCTGAGTCTAACGAAGTAAATTAATCCGGCCACCGTGCAGCGGACTCCGAAGAGTTGGTCAGTTTGGATTCTTATCTGTCAGTGAGACATGATACTGTCTTAATCTTACTTCGAAAGATTCATTCTTCCCGTTTCGCTCTGATACCAACTGTAATGCCCCGCTCTTTTTCACTATGCCGACAGAAAATCAGAGTCTACTTTTTTTTTTTTGAAAAGAAGAGTGAGAGAAAGCGGGATGCCACAACATGAGCTAGGTCCGAGCTTCCAAAGCCCGACCCTTAAGTAGACAACCATACGTGTGCGTGGACCAAGTCCACTAAAACGTTTCACACGTACTCAAGTTAACATGCGGTATAATCATAGATGCGGAATTATAATAGGAAACAATCCTATTCCATTTTAGGAAGCAAAGTAGTCCAACTTACCAATAATTATCTTAAAGTATCCAAAATTAACCTTCCAAACCATAGTAAATAATCTACGTCATTACAGTCCCGACTGCTAGTTACTCAAATCACATTGTCCATGAATAACTTAAATAAAATGAAACTAAAACATCCAAGCTCCGAAGCTTGGCTCTGATCTAGTTCCTCGTTCCGTTCATTCCTGTGTCATCAACTAGGGTACAAGTAGGGCGTTAGACAACGCGCCCAGTATGTATTCCAATTAGGGTCAAACACATGGGTTACTATAAAAATCCAGATATAATACATCATGTTGTATCTATAAAACATCGTGTCCAAAGCAGTGTATGATAATAGAGATCCAATCATACAGATAAAACCAGAAACAGTGCATGATAATAGAGATCATAATCATGCTGATACAATGCCATGCCATGTGTGCCATATGTAACGCCCGCCCCTTTTCACCCAAAATCAGAATTTTTTTTTTTTTTTAAAGTAAGGAGTGACAAAGGGCGCGAGACGTCACGACGCGAGTTAAGTCTGACCTTCTAAAGCCCGGCCTTTAACAGGCCAACCCTACGTGCGCGTGGAACGAAGTCCACGAGAAGGGTTCACACATAGACGTAAGCTCGCGGAATATAACTTAATGCCGAACATTATAATAGAGACTATCCTACCAGTTTTAAATAGCAAGGAAGTACGGCGCTTAAATTACTAAAATACCCCTAAATTCATAATTATATCTCAAAATGATAATGTTCAAAATAAAGACCAAACCATAGTAAGAAATATAAATTATACAGTCCAACGAGCTAAGCTACCCAATTACATATTCCAAAATAAATTTAAATAAACTAAGTAGCCCGCTTCCCCAAGCTCCAACGCTTGGCTCCCGTCGCGTCCTTCGTTTCCGCTATCTCCTGCGTCATCAGCTAGGGTAGAAGTAGGGCGTTAGACAACGCGCCCAATAGGACTCCGAGTAGGGCTAACACATGGATTAGTGATAACAAGCACATAGATAATCATATAATGAAAACTATAAAATGTATGCCATGCCATGGGTGTCTTATGTCATGTGTCCCACCCATCATCCATACCACCATGATATCCCCATGTTTGCTTCTCGGTCACCTCGACGGAGCATAGACTCCGGTTATAACGCATCAGGCTATCCCCATGCATGCTTCTCGGTAGCCCCGACGGAGCATGGACTCCGGTTATAATGCATCAGGCTATCCCCATGTATGCTTCTCGGTCGCCCCGACGGAGAATGGACTCCGGTTATAACACATCAGGCTATCCCCATGTTTGCTTCTCGGTCGCCCCGACCGAGCATGGACTCCGGTTTCTTTATTTTCCCGCCCATGCCATGCATGAGATGTAAATGCATTATGCTATGTAATATATATAACTCATAGCCTTAATATATATAACATCATAGCCTTAACATATAACGTATAAACTTAAAATATAATTCATATCATTAACATATAATTCATAGCCTTAAAACCCATCATAAGACAAACCATATAATTATCAAAATAAATCAAAGGAACCATCACATAATCCATGGCTTACAAAAAGGTAGGAATCCTCCGAATACCGATTAACGTCCCTTTACGTTTCCCATCCGATAATCAGGTCACCGATACGTGCACCGCTTACGACGTACGATACCTTATTACATATTAATAATCAGTCCACGTTTTTAACCATTTCTAAGTCCATAAATCATACCTTAGTGGGGTTTGGCCATACCCCATGTCCGAACCTCACTATCTAGGTTTTGTGGGTCCCATTTAGTCCAATAATCCTTTAATTTGTGAGTTTAAAATCTAGCAGCCCTAGGCTTTATAGAACCGCACATAAGGTCATCTTTAAAGCTTTTAAGTCCATGATCATCCCCCATGGGGTTCGGCCATGTATCATGGCCGAACCCATGGTTCTTGAATTTGGCCATTATTTACGATTTTGCCACTCCTCCTTTCCATGACTAATCACTCATTTATCCATGCATAAATAAGTCCATAATTGATCCACAAACCTAGATCCATTAATGATCCATCTATCATGACATGAACACATTAAAATTTAGTCCTTAAGTTAACTTCATTCCCATTAATTAATCACATACTTAGCTCCATACCTAGCCCATCAAATGGCTTGTAAAATGGGTCATGGGTTCAGCCATACACCATGGCCGAACCCATGATGCCTTTTTCCAATTTTTCTTAGGTCTAATTACCACATTTAGATTCAAAATAAGTCCCTCCCTGAGGGAGTTTACATCATGCATTTAAATCATCAACTTTGATCATCACTTGGTACATTTTTGAGTCCATTAATGACCCATTTAATCATGGCCTATTCTCCATTCTTTTTCCATCTTTTACAGCCATCATCATTACACATACATCACTAGGGTTCAAAAACATTCCCTCCATAAAATCTCTCCATGGTTTTATTTTTAAAATCTCATTTACAATGCTTAAAGTTCATTTAAAAATTGTCAATCTTCTCCATTAATTTCCATAACTTCATGCCCAAAAATCATTACAATACCTCGTGAATGGCCGAACCCATGGTTCATGATCCATCATTTACTCATGCCTTTTAAGGCCATCAACATCATTCACATCTCCCATGCATTTCCTCATTTACAATCCCTTTAAAAATTACTACATTCAATCATTAAACACCCTAACAATCATAATCATCCTTCCATGATTTTAAACCTTTAAATCCCATTAAAATTTACTTAATTACTCACCATGATTCCTTCCAAAAATCACACACATCCATGCTTAAATAAATTTTTAATATATAATGTCCTTAATGCATCTTCTCCTTTTCTTACCCTAATTTACCCATTTAGGGTTTGTCCATTCCTTACTTCATTTTTTGATGGGTTTGAGATCCAAGGCCCATGATGTTTTTGGCCACCATCTAAGAAATGGATTCCACTTTTAAACCTTAAAAACCTAACCTCTAGTTTAGAGATACTTACAATCCGACGGCTCCTCCGACTTTTCCTTCTCCTCTCGGATTCCTTGGCCTTCTCTTCTCTTCTTCTCCTTGATTGGTCGGCTGAGATGTGCTTGACCCAATGAAAAACTCCAATGCTTGGGTCGGCTAAGATGGAGTAGATTTGAGAAAGAGAGAGGGAGAGGATGATGAGAAAGAATACCCTAACTCTTGGTCTTGAAGTGGTGGCTTATGCTTACACCTTTTTCCTCTCTTTTCTTCTCTTCTTCTTCCAAGTTTTTCTTCTTTTTTCTCTTGTTGGCGTGGGACAGTTTTGAAAGAGCAAGAGAGGGAGAGAGTGAAATGAGAGTGAAATGGAGAGATGAGAGGAAAAACCCATCTCATCCCAAGGCTTGCTTAAGTTACACTTCACCATTAATTTTCCCACCAATCACATGGGATATTTTTTATGCTTTAATGGTGGTGGTTGGAATAAACCACCACTAGCCAACGTTTTTGATGTCTTAGAGATAAGATGGTTTGGGTCTTCCATCTTTTGACCCCTTTTGACCACCTTTTTGGATATTTTAATTATTTAATTAATTAGATAATTAACTTCGGTTAATTAATTCCCACTTAACCTAATTATATTCTCTTAAATTCCCTCCATGTATCCACCCATGGTTGACCAATTCAACCATGGTGGCCGGCCCCACCAATTCTTGGTCCACACGCCACCTCACTTGGTGAGGTGGAGGTGGGTCCCAATCGGCCATGTCACCTTGGTCAATTCATCACCAACTTAGGTGATTTAAATTTAATTAAATCCATTCCTCTTATTGGATCACCATTGGGCCCATGGCCCAATTAAATTCACCCTTACCCATTTACCTTAGAGCTTACATTATCTTGACCCATTGGGTCCAAAATGGGTATTGGGCCCAATTTGACCATCCTTGGCCCAATTGACCATCATTGACCATCTAAATGATTTTAAATCCAATACATGGTCCATTGGGCCATACTTGGGCCTTTGTCCAGATTTTGATCCATTCACCATTTATTCCATCAAATTTCCAATTTCCACCATTAAAATAAAGTAATAGCCACATATATATTGATTTAAAAATTCCGAGCTATTACACCATATGCCATGAGTACCACCCATCAGCCATAACACAATCACAAAACATCCTCTTGATGGAAAGCTCCTCATCAAGGTATCCTCACAAAACATAGTATCCTCTTGATGGAAAACTCCTCTTCAAGGTATCCCCACACTTGTCTTACGGACGCCCCGATGGAATGTGGTCTCCGGTTACCTCTTGATGGGATAATGCGCATCAACGTAGCCCTCACGACTTACGGACGCCCCGACGGAGCGTGGGTCTCCGGTTACCTCTCGATGGGATAATGCGCATCAAGGTATCCCTCACGACTTACGGAAGCCCCGACGGAATGTGGCTCTTCGGTTACCTTCCATCCCTCCCATGCCATGGATGAGATGCAAATGCCATCATGCTATGTTAAAATACAAATCATAGCATTTAAAATTCCATAATTGAAACACATTGTTTGATACCAAAATAACTTATCAAACACGAATTAAAATCATCATATATACATAATCCATGGTTTCAATGAGGTAAGAATCCTACCAATGATCAACAAATATGTCCTTTATGTTTTCATCCGAAAACCGCTCACCGATCGTACACCGCTTGTGAGGTCCCGTTACCTTATTACATATCAATAAGTTAGACCAACATTCCGTTTAACTTCCAGCCATACTTAAGTCCACAAAACACCTTTGTGGGGTTCAGCCATACAACATGGCCGAACCTCACTTACTTGGTTTTGGGTCCAAGGTCATGCCATCGTTGATTCATTACTCCAACACACATAAATTAATCATCTAACATTCATGAAACCATAAGTCCATAAAACTTTCTCCATGGGGTTCGGCCATAAACCATGGCCGAACCCATGGTCCATCATTTTTACCCATATTTACCTCTTTGCCATTAATCTTTCCATGGCTTCTCACTTAGTTCTATATACATGACTTAAGTCCCAAAATCATTCCATTAGTTTTACATTAATGGAAGCCCTAAATCCATAAAACATTTTCTATGATTCAATCATTCACTTAGGCCAATTATGCATGTCTAGAACCGAAAACATGATCCATGGGGTTCGACCATACACCATGGCCGAACCCATGGTCCTTTAATTTCACTTTGTGGCCATTCTTTCCTTCCATAGATAATCACATATTTAAGTTACCCATACTTAGATCCAATCTGATCCATAAACCTAGTTCCATAAATGATTCATCAAATCATGACATAATACAAATTGACCCATTAAAATGGTTCGTGGGGTTCAGCCATACACCATGGCCGAACCCATGTTGTCTTATTTCCCATTTTCTCTTTTAAATGATATACACTCTTAGGTCCATAATCAATGTCCCTCCATGGGGGTTTAATCATACACTTAGGTCTCTCATTTTGAAACATCTTCCCTATTTAAAAACCTATTAAGATGACCACATTTCTCCATGGGGTTCGACCATACAACATGGCCGAACCCATGATCCATGGTTCTTTAAAACCTTTTAAAAACACTAACATACATCTATGGTTCCATCCTTTAAAACCCTTTCACATCACCCATATACTTTCATGGTTTTCAATCAAAAAAACCCTTTTTAAAATCAATAACCCCCCTTCATGAGGTTCGGCCATACAACATGGCCGAACCCTATGGTTCCTCATTTTCTTTAAAAAGAATCATACATCTATGATTTGATCCTTTGATGGTTCTCATACATACATCCATTTAAACCCTTTAAAACCTTTTAAAATTACTAACATACGTCTATGATTTGATCCTTTGATGGTTCTCATACATACATCCATTTAAACCCTATTAAAACCTTTTAAAATCACTAACATACATCCATGATTTTCATTCGTCAAATCCATTAAAAATCATTAATGTCCTTCCATGGGGTTCGGCCATACAACATGGCCGAACCCTATGGTCCATCACTTCCTCTTGAAAATCATGTAACCGTGTTCATATTCCTTGATGGGGTTTCGGCCATACATCATGGCCGAACCTCATCCAGCACTTCCTTTGTCCTTAATGGTTTTTATACATAAAACCTAAGGGTTTGGACATGAAAAGGCCAAACCATGATCCTTGATCATCTTTTCTTACTTAATACAAATCTATCAAGTACTTACCGATTCCGCGACTCCACCGGTTTCTTTCACTCCTTCTTGCTCCTTTCCTTCCTTAGCCACTTCTTCCTTCCTTCTTTGATCTTTGGCCGAGGTTGATCTTGATAAAGTCTCTAGGAGTGGTTCGGCCAAGAGGTATGGGTTTGAGAGAGGGAGAAAGAGAGAAGATTTGAGATAAAACTCTAAGTGTTCTCCCTTTGTCAATGAGAGGGGATCGGCCTTGAGTGAGAGCTTGAGAGTGAGATGAAGCAAAGAATCCTCTTTAGTTTGTCCAATATAATTCAGCCAAGGGTGGTGTCCTTTGGTTGATGCCCTTTTGTAACTCCTATAACTCTTCACCTCCTCATTGATAATTCCTTTGGTTGATGCCCTTTGGTAACTCCCATGACTCTTCGTCTCCTCATTGATAATTCCTTTGGGGGTTTCATCCCATGAGATGAAACTCCAACCATATGCCCCTCGGGTTTCCATCATGACATGGAAACCCTCCCTGTTCTAACGTGTATGCAAGGGTATTGTAACACCTCGGATTTTCAAGTTATCAATATATAGGAAATTTGCCCAATTAATTTGTGAATTAATTGTTATGGACCCTAGATGGGTAAGGTGTTGGGTCAATTGCCCAATTAAGACCCAACGGATTGTGGATATGGTTTCAATTGAAATAAATGGGTAAGATGTATTCAATTGGGTCAAGACTGTTAATTGGGTCAAAATTTGTTAATTGGGTCAAAATGCCCAATTGGGACCCAATGGGTCATGGTTGACTTGGTTGACCACCAAGTGAGTTCAAGTTTAAATTAAGTGGGGTTGAATTAAATTGGAACTGGAATCAAGGGATTGAGTTGATTTCAAATGGGTTAAATTAAAGTGGTGAGTTGAATTAAAGAGTGAGTGAAGTGTGAAGATGAAGGTGTTGTTGTTTCAAAAACCAAACCAAGGGTTACACGTTGGAAGTGTGGGAGTTTCATCTCATGGATGAAACCCCAAAGATGGATCATGAATGGGAAAGTGACCGTTTGGTGTTGTTACACAATCCAAGCCAAGGCACACTGTTGGGCATATGGGAGTTTCATCTCATGGATGAAACCCCCAATTGGATCATTAATGGAGGTGGGAGTTTCATCTCATGGATGAAACCCCCAAATGGAGAATTAATTGGGAGGAGGACGATTTTGGAGTGGTTACCCAATTCAAACAAGGCTACACCGTTGGAGCCTTGGAGTTTCAACCCCTAAGTGGAGCACTAAGGAGGGAGGTAAATGAGAATGGGAGTTACACAAAGGGCTTTACGAAAGGCATCACCCTTGGCCGACCACCCTCATTGGAGCAAAACAAGTTTGGTTTTCATCTCACTCTCTCCCTCTCCCTCTTGGTTGTTTCTCTCCCTCAAACCCTCTCTTGGTCGACCACTCCTCAAGAAAAAAGACTTAGAGCTTCATCTCAAGGTTCTCTCCCTATCACTCAAGGCCGAACTCTCTCTCTCTCTCTCTCTCAAGCTCTCACTCTCGGCCAAAGGATTAAGAAGGAAGGAGAAAGAGGCTAAGGAAGGAAAGGATCGGAAGAACAAGTAGGAGCGAAGGAAAACCGGAGGAGTCCCGGAACCGGTAGGTATTTTGATAGATTTTTAATAAGTAAGGAAATATGGTCAAGGAATTTGGTTTGGCAATTGCATGGCCGAACCCTAGTCATGCTATGGCTAAGGACCTTTCATATGAGCAAAAAGGGGTCAATGAGGTTCGGCCATGATGTGTGGCCGGACTGCATCAAAGGTTATGATCATGGTGATTGGATTTAAAAGAAAAATTAATGGATGAATGTTGTGTTTTAATGGAAAGGATAAACCATAGGGTTCGGCCATTCCATGAAAGGACATTGTTTTTATTTTTAATGGATCTGAAAGATGGAAATCATACAAGTATGTTTATGATTTTAAAAGGTTTTAAAGGGTTTAGACGGATGTATGAATGGGAACCATCAAATGATGTAATCTTGGTTGTATGATTTTTAAAGAAATTAAAGAACCATAGGGTTCGGCCATGTTGCATGGCCGAACCCCATGGAAGTGTGTTGGTATTGGTTATAGGTTTTTGGAAGGATGAAAACCATGGAAGGTTAGTGATGTTTTAAAAGGTTTAAAATGGAAGTTATGTTGATGGACTTTGGAATAAAAAAGGATGAACCTAAATGTATGGTTAAACCCCATGGAGGGACCTTGGTTTATGGACCTAAGGAGGGTAAGTGATTCAAGGGATAAATTGGATTTAGATATCATAGGGTTCGGCCATTGTGTATGGCCGAACCCCATGAACATTTTGTGGATCAAAATATGGACTTAGGTATGCTTAAATGAATGAAATGTTAGCCATGGATAGAATAATGGCAATGTTGTAAATAAGTAAAAATAATGGACCATGGGTTCAGCCATGGTGTATGGCCGAATCCCATGGGAAATGTTTGGTGGACTTAGATTGTTATCAATGTTAAAAAATTATGGTATAAGTGTTTAGATGTATGAATCAAAGATGGCATGAATTTGGATTTAATTGAAAAGATCAAAGGACCACAAAGAAGGGCACAAAACCAAGATGGTGAGGTTCGGCCATGTTGTATGGCCGAACACCACTAAGGAGTATTTTGTGGACTAAGGGTTAAAGGATTAACTAAGTGGTAATTGAGTAATAAATCAAATGAGGGATTAAAACCAAAGGAGTAAGGTTCGGCCATGGTGTATGGCCGAACCCTACAAAGATGTGTTTATGGACTTAGATATTATTGTAAATCAAAATGAACATGGGATTGATTGATTGACATATTATAAGGTAACGGGACCTCACAAGGGGTGCACGATCATGAGCGGTTGCCGGATTAAAGCGCAAGGACACTTTAGTGGTCTTTGGTAGGATTCTACCTCTTTGAAACCATGGGTTATGCAATATGGTTTAACCTCTTATTTTGATGGTTTATGTTGAAAAAATATTATGTTTCAAACATGAGGTTTTGATGCTATGATTATTTTATTACATAGCATGTGGACATATACAACTCATGCATGGCATGGGAGGGAAGTTTGTAACCAGAGGCTACGCTCCGTCGGGACGTCCATAAGGCATTCGTAGGAAGACCTTGATGTGCATATCCATCAAGAAGAATCCGGAGAACACACTCCGTCAGGGCGTCAGTAAGGCAACAGTGGGGATACCTTGATGAGGAGAATTACATCAAGAGGTTATATGTACTTGTGATGGGTGGGACTCATTGCATTTGACACCATGACATGGCATTGTTTTTATATGGTTTTGACATTATGTTATTATATATGATTTGTACTAACCATGTGTTAACCCTATTTGGAGTACCTACTCGGCGCGTTGTCTAACGTCCTACTTCTACTCTAGTGGATGACACAGGAAACGAAGGGAACGATGAGCGTGATCGGACCCAAGCATAGGAGCTTGAATGTGTTTAATTTATATTTTGATTAAGTTACGTATGGACTTGTAATTTGAGTAACTAGAATTCGGGCATGTAATAACTTAGATATTTTGCTATGGTTTGAATGGTTTATGTTGGATATTCTAGTTAAGATAAATATGGTTAAAGAATTGAACTACTTTGCTATCTAAAATGGAATAGAGTTAGGTTCAATTATAATCCGCAGTTTATGTTTTATTCCCCTTGTATATATATTAGTACGTGTGAACCGTATTCGTGGACTTAGTCCATGTACAGGTATGGTTGACCAGTTAAGGGTCGAGCTTTAGAAGCTCGGACTTAGCTCGCGTCGTGACGTCCCTCTCTCTATCGCTCTTTGTTTATTTTTTTAAAAAAATAGACTCTAATTTTTGGAAAGGGAGTGAAAAAGGGCGGGGCGTTACAGTTGGTATCAGAGCGAAACGGGAAGGTTGAATCTTCCGAAGTAAGATTAAGACGGTTTCATGTCTCACTGACAGATAAGAATCCCAACTGACCGACTCTTCGAAGTCCTCTGCACGGGGGCCGGATTAATTTACTGCATTAGACTCAGACTGAAACATTCAATCTAAGAACAACAAGGAATGATAGCAAAGGAAGTACAATCAAAATAACTGGATTTATCAAACATAACAAATTAGGAGATACTTCCCCGTTATAACCAAATTGAGAAAAAACAAAAGACAGTTAGGAAGTTTCCCAAAAAACAAAGAGATACAAATAGTGCTTATTTGGTAATTTCCCCAAAATGAGAAAAACACAAACTTTACAATGAAAACTTAGTCATGATTTTTTTTCAATGGCTTAGGAAAAATGCCTCCGAGAAGAAGAAGAAGAACCCGACAACACTCAAGTGGGGATGAAGAGGAGGTGCAACAACCTCATCAGGACGAGAAACAAAATAGTGTGAATATACCCGTGGTTCCTCCCGAACTACAAAATTTGGTTCAAGCAGTAGTCACTTTCGTTCTGCAACAGCACATGAATGGAAACGCAAACACCAGTGACGCAAATGACCAGAGCATGGTTAGGGATTTCCAGCAACAACTCCCCCCTTACTTCAAAGGGAAAGAAGGGGCTGTCGGAGCAGAAAACTGGTTAAAGAAGATTACTCAGATCCTAACCCTGTTAAAGATCTCGAGTCATGAAGATAAAATATTACTGGCTACATAACAACTGATTGATGATGCCAGTAAATGGTGGGACATGGTAGAGAAGCAGCGAGCATTCCTTCCGGAAAGAGAGAGGACTACAATGACTTGGGAGCAGTTCTCAGCTACATTTCTGGATCATTATTTTCCCGAGGAGGAGAAGGAGCGCCATACTCAAGCGTTTCTATCTTTGGTACAAGGTACCATGACGGTAGTAGAGTATCATCAAGAGTTCCTCAGTCTCTCCTGTTACGCTCTATATATGGTGGATACGGAGTATCGAAGGGTTCGCAAGTTTGAGTGGGGCCTACGGCCAAGCATTAGGGCCAAGGTAACCATATTCAAGGCAGCCACACTGGCAGAGGTGGTCAGTAGGGCCACTATAGCAGAACAAGAGATGGCTGAGATAGTACGGTTTGACAACAGCCGAGGTCAGAGTGGGAGGGGTACATTTCAGCCCAACAAGAAGTTCCGACCAAACTTTAGCAGACCCTCACCTTCTACTAGGTCAACAGGGGGCTTTCATCCCAACCAGCCCTCCCCATCTGCATTAGTCTCTCCAGTTCCCAGAGGGGTGAACAACCGTTTTCATTGTGACCAGCCGGGTCATTTCAAGAGGGAATGCCCACAGCTCAGCAGACCCTCTTATTCCAGAGGTTCATTTCGCCCACCAACTAGACCAGCTAATTCACGAGGAGGCAGGACGGGACGGGACCTAACCCTACCGGATCTGGACGGTTGTTTACTTTAGCTCCTCCAGCAGTAGTGGATCATTCTGTGATTCAAGGTATGGCAGTAGTCAGTAGTTCCTACGCCTTTGCATTATTTGATTCTGGAGCATCCCACTCCTTCATATCTGCTGCATTCATAACTGCTACTGGCACATTAGTACAAAAGCTGTCCACATCACTCACCATTGTATCCCCCATCGGAGACACGTCATTGGGGCTTATATGCACAACAGTGAATGCTGAACTCGTGGGACTCAGATTTGAGTTCAACTGTCTGGTACTCGATATGACTGAGTACGACATCATCTTTGGCATGGACTGGTTGGCTAGCTTTCAGGCCAACATTGATTGCTATCACCGCAGGGTGACGTTTTGGTCACCCGAGGGAAAGCAATATGTGGTGCATACTGACAAACAAAGCAGACTCCATGAAGGGTTGAATCATCTGGTATTGAACAGCATCAGAATAAACAAGGCACCAGTGGCTGAACTTCCGGCGATAGTGAAAGATTACGTAGATGTATTCCCAAAAGAACTGTAACGCCCGGCCCTTTTTCACCCGCTTTCCGAAAATCAGAGTCTATTTTTTTTTTGAAATAGAAGAGTGAGAGAGGGCGCGGGCGCCACGACGTGAGTTCAGTCCGAGCTTCTAAAGCCCGACCCTTAACTGGTCAACCCCAAGCGTGCGCGGAACTAAGTCCACGAGAATGGTTCACACGTAGGAAGTAAGCTCGAGATTATAATCATTGCGGAACATGGTAATAGAGTCAATCCTACCGGTTTTTAGATAGAAGAGAATATACAACATTGAATTACCAAAATGCCCCTATGTTCATATTTATATCACCAAAGGTACTCGTCCATAAGTAACGTCCAAACCATCGTAAGAACTGTAAATTTATACAACCCGACAAGCTAAGTTACTTTAAAATTACATCTCCAAAATGTAAACGTAAATAAACTAAGACAGCGCTTCCCAAGCTCCTAAGCTTGGCTCCTGTCATGTCCACCGTTTCCTGCCTCTCCTGCATCATCAGCTAGGGTAGAAGTAGGGCGTTAGTCAACGCGCCCAATAGGACTCCGAGTAGGGCTAGCATATGGATTAGTGATAACATGCATACCGATAAAATAAAATATAACAAAATAAGCATGTAATGAGTGCTATGCCATGGGTGCCAATGTCATGTGTCCCACCCATCATCCGTATGATCATACAATGTATTGTCCCCATGTTTGCTTCTCAGTCGCCCCGATGGAGCATGGACTCCGGTTATAGCCCTCAGGCTATCCCCATGTCTGATTCTCGGTCGCCCCGACGGAGCATGGACTTCGGTTTCATTATTTTCCGGCCCATGCCATGCATGAGATGTACGTGCATTATGCTATGTAGTATATAGATAAACCATAATTTTGATATACCATACATAGCCATATAATGCATAATGTTAAAATATAATCCATATGATTCATAACTTAAAACTCATCATAAGATAAATCATAATCATAAATCCATCATAAGCCAAATCAAAATAATCTAAAATACCATCACATATCCATCGCTTACAAAAAGGTAGGAATCCTACCGAATACCACGTAGCGTTCCGTTACGCTTTCCATTTGATAATCCGGTCGCAGATCGCGTACCGTTTGCGACATACCGATACCTTATTACATTTACCGAATTAGTCCATACGTTATCCATGATTAAGTTCCTAACTGATCATAACCCTAGATCCATTCAATGATCCTTAAGTATATTACAAGTTTATCAAAAATCAGTCCTTAACTTAGCCCATTATCCATAGGTTAAAACACATACATAAATCCAATTTCTTTGGCCATTTAAATACTCTAATTTGCGAACCTAAATGCAGCAACTATCCGTTCCAATTAATCATTCATAATGCATTCGATTTCATGTCGAATCCACATAGGGTTCGGCTATGTACCATGGCCGAACCCATGGTTCTTCAAAGTGGCTAATAATTACCATTTTGCCACTCTCTCCTCTATGATTAATCATTCACCCACTTATGTCTATTTTAAGTCTAAATTTCATCCATAACTTAGACCCATTTATAATTCCATAACATATCCAAAATCAGCCACCTATTGTTTAATTTTGAAAAACATTTAATCCCCATATGTCCTTTCACATTTGGTCCTAAAGGTGGCCCACAAAGGGATCATGGGTTCGGCCATACACCATGGCCGAACCCATGGTACCCTATCTCCCTTCTTTTGGGTCCATTTTGTCTCATTTAATCCTATCACCAATGAATTTAATTTATTCATTTAAGTCGTCATTCTCATCCCATTTAAAACCTCACATATCATTTTCATAAATCCATTAAAATCTAGCATTCTTCTACATCATTTTCCATTTATTAAAACCACTAATCATCACCCTAGGGTTCACCTTTATGGATGCCATTTTCAAAGTCTAATGTTTTGTCCCAAAAATAATCCATTTTAAAATTACTTACCATACTCGTAATTTTCAAACTTTAGAAAACATTAACCATTGAGCATCTAAGAGCCCTAACCTTCATAGATCACTAACCATGGGGTTCGGCCACCTTGTATGGCCGAACCCTATAGTTCATGATTTCTTTAAAACATCATACCCCCATTTGAATTAAATCATCTATTTACATCACCATTTTCATCCCATTTAAACATCACATTCTATACTCAATAAATCCATTTACATCTATCATTTTTCTCCATTATCTTTAAACCTTATAATCTTAATAAATTACCCATTATTTACCATGGGGTTCGGCCATGCTACATGGCCGAACCCTATGGTCATCCATTCATTCCATTCTATGCCTTTAAACCCTATTTAAAATCACCTATTTTAAATCACTTGAAAACTAATTATCATAAATCATTCTCCAACACTTTAAACCTTCTAACCTTAATAAAATCATCAATTACTTTGCATTTAGGAAACCTAACCTTTTCTCCATATTTTTCCATACTTCCATCATCCATCATTTAATTTGCCAACATGGGGTTCGGCCATGCTACATGGCCGAACCCTATGGCCCAAATTTTCCTCACAAATCCATAACAATTATTTTAAATACTTAACATCCCTAATCCATTACTTAATCCATTCCTCCATTTTATCTATTCCTTATCCTACCATTGGATGGATTTTTAAATACAAAGCCTATGATGGTTTGGCCACCATCCAATCCAAGGAAATGGATTCCAAAACTTAAAACCCTAAAAAAAATTAAATTTCTTGTTTAGAACATACTTACGATCCGACGACTTCTTCGGTCTTTGTCGCTCCCGTCGACTTCCTTGGCCTCCTTTCTTCTTCCTCTCCTTGTTTGATCGGCTAGATGTGCTTGATCAATGGTGAAATATGCTTGGATCGGCTATGGTAGATGGGGTTAGATTGAGAGAGGGAGAGGGGAAGGTGATGGAAAACAAGATCTTAGCCTTTGATCTTGAAGGGGTGGACCAAGGCTTGCTCTCTCTTTCTCTTGTCTTCTCTTCTTCTTCTAAGTTTTCTTCTCTTTTTCTTTTCTCCAATGCATGGGACGGTTTTTTAGAGAGGTGACGAGGGAGAGAGAGAAATGAGAGGGATGAGATGGAAAACCCATCTCATTCCTTGGTCTTACTTGGACCATACCCCTCCATTATGGCCTCACCAACCAAGCATGGGCTAGCTTGACTTTGGTGGTGGTGGTTGAGACCCAACCACCAAGCATGGCTCCCTTGTCCTCTTTGACTTGTCTATGTTGAACCTAATTAACCAACCAAACTAATTAAGTTAAGTCCTCACTTAGGTTAATTAATTTCCATCCAATTTAATTTCATACAATTTATCTATTTAAGAAATCCACCCATGGTTGACCAAGTCAACCATGGTGGACTGGCCCCCACCTATACCTACCCCACCCGCCACCTCACTTGGTGAGGTGGGGGTGGGCCCCACTTGGCCATGTCACTTTAATTCCATTAATCTTAACTTAGATAATTTTACAATAAGTTTAATCAATTTAATTCACTTTAATCCACATTAGTCCTCTCAATTTATCCATGGTTGACCAAGTCAACCATGATGGTTGGCCCCACCTTTGCCTTGGTCCATTGGGTCCCATATGGCTCTTTGACCCAATTACTTACCATTGACCAATTAAATGAATTAATTCCAATTCATGGTTTATTGGGTAAACATTGGGCCCATGGCCCAATTAAATTCCCTCTTTACCTTAGGCTTACCTCAATTGGGTCCATTGCGTCCCAAATGAGTATTGGGCCCAATTTGACCATCCTTGACCCGATTAGTCCTCATTGACCCATTAAATGGATTTCATCCAATCCATGGCCCAATTGGGCCATCCTTGGGCCATTGTCCCAAAGTTGATCCATTTGGCATTTCATCACATCAAATTCCAAATTAAAATAATTAAATGTCAAATATATTGACTAAAAAATTTGGGCTATTACAATAGAATCCTCTTTTGAAATTTTCGTCCCGAAAATTCGAGCGAAGTAGGGGTCCAAAACAACTCATGCGAAGAGCTCCGGATAAGCGGTTTTCATCTCCGACTCAAGTTCCCAGGTAGTTTCTTCATTGCCGTGTCGTTCCCATACCACCTTGACGAACTGAATGGCGCGGTTCCGCAGCACCCTTTGTTCACTTCCAATAACTCTGACTGGCTTCTCCACATATGTCACATCGCTTTGTACATCGATGTCTTGAACATTTATCACATGAGAAGGATCAGGATTGTACTTTCTCAGCATGGACACATGAAACACATCATGTAGAGATCACAGCTGTGGAGGGAGCGCTAACTGATAAGCTACCCCTCCCACCCTCTTCAGTATTGAAAACGGCCCCACAAATCTAGGCGACAATTTCCCTTTCTTTCCGAACCTCATGTGCCTTTTCCGTGGCGAGACTTTTAGGAACACTAAGTCTCCCACCTCAAACTCGAGGAACCTTCTCCTCTTGTCGGTATAGCTCTTCTGACGGCTCTGTGCAATGAGTAGATGTTGCCGTATCAGCTTAATCTGTGCTGTAGTCTCTGCAACCAAATCTGGCCCAATCAACGCAGGCTCACCGGCCTCCGTCCAACACACTGGCGATCTATACGGTCTACCATACAAGGCCTCAAACGGAGCCATCTGGAGGCTTGCCTGGTAACTGTTATTGTAAGAGAACTCCACCAGTGGCAGATGATCCTCCCATCCGCCTTTGAAGTCTAGCATGCATGCTCTCAGCATATCTTCCAGTGTCTGTATCGTCCTCTCTCACTCTCATCAGTCTGTGGATGAAATGCTGTGCTAGTTAATACGTCGGTCCCCATAGCCGACTGCAGGCCCTGCCATACTCTGCCGGTGAATCGGCCATCCCTGTCGGACACAATAGACCGGGGAATGCCATGTAACCTGATGATCTCTCGGATGTACTGTCGACCCAAAGTCTCTGATGAATCTGTTATTTTGATGGGAAGGAAATGTGCAGACTTGGTTAACCGGTCCACTATGACCCATATCGCATCGTTGCCCTTTGATGACCTTGGTAACCCTGTTACGAAGTCCATAGATATGTGCTCCCATTTCCATTTTGGTACCGGTAAGGGTGCAAGTAGGCCCGGTGGTTTCCGATGTTCTGCCTTAACCTGTTGACAAGTTAGGCAACAAGCAAGAAAGGCTGCTACGTCTTTCTTAAGCACATGCCACCAATAGTGCCTCTTAAGATCATGATACATCTTGGTGCTGCCCGGGTGGATAGAGAGTTTGGTTTGATGTGCTTCAATTTGCAACTCTCTTCTACAATTCTTAGGCACGTATGTCCTGCCTCGGAACATAAGACCCTTTCCGGGTCGTAACTCCCACTCGGGTACGACCTCACCGGTAGACATCTTAGCCCAAATCTCCTCCACCTCTGGACCTGTCCGTTGCTCCCGTTCAATCTCGGAGACCATGTTGGACCATATGATCAGATTATATATGGTCCCATGATTATTGAGGTAGAGTTTAAATTCTCTGATGGTATTCAGTACCTCCTATTCCGTCCTGATCATGCTGGCTACTGTCGCATATGACAAGCGGCTGAGGGCATCCGCCATTTTGTTCGCCTTGCCAGGATGATACCGAAGGGCGAACTCATAATCCGCCAGATATTCCATCCATCTACGCTGTCTCATATTGAGTTCTTTCTGATCAAATAAGTACTTCAAACTTTTGTGATCCGAGAACACCTCAAACTTTTCACCATAGAGGTAGTGTCTCTAGCTTTTGAGAGCGAAGACCACCGCTGCTAGTTCTAGATCATGTGTGGGATAATGGCGTTCATGAATTTTCAACTGTCTTGATCCGTACGCCACCGCACGATTACTTTGACTGAGTGTACACCCCAGTCCCTCACCGGAGGCATCACAGTACACCTCATAATTTCTGCCTCTTTCCGGCAAGATCAGAATAGGAGCGGTTGTAAGCCTCTCCTTAAGCTCCTCAAATCTTTGATTGCACAGATTGGACCACTCAAACTTGACTCCTTTCTGAGTGAGTCGGGTAAGTGGAGCTGCAATCTTGGAGAAGTCCATGATGAATTTCCGATAGCAACCGGCCAATCCCAGAAAACTGCGGATCTCGATCACATTTGTCGGTGCTTTCCATTCCTTGACTGCTGCTACCTTAGCCGTGTCCATGGCTATACCTTCCTCTGATATGATGTGCCCCAAGAAGTTGATTTCAGATAGCCAAAATTCACACTTGATGGCTTTGGCATACAATTGGTTCTTCCGCAAGGTGTCTAGGACTATCCGTAGGTGCTCGGCATGTTCGTTCTGACTTTTGGAGTAGATGAGAATATCATCGATGAATACGATCACAAACTGATCTAAGTATGGACGGAATATCCTATTCATCAGGTCCATGAACACCGCCGGTGCATTAGTAAGCCCAAACGGCATGACTACATACTCATATAACCCATATCGTGTCCTGAAGGCAGTCTTCTCTATGTCCTCCTCTCTAACCCGAATTTGATGGTATCCGGACATCAGGTCAATCTTGGAGAAATGAGAAGAACCCCTAAGTTGATCAAACAGATCATCAATCCGGGGTAGGGGATACTTGTTCCTGACAGTCAGCTGATTTAACTTCCTATAGTCCATACACATTCGTAGGGTACCGTCTTTCTTTTTCACAAATAACACTGGGGCTCTCCATGCGGATGTACTGTTCCGAATGAAGCCCAGTCTGAGCAGTTCATCAATTTGCTTCTTCAGCTCAGTCATCTCAGCTGGTGCCATCCTATAATAGAGTAATGACACTGGAGCGGCGCTGGGGTATAATTTTATTTCAAAGTCTATCTCCCTCTTGGGTGGCAAACCAGGGAGTTCTATTGGGAATACCTCGGCAAAATCTGCTCCTACCGCCGGAAATTCAACCATTGGTGCCTTATCTAGTCTGAGGCTGTTCAAGGCGAGATGGTTCAATTCCTCCTGCAGCCTTCTAGGGATACCCTGTCTGTCAACGTGTACCACGTACCGCTTTCCTTCGGGTGACCAAAATATCACCCTACGAAGATGGCAGTCAATATGGGCTTGATACGTAGTCAACCAGTCCATGCCAAATATGACATCATATTCCGTGTTCAATGCGGTACATATTAGTCCTATTGATGTGTCTCCGACGGGGGATACAATGGTGAGTGATGTGGACAGGTTTTGTACTAGTGTACCCGTGGCAGATATGAATGCAACAGATATGAATGAATGTGATGCTCCAGAGTCAAATAAAGTAACAGCATAGGAACTATCATTACAGCCATACCTTGCATCACTGAACGGTCCACTGCTACTGGAGATGGTATGGTGAAGAGTCGTCCAGATCCCGTGCGTTTTGGTGCCCGCCCCGCCTGATTATATGTTCTGCCTCCCCGCGACTGTGTTGGTCTAGTTGGAGGGCGGAAAGGGCCCCTGAAGTTGGAGGGTCGGCTAGTCTGTGGACACTCTCTCTTGTAGTGGCCCTGTTAGCCACACTGATAACAGGTGTTCCCACCCCGGGGAACCTGTGTGACTGATGCTGATGTAGAAGGCTGACTAGGGCGGAAGCTCCCGGTAGATCCCGTGGAGGGTGAGGGCCTACTAGGATTAGGGCGGAATTTCTTGTTGGGTTGGAATGTTCCCCGCCCAACCTGTCATCAGGCGGTTGTCGAACCGCACTATCTCATTTAGTTCTCGTTCTGCGATGGTGGCCCCGCTAACCACCCCTGCCAGTGTGGGCTCTTTGAAAATGGTCACTCTAGACTTGATGCTTGGCCGAAGGCCCCGTTCAAACTTACGGGCCCTTCAGTGTTCAGTATCCACCATATAGAACGCATAGATAGACAGCTTAAGAAATTCTCTGTGATACTCCACCACTGTCATGTTGCCTTATACCAATGAGATGAAGGCTTCAGTCTGGCTCTCTCTTTCTTCCTCCAAAAAAAATTGTTCTAGGAAGGTGGCTGAGAACCACTCCCATGTCAGGGGGATCCTTTCTCTTTCCGGTACCAGCGTTTGTTGATTTTTCTACCACTTCCCACCAACTATTGGCATCCTCGTTCAGTTGGGATGTGGCTAGTAAGATCTTATCAGCAGGACTGGAAACCTGGAGCAAATTCAAGATTTGATTTATCCTCATTAACTAGTGCTCCGCTCCCACAGCCCCTTCCTTTCCCTTGAAGTAGGGAGGGCGCTGTTGTTGGAAGTCCTTGACCATCTTCCGTTTATTGGAGTCACTGGTGGTCGCATTGCCGCTTGAGTGTTGTTGGAGAGCAGAAGCGACTGCCGCTTGGACTAAGTCTCTTAACTCGGGAGGTACACCTTCTATGTTTATACTATTTTGTCCCTTGGATGTATTAGGTGGTGGTTGTACTTCCTCGTCCTGACGAGGGGGTGTTACCTCTTTCTCTACCCGTGGGTTGCTGCGGGTTCTTCTTTTTGGCAGCATTTCCTAAGTCATCGAAAAATATTGACTTAGTTCCCTCATAATGTTGGCATGTTCATAGTTCAGAACAATTTTCCTAAGTATCAAATATTTCCTTCAATTTGGGGGAGAATTATCGATCAAGTATACTTCATTTTTGGGGGAAAATTCCTAAGTATCGAATATCGTTTCTTTCATTTGAGGAAAGTTGCCAAATAATCATACTTGGTTTGGGGAAAACTTCCCATCTAGCCTATGTTTGTCCATTTTTGTGAAATTGAGGGAAATGTTCCTACGTTTGATAAACCTATCAATGTTATAATGATTGTATTTCCCTTCCTATCATTTTCTTACGTCAAATGTGGCGCTCAGATTGAATGTTTCAGTCTGAGTCAATCGAAGTAGATTAATCCGGCCCCCGTGCAGCGGACTCCGAAGAGTCGGTCAGTTAGGATTCTTAGCTGTCAGTGAGACATGCAACCGTCTTAATCTTACTTCGAAGGATTCATTCTTTCGATTTTGCTCTGATACCAACTGTAACGCCTGGCCCTTTTTCACCCGCTTTTCGAAAATCAGAGTCTATTTTTTTTTTGAAATAGAAGAGTGAGAGAGGGCGCGGGCGCCACGACGGGAGTTAAGTCCGAGCTTCTAAAGACCGACCCTTAACTGGCCAGCCCCACGCGTGCGCGGAACTAAGTCCACGAGAATGGTTCACGCGTAGGAAGTAAGACTCCGAGTAGGGCTAGCATATGGTTAGTGATAACATGCATACCGATACAATAAAATATAACAAAATAAGCATGTAATGAGTGCTATGCCATGGGTGCCAATGTCATGTGTCCCACCCATACCCCATGGCCGAACTCACCCACTTAAATTTTGGTCTCTCTTTTATTTAACCACAACCATACAAATAACTTATATACAAACCCCAATCCACCAAATGCAACCTTGTGGGGTTCGGCCATACACCGTGGCCGAACCTCACTTAATTTTGTTTTAATCCCTCATTTGGATTCTTAAGCCGAAGCACACCATTGAAATAACTTAATCAAGCACCTTAACTACAACCATACTTTGGTAGGGTTCGGCCATACAACATGGCCGAACCTTACCTCTTTGATTTTGACTCTTCTTTCCTTTGATCATTTTATTCATATTTACCATCTTGCCACTAGCATAACCCTTTGTTTTAATTTTTCTTAAAAACCAAAGTCCACATCCAATCCACCTTAGTGGGGTTCGGCCATACAACATGGCCGAACGTCACCACTTAATTTTTGATCCTTTAAATCTTTCATACATACATCTCCATTTTGATTTTTCCCAATTACATTATATGTTAACCATTAAGTCCATTAATTGACCGCTAGTGGGATTCGGCCATACTACATGGCCGAACCTTACCAAACTGATTTTTGTCCCTTTTTCCATCATCTTGGATAGCTGATTATTTACTTATACTAAGTCCATAGATAAACGTATGTGATTCTTAAATCAAAGACATATAATCATCCATAATTTCCAACCATGTCCTTACTCTAATTAACCCATAAAAACAGTCCATGGGGTTCGGCCATACACATGGCCGAACCTATGGTTCTCTTGACTCAATCATTCCATCTTTTATCCATGGTTTATGATCAGCAACTTAGTCATAATAACAACATGGTTCAACCATGCAATAGCCGATCCAAAACAGTAACCTTATCTCCATTTAAAAACCCTTTAAACCTTCAAAACATGGTATGGTTTTTATCTCTCAAAAACCATATGAATTACCAAGTCTTTTCATCGGGTTCGGCCATTCCAAGTGGCCGAACCCTGTGATTCATGTTTTACCGTTTTTAAACAGTATAATCCATGATCTAAACCCTTGATAGATTCGACCATACAATGGCCGGATCATATTCCCTTAACCAATTTATTTAACAAGGGTTTATAGTGCACTTACCAGTACCGCGACTCCTCTGGTTCTTTCACTCCTTCTTGACCTTCTCCTTCCTTAGTCCTTCCTTAGTCCTTCCTTCCTCCCTTCTTTCTTGATCTTTAGCCAATCCAAACCTTGCTGGAAACCCCTTGAAATGGTTCAGCCAAATTATTGATTTGAGAGAGAGAGAGATAGAACTTTGGCCTTGAATGAGAGTGACAACCTTGATGCCAAACTCCTTTGCTCTATGTGTATTTTGTCTTGGTGGAAGGATCAGCCAAGGATTGATTAGTATGAAAGACAATCAGCCAATGCCTTTGGTCTTGAGAGATGAACAACGTTCAAGAGAGGGAGAGAGGAAGTGAAAATGAAACTCCTTTGGCTAATGAAATGATGATGTCTCTTGATGTTACAACTTGTAACTCCCCTCCCCATTCATCTCTTCAATTATTCCATTTGGGGGTTTCATCCTTGAGATGAAACCCTCCAATGGTTTTTGACTCTTGGCTGCCCTAGATGAAACCTTCTCCAAATGTAAACCCACTTGTAACTCCAATTTGCTTAATGCCTCCCTTGGGGTTTCATCCTTGAGATGAAACTCCCAAGGTACCCAACGGCTAGATTTTGGTTAACCTTGAGTAACTCCACATGCTTATTTAACTCCCAGCTTGGGGGTTTCATCCTTAAGATGAAACTCCCATAGCATCCAACGGTCATATTTGAATATTGAGTTCCATAACCACCACCTTCCATTATGTGCTCATGTGGGAGTTTCATCCTTGAGATGAAACTCCTACATGCCAACGGTTTTATATCTTAACCCTTTGGACCATTCATATATCCCATGCAATTCCAACGTGTACATGAATTTAAACTTGAAATACACTTCACACCTTATGTAACTCCTAAAACAGCCACCCCATTCATTACTTATCTAGGGGTTACATGCATGAGATTACCTCTCCATGCAGCCAACGTATACAAGGGTTTTAAAATAAGCTCCTCACCTATGTAACTTCCATAACCGCCACATCATTGATTACTTATCTAAGAGTTTCATGCAAGGGATAACCTCCCATGCATTCCAACGTGTGGAGTGGTTTTATTTTAAAACTACAAACCTTCTCCCTCACATTTACCTTTACTCAACTTAATCATTTAATTTAACTCCATCTAAACTCAATCAATTATTTCAACTCAATCCAACCTCAATCATTTATTCCAACTCAATCCAAACTCAATCATTTATTTCAACTCCTCCCAAACTCAATCATTTAATTCATCTTAACCCAATTAAGCTTTGAGCTCACCTAATGGTCAAAAATGTCAACCACGACCCATTGGGTCCCATTTGAGTCCTTTGACCCAATTAACCACTTTGACCCAAATAAATATACATTACCCATTTAATTTAATTTAATCCCATAACACCTACAGTGGGTCTTATTTGAACAATGGATCCCACAATTTTTCTCATCTACGATCATAACCCTTTAATTCATAAATCCAATGGCATTTTCGTAAATATTGATATATTGAAAAACTGGGGTATTACATAGATTATCGAAAGCTGAACCAGCTCACTGTCAGGAACAAGTATCCTCTACCCAGGATCGATGATCTATTTGATCAACTTAGAGGTTCCAGCCATTTCTCTAAGATTGATCTGATGTCCAGATACCATCAAATTCGGGTTAGGGAGGAGGACATAGAGAAGACAGCCTTCAGAACGCGGTATGGACTATATGAGTTTGTAATCATGCCGTTTGGACTCACCAATGCACCAGTTGTGTCCATGGATCTAATGAACAGGATCTTCCGTCCTCGTCCTTACTTGGACCAGTTCGTGATTGTATTTATTGATGACATCCTGATCTATTCCAAAAGTCAAGAGGAACATGCTGAGCACCTACGGATAGTTCTGGACACCTTGAGGAAGAACCAACTATATGCCAAACCAAGCAAGTGCGAATTTTGGCTATCTAAGGTCAACTTTTTGGGGCATGTTATGTCAACAGAAGGTATAGCCGTGGACAAGGGTAAGGTGGCTGCAGTGAGAGATTAGAAAGCACCGAAAAATGTGACTGAAATCTGTAGCTTCTTGGGTTTGGCTGGTTATTATCAGAAGTTTATCATGGACTTCTCCAAGATTGCATCTTCACTTACTCGACTCACCCAGAAAGGAGTCAAATATGAGTGGTCAGATCTGTGCAATAGGAGCTTTGAGGAGCTGAAGGAGAGACTTACAACTGCTCCTATCCTTATTTTGCCGGAAAGAGGCAAGGGCTACGAGGTACAATGCGATGCTTCAGGAGAGGGACTTGGGTGTTCGCTCAGTCAAAGTCATCGTGTGGTGGCTTATGGCTCAGGACAGTTGAAAATACATGAATGCCTCTATCCCACACATGATCTGGAACTAGCCGTAGTGGTATTCGCTCTCAAAAGTTGGAGACACTATCTATATGGCAAGAAGTTTGAAGTGTTTTCAGATCATAAGAGCTTGAAGTACTTGTTTGATCAGAAAGAGCTCAACCTTAGGCAATGCAGATGGATGGAATATCTGCAAGATTATGAGTTTGGCTTTGATATCACCCTGGCAAGGAGAACAAAGTGGCAGATGCCCTCAGCCACATATCACATACATCAGTAGCATGTTTGATCAGGACAAAATGGGAGATGCTGAATACCATTCGAGAGTTCAATCTATATATCAGTAACCATGGGAGTATGTACAATTTGATCATATGGTCCAACATGGTCTCCAAGATTGAACAAGAACAATGGATAGATCCGGAAATGGAGGAGATATGGGCCAAGATGTCTACTGGCGAGGTCCTACCGGAATGGGAGTTACGACCAGGACATGGTATTGTATTCCGAGGTAGGATATATGTACCTAAGAGCTGTACAAAAGAGTTACTGATTGAGGCACACCAAACCAAACTCTCCATTCATCCGGACAGTAGCAAAATGTATCACGACCTGAAGAGACATTACTGTGGAATGGACTCAAGAAAGATGTGGCAGAATTTGTTGCCCACTGCTTAACTTGTCAGCAGGTTAAGATGGAACATCAAAAGCCACCAGGGTTACTCAAACCCTTACCTGTGCCGGAATGGAAATGGGAGCACATCTCCATGGATTTTGTGACAAGGTTACCAAGGTCCTCAAAGGGCAATGATGCGATATGGGTTGTGGTAGACCGATTGACCAAGTATGCACACTTTCTTCCCATCAAGATGGCAGATTCATCTGAGACCTTGGGTCGACGGTATATCAAGGATATCATCAGGGTACATGGTATTCCCCGGACTATTGTGTCTGACAGAGATGGTCGATTCACCGGAAGAGTGTGGCAGAGCATGCATTCGGCCATGGGAACAGATCTATTAACGAGCACAGCATTCCATCCACAGACTGATGGACAGTCTGAGAGGACAATACAAACATTGGAGGATATGCTGAGAGCATGTATGTTAGATTTCAAGAGTGGATGGGAGGATCACTTGCCGCTGGTGGAGTTTTCTTATGACAACAGTCAGTAGGCAAGCCTTCAGATGGCTCCGTTCGAGGCCTTATATGTTAGATCATGTAGATCACCCGTGTGCTAGATAGAGGCTGGTGAATCTGCATTAATTGGACCCGAGTTGGTTGCCAAGACTACAGCTCAGATACAGTTGATACGGCTGCACCTACTTGCTGGACAGAGTCGTCAGAAGAGTTATGCTGATAAAAGGAAGAGGTTCCTTGAATTTGAGCTTGGGGACATGGTGTTCTTGAAAGTCTCGCCACGAAAGGGACACATGAGATTTGGAAAGAAGGGAAAAAGGTTGCCTAGATATGTAGGACCGTTTTCAATCATAAGGAGGATGGGGGAGGTGGCTTATCAATTAGCACTTCCTTCACAGTTGTCAACTTTACACGATGTGTTTCATATATCTATGTTGAGGAAGTACAATCCCGATCCTTCACATGTGCTGAATGTACAAGACATAGAGGTGCAAAGCGACGTGACATACATCGAGAAGCCTGTCCGAGTGGTGGAGACAGAAGAAAGGGTATCATGAAACCGAGCAATTCAGCTTGTCAAGGTGGTATGGGATCGACATGGTAACGAGGAAGCCACTTGGGAACTAGAATCGGAAATGACAACAGTTCACCCTGAGTTATTTATGTAAATTGTTTGAAACCCTACTTCGCTCGATTTTCGGGACAAAAATTTTAAAAAGAGGGTTGTATTGTAACACCCTAGGTTTTCAAGTTATCAATATATAGGAAATTTGCCCATTTAATTTGTGAATTAATTGATATGGACCCTAGATGGGTAAGGTGTTGGGTCAATTGCCCAATTAAGACCCAACGGATTGTGGGTATGGTTTCAATTGAAATAAATGGGTAAGATGTATTTAATTGGGTCAAGACTGTTAATTAGGTCAAAATGTAACACCCCAATTTCTTAATAATAAGAATATTTACGAAAATGCCACTGGATTGGTGAATTTAATAAATGTGTTTATAAATAAGGAAATGGTGGGGTCCATTGCTCAAATTAAGACCCTGTGAGCATATTATAAGTGTCAAATTTGATTGAATGGGTAATGAACATCAAATTGGGTCAAAATAGTTAATTGGGTCAAAGGATCCAGTTGGGACCCAATGGGTCATGGTGGACTTAATTGACCATTGGGTGAGCCCAAATTTAATGGGGTTAAGCTGATTTGATTTGAGATTAAGTGGAGCATAAATGGGTAGGCTTGATGCACACATGAAAACCACACTTAAGATGGCTAAATCACCCATAATTGGGTCATGGCGCCAATTGGGTCAATGGGCTAAATGGGGACCCAATGGGTCGGGTTGTCCATGTTGACCATGGTTGACCGTGTGGACCCTTGAGTGAGTTCAATTGTGAGTTAAATCAGGTTGAGTGGGACTGAATTGAGTTGGTTTTGAATTAAGAAATGAGTTGACTCAAGTGCATTAAATGAGTGTCATTTAATGTGGTGAGTTGGGCTTGTGAGTTGGTTGAGTTGAAATGGAAATCAAAGGGGTTTTGTATTCTCATTGAGTAAAAGGGAATATGAGGAGTTGCCATAACCTTAAACACCATCAAGTGAAGTCCCACACGTTGGTGGGTTGGAATTAAATTTTGGTGCATGGAAACCAATTGAATGAGATAAAAATATCATGGGAATATGGAGGGGTTTCCATCTCATATGGAAACCCAACCCTCCAACGTTGGGATGCCAATGGGTGTATTGGTTGGCAGCAAGTGTCTCATTGTTTTAAGCAAGAATTGATGGGGATTAATGAGAAGAAGTGGGGCTGATTAACAAAAGGCATACACCACCATACTTGGCCGATTTTCATCCCAAGGAAACCTTAGAATTCTTATCTTTCTCCCTCTTTCAAGAACAACCCTCCTTGGCTGAACCAGCTAGTGGTGTCTTCACCAATTGATCAAGCATACATCCGGCTAGGGACTAAGGAAGAAGAAAGGAAACAAAAGGGAAGGAAGTAAAGATCAAAGGCAAGAGAGAAACAAAGGAATTTGGTAAGTATTTCCATTGAATTTTGCTTAATAACATAGGACAAATGGAACATGTTTTGGGCCATGGGTATGGCCGAATGCATCAAGGTTTAAACCTTGGGTAATGGTGATTTAAAAATGATAAAATGGATCATTGGGTTCGGCCACCTTGGATGGCCGAACCCCATGAAATTATTTGGTTAGATTGATGGTTTTGGAAGGCTAAAAACCATGCAAAAACCATGGAGATTGTACATGTTTTAATGGACATAAGATGTAAGCTAAAAGGTCCAAATCATGGGCATAGGGTTCGGCCACCTTGGATGGCCGAACCCCATGAATGTGTTTGATGTTTTGGTATGGTTTTTGGAGAGATAAAAATCATACCAATGGTGGAGAGTTGCTATGTTATTTAAATGGAGTTAAGGTGTTTAAAAATGAGGATAAAGTGTATATATTGGGTCGGCCAATATATGGCTGAATCATGTGTTGATCATGGTTAAATTAGCATGCCAAAACCATGAATAATCATGGGAAGCATTGAACCAAGAGAACCATTGGGTTCGGCCAAGGGTATGGCAGAACCCCATGGACCATTTTATAAGGATTTAAAGGATGGTAAGGATGGTGAGATTTATGGATTGTTTTGTTGAATTAAAGGGTTTCAAACTTGAATATCATGGAACAATATGAAGGGTTTAAAAAAAAAGGGTTCTAAGTGAACATTTGGACAAGACATGGGTCAGCCATTTCATGGCCAAATCATGGGGTTACTATGGCTAAGTTATGACATAGAGAATCAAATGTGAAAGCATGGCCGAACCCCATGGACCATGGCTATGAGTTTTATGAATCAATTTCATGGAAATAATTGGTGGTTTTAATGTTTAAGCATGATATAATTATGTATTGGTAGCAATGAGAGTTTTGTGAATAAGGGTAACCATCAAGAGTTGAAAGAGGGGACCCAAGTGAATAAGTGAGGTTCGGCCAAGGTGTATGGCCGAACCCCACTTATAAATATTATTGGATATTAATTCTAATGGACTGTTTTAATGAAGCTAATGGATGGAATTATTAAATCAAGGGACTTCATTTGGGGACTTTAAAACAATGACAAAAAATGGGAAATAGAGACCAAACTTAGATGATGAGGTTCGGCCATGTTGTATGGCCGAACCCCATCCAAATGAAGTATGGGATTAAAGTTGATTCATGGTTTATGTGAATAAGGTGACGGATCTCTTTGACGGCACGCTAGTCGTGAACGGGTGACGCTTGGAAGGAACGGACACTTAAGCGAATTTTAAGTAGGTTTCCTACCTACTTGTAACCACATTTACACTTGTTTTCATGATGTTTTTTATGAGACATTGTTATACTATTATTTATCATATTTTGAATGATGAGATTTATTTACATGTTGCATCTATTCATTGGCATCTCATGCATGGACATGGGATGATGATTATGGAACCCGGAGCCCACACTCTGGTGATATGCTATGATGCAACTGTGAGACCTCCTTAGGCGATGAGGGTCCCGCCAGGAGTAGTATCATGATGATAAGAATTACATATCGGCTTCCTTAGGAGATGAGGGTCCCGCCAGGAGGAATATCATCAACATGAAATGAAAGAGTATTGTGATTTACCTTGATGATGAGAGTCTCGTCAAGTGATGGCTATGTATATGCGCGATGGGAGAAGTTCATTACATGTGCGTACATACATAGCATTGATTTGTCTGTTTTTGATGACCATATATACTATGATATATGCATGTTTTATATACTAACCATGTGGTAGCCTTAATCGAAAATCCTACTGGGCGCGTTGATCTAACGCCCTAATTCTATCCTTAGAGGATAATGCAGGAAAATGAAAGGGAAAGAGAAGGTCGAGGACCAGGAGGGGAGCCAAGCTTAAGCGCTTCATTGATTATTGGAATGGAACTATATTTACTATCATTTGAACTACATTTTATGGATATGTAATAGTTAGTAACCTTGCTATGGTTTGATTACAGTTATGATAATGATTAGTTTGACATGGTTTGTGTAATAGCCCGAAATTTTTAAATCAATGAATATGTGGCTATTATTTGTTTTAATGATGGAAATTGGGAAATTTAATGGAATAGATGGTAAATGGATCAAAATATGGACAATGGCCCAAGTATGGTCCAATGGACCATGGATTGGATTAAATTCATTTAAAATGGTCAATGATGGTTAATTGGGCCAAGGATGGTCAAATTGGGCCCAATACCCATTTGGGACCCAATGGGCCAAGAGGATTTAAGCTCCAAGGTAAATGGATAGGAGGGAATTTAATTGGGCCATGGGCCCAATGGTGATCCAATAAGAGGAATGGATTTAATTAAATTTAAATCACCTAAGTCAGAATTTATTAAACCTAGGTGACATGGCCGAATGGGACCCACCTCCACCTCACCAAATGAGGTGGCGTGTGGACCAAGGATTGGTGGGGCCAACCACCATGGTTGAATTGGTCAACCATGGGTGGATACATGGAGGGAATTTAAGAGAATGGAATTAGGTTAAGTGAGAATTAATTAACCCAAGTGAATTATCTAATTAATTAAATAATTAAACTATTCAAAAGGTGGTCAAATGGTCAAATGGAAGACCAAACCACCTCATTGCAAGACACCAAAAAATGTTGGCTAAGGGTGGTGGTTTATCCCAACCACCACCACCAAGCACATGAACCCATGCTTGGTTGGTGGGAGAATTAAATGGTGGAGTGTAGGTCACTCAACCAAATGAGATGAATCTTATCTCATTTCTCCATCTCTTTCCATCTAACTCTTTCACTCTCTCCCTCTCTTACTCTCTCATTGCCGACCCACACCAAAGAGAAAAGAAGAAGAAGAAAAACTAAGAAGAGAAGAAGAGAAGAAAGAAATTCAAGCTTGGGCCCTCCACCTCAAGACCAAAGCTTGAGACATCCTCTCCCCATCTCTCTCTCTCTCAAATCTACTCCATCTTAGCCGACCCAAGCTTTGATTTTTTCATTTGATCAAATACATCTTCCGACCAACAAAGGAGAAGAAGAAGAAAGAAGGCCACGGAATCCAAGGGGAGAAAAAAAAGTCGGAGGAGTCGTCGGATTTGTAAGTATTTCTAAACAAGAGGTTAGATTTTTAAGGTTTAAGATTTTGAATCCATTTCTTAGATGGTGGCCAAAAATATCATGGGCCTTGGATTTAAAATCCATCCAAAAGATGAAGTAAGAAATGGACAAAATGGGAAAGAGAGATTAAGAAAAATAAATGGAGGTATTAAGGACATTATGTAATAAGGTTTATTTAAACATGGAAGTGTGAAATGATTTTTGTGGCCTTAAAAGGCATGAATGAATGATGGACCATGAACCTTATGGTGATGGTGTTAGAATTTTAATGGGGTTCTTAAAGAATGGAAACCGTGGAATATGATTTATGATTTTTAGGGTTTTAATGATTAAATGTAGTGATTTTTAAAAGGATTTTAAATGAGGAAATTCATAAAGATGTGAATGATTTTTGTGGCCTTAAAAGGCATGAATGAATGATGGACCATGAACTTATGGTGATGGTGTTAGAATTTTAATGGGTTTAGAGAATGGAGGCTATGTTAAGTGGTTAATGATTTTTAAAGTTTTAAATGAATGAATGTTGGTGATTTTTAAAGGGGTTTTTAAATAAGGAAAACCATGGAGAGATTTTATGGATGGAATGCTTTGAACCCTATGGTAATGTATTCATAATTTTAATAGATATGAAAAGATGGAAATAATGTTTTAAAAATAAAACCAAGGAGAGATTTTGGTGAACTTAGGTGTTTTGGAACCATTGAAAAATATTGGGGAGTGATGGTAGCTTTGATGGACTTAAAATGAAACTAATGGTGATAAAAAGGGGTGATTTAAATGCATGATGGAAACCACCTCAAGGAAGGACTTATGGTGGACCTAAATGTTGTGATTAGGTCCAAGAAAAAAATAGGGAAGAGACATCATGGGTTCGGCCATGGTGTAGGGCCGAACCCATGACCCAATTGTGAACCAAGTGATGGGCTAAGATTAAGGTCTATGTATATGCTTTAATTAATGGGAATTAGGTTAAGATAGTGGCTGATTTTTAATGGTTGTATCTCATGATTGGTGAGTCATTAATGGACCCAAGATTATGGATCAATTATGGTGTAACACCTGCCCCTTTTCACCGAAAATCAGAGTCTAAATTTTTTTTTTTTATAAGTGACAAAGGGCGCGGACGTCACGACGCGAGTTAAGTCCGAGCTTTTAAAGCCCGGCCCTTAACTGGCCAACCCTACGGGTGCGTGGAACGGGTCCAAGGAGAATGGTTCACCCGTAGAAGTAAGCTCGAGGAAAAAAATACATTAAAAGCAGAATGATAATAGATACTATCCTACCAATTTTTCTAGATAGCAGGGAAGATTTCATCATTTAATTAGTAAAAAGCCATAACGTCATGTGTCTACAATAAGATCCAAATCATAGCAATAAGTCTAAAATATTACATTTCTGACAAGCTAAACTATGCAAATACACATTTCCCAAAATAAACTTAAACAAATAATTAGTCCGCCTTCCCAAGCTCCTAGGCTTGGCTCCCGTCCCGTCCTTCTGCTCCGGCATTTCTTGCGTTATCAGCTAGGGTAGAAGTAGAGCGTTAGACCACGCGCCCAGTAGGACTCCGAGTAGGGCTAGCACATGGATTAGTAATAACAGCATGCAGATAATAACACAATGAAAACTGGTAAACCATCATATAATGAAAATATGAAGTAAATGCCATGCCATGGGTGTCTATGTTATGAATCCCACGCATCATCCCTACCATCGTGATGTCATTTCCCCCTTGACGGCAAGACCTCGTCAAGATATCCCCATGCGTGTTCTCGATCGCCCCGACGGAGCATGGACTCCGATTTGTTTATTTTTTTCCACCCATGCCATGCATGAGATGTAATGCATTATGCTATGTAATATATTTGGGTCATAGTCTTTACATATTACTTATATCACTAACATATAACTCATAGGTTAACCATATGCCATAAGTACATATAAACTATAATTTCATAAACCATCATATAACCAACATATAATTTCCAAAAATAAAGTAATAACCATTCACATAGCACCTAATCCATGGCTTACAAGTAGGTAGGAATCCTACCGAATACCGACTCGCGTTCTTCTCTTTCGTTTTCGTCCGATAGTCCGGCTACCGACACGCGTACCGCTCGCGATATCCAATACCTTATTACATACACACAATCAGTCCACGTTTTAACCATTTCTAAGCCCATACATCATGTCTTAGTGGTTGCTTCATTTTGACCAATATTTACGGTTTTGCCACTACCTTTCCCATAGTTAAACCTTCACTTAATTATATACATTTCTTTGTCCAAAATTCATTCATGGATTTAGGTCCATGTCACATGACCATTAAAATTAGCCATTAAATTTACTTAAACTCCATTAACCTAACATACAAATACACATTAATCTTAGGCCTTAATTTATTCACAAAATGGGTCCATTGATGTCTCATCACCCACAACCTAACAACCCTAGAAAAATCAGCCATTTAAACACTCTAACCCTTATTCATTTCTCCCATACACAAAACCATATTAATCCACAAGTTTACCCACAAATGGGTCATGGGTTCATTAAAAAATCAGCCCTTTTGTTAACCTAATTCCCATTTTTTTTTCCTTGGGTCCAAAACATCAAATTCATCAAAGTCTCCCCATGGGGTTCGGCCATGCAACATAGCCGAACCCATGGTCCATGTTTTCCCATTTTTCTTGGGTCCATTGTTACACATTTGAATTCATCACAAGTCCCTCCATATGGGGATTTCATCATTCATTTAGATCACCCACATTGGTTTCATCTCTTGAGCCCATCAAAACTACTAACATTCCCCCTCATCTTTTCATGGTCTCAAGCATACTTAAACCATTAAATCTATGCTTAAAGTCCATTTAAAACCATCACCATTCTCAAATATGTTAGTACATCCTTCCAATTCCATTAAATTCACACACAACAACCTAGGGTTCGGCCATACACCATGGCCGAACCCATGGTTCATACTTCATTCTCTTCTATACCTTTCAAGGCCATAAAACCCCTTTGCATTTTCATCATAAGAACCCTTTTAAAACTTGCCCACATTTATTCATTTAAAACCCTAAAATTCATTAGCTACACTCATTGTCTTCCATTCTTTAAAACCCTAACCAATTAAACCAAACATCTAATCACCCACCATGGGGTTCCACAACATTCCATCCATAAAAACCTCTTCAAAAACTACTTACATTTAATCATTTACAACCCTAAAAATCATATTCATTCTCCATAGCTTTAAACCTTAAAACCCTACTTAATTCATCAACCCTTTTTCCATGCTTAATTAACACCTAACTATACAATGTCCTTCATTCCTTAAAACCCTAAAAAAAATTCACACATTCATTACATAACCCTTAATCCATTTATATTTTTTCTTTCTTTCTTTAACCCTAATTTATCCATTAGAGTTTCCTCCACTTTCCATCTTTCAAATTGATGGATTTAAAATCCATGGCATAAAATCATTTGACCACCATTAAATTTACAAAATGAATCCCAAATTTTAAATCCTAAAAATCCAAAATTTCTTGTTTAAGAAATACTCACAATCCGTCTTCTCCTCCGACTTCCGCCACTCCCGTCGGCTTCCTTAGCCTCCTTTCTCCTTCCTCTTGATCTTTGGTAGGCCAAGATGCTTGATCGATGGTGAAACCCTCCTAACTTAGGATTGGCCAAGGTAGGGTTTGCTTGAGAGAGGGAGAGGGAAAGATGGAGATGAGAAAATAGGATTGTATAGTTTGATCTTAAAGGGATAGCCCAACTTACAACTTCCTCCTCTCTTTTCTTCCAAGCTTTTCTTCTTCATCTTCCTTAATTTTTTTTCTTCTTCTCTACCTTGGGTATGAGGGACGGCTAGGTGAGTGTGAAAGATGAGGAGAGTGAAATGAGAGTAAAGGAGATGAAAAGAAAAGAGATAAGATTTAATCTCCTTTGGTGCCTTTAATTCCCCCACCAACCCAATGGGATTTTTATCTTACTTTATGGTGGTGGTTGGGATAACCACCACCCAACGTTTTTTTTCTTTGTGTTTAAAACTGAGATGGCTTTTGGTCTTTTATTTGACCATTTGACCATCTCATTTGATTATTTTAATCATTTGATAAATTAACTAATCACCTTGGTTTAATTAGTTCCCATCTAATTTCATTCCATTTCTTAACTTCCCTCCATGTATCCACCCATGGTTGACCAAGTCAACCATGGTGACCGGCCCCACCAACTCTTGGTCCACACGCCACCTCACTTGGTGAGGTGGAGGTGGGTCCCATTTGGTCAAACCACCTTGGCCTAATCCAAATTAACTTAGGTGATTTAAATTTCATTAAGCCCACTCCTAACCAATTGGATCATCATTGGGCCCATGGCCCAATTACATTCATCCTTACCCATTTATCTTAGGGCTTACATTATCTTAATCCATTGGGTCCCAAGTGGGTATTGGGCCCAATTTGACCACCCTTGGCCCAATTGGCCATCATTGACCACTTAAATGATTTTAAAATCCAATCCATGGTCTATTGGGCCATACTTGGGCCTTTGTCCAAGTTTTGGCCCATTTACCATTTATTCTATCAATTTCCCAATTTTCATCCTTAAAATAAATAATATTCACATATTCATTGATTTACAATTTCCGGGCCATTACATATGGGCCTAAGAATGGAGAAATAAAATGAGAATTTAACCATGGAAGAGTAGTGGCAAAACCGTAAATATTGGCCAAAATGAAAAACCATGGGTTCGGCCATGGTACATGGTCGAACCCCATGGGGGATGATCATGAACCTGAATGTGTTTAAAGATGACCTTATGTATGGTTAAATGAAGCCTAGGGTGGATGGTTTTTAGACTCATGGGATTTAAATATTTGAAAGATTAAATGAGACCCACAGAACTGCATAGTGAGGTTCGGCCATGGTATATGGCCGAACCCCACTAAGGCTTGGATAATGGACTTAGATATGATAAAACATGGACTGATTATTAATATGTAATAAGGTATCGGACATCGCAAGCGGTGCACGTATCGGTGACCGAATTATCAGACGGAAACGTAAAGGGACATTAGTCGGTATTCGGTAGGATTCCTACCTTTTTGTAAGCCATGGATTATGTGATGGTTTCTTTGATTTATTTTGATAATTATATGATTTGTCTTATGATGGGTTTTAAGGCTATGAATTATATGTTAATGATATGATTATATTTTAAGGTTATGCATTATATGTTAAGGCTATGAGTTATATATATATTAAGGCTATGAATTATATATATTACATAGCATAATGCATTTACATCTCATGCATGGCATGGGTGGGAAAATAAAGAAACCGGAGTCCATGCTCCGTCGGGGCGACCAAGAAGCAAACATGGGGATTGTAACACCCCGCCCTTTTCACTCTAATTTTCAGAGTTTATTTTATTTTATTTCTTTTTAAATATAATAATAATCAACAAGTGATCGGGGCGGAATGTCACGACGCGAGTTAAGTTCGGATCTCTAAATCCGACCCTTAACTGGCCAAGCCCATGTGCGTATGAACTAAGTCCATAAAACTGATCCACACATGGTATATATATAACTTGCGGAATTAACTTAGTCTAGATCTAACTGAGATTATAATAGATTCTATGATTAAACCAATTTCCATTTTTAGATAGCAAAGTACCTTATTTATTCTCCAAAATTATTATATAACCTTAGTCTACTATTCATTCCAAACCATTCAAATAAATCCAACCATAGCATCTACTTAACTACTTATTACATGCCAACATCTAATTAACAAATTACATTGTCCAAATAACAAGTCCATAAATAATCCATTCATAGTCCATTCCAATCATTCAAACCACCCAAGTTTCCGTACTTGGTCCTCTTCTCCAACCACGTTCTTTCCTTTCCCTGCATCATCCACTAAGGATATAGATAGGGCGTTAGATCAACGCGCCCTGTAGTGTTTCCGAATAGGGCTACCACTTGGTTAGTCAAACATGCAAATAATATAATGATAGCACATGTGTAACAAAATTCAATAAAAACATGCTATGTATGAAATGAACATGTAATGAGCCCCACCCATCACCATTCAACATAGACATCACTTGACGGAATTCTCATCGTCAAGGTAACCCACAGTGGTCTTTCGGACGCCCCGACGGAGTGTGGCCTCCGGATTCCTCCTGATGGGATTCTCATCATCAGGGTACCCCTACAATGGTCTTTCGGACACCCCGACGGAGTGTGGCCTCCGGTTACTACACCATCATCCCATGCCATGCATGAGATGTCTATGCAAACATGCCATTTGTAAATATAACATTTGATTCAGATAACTTATTCAAATAAACATAAAATAGCAAATAAGTTATGTGGTTACAACAAGGTAGGAAACCTACAATAGTTTACTTTGTTCGACCCTTCCTTTGGACCGTCTTCCGATCACGGCTTGCTCACTGTTCTAAAAATCCGAATACCCTATGTAGATGGCAGCAAGTTAATCATTTATCCACCTAATTTCCAGCAAAGCTTAATGTTCCAAGAACCACCTAGAGGGGTTCGGCCAAAGCCATAGCCGAACCTCATCCATTAAAACTTTGGTCATTCTTTTATTTAATTAAAACCATCTAATGACCCAAACTTCTAAATGAACCTTGGTAGGGTTCGGCCATACATTATGGCTGAACCTTACCACTTTGGTTTTAGCCCATTTATCCAATCATATGATCATTTTATTTTTGATCATTTCAGCCATAATTACGATTGTGCCATTGAGACCAACCTTTGCTTTAAATTAGCTAACTTCCATCACCTAACATAAAACCATCTTAGTGGGGTTCGGCAATACACATGGCTGAACCTCACCACTTAATTTGATCCTTCTTAAACCTTTCATATCTCCATATAAACTAACCACTATGTCCAACAATTACCATTAGTGGGGTTCGGCCATACACATGGCCGAACCTCACCAATGTGATTTTTATCCCCAATTTCCATCATTCATGTTGGCTGATTATTTACCCATACTAATTCCATAAACAAACATATATTATTCTTAAATCAAAGCATATAAATATTACCTAATATCCATCATAAACTTAACCCAATTATTCCACAAAACAGTCCATGGGTTTCATGGTTTCCATGGGGTTCACAACATGAAAACCAACACCTTTTACATGGGGTTCGGCCCTCTATGGTGGCTGAACCCAATGGTTATGTTGCTGTTTTTAAACCTCAATTAATCATGTAATAACAGTATATTAAAATCAGGTTTTACCTTTCAAACAAACCTCCAAAAATTAGCCCAATTTCATAGGGTTCGGCCATGCTCATTGGCCGAACACCATGAAATTGGTTTTGAACATTTAACCCTTCATCTTGGGTCTGAAAACCAACACCCAAATCCATGTTTTAACCTCCTTAAAACATGCATTCCAAATCCAACAATAACATCTAATATCAGTCCCAAATCATATGATTTTAATTTCCAAAACTATCAAAAACAACCATTTGTTTCCATGGGGTTCGGCCATGCTAAGTGGCCGAACCCAATGGTCCATTTCCATCTTTTAATCCACTGATTTTAGACCATACAAACTTCAGTCCCTAGGTCATTCAGATCCATGTTTTTAACCATTCTAAAACATGTATTTACATCTTAAATCAAAACCCAAATCCATCCTCAAAACAGTCCATGGGGTTCGGCCATACACATGGCCGAACCCTATGGTTCTCTTAATGAAAATCCACCCATATTTATCTATGAAATTAATCAGCAAGTTAACATAAGATAAATATGGTTCAGTCATGCCATATCTACTCCAAAACAGTAAGCTTAATTCCATATAAAAATCTTTTAAAAGCCCCACTCCAAAATATGGATTTTGACTTTCAAATACCATAGAATCCACCAATTTTCTCATGGGGTTCGGCCATCCAAAAGGCCGAACCCTATGGTCCATATATTTTTTTTATCTCATTCATAAACTTCCATCAAATATCTAACCTTTGTTAGATTCGGCCATCCAATGGCCGGATCATAATTCTTAATTAAAGATAGTTTATCGAAAGCCTACCGTTTCCGCGACTCCTCCACTTGATCTTCACTCCCGCTTGTTCCTTCCCTTTTGCTGAACTTGTCTTGATGAAAAGGGATCAATCCAAGGACTGATTAACAACCAGCTACTGCTCTTAGTGTTTGGGAAGATAGAGAACGGCCAAGAGAGAAAGAGATAGGATTTTTGACTTTGGATGGAACACCTTGATGCCAACTCTTTTGCTCAAAGTATACTTTTGTCTTGGTGAAATAAATCAATCAAGGACTGATTTTCATATCAATAACCAGCTGTTGTTCTTGATCTTAGAGAGATGATAACAGTCCAAGGAAGATAGAGAGATAGAGAGTGTACAATGAAAATCCTTTGTTTAACCAAAATCAGCCCAAGGTTAATTCAGCCCTTGTGTAACTCATCTCTCCATAATTAGAATCCTTTAAGTTCCTTGGGGTTTCATCTATGAAATGAAACACCAAGGGTTCCCAACGGTTTTGCTGTGTGCATTCCTCACACTATCCATCTTGCATTAATTTTGTATGTGAGAGTTTCACATGTAAATGAAACTCCCATGTGCTTCACCCTCCCTCCATTGGTTGTCTCTTTGAATACCTAAGCATGGAATAAACCCTCATGCCCTTTCCAACGTGTAGTCTAACCTTTTTGAATTTGAAAAGTCAAGGACCCCTTTTGTAACTCCATGAAACGGCAACTCCAATTGTCTCCATCTTTGGAGTTTCATGCATAGGCCATAATTTCCATGCAACCAACGTTGGAACATGTTTGAATTTCAAAACAACCAAAAACCTTTTATCTACACCTCACTCACTTAGAATAAATATTCCATCAAACTCATTTATAATTTAAAACAACTCACTTACTCAAAACTTAATTCAAATCAATTCACTCACTTATAATTTATTTCCAAATCAGCTCACTATTTAACTTAACTATATGATTTTATTTCAAACTCCAACCAGCCCTAATTTAATCACTCTTGGACTCACTTAGTGGTCAACAAAGTCAAACCCGACCCATTGGGTCCAAATTAGCCATTTTGACCCATTTGACCCAATTACAACTCTTGACCCATTTGAGTCCACCTTATCCATTTATTTGTTTTGTAATTAAAACTACTAACCATTGGGTCTTGATTGAGCCATTGACCCATTTAATTCAAATCAATTTTATCACAATGGTAATTCCGTAAATATGAATATTTTCATATAAAATGATAACTTTGAAATTCCAGGGTGTTACAGGGATAGCCTGATGTGCTACAACAGGAGTCCATGCTCCGTCAAGGTGACCAAGAAGCAAACATGGGGATAGCCTGATGTGCTATAACCGGAGTCCATGCTCCGTCGGGGCGACCGAGAAGCAAACATGGGGATAGCCTGATGTGCTATAACCGGAGTCCATGCTCCGTCGGGGTTACCGAGAAGCAAACATGGAGATATCTTGATGAGGTTTTTCCATCAAGGGGGATATGGCATCATGATGGTATGGATGATGGGTGGGACACATGACATAAGACACCCATGGCATGGCATTCATTTTATAGTTTTCATTATATGATTACCTATGTGCTTGTTATCACTAATCCATGTGTTAGCCCTACTCGGAGTCCTACTGGGCGCGTTCTCTAACGCCCTACTTCTACCCTAGCTGATGACGCAGGAGATGGAGGAAACGGAGGACGAGACGGGAGCCAAGCTTAGGAGTTCGGGGAAGCGAGCTACTTAGTTTATTTAAGATTTATTTTGGAAATGTAATCTGAGTAGCTTAGCTCGTCGGAATGCAATAATTTAGATTACTTGCTATGTTTTGGATTTTATTTTAGACACTGTGATTTTGAGGTATTTTAGTAATTAAATGAATATATCTTCCCTGCTATCTAAAAATCGGTAGGATAGACTCTATTATAATTCCGCACTTAGTTAATATTCCTCGAGCTTACTTCTACGTGTGAACCGTTCTTCGTGGACTTAGTTCCACGCACACCTAGGGTTGGCCAGTTAAGGGCCGGGCTTTAGAAGCTCGGACTTAACTCGCGTCGTGACATCCTACGCCCTTTGTCACTCTTTATTTTCAAAAAAAAAATATATATATATATATAGATAGACTCTGATTTTAGTGAAAAAGGGCGGCGTTACAGTTTGAAATTGTTAGTTTAAAGTAAACTTGACTTGTACTTTGCTATTAGAGAATGTATGATTAACATAAGATTGATTATATTCCGCATCAGTTTAGTCCCGTAATTAGTTATTTTTATTCCGCATGTTTCTGAATAGTTCCATGTGTGTATTATCTATCATGGTCTAGTCCATGCACACATGGGTGGCCAGTTAAGGGTCGGACTTGGGAAGTCCGAACTTAGCTCGCGTCGTGACGCCGCCCGCTCTCTTTCAGTGTTATTATATTATTATTAAAAAAAATTAGACTTTGAATTCTCGGAGAGGGCGGGGCGTTACACAAAATTTGTTAATTGGGTCAAAATGCCCAATTGGGACCCAATGGGTCGTGGTTGACTTGGTTGACCACCAAGTGAGTTCAAGTTTAAATTAAGTGGGGTTGAATTAAATTGGAAATGGAATCAAGGGATTGAGTTGATTTCAAATGAGTTAAATTAAAGTGGTGAGTTGAATTAAAGAGTGAGTGAAGTGTGAAGATGAAGGTGGTGTTGTTTAAAAAACCAAACCATGTAATAGCCCGAATTTTCGAATCAATATATTTGGCATTTAATTATTTTAATTTGGAATTTGATGTGATGAAATGCCAAATGGATCAACTTTGGGACAAGGGTCCAAGAATGGCCCAATTGGGCCATAGATTGGATGAAATCCTTTTGATGGGTCAATGAGAAGTAATTGGGTCAAAGATGGTCAATTTGGGTCAAAGGGTCATATGGGACCCAATGGGCCAAGGTAGCTAAGCCCAAAGGTAAATGGGTAAGACAAAAATTTAATTGGGCCATGGGCCCAATGGTGATCCAATAAGAGGGATACATTTAATAACATTTAAATCACCTAAGTTAGGTGATAAATGGACCAAGGTAACATGGCCAATGGGGCCCACCTCCACCTCACCCATTGAGGTGGTGTGTGGACCCAAGAGTAGTGGGGCCGACCACCATGGTTGACTTGGTCAACCATGGGTGGATCTTAGAGGGAATTTAATGAGATTAAATTAAGTGGAAAGTGATTAATTAAATTAACCTAGGGATCAAGTGATCTAAGTTAATTAACTTAATCTAAATTGGTCAAGTGGTCAAAACCATCCCAACAAACACAAACCACTTGAGAAAACACAAATTGAAACCATGGATTAAAGGTGGTGGTTTTATCCCAACCACCACCATTAAGGCATGTTGGTTGGTGAAAAAAATTAATGTTTGAGTGTAGGCTACTCCAACCATCTCCATCTCTAATCCAAACAAGCCATTTCACTCTATCCCTCTCTCCACACACAAGAAACGTCCCCTACCTTGCAAGAGAGAAGAAAAAACTTAGAAGAAAAACTTAGAAAGGAAGGAGAAGAAAAGAGAAGGAGAAGGCAAGCTTTGGGCCATCAAGACCCTTGAAGATTTCTCCCTCATCTCCATACTCTTTTCCTCTCAACCTAACCCTACCTTAGCCGATCCAAACCTTGAGGGCCTCACCATTTGATCAAGTACATCTAGCCGATCAAAGATCAAGAAGAAGGAGAGAAGAGGCTGAGGAAATCAAGAGGAGAAAGAAAGACCGGAGGAGATGTCGGATTGTAAGTATCTCTAGACAAGAGGTTAATCTTTCATGGTTTAAAAAAAAATGATGATCCATTTCTTAAACTAAATATGGCCAAAAATGTTGTGGGCCATGGATCTAAGATCCATTCAACGGTAGGATTAAGAAATGGATAAATTTGGAGAGAGATAGATTAAAGAAAATGAATGGATTAAGGATGGTGTGGATTTAAATTTTTAAAGCATGGAGAAATGTAAATGGGAGTGAATGGATGACCATAGGGTTCGGCCATGTAGCATGGCCGAACCCCATGGTGAATGAAGGGTAATTTATTTGAGAGTATATGGTTTAAAATTATGGAGAAGGGTTAATGATATTGTGGTTTTAAATGATTAAAAAGTTGGTAATTTTAAGGAGTGTTAAATAAAGAAAAATCATGAGGTATGTAAATGAATTCAAGTAGCCTCAAAATGATGGAGGTATGATATTTTAAAGAAATCATGGACTATAGGGTTCGGCCATACAAGGTGGCCGAACCCCATGGTTAGTGATCTATGAGGGTTAGGACTCTTAAATGCTCAATAATTAATGGTTTCTAAGGTTTGAAAATTATGAGTATGGTATGTGATTTTTAAATGGGTATTAAAGGATGGAAATGATGGATTAAATATTTGTGAGTTATGGAGATAGTGAGGAAATGTTGGTGGTGTAAATGGACTTTAAATGTGATTAAAATGAGGGAAAGACATCATGGGTTCGGCCATGGTGTATGGCCAAACCCATGACCCATATTTTTTAGGTCATTTGTGGGCTAAGTTGTGGTTTATATAAGTATTTAAACGAATGGAAATTAGGTTAAGTTAATGGTAAAATTTAAATGGATTTACAAGTGTATGATATTGATTCTAAAGGGCCAAAATGAATGAAGGTTATGGATTTTAAAACGGATTATTTTTGGGACAAAACATTGGTCTTAAAATAGCACCCCATGGTGGTGATTGGTGATTTTAAAATGATGGAGAAGAATAATAGACGTTAATGGATTCTTATATGATATGTGATGTTTTAAAAGGATGAAAAATGGGGACTTAAATGGATAATTTAAATTCATTAGAGATAGGAATTAAAGAGGGTAGAATGAACCCAAGAAATTGGAAAAATAGACATCATGGGTTCGGCCATGGTGTATGACCGAACCCATGATCTCTTTGTGGGCCACCGTTAGGGCCAAATAGGAAATGACATATGGGATTAAATGTTTTTTTTCAAAATTAAATAATAGGTGGCTGATTTTAGATATGTTATGGAATCATAAATGGGTCTAAGTTATGGATGAATTTTAGACTTAAAGTAGACATGAATGGGTGAATGATTAAACATGGAAGAGGGAGTGGCAAAACGACAAATATTGGCCACATTGAAAAACCATGAGTTCGGCCATAGTACATGGCCGAACCCTATGTGGGTTAGAAGTAAAATTCGGTGCAATGTGAATGATGAAAAGAAACGTATAGATGTTGCGTTTTAGGCTCGCTCATTGGAATATTGGAAATGACCAAAATCGGATTTTATGTATGTGTTTTAAACCACAGAAAATAAGGCTAAGTTAAGGGCTGATTTTCGATAAAATTGTAACATAATTAATGGCCATTAATGGGTCTAAGTAGATGGATCAATTATGGACTTAATCATGGAAAAACGTATGGACTAATTCGGTAAATGTAATAAGGTATCGGGACGTCGCAAACGGTACGCGATCGGCGACCGGATTATCAAACTGAAACGTAACGGAATGCTACGCGGTATTCGGTAGATCCCTACCTCCTTGTAAGCTATGGATATGTGATGTTTATTTTAATCTATTTTGATGATTATGGGACTTGTATTATGATGAGTTTTAATTTATGAATTATATGATGGTGTTATGGATTATATTTTAAACATTATGCATTATATGGCTATGTATGGTATATTAAATTTATGGTTTATCTATATACTACATAGCATAATGCACGTACATCTCATGCATGGCATGGGCAGGAAAATAATGAAACCGAAGTCCATGCTCCGTCGGGGTGACCAAGAATCAGACATGGGGATAGCCTGAGGGCTATAACCGGATTCCATGCTCCGTCGGGGCGATCGAGAAGCAAACATGGGGACAATACATTGTATGATCATACGGATGATGGGTGGGACACATGACATAGGCACCCATGGCATAGCATTCATTACATGCTTATTTTGTTATATTTTATTGTATCGGTATGCGTGTTATCACTAATCCATGTGCTAGCCCTACTCGGAGTCCTACTGGGCGCGTTGACAAACGCCCTACTTCTACCCTAGCTGATGACGCAGGGGATGGTAGAAACGGTGGACATGACAGGAGCCAAGCTTAGGAGCTTGGGAAGCGCATTCTTAGTTTATTTAAGTTTATATTTTGGAAATGTAATTTTGAGTAACTTAGCTCGTTGGACTGTATAATTTGCATTTCTTGCGATGGTTTGGACTTTACTTATGGACGATTATGTTTTATGATATAAATATGAACATAGGGGCATTTTGGTAATTCAATGTTGTATCTTCCCTTCTATCTAAAAACTGGTAAGATAGACTCTATTATCATGTTCCGCAATAATTATAATCCGCGAGCTTACTTCCTACACGTGAACCGTTCTCGTGGACTTAGTTCCGCTCGAGCGTGGGGTTGGCCAGTTAAAGGCCGGGCTTTAGAAGCTCGGACTTAACTCGCGTCGTGACGTCCGCGCCCTCTCTTACTCTTCATTTCCCAAAAAAAAAAAAAAAATAGACTCTGATTTTCGAAAACGTGAGTGAAAAAGGGGTGGGCGTTACAAACCAAGAGTTACACGTTGGAAGTGTGGGAGTTTCATCTCATGGATGAAACCCCCAAGGTGGATCATGAATGGGAAAGTGACCGTTTGGTGTTGTTACACAGTCCAAGCCAAGGCACATTGTTGGGCACATGGGAGTTTCATCTCATGGATGAAACCCCCAATTGGATCATTAATGCAGGTGGGAGTTTCATCTCATGGATGAAACCCCCAAATGGAGAATTAATTGGGAGGAGGACGGTTTTGGAGTGGTTACCCAATTCAAACAAGGCTACACCGTTGGAGCCTTGGAGTTTCAACCCCCAAGTGGAGCACTAAAGAGGGAGGTAAATGAGAATGAGAGTTACACAAAGGGCTTTACCAAAGGCATCGCCCTTGGCCGACCACCCTCATTGGAACAAAACAAGTTTGGTTTTCATCTCATTCTCTCCCTCTCCCTCTTGGCTGTTTCTCTCCCTCAAACCCTCTCATGGCCGACCACTCCTCAAGAAAAAAGACTTAGAGCTTCATCTCAAGATTCTCTCCCTATCACTCAAGGCTCTCTCTCTCTCTCTCTCAAGCTCTCACTCTCGGCCAAAGGATTAAGAAGGAAGGAGAAAAAGGCTAAGGAAGGAAAGGATTGGAAGACCAAGTCGAAGCGAAGGAAAACCGGAGGAGTCGCGGAACCGGTAGGTATTTTGATAGATTTTTAATAAGTAAGGAAATATGGTCAAGGAATTTGGTTCGGCCATTGCATGGCCGAACCCTAGTCATGTTATGGCTAAGGACCTTTCATATGTACAAAAAGGGGTAGATGAGGTTCGGCCATGATGTGTGGCCGGACCCCATCAAAGGTTATGATCATGGTGATTGGATTTAAAAGAAAAATTAATGGATGAATGTTGTGTTTTAATGGAAAGGATAAACCATAGGGTTCGGCCATTCCATGAAAGGACATTGTTTATATTTTTAATGGATTTGAAAGATGGAAATCATACAAGTATGCTTATGATTTTAAAAGGTTTTAAAGGGTTTAGACAGATGTATGAATGGGAACCATCAAATGATGTAATCTTGGTTGTATGATTTTTAAAGAAATTAAAGAACCATAGGCTTTGGCCATGTTGCATGGCTGAACCCCATGGAAGTGTGTTGGTAATGGTTATGGGTTTTTGGAATGATGAAAACCATGGAAGGTTAGTGACGTTTTAAAAGGTTTAAAATGGAAGTTATATTCATGGACTTTGGAATAAAAAAGGATGAACCTAAATGTATGGTTAAACCCCATGGAGGGACCTTGGTTTATGGACCTAAGGAGGGTAAGTGATTCAAGGGAGAAATTGGATTTAGATATCATAGGGTTCGGCCATGGTGCATGTCCGAACCCCATGAACCATTTTGTGGATCAAAATATGGACTTAGGTATGCTTAAATGAATGAAATGTTAGCCATGGATAGAATAATGGCAATGTTGTAAATAAGTAAAAATAATGGACCATGGGCTCGGTCATGGTGTATGGCCGAATCCCATGGGAAATGTTTGGTGGACTTAGATTGTTATCAATGTTAAACATTTATGGTATAAGTGTTTAGATGTATGAATCAAAGATGGCATGAATTTGAATTTAATTGAAAAGATCAAAGGACCACAAAGAAGGGCACAAAACCAAGATGGTGAGGTTCGGCCATGTTGTATGGCCGAACCCCACTAATGAGTATTTTGTGGACTAAGAATTAAGGGATTAACTAAGTGGTAATTGAGTAATAAATCAAAGGAGGGATTAAAACCAAAGGAGTAAGGTTCGGCCTTGGTGTATGGACGAACCCTACAAAGATGTGTTTATGGACCTAGATATGATTGTAAATCAAAATGAACATGGGATTGATTGATTGACATATTATAAGGTAACGAGACCTCACAAGGGGTGCACGATCTTGAGTGGTTGCCGGATTAAACCACAAGGACACTTTAGTGGTCTTTGGTAGAATTCTACCTCTTTGAAACCATGGGTTATGCAATATGGTTTAATATCTTATTTTGATGGTTTTTGTTGTAAAAATATTATATTTCAAATATGAGGTTTTGATGCTATGATTATTTTATTACAAAGCATGTGGACATATACATCTCATGCATGGCATGGGAGGACGTTTATAACCGGAGGCTATGCTCCGTAGGGGCATCCATAAGACATTCGTAGGAAGACCTTGATGTGCATATCCATCAAGAAGAATCCGGAGAACACACTCCGTCGGGGCGTCTGTAAGGCAACTGTGGGGATACCTTGATGAGGAGAATTCCATCAAGAGGTTATATGTACTTGTGATGGGTGGGACTCATTGCATTTGACACCATGACATGGCATTGTTTTTATACTGGTTTTGACATTATGTTCTTATATATGATTTGTACTAACCATGTGTTAACCCTATTTGGAGTACCTACTCGGCGCGTTGTCTAACGTCCTACTTCTACTCTAGTGGATGACACAGGAAACGAAGGGAACGATGAGCGTGATCGGATCCAAGCATAGGAGCTTGAATGTGTTTAATGTATATTTTGATTAAGTTACGTATGGACTTGTAATTTGAGTAACTAGAATTCGGGCATGTAATAACTTAGATATTTTGCTATGGTTTGAATGGTTTATGTTGGATATTCTAGTTAAGATAATTATGGTTAAAGACTTTAACTACTTTGCTATCTAAAATGGAATAGAGTTAGGTTCTATTATAATCTGCAGTTTATGTTTTATTCCGCTTGTATATATATTAGTACGTGTGAACCGTATTCGTGGACTTAGTTCATGCACACGTATGGTTGGCCAGTTAAGGGTCAGGCTTTAAAAGCTCGGACTTAGCTCGCATCGTGACGTCCCACTCTCTATCACTCTTTGTTTATTTTTATTTTTAAAAAGATAGACTCTGATTTTCGGAAATCGAGTGAAAAAGGGAAGGCGTTACATGTATACCTTGTGTAACAACCAAAAACCCTTCATCTCCTCATAATGATCATTTTGGAGTTTCATCCAATGAGATGAAACTCCCGCCTCCAATGTGTACACCTTGATTGTGCCTTTTGGGTTTCCTCCTTTGAGATGGAAACCCTCCATCTTCCTTGTCTTGATCAATGAGCGTCGGCCAAGGGTGGTGTCCTTTGGTGATACCCCTTTGTAACCACCATGGCTCTTCACCTCCCTCATTAAAGCTCCCTTTGGAGTTTCATCTCATGAGATGAAACTCTCACCATTCCAACATGTAATCCTTGAAGGTGTCTTTTGAAACAACAAAACTCTTCATCTTCCCACTCCACTCACTTAAGATGGAAGTCCCATTAACTTCTCATCCAACTCACCATAACTCAATTATTCTTAATTCTTTTAAACTCAAAACTTGTACTCATTCATTAACTCAATTGAACTTAATCCATTTTAATTCAGCCACACCTTAATCACATTTGAATTCATATGGTGGTCGGCCAAGTCAACCATGAACCATTGCGTCCCAATTGGCATTTGACCCAATTGGCAACCTTGACCCAAATAAATAAATCTTACCCATTTATTTCAATTGAACCTTATCCAATATCCATTGGGTCTTAATTGGCAATTGACCCAACACCTTACCCATCTAAGGTCCATATCCATTAATTCGCAAATTAAATGGGCAATTTCCATTTATATTTATAACTTGAAAATCCGGGGTGTTACACGCCCAGTAGGTACTTCGAGTAGGGTCAACACATGGGTTAGTATAAAAATCACATAGATATACATAAGATCAAAACTATGCAAGTCGATGCCATGCCATGGGTGTCATATGCCATGAGTCCCACCCATCATCCATATCACAATCACATAGTATTCCTCTTGATGGATAATCCAGATCAAGGTATTGTCATGACTCCCCACAAATGCCTTATCGGTCCCACCGAACGGAGCGTGGACTCCAGTTACATTTCAAACACAATATATCTCTCCCCACGAATGCCTTATCGGTCGCTCCGAATGGAGCGTGGACTCCGGTTACAATTCAATCATACATCCATTGGAATCAGTGTGGATTCCTCCCCACGATTGTTTATCGAAAATTCGAATGGAGTGTGGACTCCCCTCATTTGATCCCTCCCATGCCATCATAGCATTAAAATCCCATAGTTGAAACATATCATTTGATACCAGCATAAATCATCAAAACATGAAGTAAAATCATCACATATACATATTCCCTGGTTTTCAATAAGGTAGGAATCCTACCAACGTCCAAATATCGGGTCCTTGTGTTTTTGTCCAAAAACGATCACCGATCGTGTCAAGCCGATCGTACATCGTTTGTGAAATCCCGTTACCTTATTACATTTAACACATATACATACATCAATTTGGTGATCCATTTAATTCCATAAAATAACCAAATTAATTATTTCAATTGATTTAAACCATTCCCTTTATCTTTCCAATTTAACCTAACCATTTGGAAAATCATTAAATATTTCATTTTTAAAATCAGCCGGTTACCTGCTGTCCACTATCGACTGTCCACTGTCCACTACCCACTACCCACTGTCCACTGTCCACTACCCATTGTCCACTAAAACTCACTAGTCGGTTCGGCCATACAACATGGCCGAACCTCACTCTTTGGTTTTGACCCCCTTTTTAACCCTTGTTTTACTTTAAACAAAATGGGTCCAACATCATTCCATCTTTTGATTTATTAATCCCATCACCTAAGTTAATCATTTAACTTGATAAAAACAACACCCAAGTCCATCAAATATTATCCATGGGGTTCGGCCATATAACATGGCCGAACCCAGTGGTTCTTTCATTCCATCTTCTTTCCATTTTAACCCTCATTTCTTAGCTTGATCATTCAATCACTTAAACATGCATAGATCTACCAAATGATCCATCAAAATGGTTCATGGGGTTCGGCCATACACATGGCCAAACCCATAGTTCCTTGTTTCCATATTCCCATGGTCTAACCACCTTTAAATCCATCAATATCTCTCCATGGGGTTCGGCCATACAACATGGCCGAACCCATGGTCCATTGTTCTTATCATCTCCTCATTTTAATATCATTTTGAGGATGGTCTTTTCTTAAAATCATACACAACATGTTTATTCCATTTGATGGGGTTCGGCCATACATCATGGCCAAACTTCATCCAATCCATTCTTGTCCTCCATGATCCACATACATAGAAATTAGGGTTCGGCCATGCAAGGGCCGAACCATGATTCTTGATCATTCTCCATGCATGTTGTCATAAGTCATGCATACATATTGTCTTTACATTTATCCATTAATCATATATGTAATCCTAATCACCATTCATTTGTTCAACCCACCTCATAGGTATTTTACATCCGACATGTTCATCACTTGATGGGGTTTGGCCATACAACATGGCCGAACCTCATTTTGTCTTTCTTTGAATGGATCTTAAATCCATGGCCTCTAACATTTTGGCCAACTATTTTCAATCTGAAATGGAATGTTCCCTTAACCTCCTTTTAATTTATAAATCTTGTCAAGTACTACTTACCGATTCCGCGACTCCTGCGTTTTCTTTCATGCCGCCTTGCTCCTCCGATCTTCTCCTTCCTTAGTCTTTTCTTTCTTCTCCTTGATCTTCGGCCAAAGAGTGGTGCTTGATTAAGATGAAAACCCTAAGAGTGGGTTCGGCCAAGGAGAAGGTTTGAGAGAGGGAGAGGAGGAGAGAATGGGAGAAAGCTCTAAGTGTTTTCTTGTATTGCGAGAGGGTCGGCCAAGGGAGAGCGTGAGAGAGAGATGAGAAAAGAATGCACTTCTCCTTGTTTCAATTTGTGAATTTTGGCCAAGGGGTGTGAGCAACCCCTTGGCTTGTGTCTCTTGTAATTCCACCTAAAAACCCTTCACCTCCCTCATTAGAGTTTCCTTTGACCAATGAATCCCTTGGTTTAATCAAGGTGACCCTTGGTTCAAATCAAGCACCCTTTGGGCTCCCAATGTGTCCTTTGGGGTTTCATCAATGAGATGAAACTCTCCACCTCTCCAACGTGTGTCCCTTGGGGTTTCATCCATAAGATGGAACTCTCCACCTCCCCAACGTGTGTGCACCTTGGGATTTGGTCTAATGAGATGAAACTCTCCATCTACCTTACTAACTCACTTAAGATGAAAGTCCCATCAACTTCCCATTCAACTCACCTTAACTCAAATATTTTTAATTCTTTTAAACTCAAGACTTGTACTCATTCATTAACTCAATTCCTTGATTCCATTTTGAACTCACTCAATTGAATTTAATCCAATTTAATTCAATTTGGACTCATTAATCACTCAAGTCAATTCAACTCAGCCACAACTCATTTCCTTTGAACTTAATTGAACTCATTCATCAACTCAACTCAATTTGAACTCACCCATGGTTGACCAAGTCAACCATTGTTTTGTAACACTTCAGAATTCCATGATTATCAATATTTACGGAATTTGCCATTTTAATTGTGAATTAATGGATATAAACCTTAGATGGGTAAGTATTGGGTCAATGGCCCAATTAGGACCCAACGGTTATGGTATAAGGTTTAATTTAAATTAAATGGGCTGAATTAAAATAGTAATGCAATATATCTATAAATAAGGGATCTAGATTAAGAGGTATGCGCATAAAAGAAACATGGAAGAATGCTTTGGCCGTGTTTGTGAGATTTTAGGATGACATGGAAACGTCTATTGTGTAACGCCCCGCCCTTTCTGAGATTTCAGAGTCTAATTTTTTTATATAATAATAATATAACAACACTGGAAGAGGGCGGACGACGTCACGACGCGAACTAAGTCCGAACTACCAAAGTCCGACCCTTAACTGGCCACCCATGTGTGCATGAACTAAACCCATGAAGGACAAAACACACATGGAACTAAGTTAAAACATGCGGAATAGCAATAACTAGTTACGGAACTAAACTGATGCAGAATATAGTCAATCTTAAGTTAAACATATATTCTTAGATAGCAAAGCACAGGTCATCCATTATAAACTACTTATACCAATTCAAGGTTCATTAAACAGTTCACAAACCATAACAAAGTTTACTAACTATTACATGTACATAATTGTAACTCAAAAGACAGTAATAAAGAAATCCCATTTATCATTCAAGCGCTTAAGCTTGGCTCCCCTCTCGGTCCTCGACCTTCTCTTTCCCTTTTCCTTTTCCTTCATTATCCTGTAAGGATAGAATTAGGGCGTTAGATCAACGCACCCAGTAGGTTCCCGATTAGGGCTACCACATGGTTAGTATATAAAAACATGCTTATATCATAATATTTGATCATCAAAAACGTCTGAAATCAATGCTATGTATGTAAGTGCAAATGTAATGAGTCCCACCCACCACAAGTATACATAGCTATCAAGTTATTTCACAGTGTTCTTTCTTTGGGACTCTCATGATAAGGTAATCCAGAGTAATCCACATTTCCTCTGAATAGGACTCTCATCATTGAGTTATATCACAGTGTTCTTTCATTGGGACTCTCAATCAAGGTAATCCATAATCATCACCCCATGCCATGCATGAGATGTCAATGTATATGTATGTCATTTGTAAATACATATCTCATCATTCAAAATCAATTTGAAACATAATATCAATAACAACATAACTTATAAAAACCATGATAAAACCAATATAACAGTGGTTACAAGTAGGTAGGAAACCTACTGAAGATTGGCTTCGGTGTTTGTTCTTTTTCTTTTGATCACGACTCGCACTCCGTTCACGTTCCGTTACCTTGTGATTAAACAGCATGTCAATCATACTATCATTTTAAATTTCCATTCACATCTTAAGGCCCAAAAGCCTTCTTGTGGGGTTCGGCCATACCAATGGCCGAACCTCATCAACTTAGGATTTAACCTCCCTTTTCATTTGATCTCTCTTTTATTTAATCCTTATTAAACATCATATACTACAAAAATACCTTGGTAGGATTCGGCCATGCAACATGGCCTAAACCATACCACTTTGGTTTGGGTCCATATATCCAATCCTATGATCATTTCATCTTTGATCATTTCATCTTTGATCATTTCATCCATAATTACGATAATGCCACTATACTAACCTTTGCTTAATTTTCTTAAAAACCAAGGTCCACATCCAAACCACCTTAGTGGGGTTCGGCCATACAACATGGCTGAACCTCACCACCTTAATTTGGTCCTTTACATCATTCATACATACATCTCTAATTCATTATGATTAGCACTAAGTCCATCAAATAATCATTGGTGGGGTTCGGCCATACTACATGGCCGAACCTCACCCTATGGATTTTATCTCATATTCCACCATTTGATCAATTTATATTCATAACTAAACATAGATGATTCTTAACACAAAATCATAACACAATACATAAATCCCAACATGATCTTAATCCAACTACCCCATGAAAACAGTCCATGGGGTTCGGCGATACTCATGGCCGACCTCTATGGTTTTCTTTGGCTCAATGCTTCCATTATTTATATACAAATTAGGCTCTACTCTTTAGCCATAATAACCACATGGTTCAGCCATCCAATGGCCAACCCAAAACAGTAAACTTATATTCATTTAATTCCCATAGAAACACCATAATCTTGTATGGTTTTTATCTCTCAAAACCATCAAAATCACCATATAATAATCATATGATTTCATGGGGTTCGGCCATACTCATTGGCCGAACCCTGTGGCCTATAATTCAAACCCTTTTTAACAACTACTTTGCCTCATCAAACATGTACCAACCTCCATGGTCTTACATGGTTTGTAGCCTTCAAAACCATCAACCTACCAAATAAATTTCATGGGGTTCGGCCAACCAAAGTGGCCGAACCCTATGGTCCATGTTTTTCCATCTTTTACACCTCATCATACAATTTTAAACCATTGATTAATTCGGCCATTCATGACCAAATCATGACCTTTAAATCCCTGATTCAAAATCCTTTATCTTACATCTTAAACACATATAATTCTCCACCATTTTTGCATGGTTTTTAGCCTCCAAAAACCATCAAAATACCCAAATAAATCTCATGGGGTTCGGCCATCCAAAGTGGCCGAACCCAGTGATATCTTTTTACCACTTTAAACAACCATTAACCAAGGTTTAGGTCCTTGATAAAATCGGCCATTCCATGGCCAATTCATGTTCCACTTAATCTAATTTACTAAACAAAATTGTATGGAATTCTTACCAATTTCCTTTGCCTTTTGCTCCTTGCCTTCTTCCCTCTTGTTTCCTTCCTTCTTCCTTAGCTTCTAGCCGAATTAGTGCTTGATCAATGGTGAGAAACACCAATGCTGGTTTGGCCAAGGAGAGGTGTTCTTGAGAGAGAGAAAGGAGATGGAATTCTAAGGTTTTCTTTGGAATAAAATTCGGCCAAATGAGGTGTTGTAGTCCTTTTGTTCAACAGCCCTTTGGATCCCTCATTACCCTCATTAATCTTCCTCAAAAGAAAGGGTCGTTTGGTGCTAACCAAGGCATCCCTTGGCACCAACCAATGCATCCATGTAATCTTATGTCATTCCCATTCAATCCCATTTAACCATGTACATGGAGATTACCATTACAAGTCCCCAACGTGTGGGACTTGTTTTGGTTTGTTTGAGACCAAGGCACCTCCTCATATTCCATTTGACTCAATGGAAGTAAGACCTCTTTGATTTCCATATTAACTCACCCCAACTCAATGGCTTAACTCACCACATTAATTGCCATTCATTTATTACACTCGAGTCAACTCAACCATTTAATTTAAATGCAACTCATTCCAGCTCCAACTCCACCTGATTTGACTCACAATTGAGCTCACTCAAGGGTCCACACGGTCAACCATGGTCAACATGGTCAACCCGACCCATTGGGTCCCCATTTAGCCCATTGACCCAATTGGCGCCATGACCCAATTATGGGTGGTTTAGCCATCTTAAGTGTGGTTTTCATATGTGCATCAAGCCTACCCATTTATGCTCCACTTAATTTCCAATCAAATCAGCTTAACCCCATTAAATTTAGGTTCACCCAATGGTCAATTAAGTCCACCATGACCCATTGGGCCTAATTGGGTCCTTTGACCCAATTAACCAGATTGACCCAATTTGATGTTCATTACCCATTCATGATAAATTGACCCTTATAATATGTTCATATGGTCTTAATTTGAACAATGTGCCCCACCATTTGCTCATTTACAATCACATTTATTGAATTCACCAATGTAGTGGCATTTTCATAAATATTCATATTATTGAGAAATTGGGGTGTTACATACTAGATTTTAGGAGTAGAAATATGGAATAGATATGCAATCCACACTGATATGCTTAAGATGGTCCTTTCCTGTGTTAAGAGTGATACTAGGGGATTAATAAATAAAGAAGATGTCTAAAGATAAAGAAGATTACATTGGCCGTGTATGAGATATGCGCATGATGTGTTGGAGTATCTTTAAAAGGAGTCCTTTCCTTTATTAAGAGAGATACTAAGGATTTGCAAAAAAGAAAGGGCACTCGGAAACTTCTATGTATATTGCACACGGCTAGCGGTATTAAGGACTCTCCAAAGTGGGAAGCATATGCAAGGCAATTGCTATCTCAGCAAGATAGACCGACTGGAGATATTATAAACAAGGCAGCCGAGCAAGGAAAAACAGTGCTGAAAGATGTTCATTCAAAGAAGGCAGCCAGCAAGTGTGAAAAATCAAGAGAAGGGGATGGCAGCCAGAAAGTGTGAAAGATCAAGTAGAAGGAAGAAAAGGATCGGAAGAACAAGTTGGAGCGAAGGAAAACCGGAGGAGTCGAGGAACCGGTAAGTGTTTTGATAATTTTGTTTAAAATAAAGAACCATAGGGATCGGCCATGGTGTATGGCCGAACCCCATGGAAGAAGATTAAGGGATGAATGTTAAGGTTTAAATGAAAAGGATGAACCATAGGGTTCGGCCAAGATGTATGGCCAAACCCCATGGAAGGGCATTGTTAATATTTTTTAATGGATAAGAATCATGGATCATGGGTTCGGCCATGGTGTATGGCTGAACCCCATGGAAAAATATAGATGGATTTAATATAGTGATTGATTAAATGGAAGATCAAGGATTAATGATTGTCAAAGAGAAGATTATGAACCATAGGGTTGGCCATGGTGTATGACCGAACCCCATGGAAGATGGTTATTAATTTAGAAAGGATCTAATGATGGACTTTTGAATAAAAAAGGAAGGAACCTTGATTTATGGATTCAAGGATGGTAACTGATATAATGGATAAAATGGAAAGTTAGACATCATAGGGTTCGGCCATGGTGTTTGGCCGAACCCCATGAATCAATTCTATGGGTCAATTATGGATTTATTATTGTAAATAAATTAAGAAGGAGGATGGAACAATAATATCATGGGTTCGGCCATGATGTATGGCCAAACCGCATGAACCAACTTAATGGGTAATTTGGGTGTTTATGTCACTGATAATGGATCGTTTATGGAGGGTTTCATTTATGGTTCTATGGTTGTGGATCATTGGTGGATCCATGAATGTAATGTCTAAATTTACGGACCTATGTGTTGAACCTAAACCTAAGATGATGAAGGAAATGGCAAAAAGGTAAATAGGAAAAAATGATGGACATAGGGTTCAGCCATGGTGTATGGCCGAACCCCATGAACTATTTGATGGACCATGTGTTGGAATATTTTAAGGGATACTTAGAGTGGTTATGCATGTTTAAGGAAATGAGGGATAGAATTATATATAGACCTATGCTCATGGTTTATGTTATTGGTTATGGATAGGTATAATGGCAATATTGTAATTAAGTGAATTAATGGACCATGGATTCGGCCATGGTGTATGGCCGAACCCCATGGGGAAGGTTTGGTGAACTTAGATTTTTATCATTGCTAAATAATTATGGTATAATTGATTAGATGTATGAATCAAGGGTAGTATGATCTTGGTTTTAAATTAATAAACCAAAGGAGGGGCTAAAACCTAGTAAGTGAGGTTCAGCCATGGTGTACGGCCGAACCCCTGCAAGTTGGGTTTATGGACTTAGACATTATTATAAATCAAATGGGACATGGTTTTAATTGATTGATATATTATAAGGTAACGGGATCTCACAAGGTGTGTACGATCGTGAGCGATTACCTGACGAAAGTGCAAGGACACGTTAGTGGTCTTTGGTAGGATTCCACCTCTTTGAAACCATGGGTTTATGTACAATGTTTTTATCTTATTTTGATGAATTTAGGTTGTAAAGGATATGTTTCAAATTGTGAGTTTTAATGCTATGTTTACAATATAAAATAACATGTGTTTCATTAGCATCTCATGCATGGCATGGGGTGAAGGATATGTAACCGGAGGGGCTACACTCCGTTGGGGCGTCCGAAAAACCTATGTGGGATACCTTGACGTGCTTTTCCATCAAGAAGAAGCCGGAGGGGCCACACTCCGTCGGGGCATCCGAAAGCCCTATGAGGGGGTACTTATATGTACTTGTGATGGGTGAGACTCATTGCATTTGACATCATGACACGGCATGGTTTATATGGTTTTTGACATTATGATATTATTATATATGTTTTGTACTAACCATGTGTTAGCCCTAAATGGAATACCTACTGGGCGCGTTGTTCTAACGCCCTACTTCTACCCTAGTAGATGATACAGGAAACAAGGGGAACGATGAATGCGAAAAGGATCGAGCATAGGAGCTTGGATATGTGATTGGATGATATTTTATTTATGTTACTCATGGACTTGTAATTTGAGTAACTAGACTTCGGGCATGTAATAATTTAGATAATTTGCTATGGTTGGATGTTTATTTGGATAATTATATTATATTAATTATGGATGAAGACTTGACGTACTTTGCTATCTAAAATGGAATAGAATTAGGTTCTATTATAATTCTACAATTATGATTTTAATCTGCATGTTTATATTGTTATGTGTGAACTGTTTTTCATGGACTTAGTCCATACACACATAGGGTTGGCCAATTAAGGGTCGGACTTTAGAAGTTCAGACTTAGCTCGTGTCGTGACGTTCCGCTCTCTATCACTCCTTGTTTATAAAAAATACAATAAAAATAGACTCTGATTTTAGGAAAGCATAGCGAGTGAAAAAGGGCGGGGCGTTACATGTTTAGCCGACCATGAACCACATTGTATTTAGGGTCCCACTTAGCCATTTCATTTACATGCCACCTCACTTGATGAGGTGGACCCATACTTGAATCTTAATTGGGTATTTTGACCCAATTAAAATTAACCTTACCCATTTATTTCAATTGAACCTTATCCATAACCCGCTGGGTCTTAATTTGGCAATTGTCCCAACTCCTTACCCATCTAAGGTCCATCTCCATTATTTAATTTCAATTCCATTAATTTAAATAGACAATTTCCATATGTATTCATGAAATGAAAATCCGGGGTGTTACAAGATCATGATGGACCACTAGGAGTAGAAATCTCTTTGCATGTTAGGGCTTTTTGGAACATGTGTTTGTGTTTTGGGATGGGTACATACATTTTGGGCTCGTTGACCGTTATGGTCAAATTTTGGGAATGTACTTTAAAACTCTTTGGCATGTAATACTTTGCAAATACGGTCATGTTCAAACTCTAAATTGCTATAGTTATATATTCTATGAGTTGAATGATTGCTTTATTATTCATGTGATGGAATGCTCAAAATTCTTTATGATTGGTGGGATGTGTGATGTTTGAATGGGCTATCTGGCCTTCATAAATTCCCATGCTTTTATATGCTTTACCAATCCAATATATTTGTGAAATATGGTGGCTTCTTATTTGCCTCCATAAAATAGTGGTTGAAGTCTATTTTTTATGCAAATGTGATATTGTCCCAATGTGCTTCATTGTCATATCATTTTCATTTTGACACCATGTGCTCATCTTCATATGTCCTACGGTATCAATGATAGGTTTAAACAGTTAAATCAACTTTCCTTATGATATTGCGTGACATTGACTTAAAACTTTCCATTTCTTTTTTCTCTCTCTCTCTCTCCTTCCTTCCCTAATCCCCAAGCTTATTGTCATATCACATATCATTTGGGGAATATGAAACTTTTAGTGCCCCAGTTTGCCGAGTCCCTAAGTTTGTCAATTCCATGACTCGAGAAGAAGTACTTGCTAGAAGCTTGAAGATTCAAAGTGATCAAGAGTGAAGATCATGCTCCACCGGATTAAAGCTCATCGTTATGGCAATCACAAAAATAGGTATTTGGCAAGAGATGACTTTAGGTGGTGCCCTTCTAGGCTTAGTTGAACAAATGGTAAAATCATAAAAAACTTAGAGAGGAAGCTTGATAGTGAATTGGAACCCAACTTGGAAATATGTATTTGGTTTCACTGTCAGGTTGATCAATCGTTCTCACTGATCCCTCGGTGGAGACAAGATCGACCCATTGTGGTAAAAAACTGGTCGACCAGATTGACAAAGGTTCTGGATCATCGAACTGTCAGTTTGGGTGTGCCTCTGATCGAGAGTCTCGAATGCACCGACCCTTCGGTGAAAGACTGAAATGACCCCTCGTGGTCAACGACTCTTCGATAAAGACTTATGAGTTCTTGAACTTAAAACTCATGTGGAGTCTAAAAAAAACAGACATATTGGTAATACAGACCGGTCGAGAGTACCAGGACGGACACATCGATAAAGGGCGATAGGTCGGTCTGGGTAAGACTAGTTTCTGGACTTGAAACTCTATTAGCATGGTGTTGCGCCAGATCGAGCCTCTCGTATGGACCGACCTCTCGGTGCCATGACTGTCGACCCATCGGTAACACAGACCTGTCAGTCAGATAAAAATTATGCCGTTGGAAATGCATTCAATGCTCGGTGGTGGGGTAGTTGAACGGTATCATTTTAGTCACCGACCCCTCGGTACGCCCTACTTGTCGGCACTGGTTTGTCTCGAAAAACTGGTTGCCTTCTCTATAAATATCAATCCTTGTGTAACCATATGGATATCCTTTGGCAAACGTTGAGACCCTTATCATTACCATTGAGCTTACACAAGGGCCAACGAAAGGATCACTCTCTCATGAGCTTATACTCGGAGTATCCAATACAACCAATCTTGTTGATTGAGTTTGTTAAAAGAGAGAGGAAAGAGGGATAAGGATACACATCTAGGATAGACATTGGCAAAACCAATTTCCTAGAGGACTCCCGGATACTTGTGTTTGCTTAACACGGAGGTACATCTTCGTCATCAAGAACAACAAGTGGGAGGATCTTTGAGAAGCACACTTCATCGGAATCAAGCTTCAAGGCAAGTGCCTCTTGGTTTAAATTTTATTTAAAACCTTTATCTTGTGAAAGTGGATTAAAGAGGCTCGGCTCTGGAACCTACTATAAACAATCTAGAGCGTCGTCTCTGGCACATGTGGTCGGTGGAATTCCCAGCCAAATGAATAGGTGGAATTCTTATTCTACATGTGGTGGGTGAAATTCCCAACCGATTGAGTGAGGTGAAATCCCTACTCTAATTGTGAGGATGTAAGTCCCCACTTAGTGGATTTGGGGATAGCTCAAGGTTGAGCCAGTCCTAATAGTAGATGTAGGTTAGCTAACCGATCCACTATAAATTTGGTCTTATGGTATTTGATCATTGTGTGTTTGTGTTTTATTGTTCAAGCACTATTCTCAACACACATCACTTTGCATTTGATTATCTTTATTTATATATTGTGCACAAACATTGATAACCAAGCAATATGCAAATGGTTATAACTTAGTGTGATCGATTAAGAAATTTTAAACAATTTATCACACTAAACAAATCTCTTGATTAAGATTATTTTCTGCTGCACTTAAAATTTAAACAATCAAGAAATTTGTAAACACCATGGAAACTGGGATTGACCTATTCACCCCCTTCAAGGGTCAATCATGTTCTAGCACCAAGGGAAAAACTCTTTCAGCATTGTCTTAGCATCTCTCGTTACATTAGCCACTACACAGTTATATTTGTTTAAATGAATGTTGGGATGCTATAAGATGAACGCTAGATAGCTTTGTCACACTCCAATATTAAGGGAGAGCACACATGTGAAAATTTTAAAGGACATGGTTTATGATAAATAAGAGAAGTTATACTTACTCAAATGACCCTTCCCAACTTGTGTAACATCCTGGATTTTTCAATGCATTAATATATTAGATTCTGTCGATTTTAATTGTTAAATTTGTTGAATTTAAAATTATGGATGGAATGGACCTTAGATGGGTAAGAAATTGGGGCAATTAAGACCCAACGGGTCATGGATAGAGTTTGAATGGAAATAAGTGGGTAAGTGCAATCAAATAGGTCAATTACCCAAATGGGACCCAATGGGTCAAGGTGAATGGGTCTTGAAAGTAAATGGGTAAAAGATTAATTTAATTGGGTCAAATTCCCAATTAGGATCCAAGGCATGGGATCCACCTCATCAAGTGAGGTGGCAAGTGATTTAATGCAACATGCATGGTCGGCTAACCATGGTTGACTTGGTCAACCATGGATGAGTTCAAATGTGTTGAGTGGCTTGAGTTGGAAAGTGAGTTCACCTAAGTTGAGAATTGAGTAATTTTGAGTTCATGTGCTTGAGTTGGGGAAATAGTTCATTTAAAGTGAGTTGAGTTGAAAGGGAGGTGAGGAGACTCCCAATTGAAGTGAGTCAAGGGGAGATGGAGCGTTTCCATCTCATGGGAGAGGAAACCCAAGGCTCCAACGTCGGGAAGGGAGGGGGGGGGGGGGGGGGGGGGGGGAGACCTTAGCCATCTGTCTCCTTGGTTAAACCAAGGGACACATGGGAAAGACCAAAAACTAATGAGGGTGGTTGAGAGGTTGTGGGCTGATTTGAAGAAAAGAAAACTCCACCCCTCTGGCCAACCCTCCATAGAGAAATTTCCATCTTCTTCCTCTCATCTCTCTCTCTCTCCCTCTCTCAACCTACACTCCTTGGGCGATTACTCCTCTAAGAAATTTAGAGATTTTCTGCTCTTCTCTCATCTCTCTCTCTCCCATTATCGGCTTTAGAGTTGGAGAAAACTCAAAGAACAAGGATCTTGGAGAAATCGGTGAAGGAACAAGGAAGGAGAAGGGCTGACGAGTAAAGAACAGACCTAAAGAAACGAAGGAGACGAGGGAAGAGGTATGTAACACTTCGGAATCCCATGTTATCAATATTTACGAAATTTGCCATTTTAATTGTGAATTAACGGATATGAACCTTAGATGGGTAAGGTGTTGGGTCAATGGCCCAATTAGGACCTAATGGTTATGGTATAAGGTTCAATTTAAAGCAAATGGGTAAGGCACATTTAATTGGGTCAATGTTGCTATTTGGGTCAAAATGCCCAATTGGGACCCAATGGGTCGTGGTTAACTTGTTTGACCACCAAGTAAGTTCAAGCCTAATTAAATGGAGCTGAATTAAAATGGTAATGCAATATATCTATAAATAAGGGACTATCTGGATGAGGATGACACACAAGCATACACCATAGCTGAGGCTGAGATTTCCTCTCAGAAAATCAAGGAGTTTTAGTCGAACAAGGATTGTCCTAAAATGGGCAACACGTGTAGATGAGTTTGGATTAGGCAATGACATCTGATTGCCTAATCCAAATAAAGAAGATGTCTGAAATTAAATATAGGTTGCTTGGCCATAAATGAGATATGCGCATCCACGATGATGTGTTGGAGTTTCTTTAAAAGGTGTCCTTTCCTTTGTTAAGAGCGATACTAAGTAATTGCTAAATTGAAGGGTCTCGGCATCTTCCAAAGATAGGACCGATTGGAAGTTTTATAAAAGAGAGGTAGCATAAGAAAGAAGGGGCGCTCGGCATACACAAATCAAGGGAGGGCTTGACGCTATGTGCTCTGTCAATAAGTGTAATAGCCCAAATTTTTAAATCAACATATATATGGCATTTATTTATTTTAATAATGGAAAAATAGGAATTTTCATGTTATGGATGTGAAATGGATCAAATTTTGGGGCAAAGGCCCAAGTATGGTCCAATGGACCATGGATTGGATGGAATTCATTAAATTGGTCAATGATGATTAATTAGGTCAAGAATGGTCAAATTGGGTCAAATACCCATTTGGGACCCAATGGGTCAAGATAGATAAGCCCTAAGGTAAATGGATAGGAGGGAATTTAATTGGGCCATGGGCCCAATGGTTATCCAATAAGAAGAATGGATTGCATTGGAAATTAAATCATCTAAGTTAATATTAATTGGACCTAAGTGACATGGCCAAATGGGACCCACCTCCACCTCACCAAGTGAGGTGGTGTGTGGACCAAGAATTGGTGGGGCTGGCCACCATGGTTGACTTGGTCAACCATGGGTGGATTTCATGGAGGGAATTTAATGAAATTCATTTAAGTAGAAATTAATTAACTTAATTTAATGATCAAATTAATTAAGTTGACTAAGCTAATCTAGTCATGGTCAAATGGTCAAAACCACTCTAAGAAACACAAACCACCCAAACAAACACAAAATAAACCATGTGCTTAAAGGTGGTGGTTTTATCCCAACCACCACCATTAAACACATTAACCCATGTGTGGTAGGTGGGGGACCTAGTGATGAGTTAGCAACCAAATGAGATGTTTTCATTTCATTCTTCAAACCTCTCCACCGTTTCGCTCTCTTTCTTACTCTCAAAAAACGTCCCTTACCCAAGGAAAAGAAAAGAGGAAAGCTAAGAAGAGAAGAAGAAAAGAAAAGAGAAGAAAGAAATCCAAGCAAACCAAAAGGGGAGGGAAAGGTCTAGGGTTCTCATCACTTGTCTCCATCCCTTTCTCATCTCATTCTCTCCCTCACTCCCTCTCCCAAAACCGTCCCCTCTCTTCCAAGGATAGCACAAGAAGAAGAAGAGAAAAAGACTTAGAGAAGAAGAAGGACAAAGGCTAAGGAGATCAAGAGGAGAAAGAAAGTCGGAGGAGCCGACCGGATTGTAAGTATTTCTTAAAGAAGAGGTTACATTTTTTTAAGATTTAAGAAGAGATCATGAAATCCATTTTCCTTGGATTGGATGGTGGCCAAAAACATCTTGGGCCTTGGATTTAAAATCCATCCAAAAGATGTAGTGAAAAATGGATAAAATGGGAGAGATTGATTAAGAAAAATAAATGGACATAAAGGACATTATGTATTAAAATTTATTTAAGCATGGATATATGTGATGTTTGAATGAATGATGGAGGTAATTAAGTGATTTAATAAGATTATGAAGAATGGAAGCCATGGAGGATGATTTAGGGTTTTAAGTTTTTATTGATTTAATGTGGGTAATTTTAAAGGGATTTTTATGAGAAAAAAAAAATCATGGGAAATATTGATGATTCTTAATGGCCTAAAAGGCATAGATGGAATGAACCATGAATCGTATGGTGGTGTAATGATGGTTGTAAATGGGTTTAAAAGGATGAAAAATATGGAGTAGGTGTTATTAAATTGGGGGCTGAAAAGGATCAAATGGTTGTAATTTTAAAGGGATCATAGTGAAGAAAAGCATGGTAGGTTTTTAAATGATTTTTAATGGGGTTTTAGTGAATGGAAACCATGGAATATGATTCATGATTTTTAAGATTTTAAATGATTAAATGTAAGTAATTTTTAAAGCGGTTTTTATGATGAAATTCATGGAAGAGGTAAATGGTTTGTATGGTCGAACCCTAGGGTGTTGTGTTGTAAATTTAAATGTACTTTTTTTTAGTATGGTATGTAATGTTTAAAGGGGCTGATTTTTGATAATTTTGTAACATAGTTAATGGTCATTAATGGATCTAAGTAGATCGATCAATTATGGACTTAATTATGCATGGATTAAATGAATGATAATCATGGAAAGGAAGAGTGGCAAAATGGTAAATATTGGCCAAATTCAAGAACACCATGGGAGGATGACCATGGACTTGAGTATGTTCAAAAATGATCTTATGGTAATGGAATTAATGGACCTTAAGTATGGTTAATATTGAACCACTTGTAGGTCATGTTATGGGCTAAAATTAGAATTATGTAGGTAATTAGATAAATGGAAAATTAAATGAGTTAAGGACTGATTTGTTAAATGAATATATCATGGTCAATGGAACGTTAAGGGATCCAAGATTATGGATCAATTATGGGCTAATATGGGGTTTTACATGTGTTTAAATAAATAAGGATTAGCTTAATTAAATGGCTAATTTTAATGATCATATGACATGGTTAATGGGACATTAATGGATCTACGTTTGTGATCAGTTAGGGACTTAATCATGGACAAAATATTGACTGATTTGGTCATGTATAATAAGGTATCGGGACATCGCAAACGGTGCGCGATCGGCGACCGGATTTATCGGACGAAAACGCAAAGGGACGCTAGTCGATATTCGGTAGGATTCCTACCTTTTTGTAAGTCCGTGGATTATGTGTATGTGATGGTTTCCGTATTTTATTTCGGTAATTATATGATCTATTTTAAGATGGGCTTTAAATGCTATGGATTATATGTTAAATGCTATGGATTATATGTTAAATGCTATGGCTTATATTTCCAATGCTATGGATTATATGTATTAAAGATATGAATTATATATATCTATACTACATAGCATAATGCACTTACATCTCATGCATGGCATGGGCGGGAAAATAAAGGAACTGGAGTCCATGCTCAGTTGGGGCGACCGAGAACAGACATGGGGATAGCCTGATAGGCCATAACCGGAGTCCATGCTCCGTCGGGGTGATCGAGAACAGACATGGGGATAGTCTGATAGGCCATAACCGGAGTCCATGCTCCGTCGGGGCGACCGAGAACAGACATGGGGATAGCCTGATAGGCCATAACTGGAGTCCATGCTCCGTCGGGGCGACCAAGAACAGACACGGGGATAGCCTGATAGGCTATAACCGGAGTCCATCCTCCGTCGGGGCGACCGAGAAGCAAACATGGGGACGCCTTGACGAGGTTTTGCCGTCAAGGGGGATATGACATTTATGATGATATAGATGATGGGTGGGACACATGACATAGACACCCATGGCATGGCATTCATCATATGGTTTTATTATATTGTTATTAGTATGCTTGTTTTCACTAATCCATGTGCTAGCCCTATTCGGAGTCCTACTGGGCGCGTTGTCTAATGCCCTACTTCTACCCTAGCTGACTGACGCAGGAGACGGCGGGAACGGTGGACGCGACGGGAGCCAAGCTTAGGAGCTTGGGAAAGCGGATACTTAGTTTTATTTAAGTTTTATTTTGGAAATGTAATTTAAGTAGCTTAGCTTGTCGGTTTGTAATAATTACGGTTTCTTGCTATGGTTTGGACTGTACTCTGGACGTTATCATTTTGAGATATGATTATGAACATAGGGGTATTTTAGTAATTTAATGATGTATCTTCCCTTCTGTCTAAAACTGGTAGGATAGTCTCTATTATAATGTTCCGCATATAATTACATTTCGCGAGCTTACTTCCTACGCGTGAACCGTTCTAATGGACTTAGTTCTGCGCACGCGTAGGGTTGGCCAGTTAAGGGCCGGGCTTTAGAAGCTCGGACTTAACTCGCGTCGTGACGTCCGCACCCGTTGTCACTTCTTAATTCAAAAAAAAAAAAATAGACTCTGATTTCGGTGAAAATGGGACGGGCGTTACAATAAGGAGTTCTCGGCAGTGTACAGAGAAGGAGAGGGCAACCAGCTGTGTGAAAGATCAAGTAGAAAGTGGAATACATACAAAAGAGGCTAAGGAAGGAAAGGATCGGAAGAGCAAGTCAGAGAGAAGGAAAACCGGAGGAGTCGCGGAACCGGTAAGTATTTTGATAATTTTGTTTAAAGAAAGGAACCATAGGGTTCGGCCATGGTGTATGGCCAAACCCCATGGACGAAAATTGGGGGATGAATATAGTAATTTAATGGAAGGATGAACCATAGGGTTCAGCTATATGTATGGCCGAACCCCATGGAAAGACATTGTTTATTTTATGGATTTTTGAGGGACAAAAACCATGGAATGTTATGAATGTTTTAAAAGGGTTTAAAATGGATATATGGTTATTAAAATGGATATATGGTTAAGGACATGCAATGGCCGAACCCTAATTTTATTATGGCTAAGATGCTAAGCATGAACCATGTATGAAATAGGTGGAAGATCAAGGATTAAAAAGGGGACCAAAGTCAAATGAGTGAGGTTCGGCCATGGTGTATGGCCGAACCCCACTAGGGTTTATTTTATGGACTTGTAAATGGTTAATGTATGAATGGTTGGATTAATGGAATGTTAGCCATTGATAGAAGAATGGCAATATTGTAATTAAGTGGAAATAATGGACCATGGGTTCGGCCATGGTGTATGGCCGAACCCCATGGGGAAGGTTGGATGGACTTAGGGTTTATGTATATTAGATTAAATGAATGAGAAGTGATATGATCTTGGACTTAAGTTAAATGAGCAAAAAGGGAACTAAAACCAAAGAGGTGAGGTTCTGCCATAGTGTATGGCCGAACCCCACAAAGTTGGGTTTATGGATTTAGATATAAATAGAAATCAAATTGAACATGGTATGATTGATTGTTGTGTAATAAGGTGACGGGACCTCACAAACGGTGCGCGATCGTGAGCGGTTGCCGGATTAAGAAGCAAGGACACTTAGAGATCTTTGGTAGGATTCTACCTCTTTGAAACCATGGGTTTATGTACGATGTTTTTATCTTATTTTGATGAATTTACGTTGTAAAAGATATGTTTCAAATGTGAGTTTTAATGCTACATTTATAATATAAAATAGCATGTGTTTCATTAGCATCTCATGCATGGCATGGGGTGAAGGATATGTAACCGTCGGGGCCACACTTCGTCGGTGTAACGCCCCGCCCTCTCCAAGAAATCAGAGTCTAATTTTTTAAAATAATAATAAAATAACATTGGCAGAGAGCGGACGGTGTCACGACGCGAGCTAAGTCCGGACTTCCCAAGTCCGACCCTTAATTGGCCACCCATGTGTGCATGGACTAAACCCACGATAACAAACCACACATGGAACTAAACAATGTTTTGCGGAATAAACTAGATTAACTGCGGAATTAGATTGAAAAGATAGCAAGTACAAGTCTCAAGTAATAAGTAACATAAACCAACCATCCATCGTTAATATCCTAAACAAACCATAGCAAGGTATCAACTTATTACATGTCCACAAAATATAATAGAAAGATAGTAATAAAGAAATCCCAATCAACGCTCAAGCGCTTAGGATTGGTTGCCCTCCAGGTCCATGACCTTCTCATTCCCCTTCTTTGTTCTTGCATTCTCCTCTGAGGATAGAATTAGGGCGTTAGATCAACGCGCCCAGTAGGATTTCTGTAACACCCTGGAATTTCAAAGTTATTAGTTTATATGAAAATATTCATATTTACGGAATTTCCATTGTGATAAAAATTGATTTGAATTTAAATGGGTCAATGGCTCAATCAAGACCCAAAGGATGATAGTTGGTTTACAAAACAAATAAATGGGTAAGATAAATTTAAACGGGTCAAGAATCATATTTGGGTCAAATTTTGATAAATGGGTCAAAATGGCTAGATGGGACTCAATGGGTCGTGTGAATGGCATGATTAACCATGGAGGGAGTTCAAGCTTAGTTAATTTAAGTTTATTAATTGCTTGAGTGTGGTTTGAGTTGAAATGAATGGTGGGTTTAGTTAAGTTGAATTTATTAGTTAAGTTAAATTAAATGAGTGACTTAGGTTGGGTGAGTTGAATAAATGAGTTGAATGAATATGTATTTTTAATGTAAGTGAGTGAAGTGTGTGAATGGGAGGAGAAGTGTTTTAAATTCCAACTTTGAGCAAGAAAAACGTTGGTGCATGGGGAGACATTACCATGCATGTAACCCCCATTTAGGTGATGAATAAAATGGGAGTTACATTTTGAATGGGAGTTACTTCTTGAAAACACAAAGGTTGCTAGGGACGTTGGCAGCATGCATGAGCAATTTCATGCATGTAACGGCTACCATGTAGATAAGAGAGTGATGGCTTTGAGAGTTACAAATGCATGAATGAAGGAGGATGCAAATAATTACAAAGACATACATGGAAGATGTTGGAGGTGGGAGTGTGATTTCAAATGCAAGTGTGTTACACGTTGGAAATGGTTAGAGAGCATTGGTTGGTCTTCAAAAGACAGCAATACTTAGATTGATGGTTCATGCATGTAACTCCAAGGTTGGAGAACAAATGGGTAACTGATTGGAGGAGTAATACCTAAAAGATTACAGCATTTTAAATTCAAATTATGTAATAAATCAATGGGAGTATCAAAGTGTTTTCACACTTGGAAGTGGGGAGTTTTTATTCCAATGATAGAACTTCCACATGGGACGTTAATGAGGGCCAAATGGGGTTGATTGGAGCTGCTGTTGGTGGAGTTACATTTAAGAAAGGTGGCTGTTACATAAGCCAAAAAATTGAGAGACAACAACAAGGGACGGTGTAACACATGGGGGTTACATTTCAAAGTGAAACTCCCATGTGAGAACCTAAGAAAAAGGGGGGTTACACAAGTCCAATTTACAAGGGACGTTGGGAACATGGGGAGGTTTCATCTCATGATGAAACCCCCAAGTAACATAAAGATTAGGGTAAAGGCAATGAGAGTTACACAAAGTTAAACTTGGGCTGGTTTTTTATTAAACAAAGGGTGCCCATTTCTCTCTCTCTCCCTTTCTCTTGGCCGTTCTCTGTTCTCCCAAAAACTAAGAGCAGTAGCTGGTTGTTAATCAGTCCTTGGTTTGATTCCTTTTCATCAAGACAAGTTCAGCAAAAAGGGAAGGAACAAGCGGGAGTAAAGATCAAGTGGAGGAGTCGCGGAAACGGTAGGTGTTCGATAAACTATGTTGTTTAATTAAGAAATATGATCCGGCTATTGGATGGCTGAATCTAACAAGGGTTAAATGTTGGATAGAAGTACATGAATGAGATCAAAAGATGGACCATAGGGTTCGGCCCATTGGATGGCCAAACCCCATGGAAATGATGGATTTATTTAGATGGTTTTTGGAAATTAAAACCATACAAATTTGGGACTGTTTTTAGATGATTTTAAGTATGTGTTTTAAAAAGGTTAAAACATAAATAAGGAAGTTTGTTTTGGACAAAGATGGATGATTAATAAGTTCAAAACCAAAGGTCATAGGGTTCGGCCACCATGGAGGGCCGAACCCCATGCAAATAATGGTTTGTTTTGATGTATTTGGAACAAATAAACCATGAAGTTGATGGACTGTTTTGGGTTATTATTTTAAGATGTAAATACATGTTTTACAATGGTTAAAAAAACATGGATTTGGGTGCTGGTTTCAGACCTAAGATGAAGGACTAAATATTCAAAACTAATCTCATGGTGTTCGGCCAATATACATGGCCGAACCCTATGAAATTGGGCTAATTTTGGAGGACTGTTTTGAAGGTTAAAAACCTGATTTAGATATACAATTATTACCTGGTTAATTGAGGTTTAAAAACAGTAAACGTAATCATTGGGTTCAGCCATGATAGAGGGCCGAACCCCATGTAAAACGGTGTGGGTTTTCATGTTGAGAACCCCATGGAAACCATGGAAACCATGAAAATCCATGGACTGTTTTGTGGAATAATTGGGTTAAGTTTATGATGAACATTAGTTATTATTTATATGCTTTGATTTAAGAATATTATATGTTGTTTATGGAGTTAGTATGGGTAAGTAATCGGCCAATATGAATGATGGAAATTGAGCATAAAAGCACATTGGTGAGGTTCGGCCATGTGTATGGCCGAACCCCACTAATGGTAATTGTGGGACATAATTGTTGGTTTATATGAAGATATGGAAGGTTTAAGAAGGATCAAATTAGGTGGTGAGGGTCAGCCATGTGTATGGCCGAACCCCACTAAAGATGGTTTTATGTTTGGTGATGAAACTTAGTTAATTTAAAGCAAAGGTTGGTCTCAATGGCACAATCGTAATTATGGCTGAAATGATCAAAAATAAAATGATCATATGATGGGATAAATGGGCTAAAACCAAAGTGGTAAGGTTCAGCCATAATGTATGGCCGAACCCTACTAAGGTTCGTTTAGAAGTTTGGGTAATTAGATAGGTTTTAATTAAATAAATGAATGACCAATGTTTTAATGGATGAGGTTCGGCTATGGCTTTGGCCGAACCCCACTAGGTGATTCTTGGAACATTAGGCTTTGCTGGAAATTAGGTGGACAAATGATTAACTTGCTGCCATGTACATAGGGTATTCGGATTTTTAGAACGGTGAGCGAGCCGTGATCGGAAGACGGTCCAAAGGAAGGATCAAACAAAGTAAACTATAGTAGGTTTCCTACCTTGTTGTAACCACATACTTATTTGCTGTTTTATGTTTATTTGAATAAGTTATTTGAATCAAATGTTATATTTACAAATGGCATGTTTGCATAGACATCTCATGCATAGCATGGGATGATGGGGAAGTAACCGGAGGCCACACTCCATCGGGGCGTCCGAAAGACCATTGTGGGGTACCCTGATGATGAGAATCCCATCAGGAGGACTCCGGAGGCCACACTCCGTCGGGGCGTCCGAAAGACCACTGTGGGTTACCTTGACGATGAGAATCCCGTCAAGTGTTGGCTATGTTGAATGGTGATGGGTGGGACTCATTACATCTTCATTTCATACATAGCATATTTTACAGAATTTTGTCACACATGTATAACTATTATCCTATTTGCATGCTTTTGACTAACGATGTGGTAGCCCTATTCGGAAACACTACTGGGCGCGTTGATCTAACGCCCTATCTATATCTTTAGTGGATGATGCAGGGAAAGGAAAGAACGTGGTTGGAGAAGAGGACCAAGTACGAAAACTTGGGCGATTTGAATGATTGCAATGGACTATGAATGGATTATTTATGGACTTGTTAGTTGATTTATTTGGAACAATGTAATTTGTTAAATTAGATGTTGGCATGTAATAAGTAGTTAAGTAGATGCTATGGTTGGATTTATTTGAATGGTTTGGAATGAATAGTAGACTAAGGTTATATAATAATTTTGGAAAATAAATAAGGTACTTTGCTATCTAAAAATGGAAATTGGATTAATCATAGGTTCTATTATAACCTCAGTTAGATCTAGACTAAGTTAATTCCGCTAGATATATATGTACCATGTGCGGATCAGTTTTATGGACTTAGTTCATACGCACATGGGCTTGGCCAGTTAAGGGTCGGATTTAGAGATCCGAACTTAACTCGCGTCGTGACATTCCGCCCCGATCACTTATTGATTATTATTATTTAAAAGAAAAATAAACTCTGAAAATTTAGAGTGAAAAGGGCGGGGTGTTTACAATTTCCGATTTAGGGCTACCACATGGTTAGTATATAAGAATATACAAATATCATAAGAAATATGGTCATCAAAACAGGTAAATCAATGCTATGAAATATGCGCATGAATGAGTCCCTCCCAACATGCATATACATAGCCATCACTTGATGTGACTCACACAGTCAAGGTAAATCGCAATAACATTTCTCCTGGCGGGACCTGCATCGCCTAAGGAGACAAATGTATTATCGTCATTATGATACTACTCCTGGCGGGACCTGCATCGCCTAAGGAGGTTTCACAGTTGCATCACAACATATCACCGGAGTGTGGGCTCCGGGTTCCACAATCATCATCCCATGCCATGCATGAGATGTCAATGCATTGTATGTCATTTGTAAATACATAATTCATCATTCGAAACCACATTTAAAACATAAATCAATTACAACATATCTCATAAAAACGTAATAAAACCAAATCATAATTGTGGTTACAAGTAGGTAGGAAACCTACTGAAGATTCACTTCAGTATTCGATCTTTCTTAATCGTCACCCGTTCACAACTCGTACGCCGTTCTCGTAAGTCTTGATACCTTATTTTCATAACAGCAAATCAAACATTCATTATGTAATTCCAACTTGGTCTAAGTCCCAAAAATGCACTATGTGGGGTTCGGCCATACCCTATGGCCGAACCTCACCTATTTACAATTTTGCCACTTTTTCATATAATAACAACCCTATACTTAAACCATACCTTCAAATAAACCTTGGTAGGGTTCGGCCATACTACATGGCCGAACCATACCACCTTGAGTTTTGACTCATATGTCCATTCTTTTGATCATTTCATCTTTGAACTTTTCCTCCATATTTACCATTATGCCATTGAGACTAACCTTTTCCTTAAACATCAATAACCAAAACTAAACCGTCTTGGTGGGGTTCGGCCATACACATGGCCGAGCCTTTCATCTTTATTTGATCCTTTAAATCATTCATTCACACATTTTTAATCACATAATTAGCTACACATTAAGGCCACCAATGACCCTTAGTGGGGTTCGGCCATACACATGGCCGAACCTCACCAATCTGATTTTTGTCCCCACTTTCCATCTTATATCATGGTTGATCAACTTAGTATTAAATCCATAACTAAGCCTAGGTAATTCTTAGATCAAAAGCATAAAACAAATCCAAACATACCATCCAAAAACAGTCCATGGGGTTCGGCCATACACATGGCCGAACCCAATGGTTCTCTTGATTCAATTAGTCCATGATTTATCCTTGACTTAATTCAGTAACTTAACAATAATATTACCATGGTTCAGCCATATATTGGCCGACCAAAATCAGTAAATTATCTTCATGTAAATCACATAGAAACCCAATGGTTATGTATGGTTTTTATCTCTCAAAACCATCACCATTAACCATAAAATTATCACACCATTTCATGGGGTTCGGCCATGCTCATTGGCTGAACCCTATGGCCTTTGGTTTGAGCCTCTTAAACATTCATCTTATGTCTAATCTAATAATCCAAAACAGTAAATCATTTGCATGGTTTTAACTTACAAAAACCATCAAAATTCCAACATCATTTCATTTAAAATTTATCATGGAAATCCCCACAACAAGTCCCCAACGTGTGGGACTTGTTTTGGTGATTTATGACCGAGCCACGTTCTCACATTCCCACTCAACTCACTGATTTACAGCCCAATTGATTTCCATCTTGACTCACCTAACTCAATGGCTTAACTCACCACATTAAATACCATACATTAATTACAATTGAGTCAACTCATTACTTAATTCAAACTCAGTCCAAATCAGTCCAACTCGAGCTGCACTAACTCATACTTGAGTTCAATTGAGGGCCCACACGGTCATCCGTGGTCAACTTAGTCAACCCGACCCATTGGGTCCCCATTTAGCTCCTTGACCCGTTTTGACAACATGACCCATTTATAGGTTGTTTTTACCATTTTTAAATGGTTTTCACTTGAGCATCAAGCCTACCCATTTTTGCTCCACTTGATTTCCAATCAATTTAGCTTAACCCCATTAAATTTGGACTCACCTAATGGTCTAATAAGTCCATTTGACCGATTGGGTCCAATTGGGTCCTTTGACCCAATTAACCATGTTGACCCAAATTGATGTACATTACCTATCCATTCAAATTTGACATTTACAAAGTGCTCATAGGGTCTTAATTTGAGCAATGAGCCCCACCATTTTGTCATTTAGCATCATAATTAATAAATTTACCAATCCAAGGGCATTTTCGTAATTATCCATCTTATTGAGAAATTGGGGTGTTACAGTCGGTGCGTCCGAAAGACCAATGTGGGGATACCTTGATGTGCATTTCCCATCAAGAAGAAGCCGGAGGAGCCACACTCCGTCAGGGCATCCGAAAGACCTATGTGGGGGTACCTTGATGATGAGAATTCCATCAAGAGGTTATTTGTACTTGTGATGGGTGGGACTTATTGCATTTGACATCATGACATGACATTGTTTTATATGGTTTTAACTTTATGTTATTATGTATGATTTGTACTAACCATGTGCAGACCCTAAATGGAATACCTACTGGGCGCGTTGTTCTAACGCCCTACTTCTACCGTAGTGGATGACACAGGAAAGGAAAGGGACGATGAACGTGATCGGAGCCAATCATAGGAGCTTGGATATGTGATTGGATTATGTTTTGTTTAAGTTACTCATGGACTTGTAATTTGAGTAGCCAGATTTCAGGCATGTAATAACTTAGATAATTTTGCTATGGTTTGAATGGTTTGTTGGATATTTAAGTTAAGTTTAATTATAGTTAAATACTTGAAGTACTTTGCTATCTAAAAAGGAATAGATCTAGGTTCTATTATAATCCGCAGTTTATGATTTAATCTGCATGTATATATTATTATGTGTGAACCATTTTCATGGACTTGGCCCATGCACACATAGGGTTGGCCAATTAAGGGTCGGACTTTAGAAGTTCGGACTTAGCTCGCGTTGTGATGTCCCGCTCTCTATCACTAATTTTTTTTTTTTTTAAAAAAAAAGACTCTGATTTCGAAAAGCGAGTGAAAAAAGGCGGGACGTTACAGTTGGTATTGTAAGGGCCCGGAATTTTTAAATTAATAAAAAAAATGTGGATATAAGTTATTTTAGTGATGGAAATTGGAAAATTGGTGAAGTAAAGAGTAAATGGGCCAAAAAAAATTTTGGACAAAGGCCCAAGTATGGCCCAATGGACTATGGAGTTGATTTAAATTCATTTAAAGGGGCAATGAGGGTTAAATGGGTCAAGAATGGTCAAATTGGGTCACATACCCATTTGGGACCCGATGGGTCAAAGTAGTTGAGCTCTAAGGTAAATGGGCTAGATGGAAATGTAATTGGGCCATGGGCCCAATGGTGATCCATTTAGAGGGTATTCAATGAAATTAAATCACCTAAGTTAAGTTAAAAATTAAACCAAGGTGGTGTGGCCAAGTGGGACCCACCTCCACCTCATCAAGTGAGGTGGCGTGTGGGCCAATGATTGGTGGGGCCGGCCACCATGGTTGACTTGGTCAACCATGGGTGGAATAATGGGAATTAGGTAAAATAAAAATAAATTAACCTAAGTTAATTACCAACTTCATTAAATACTTAAATTAATAAGTTGGTGGCTAAATGGGGTTAGATTGGTCAAATGGAGACCAAGCTACCCCACCTCAAAATGTTAAACACGTTGGGCATGGTGGTGGTTTAGATAACCACCACCATAAAGCAAATAAGAGATATTTAAAAATATCTAAGAAAATATCTTAGGGTTGGTGGAGTAATAAATGGTAAAACAAGTTAAGTTAAGTCCATTTTTTCTTTACCATTTCTTATTCTCTTTTCATTCTACTCTCTCCATTTTCATTCCCCCATGGTCGTCCCCTACATCCAAGTGAAGGAGAGAAAGAGAATTAAGGAAAAGAGAAGAGAAGGAGAGAAGAAAGAAGTGGAATTTTGAGAGAAATCACTCTAAGGTAAAGGGTTATCATCTTCCCTCTCATAATTTTCCCCTCTCTCTCTCTCACACAAAACTTACCTTGGCTGATTCTAGGGTTGGGGATTGCCACCCTTGATCAAAAATCTTAACCTACCAAAGATTAAAAGGAAGGAGAGAGGAGGCTACGGAGACCGACGGGAGCGGCGGAAATCGGAGGAGACGTCGGAGAGTGAGTATTTCTTAAACAAGAAATTTTGGATTTTAGGGTTTAAGATTTGGGTTTTATTTTGTGAATTTAATGGTAGTCAAGTAAATTTATGCTATGGATTTTAAATCCATCAAATGGAATGAATGGAAAAGTGGGCAAAAACCCTAAGTTGAAAAATTAGGGTTAGGGAAAAGAAATAAATACTTGGATTATGTGCATTGGGTAATTTATGAAATTAAGCATAGAATTGGATGATTGGAAGAAAATTATGGGCCATAGGGTTCGGCCATGTGGTATGGCCGAACCCCATGGTGGGTGATTTGGTATTGGATTTAAATAATTAGGGTTTCAAAAAGATGGAAGACAATGAGGGTTTTATCTAATGAAAATTAGGGTTGTAGATGAATGAATGGGAGTAAGTTGTAAAATGGTTTTATGATGAAAATGCAAAGGGGTTTATGGCATTGAAATGCATGGAGGAAGTGAACCTTGAGCCATGGGTTCGGCCATGGTGTATGGCCGAACCCTATGGTGATCAAATGGTGGAATGAAGGGTTGTGAATAATGGAAAGTAAATGGGAATGTTGGTGGTGTTGATGGACCCGAAAATGGTTTTAGCATTGATATTTGTAATGGACTCTAATGTAGCTAAGGATAATGGTTTTAAGTGTATGAATTAAACCCTTCATGGAGGGATTTGTGATAAACCCAAATGTGTAACAATGGACCCAAGAAAAATGGGGAAAGGACACCATGGGTTCGGCCATGGTGTATGGCCGAACCCATGGCCCAATTGTGATCCATTTTGGTGGGTTAAATTGGAGGATGAGTGATGTTCATGGTCTCCAAAGAGTATGAATGGGTAATGGATTCATTGTAGTTTAAATGTATGAGCTAAATCCCATGGGAAGAGTTGATGAATGAGGTATTTTGAAACCATGATTCATTACCCATCTAAAGGGTTAAGTGTGGGATTTTGTATGGGTTTAAATGAATGAGGGGTAGGTTAATAAAATGGTTAATTTTAATGGCTTTGTGACATGGGTCAATGGGTAATTAATGGACCTAAGTTGGGGATCTAAGTTTATGATCAATTATGGACTTAATCATGCATGGATAAATGAGTGATAAAGCATGAAAAAAGGGGTAGTGGCAAAATCGTAATTAGTGGCCAAATTCAAGAATTCCATGGAAATTGATCATGGACTTAGGGGAGCTAATGTAATAACCTTATAAGTGATTGATAAAGCCTAGGGTGGCTGAATTTTAAGACTTATGGGAGTAAAAGGTTTAATAGATGATATGGGACCCACAAAACCTAAATAGTGACCGGTTTTTTTTTTGCATATGGGCTTAGAAATGGTTAAAACATGGACTAATGATGAATGTGTAATAAGGTACTGGACATCGCAGGCAGTGCGCGATCGGCGACTGGGTTTATCGAACGGAAAACGTAAAGGGACGCGGGTCGGTATTCGGTAGGATTCCTACCTTTTTGTAAGCCATGGATTTGGGTGATGTTTTCTTTAATCTATTTTGGAAATCATGTGGTTGTCTTTAAGATATGTTATGGATTATGTATCATGTGATGTTTTACTCTAAATTATTTTGGAAATTATGTGAATGCTTATGATGGGTTTTGGATTAAATATTGTGGGATGTTTTCCCTTGGATTTAGTTGGTAATCTTGTAATTGTTTTAAGATGGGTTTTATTACTATTGAATTTCATATATTACATGGCAAATGGCATCTACATCTCATGCATGGCATGGGAGGCATAGGACAGGGGAAGGATGAAATGAAACCGGAGTCCATGCTCCGTCGGGGCGACCGATAAACAAGCATGGGGAAATTTCACATATGTATTATTGTACCTTGACGAGGCCTTACCGTCAAGGGGGATGTTGTATTTATTGTTATGCCTTGATGATGATTCTTCCATCAAGGGGAATATTGTATTTGTGGTTACGCCTTGACGAGGCCTTACCGTCAAGGGGGATATGGCATCGGGATAGTAAGGATGATGGGTGGGATTCATAACACAGACACCCATGGCATGACATTCATTCTATGGCTTTTCGTTATGTATTATCTATCTGCTTTGTTATCACTAATCCATGTGTTAGCCCTACTCGGAGTCCTACTGGGTGCGTGGTCTAACGTCCTACTTCTACCCTAGCTGATGACGCAGGAAATGCCAGAGCAGAAGGACGAGACGGGAGCCAAGCTTAAGAGCTTTGGAAGGCGGACTAATTATTTTATTTAAGTTATTTTGAGAAATGTGTATTTGATGTTAGTTTAATTTGTCGGAAATGTAATAATTGAGATTACTTACTATATTTGGACATTATGGTTTTAAGGATGTGTGGTGATTGAATGAATGTAACTTCCCTGCTATCTAAGAATTTGTAGGTTAGGCTCTTTTATAATTTTCCGCAATTGGTTTAAATGTTCCCCGATGCTTACTTCTACGTGTGAACCATTCTCTGTGGACTTCATTCCACGCACACGTAGGGTTGGCCAGTTAAGGGCCGGGTTTTAGAAGCTCGGACTTAACTCGCGTCGTGACGTTCTCGCCCTTTGTCACTTTTTCTTTTTTTTTAAAAAATAAATTAGACTCTGATTTTCGGTGAAAAGGGGCGGGCGTTACAGGTATTAGAGCGAAACGGGTAGATTGAATTTTTCGAAGTAAGATTAAGAGGGTTTCATGTCTCACTGACAGATAAGAATCCCAACTGACCGACTCTTCCGAGTCCGCTGCACGGGGGCCTGATTAATTTACTTTGTTAGACTCAGACGGAACATTCAATCTGAGAACAACAATGGATGATAGCAAAGGAAGTACAGTAAAAATAAATGGATTTATCAAACATAGCAAAATAGGATATATTTCCCCAATATACCTTAATTGAGAAACAAAACAATAGACACTTAGGGAATTCCCCAAAAACAAAGAAAAAATTCAAGAATGCTAATTTGGAAATTTCCCCAAAAAAATAGGAAAATACAAACTTTACGATGAAAACTAAGTCATGATATTTTTCAATGGCTTAGGAAAAAGTGCCTCCAAAGAGAAATACCCGACAAAACTAGAAAGGGAAGGAAAAAGAGGTAGAAACCTCTCAACATGAAAAGGAGGTAGAAAAGTCTCAACATGAAGAGAAGGAACAACAATCTCGACATGAAGAGGAAGAACAACCATCTCACCAAGAGGAGGAGGAACAAAGCAGCGTGAATATACCGGTGGTGCGTCCTGAACTACAAAGCTTGGTTCAAGCGGTGGTCACTTCGGTGCTTCAACAACACTTGAATGGGAATGGAACCACCAACGAGACCAATGACAGGAGCATGGTCAGGGACTTCCAGCAACAGCGCCCTCCTTATTTCAAAGGGAAAGAAGGGGCTGTCGGAGCAGAAAATTGGCTGAAGAAGATCACTCAGATCTTGACCCTACTCACGATTTCGGGTCATGCTGACAAGATTTTACTGGTCACGTCACAACTAATCGATGATGTTGGTAAATGGTGGGAGGTGGTAGACAGCAGCAAGCACTTCTTCCGAAAGGAGAGAGTACTGCAATGACTTGGGATCAGTTCTCAGCTTCTTTTTTGGACTATTATTTCCCTGAGGAGGAGAAGGAGCGCCAGACTCAAGCTTTTCTATCTTTGGTACAAGGTACCATGACGGTGGCAAAGTACCACCAGGAGTTTATCAGTTTGTCTTGCTATGCATTCTATATGGTGGATACAGAGTATCGAAGGGCACACTGTAATAGCCCAGATTTTTAAATCAGTAATTATGTTGACTCTTATTTATTTTAATTATTAAAATTAAGAATTTTGATGGAATGGATCAAAATTGGGGCAATGGCCCAAGTATGGTCCAATGGACCATGGATTGGATTAATTTCATTTAATTGGGTCAATGATGGTCAATTGGGTCAAATGCCCAATTGGGACCCCATGGGTCAAGGTGGATTGAGCATTAGGGTAAATCGGTAGGAAGTGGATTTAATTGGGCCATGGACCCAATGGCGATCAAAGGAATGGGGTCCATCTCATGGGCAAATGTAAGAGTGGAATTATCCAAGTGGGGTCTAACTCCACCTCATCAAGTGAGGTGGCATGTGGACCAAGACAAGGTGGGGCTGACCACCATGGTTGACTTGGTCAACCATGGGTGAGTCAAAGGTGAATTGAGGAGGATCAAGTGAATTGAGTTGAATTAATTAATTTAAATCACCTAAGTTAATTTTGAATAAATCAAGGTGGCATAGTCAAGTGGGACCCAACTCCACCTCATCAAGTGAGGTGGCGTGTGGGCTAAGGAATTGGTGGGGCCAACCACCATGGATGAGTTGGCCAACCATGGGTGAATTCATGGGTGAATTAAAGATAAATAAGTCGAATTAAATTAATTAATTGAATGACCTAAGTTAGAAATAAATTTAAATGATTGAGTTGGGAAATGAGTTGCATTACATGGAGTGAGTTAAAAGGGGAGTGAGTCACCTAGAAAATGGGGTGAGTCAAGAGGATTTCCATCTCATTTAACCCACCAAAACAATTGGGAAGTGTGGTGTGCCAAGCGGAGGGCATGCTCCCCCCTTGGCTAGACCAAAAGATTAGGTGGAGAGCATGCATTGGCCAAAAGTGAGGTGGTGGTTCCACCTCACCCAAACCACCAAACCACCCCATGGAAAGCACACCAAAATCGTGGGCCATAAGGGGTTGGGAGTGCCATGTGGAGGGCATGCTCCCTCCATGGCTAGACAAGATCCTTAAGTTAGGGGCATGCATTGGCCCAAAGCGAGGTGGTGGTTCCACCTCATTCCAACCACCACCACCAAGGGATAAAGGCCAACCAAAAACGTTACGTAGAGAGGGGTGATGGCCATGTGGAGGCCATGCAACCATTGGCTTGGTCAATGGGCTCATGGGGAAGACTCCACCTTGATGAGGGTGGAATCTAACCCAAACAAACCAAAACAAGATGGAAAAGCTAGGGTTTCCATCTCATTCTCATCTCACTCTCTCCCTCCCTCTCCTAGCCGACCCTCTCTCATCCAAGACAAAGAAGAAAAAGACTTAGAGAAAAGATTGGATCCCAAGCTTGGCCGACCACCCTCTCAAGACCAAGGACTTAGAATATTTTCCATTCTCTCCTCCTCTCCCTCTCTCAAACCCACACCCATCTTGGCCGAACCAACTCTTGGAGATTTTATTTTGATGAAGCTCACACATTGGCCGAAGATCAAGGAGAAAAGGAAGAAGGAAGGCTAAGGATCAAGAAGGTGCAAAGGAAGCCGGAGGAGCCGCAGGATCGGTAAGTTGCACTCAACAAGATTTTATTTTGAAGGAGTTAAAGGAAATCACGAAAGTCCATTTTTCTTGGATTAAAGAGTGGCCAAAGTATTATGGGCCATGGATTTAAAATCCATCCAAGAGGAGAGATAGGAAATGGACAAACTTTAATGGGTAAGATAGGTTAAGTAAATAATGGAATACTAAGGACACTATGTATACATGGGTTATGTATGCATGCATGGCAAAAATGAATTAAGGATCATGGTTCGGCCATTGCATGGCCGAACCCTAACTGTTATGGATACATGGAAAGGACCTCATGCATGTCAAGAATAATGTATATGATCTAAGATCATGGTTTGGCCTTTGCATTGCCAAACCCCTAGGGTTTCTTGTATGAGAACCATCAAGGTGACAAATCATGGAAATATGTTATTTTCAGAGGAAATAATGAACCATAGGGTTCGGCCATACATGGAAGGATATTAAGTGATTCTTAATGGGTTTAAAGGATGGAAACCATGGAATGTTGGTTAATGATTTTAAGGTTTTGAATGGTTGAATGTTAGTATTTTTTAAAGGGGTTAAATGAGGGAAACCATGGAGAAATATTGATGATTATTTATGGTCTCAAATGTTGCAAATAATGATGAAACATGGACCATGGGTTCGGCCATGTTGTATGGCCGAACCCCATGGAGAATGATTGGTGGACTTACAGGTATTTGGATCATGGAGATGATGAGGGAATGTTGGTAACTTTAATGGATTTTAAATGTGGTTGATGGTGATCTAAAATAATGATCTAAATGTACGATTAACCACCCCCCCCCCCCCCCCCCCCCCCCCCCCCCCACCAAATGGAGGGACTTGGGTTGAGGATCTAAAATGTTGTAAAAGATCTAAGAAAGAGAGGAAATGACATCATGGGTTCGACCATGGTGTATGGCCGAACCCCATGACCCATTTTTGGACATGGTAGGTCCATGCATGTTGAGGAAACTAAATGTTAAAGAGAGGGAATGATTAAGCTAAGTAAATGGATGAGTTATAATGGTTTTTATGTACTGATTAATGAGTCATTAATGGATCCATGTTTATGGATCAGTTATGGACATAGAGATGTATAAATGAAAGGTGATTAACCATGGAAGGAATAATGGCAAAAAAATGTAAATATGGTGAAAATGGAAGGACCATGGGTTCAGCCATGGTGTATGGCCGAACCCCATGGGGAGTGTTTTTGGGACTTAGGGTTTTTAATGATGAACTTATGTGTATTTGGGTTAATGAATCAAAAGGTGGATGATTTTGGACCCACATGATTAAAATGACATAAGGATTAAAATGGGACCCAAAAACCAAATGGGTGAGGTTTGGCCTTGTTGTATGGCCAAACCCCACTACGGCATGTTTTATGGACTTAGACATGGTTGGAACATTGATTTGATTTGTTGATGTGTAATAAGGTAACGGGATATCGCAAGCAGTGCGCTATCGGCGATCGATATTTGGACGGAAAAACCAAGAACCCGGTATTAGACATTGGTAGGACTCCTACCTCATTGAAAGCCATGGATTATGTGTATATGAATGTTTTACTTTGGTATCAAATGGTATGTCTTCATGATGGGATTTTAATGCTATGGTTTGTATTATTATATGGCATATTGCACTTACATCTCATGCATGGCATGGGAGGGATGAAATGAAACCAGAGTCCATGCTCCGTCGGGGCGAGCGATAAACAAACATGGGGATACCTTGATGACGGTTTTCCATCAAGAGGGACATTATGTGATTGTAGTTGTAACCGGAGTCCACGCTCCGTCGGGGCGACAAATAAACAAACGTGGGGATACCTTGATGTGCCTTTTCTATCAAGAGGGATATTATGTGATGATGATATGAATGATGGGTGGGACTCATGGCATATGACACCCATGGCATGGCATTGATTGCATGGTTTTGATATACTTACATCTATGTGTTTTGTTTATACTAATCCATGTGTTGACCCTACTCGGAGTACCTACTGGGCGCGTTGTTTAACGCCCTATTTCTATCTTAGACGATGACGTAGGAAATGGAGGAAGTGAAGGACGTGATCGGAGCCAAGCGTAGGAGCTTGAAGGAGCTAGTTTAATTTATTTAAGTTTTTATTTATGGAAATGTAATTTGAGTAATTTAGCTTGTTGGACTGTAATAATTAGACTACTTCCTATGATTTGGACTTTTATTTGGTCATTTTAAGTTGAGATATTTATTAATTAATTGATGTAATTCGTTGCTATCTAAAATTGGTAGGATAGACTCTATTATAATTCCGCTTTAAGAGTTTATAATTCCGCAAGCTTACATTCTATATGTGAACCGTTCTCGTGGACTTAGTTCCATGCACACGTAGGGTTGGCCATTTAAGGGCCGGGCTTTGGGAGCTCGGACTTAACTTTCGTCGTGACGTCCCGTTCTCTTGTCACTCTTATTTCAAAAGAAAAAAAATATACTCTGATTTTCGATGAGTGACAAAAGGGTGGGGCATTACACACGCAAGTTTGAGTGGGGCCTTCGGCCAAGCATTAGGGCCAAGGTAACCATATTCAAGGCAGCTACATTGGCAGAGGTGGTCAGCAGGGCCACTATAGCAGAGCAAGAGATGGCTGAGTTAGTGCGTTTTGACAACCACCGAGCTCAGAGTGGGAGGGGTACATTTCAGCCCAACAAGAAGTTCCGACCGAACTTTAGCAGACCCTCACCATCCACTGGGTCAACAGGGGGCTTTCGTCCCAATCATCCCACCCCATCTGTATCAGTCACTCAAGCTCCCAGAGGGGTATACAACTTGCTTTCATTGTGATCAACCGGGCCATTTTAAGAGGGAATGCCCACAACTCAACAAACCCTCTTATTCCAGAGGTTCATCTCGCCCACCAGCTAGACCAGCTAATTCACGAGGATACAGGACATTTAATCAGGCGAGACGAGCGCCTACAGGATCTGGACGGTTGTTTACCTTAGTTCCTCCAGTAGCAGAGGATCATTCTGTGATTCAAGGTATGGCGGTAGTCAGTAGTTCTTATCCCTTTGCTTTATTTGATTCTGGAGCATCCCACTCTTTCATATCTGCTGCATTCATATATGCAACTGGAACTTTAATACAAAAACTGTCCACATCACTCACCATTGTATCCCCCGTCGGAGACACATCATTGGGGCTTATATGCATAGCAGTAATTACTGAACTCGCTGGACTCAGATTTGAGTTCAACTATTTGGTACTCGATATGACAGAGTACGATATTGTCTTCGGCATGGACTGGTTAGCTAGATTTCAGGCCAACATTGATTGTTATCGCCGCATGGTGACATTTTGGTCACCCGAGGGAAAACAACATGTGGTGCGTACTAACAAACAAAGCAGACTGCATGAAGGGTTGAGTCATCTGGTATTGAACAATATCAGAATCAACAAAGCACCAGTGGCTGAACTTCCGGCAATAGTAAAGGACTATGCGGATGTATTCCCAAAAGAACTCCCTAGCTTGCCTCCCATGAGGGAGATTAATTTTGAAATCAAGTTGTATCCTAGCACTTCACCTGTGTCATTACCACACTACCAGATGACACCAGTAGAGATGTTCGAGCTAAAGAAGCAGATTGATGAACTGCTCATACTGGGGTGCATTCGGAACAGTACATCATTTTGGGGAGCTCTGGTTTTGTTTGTAAAGAAAAAAGATGGTTCACTCCGTATGTGCGTAGATTATCGAAAACTGAATCAGCTGACAGTCAGAAACAAGTATCCTCTACCCAGGATCGATGATCTATTTGATCAACTTAGAGGTTCCAGTCATTTCTCTAAGATTGACCTGATGTCCGGATATCATCAAATCCGGGTAGGGAGGAGGACATAGAAAAAACAGCCTTCAGAACGTGGTATGGACTATATGAGTTTGTAGTCATGCCGTTTGGACTCACCAATGCATCGGCTGTGTTCATGGATCTAATGAACATGATTTTTCGTCCTTTCTTGGACCAATTTGTCATTGTATTTATTGATGACATTTTGATTTATTCCAAAACTCAGAAAGAACACGCTGAGCACCTGAGGATAGTTCTGGACACTTTGAGGAAGAACAAGTTATATGCCAATGCAGCAAGTGTGAATTCTGGCTACCCAAGGTTAACTTCTTGGGACGTGTCATATCAGCAGAAGGTATAGCCGTGGACCCGGCTAAAGTGGTGGCAGTGGAAAGATGGAAAGCGCCAATGAATGTAACTGAGATCCATAGCTTCTTAGGATTGGCTGGTTACTATAGGAAGTTTATCATGGACTTCTCCAAGATAGCATCTCCACTGACCCGACTCACTAAGAAAGGAGTCAAATTTGAGTGGTCAGATGTGTGCAACCAAAGATTTGAGGACCTGAAAGATAGACTTACAACTGATCCTATTTTGATTTTTCCAGAAAGAGGTAAGGGTTATGAGGTACAATGCGACGCTTCAGGAGAGGGACTTGGGTGCGTCCTCAGTCAAACTCATCGTACGGTGGCTTATGGTTCAAGACAATTGAAAATACATGAACGCCTCTATCCTACGCACGATCTTGAACTAGCCGCAGTGGTCTTCACTCTAAAAAGCTAGACATTATCTATATGGCGAGAAATTTGAAGTGTTTTCAGATCATAAGAGCTTGAAGTACTTGTTTGATCAGAAAGAGCTCAACCTGAGGCAGCGCAGATGGATGGAATATCTGCAGGATTATGAGTTCGCTACTTCGTTATCACCTTGACAAGGAGAACAAGGTGGCAGATGCCCTCAGCCGCATATCACATGCATCAGTGGCATGTTTGATCAGGACATAATGGGAGATGTTGAATACCATACGAGAGTTCAATTTATATATCAATAACCATGGGAGTACATACAATTTGATCATACGGTCCGACATGGTTACCAATATTGAACAGGAATAGCGAATAGACCCAGAAGTGGAGGAGATATGGGCCAAGATGTCTACTGGTGAAGTCATACAAGAATGGGAGTTACGACCAGGACAGGTCTTGTATTCTGAGGAAGGATATATGTGCCTAAGAGCTGCAGAAAAGAGTTACTGATTGAGGTACATCAAGCCAAACTCTCTATTCATCCGGGCAGCACCAAGATGTATCACAACTTGAAGAAACATTACTGGTGGCACGGACTCAAGAGGGATGTGGCAGAATTTGTGGCTCATTGCTTAACTTGTCAGCAGGTTAAGACGGAACATCAGAAGCTACCAGGGTTACTCAAATCTTTACCAGTGCCAGAATGGAAATGGGAGCACATCTCTATGGATTTTGTGACAGGGTTGCCAAGGTCTTCAAAGGGCAACGATGCGATATGGGTCGTGGTAGACCGACTGACCAAGTCTGCACATTTTCTTCTCATTAAGATGACAGACTCATCTGAGACTTTGGGTCAGCGGTATATCAAGCATATCATCAGATTGCATGGTATACCTCAGACTATTGTGTCCGACAGAGAATGTCGATTCACCGGTAGAGTATGGCAGAGCATGCAGTCGGCCATGGGAACAGATCTGCTGACTAGCACAACATTCCATCCACAGACTGATGGGCAGTCTGAGAGGACAATACAAACATTGGTGGATATGCTGAGAGCATGCATGCTAGATTTCAAAGGTGGATGGGAGGATCACTTGCCGTTGGTAGAATTCTCATACAACAATAGTTACCAGGCAAGCCTCCAGATGGCTCCATTTGAGGCATTATATGGTAGACCATGTACATCACATGTGTGCTGGACAAAGGCTGGTGAGCCTACACTGATTGGACATGAATTGGTTGCAGAGACTACAGCACAGATATAGGTGATACGGCAGCATCTGTTGACTGCGCAAAGTCGTCAGAAGAGCTATGCTGACAAGAGGAGGAGGTTCCTTGAATTTGAAGTGGGGGACATGGTGTTTTTGAAAATCTCACCACGAAAGGGACACATGAGATTTGGAAAGAAGGGGAAACTGTTGCCAAGATATGTGGGACCTGTTTTCAATCATAAGAAGGATGGGGGACGTGGCTTATCAATTGGCACTCCCTTCCCAGTTGGCATCTTTGTACGATGTGTTCCATATATCTATGTTGAGGAAGTACAATCTTGATCCCTCTCATGTACTGAAATACAAGACATAGAGGTCCAAAACGATGTGACATACGTCGAAAAGCCTGTCCGAGTGGTGGACATAGACGAAAGGGTATTACAGAACCGAGCGATCCAGTTTGTCAAGGTGGTATGGGATCGACATGGCATTGAGGTAGCCACTTGGGAACTCGAGTAGGAAATGAGAACAGCTTATCCTGAGCTATTTATGTAAACGTTTGAAACCCTACTTCACTTAATTTTCGGGATGAAAATTTTAAAAAGAGAGTTGTATTGTAACACTTCGGAATCCCATGTTATCAATATTTACGGAATTTGCCATTTTAATTGTGAATTAACAGATATGAACCTTAGATGGAACCTTAGATGGGTAAGGCGTTGGGTCAATGGCTCAATTAAGACCCAACGGTTATGGTATAAGGTTCAATTTAAAGTAAATGGGTAAGGCGCATTTAATTGGGTCAATGTTGCTATTTGGGTCAAAATGCCAAATTGGGACCCAATGGGTCGTGGTTAACTTGGTTGACCACCAAGTGAGTTCATGCCTAATTAAATGGGGCTGAATTAAAATGGTAATGCAATATATCTATAAATAAGGGACTATCTGGATGAGGATGACACACACACATACACCACAGCTAAGGCTGAGATTTCCTCTAAGAAAATCAAGGAGTTTTAGTCGAACAAGATGGAGGTTTCTCTTTGATCTTCAACCAATATATGAGCTTGATCAAGATGAGATCACCAAGGGTTGGTTCGCCCAAGATGGAGGTAGGTTTGAGAGAGAAACTTGAGATCAAAACATGCTAAGTCCTTTTTGATCTTTGAGAGGAGAACCGGCCTTTAGAGAGAGAGAGAGAATGAGATAGAATTCTGAAAGTGTTTGATCTTCTTTTCCTTAGAGTGTTGGTCGGCTAAGAGAGGGAGAGAGTGAGATGAGAACACCACAATTTTTCCTTGTCTTGTGAGGTAGGGACGGCCAAGGAAAGGAGAGGGAGAGAGTGATGTAAAATTCTAACCTTCCTTGGTTAATGAGAGTTACTCAAAGGTGGTGTCCTTTGGTGACACCCCTTGGTAACCCCCATGTCCTTTCATCTCCTCCTTTATGGTTTATTTGGGGGTTTCATCCTTGAGATGAAATACCCATGCCTTTTCATCTCTCATGTCCAATCGGCTGCAACATTTGTTGTGTCCCATGAGACCGTCCATCTCCCCTTTGATTCATATTAGCGCCCCATGTGGGGGTTTCATCATTGAGATGAAACTTCCCCCACCCTTTCTTTCCAACGTGTGAATGGTGTTTGAGTTTGAAACCATCAGCCCTTCAACTTCACTCTCCATTCTTTTGAATTTGAAACAACTCCCCAACTCTTGTGTAACTCCATAAAACTTCCAGCTCCATTCATTATCTATCTTGGAGCTTCATGCATGAGATAACCTCCCATTCATTATTTATCTTGGAGTTTCATGCATGAGATAGCCTCCCATTCATCCAACGTGTGGACCACCTTGAGCTGATCTTGATGAAGTGCACCCCTCCAACTTTCCATCAACTCATGTAATTTACCTCATATATTTAACTCAACTCATCTTTTTAATTTGATTCCTTTAATTCATTTAAATCAACTCAAATATTTGATTCCATTTCCACCTCAAATCAGTCCCAAGCTAATTAAGTTTGAAATCACTTGGTGGTCAACATAGTCAACCATGACCCATTGGGTCCAAATTGGCCATATTGACCCAATTAACAACCTTTGACCCAATTAGTACTCTTGACCCAATTGAACAATTCTTACCCATTTACTTCCATTGATCCACATCTACCATCTGTTGGGTCTTATTTGGGCAATTGACCCAACATTTACCCATCTATGGTTCATATCCATTAATTCACAATTTCAATGGCAAAAACCGTAAATATTTATAAACTGAAAATCTGGGGTATTACAATACAATCCTCTTTTTAAAATTTTCGTCCCGAAAATAGAACGAAGTAGGGTTCCAAAGCTTCCGCTGATTCAACTTTAACTAGGTTTCTAGATTCACCCTCCTGGAATTCCATAGGCTAACTATAGACTCTGCTGATCAGTCTAACTCGGTAGTCGCCCATAGCTTCCCATTCGAGTTTCACTAAACTCTTATCTTTTCCACTAATTATATCTCCAAAAGTAAGCATATCTTCATTTGCACAGAAGTCACTATGTGACTAACACCTTTTGTTCAAAACTTCTACGATACCGATACCCGGCATCAATCCAAACTACCAGGGGAACCATCATCCATGGTTAATAACCATCCATGAATATAACCCTCCTCTGAGTATAATCCATTCATGGGCATACTAATCTAGGCACATCATCCACCATGAGATATTCTATCCGTAGGAACAACACTTGATTGTATCACTACGTGACTGTGGCACCAATATCAAATCAAAAATGTATCCCAACCCCTAGCAAGACTTAGGGCTCATGACTTACTAAGCGGAAGACCCACGTCCAACGTGATCAAGTCTACCCCGCCCTGCATCCCTTCACCCCAAAGGTGATTTAGTCAAGGTCTGAGGCGGTCGGCACCGCGTCTAACGAAGCTAGTACCACCCCCATGAGGTAAAATAGTACCTAGCTCTGCACATCAACACACAACAAGTGTGCGAAATAGCCGTGAGAGCGCCCTCTAGTGTGTAGCATGCGAGGGACCCACTCCTCAACGGTAAACCCTACGGGACCAAGTCTCCGTATTTCGTATCGAGGTTTCCACCATCTCATAGCTACTCTAAGACATACTCATGGAATCTATATACTTATCTCATCAACATCACGTAAGGGAAGCACCCATACCACATCTCCATATAATCCAATGACTTAGTCACATACATCTCAGTGCCAAAGTCCTCATGAACTCTTAAAGTTGCATACTTTATTGAAAATCATTTAAACTTCCATCACCGTACAAGGGTTGGTAGGGTACCCACAACCCTTACAAAATCTCCCCTTTCCTTGACATTTTCTTACAATCTCTTAGCCTAATCATCCGTAGAAGACCCTGCATCATCACCAAAATCGAAGAAGTTGTCAGGGCATGTCGTCGACGTGTGCCCCAACACTCCACAAGTCAGACAGGGTATTAGTCCCGGCCCCCCAATGTATGGACAGTTAGTCCTCTCCTTCTTGTGCCCGTGAAGTCCACAAACAGGGCAAATAACCTCAAGGGGGTAGGGGCAGAAAGTACAGTTGTGCCCCTCATGATTGCACAACTTGCACATATATCCGGGCGCTATCTCCCCTACTGATTCTCCTATCATTGGGATATCTCCCATATACTCTTCTGGAAAAGGGGCTAGATACACTTCGACATCCTCGGGAAATCTTACCTAGACGTCTCCGTTAACTTCCACAACGCGGTCTGGCCTGTTGGAGTTGTTGGAAGAAGAAGTCAGATCAATAGGACAATTAGGAGTTCCTTTATCCCACAACTCTGTATACTCAATGTTGCTCGACATATCTGTATCACAACAACAGAACATATCAATGACAACAGTAGTTCTAATCAAACTAATCTTTGTTTTGGGGAATTTTCCCTAATCATCATCTTGCATTTCTTGTTTTGGGGAACTTTCCTATGTATCATATACTGTCTCTTGTTTGGGGAAATTACCAAATAAATATCTTGTTTTTCTTGTCCTTGAGGAAATTGGCAAATCTGCACTCTTTGTATTTCTTTGTTTTTGGGGGAACTTCCTAAGTATCAAGTATCATTTCTCAATTTGGGGAAATCTTGATGTTCTCTTGTTCTCGGGGAAAACCTCCCTAAGTATCATGTGTTTGTTTCTCCATTTGGGAATATCGGGGAAGTATCCCTTATGTTGCTATGTTTGGTATATCCATTTATGATGACTATACTTTCTTTGCTATCTTTCATTGTTGTTCTCAGATTGATTGTTCAGTCTGAGTCTAACGAAGTAAATTAATCCGCCCCCCGTGTAGGGGACTCCGAAGAGTCTATCAGTTGGGATTCTTATCTGTTAGTGAGACATGAAACTGTCTTAATCTTACTTCAAAATATTCAACCTTCCCGTTTCTCTCTGATACCAACTGTAACACCCTGCCTTTTTCACTCGAAATCAGAGTCTATTTTTTTTTTAAATAAATAAACAAGTGATAAGAGCGGGATGTCACGACGCGAGCTAAGTCCGAGCTTCCAAAGCCCGACCCTTAACTGGCCAACCATGCGTGTGCGTGGACCAAGTCCATTAAAATGGTTCACACGTACTCAAGTTAACTTGCGGAATAAATCATATATGCGGAATAAGGATAACAATACTATTCCAATTTAGATAGCAAAGTAGTCCAACACTTAATAATAATTATCGTAACTTAAATATCCACACATTAACCATCCAACTCATAGCAAATAAAACTACGTTATTACAATTCCGAATAACATAAACAACATATAGCTTAATCATCCAAGCTCCTAAGCTTAGTTCCAATCACATCCTCGTTCCGTTCCCTTCCTGTGTCATCAACTAGGGTAGAAGTAGGGCGTTAGAAAAGCGCCCAGTAGGTATTCCAATTAGGGCTAACACATGGGTTAGTATATAAAATCCAGATATAATATACCATATCATATTCGTAAAGCATCATATCCAAAACAGTGTATGATAATAAAGATCCAATCATACAGATAAAAACCAGAAACCTTGCATGATAATAAAGATCATAATCATGCCGATTCAATGCCATGTCATGCTATCATATGCAATGAGTCCCACCCATCACAAACTCATAGTATCCTCTTGATGGAATTCTCCTCATCAAGGTATCCCCTGATGGAATGCTCATCACTAGGGTCTTCATATATAGTATCCTCTTGATGGGATTCTCATCATCAAGGTATCATACATAATATCCTCTTGATGGAATTCTCCTCATCAAGGTATCCCCCACTAGTGCTTTACGAACGCCCCGATGGAGTGTGGGTCCCCGGTTAAAATGCCCCTCACGACTTACGGATGCCCCGACGGAGCGTGGGTCTCCGGTTACATTCCATCCCTCCCATGCTATGCATGAGATGCAAATGCCAACATGCTTTAGAATATTACAAAACATAGCATGAAAATCCCATAATTGCAACATATTGTTTGATACCAAAATAACTTATCAAACATGAAATAAAATCATCATAAGTACATAATACATATCCATGGTTTCAATGATGTAGGAATCATACCAAAAGACCACTCAAGTGTCCTTTGCTTCTTAATCTGGCAACCGCTCACGATCGCGTCCCACTTGTAAGATCCCGTTACCTTATTACACATCAACACATTAACCCAATGTTTCAACCATGACATAAAAATCATTATACATCATCCATTTCCTTAACTTAATACCCATTCATTTTAGTACATTCGTAGACCCAAACTTAGCCCATAAAATGGCTCATGGGGTTCGGCCATACAACATGGCCGAACCCATGATGTCATTTTCCTCATATTTCTTAGATCCTTTACCACATTTTTGATCCACAACAAAGTCCCTTCTTGAGGGGGGTTCCATCATACATTTTGGTTATCATCATTAACCACTTTTAAACCTTTTAAACTTACCAACATTCCCCTCATCTCCATGGTTCCAAAAACATCTAAGTCCACAAAATCTCTCCATAGGGTTCGGCCATGCATGGTCCATGGCTCACTTTTATTTGCAACATTTAAGACCATAAATAATCATCACCATTTATCCATAGTTTCCCTCACTTAATCCCTTTAAAATTTACTAAAATTTAACCATTTAAAAACCCTAAAACCATTAACCAATCATTTCATGGTTTTCATCCTTTAAAGCAATGGAGAAATACTTAATATCCTTCCATGGGGTTTGGCCATACAACATGGCCGAACCCTATGGTTCATCAATTCTTCAAAAATCATATTTCTATGATTTGTTACTTGATGGTTCTCATACAAGAAACCCTAGGGTATGGCCATGCAAAGGCGAAACCATACATCTTGATCATTCACCATATCATTGACATTCATGAGGTCCTTTCTACATCTCCATAATAGTTACGGTTTGGCCATGCAATGGCCAAACCATGATCTTTGAACCCCTTTTGCCATGCATGCATACATAACCCGTAGATATACATAATGTCCTTAGTTGTTCCATTATTCATAGCTTACCTTACCCATTAGGGTTTATCCATTTCCCATCCCCTTTCTTGGATGATCTTAGATCCATGGCCCATAATATTTTGGCCACCATTTAATCCAAGAAAATGGACTTTTCAAGGTTTTTTCAACTCCTTTAAAAATAAAATCTTGATGAGGACTACTTACCAATCCCGCGGCTCTTCCGATTTCCTTTTGCTCCTCTTTGATCCTTAGCCTTCCTTCTTCCTCTTCTCTTTGATCTTCAGCCAATAAATGAGCTTGATCAAGATGAGATCACCAAGGGTTGGTTCCGCCAAGATGGAGGTAGGTTTGAGAGAAAATTTGAGATCAAAACATGCTAAGTCCTTTTTGATCTTTGAGAGGAGAACCGGCCTTGAGAGAGAGAGAATGAGATAGAATTCTAAAAGTGTTTGATCTTCTTTTCCTTAGAGTGTTGGTCGGCTAAGAGAGGGAGAGAGTGAGATGAGAACATCACAATTTTTCCTTGTCTTGTGAGGTAGGGACGGCCAAGGAAAGGAGAGGGAGAGAGTGATGTAAAATTCTAACCTTCCTTGGTTAATGAGAGTTACTCAAAGGTGGTGTCCTTTGGTGACACCCCTTGGTAACCCCCATGTCCTTTCATCTCCTCCTTTATGGTTTATTTGGGGGTTTCATCCTTGAGATGAAACACCCATGCCTTTTCATCTCTCATGTCCAATCGGCTGCAACATTAGTTGTGTCCCATGAGACCGTCCATCTCCCCTTTGATTCATACTAGAGCCCCATGTGGGGGTTTCATCATTGAGATGAAACTTCCCCCACCCTTTCTTTCCAACGTGTGAATGGTGTTTGAGTTTGAAACCATCAGCCATTCAACTTCACTCTCCATTCTTTTGAATTTGAAACAACTCCCCAACTCTTGTGTAACTCCATAAAACTTCCAACTCCATTCATTATCTATGTTGGAGCTTCATGCATGAGATAACCTCCCATTCATTATTTATCTTGGAGTTTCATGCATGAAGATAACCACCCATGCATCCAACGTGTGGACCACCTTGAGCTGATCTTGGTGAAGTGCACCCCTCCAACTTTCCATCAACTCATGTAATTTACCTCATATATTTAACTCAACTCATCTTTTTTAATTTAATTCCTTTAATTCATTTGAATCAACTCAAATATTTGATTCCATTTCCACCTCAAATCAGTTCCAAGCTAATTAAGCTGGAAATCACTTGGTGATCAACATAGTCAACCATGACCCATTGGGTCCAAATTGGCCATATTGACCCAATTAACAACCTTTGACCCAATTAGTACTCTTGACCCAATTGAACAATTACCTATTTACTTCCATTGATCCACATCTACCATCTGTTGGGTCTTATTTGGGTAATTGACGCAACATTTACCCATCTATGGTTCATATCCATTAATTCACAATTTCACTGGCAAAAACCGTAAATATTTATAAACTGAAAATCTGGGGTATTACAAACACACACTTTGGCCGAAGATCAAGGAGAAAGGAAGAAAATACTAAGGAAGGAGAAAAGCAGAGGAGCAAGACGGAGCGAAAGAAGAGGGAGGAGTCACGGAATCGGTAAGTATTCCTTGATATGATTTATAAATTTTAAGGAGGTTAAGGAAACCATGGGATTCCATTTTGGATTAGAGAGTTGGCCAAAATATTATGGGCCATGGATTTAAAATCCATCCAAGGAATAAGATGAAAAAAAAAAAAGGACAAAACCCTAATGGATAAGATAGGTTATGTAAATGATGCATTACTAAGGACACTATGTATATATGGCTTAAGCATGAAAAAATGGTCAAGGCATGGCCAAATCCTAATATTGTTATGCAAAAGGACCCCATGCATGTCCAAGATAAGGAATATGATCAAGGATCATGGTTTGGCCCTTGCATGGACAAACCCTAGATTTTATGCATGAACCATTAAGGACAAATGAGGGATTGGATGAGGTTTGGCCATGATGTATGGCCGAACCCCATCAAAGGATATGATCATGGGTATTTAATTGATAAGAGAAAATAATGAACCATAGGGTTCGACCATGTTGTATGGCCGAACCCCATGGAAGGATCTTGGTAATTGTTAATGGGTTTAAAGATGAAAACCATGGAAGTATGTTAATGATTTTTAATGGGTTTTTAAGGATGAAAATCATAGAAGTGTGTTAGTGATGTTAAAAGGGTTTTTAAGGGTGAGAATGATGGAAGAATATTAATGATGTTAAATGGTCTCAAATGTTGTAAATGATGAAGAAACATGGACCATGGGTTCAGCCATGTTGTGTGGCCAAACCCATGGAAGAAATGTTAATGGATCTTTGGGTTTTAAAATGACGGACCTAAGTATATTATTAAACCCCCATGGAGGGACTTTGTTTATGGACCTAATGTTGTAAATGATTTAAAGGAGAGGATGAAAATGAGACATCATGGGTTCGGCCATGTTGTATGACCGAATCCCATGAACCATTTTTGATGGACCATTTGTAGATCTATGTATGTTTAAAGAGATGGAATGATCAAGCTAATAAATGAGGGTTTAAAATGAAAGTTGGTGAACTTAAAGGACCATGGTTCAGCCATGATGTATGGCCGAACCCCATGGATCATGTTTTCGGATCTAGGTATGTGTAAGTGACTTAAGTGTATGATTAAACCCCATGGATCATGCTTTTGGATCTAGGTATGTGTAAGTGACCTAAGTGTATGATTGAACACCATGATCCATTCTATGGACTGTAACACCCTGTATTTTCAAGTAATAAATATTTATGGAAATTGCCCATTTAATTTGTAAATTAATGGAGATAGACCTTAGATGGTTAATGTGTTGGGCCAATTGTCCAATTAAGACCCAACGGATCATGGATAAGGTTCACTTGAAGTAAATGGGTAAGACTTATGTAATTGGGTCAAGGTTGTCAATTGGGTCAAATGCCCAATTGGGACCCAATGGATCATGGTTGACTTGGTTGACCACCAAGTGAGTTCAAGCCTAATTAAAGTGTGGCTGAATTAAATTGGAAATGGAATCAAGGAATGAGTTGATTTTAAGTGAGTTAACTAGAGTTGAATTAAAGGTATGAGTTGAGTTAAAGAGATGAGTTGAATGGGAAGTTAATGGGACTTTCATCTTAAGTGAGTTAGGTGATAAGATGGAGAGCTGAATCTCATAAGACCAATTTAAGGTTACACACGTTGGAGAGGTGGGAGTTTCATCTCATGGGATGAAACTCCAAAAGGATCATTAATGGGGAGGTGAATGGTTTTGTTGTTGTTACACAAGGTAACCAAGGCTACACATTGGAAGATGGAGGGGTGTTCCATCTCAAGAGGTGTCTTGGCCAAGCCAAGGGACACTTGGGAAGACACCATCATTATGAGGAAGTTGGAGGGTTTGGTTGTTACAGAAAGTCATCCAAGGCTACACGTTGGGAGATGGAGGGTTTCCATCTCATGATGAAACCCAAGGGGCATAAGATTGGGAGTTTCATCTCATGGGATGAAACCCCCAAAGTAAGTATCAATGGGGAAGTGAAGAGTCATGGGCGTTAAAAAAGGGGTATCAACCAAAGGATACCACCCTTGGCCGAACTACATTGGGCAGCAAAGAGAATTCCTTGCTTTATTTAACTATCTCCCTCTCTCACTCAAGGCCATCCACTCTCATTGACAAAGGAGAAAGGACTTAGAGTTTTTTATCTCAAGCTCCTCTACCTCTCTCAAACCTACACTCTTTGGCCGAACCCTCTCCTTGAGTTTTCATCTTAAGACCTCTCAAGCTCACTCTCGACCAAGGATCAAAGAGGAAGAAGAGGCTAAGGGGGGAGAAGATTAGAGGAACAAGAAGGAGTAAAAGATACCGGAGGAGTCGCGAAATCGGTAAGTATTTGATGAGATTTTATTAAGTAAGAAAAGATGGTCAAGGAACAATGGCCGAACCCTAATCTTGTATGGCTAAGGACCTTATGCAGGTACCATGTATGGAATGGTGAATGATCAAGGATCATGGTTTGGCTCTTGCATGGCCAAACCCTAAATTTTATGTATGAGAACCATTAAGGACAAAAAGGGGTGGATGAGGTTCGGCCATGATGTATGGTCGAACCCCATCAAAGGATATGATCATGGTGATTTGATTTAAAAGAGAAAATAATGAACCAACAACATGGCCGAACCCCATGGAGAAATATTATTGGACTTAAATGTTTGGACCATGAAAATGATGGGGGAATGTTCGTAATGTTAATAGGTTTTAAATATGATAGAGGATGGTCTAAAATGATGGACCTAAGGGTATGATTTAACCCCCCCATGGAGGGACTTTGGTTATGGATTTAATGTTGCAAGTGATTTAAGAAAAGAGGATGAAAATGACATCATGGGTTCGGCCATGTTGTATGGCCGAACCCCATGAACCATTTAATGGGTCATTCATGGATCTATGCATGGTTGGATGAATGGATTATCAAGCTAAGGAAAAGAGGGAATGATCTTGGACCCATATTCATTTAAATGATAAGGGATTAAAAAGGGGACCAAAACCAAAAAGGTGAGGTTCAACCATGTTGTATGGCCGAACCCCACTCATGGGTGATTGTGGACTTAAGCATATTTCAGCCCTAAGATATGGCCAAACCCCACTAGTGGACGGTGGACAATGGACAATGGACAGTGGATGGTGGACAGTGGATAGTGGACAGTGGGTAGTGGACAGCGGGTAACCTACTGATTTTATAAATGAAACATTTATATGAATGTTTTACTTGATTTTTTGGGACTTAAGTCATATGTAATTAAACGAAGTAATTAGATATGGTTAGAATGATGGCTTAGTTGGAATATGATTAAAATGATGGACCATGGGTTCGGCCATGGTGTATGGCCGAACCACATCGAGAAGGTTTTGTGGACTTAAGTTTTATTAATGCTAAATGATTAACTCATGTATGATTGATTAAGGAATGAAAAGAGGGACTCAAATCAATTGAGTGAGGTTCGGCCATGTTGTATGGCCGAACCCCACTAAGGCATGTTTATGCACTTAAACATGGGTGGAAATAAAAAGGGATCATTGTATTAATTTATTGATATGTTATAAGGTAACGGGACCTCACAAACGAGTACGATCGGTGAGTGGTTTTCGGACGAAAACGCAAGGACATATTAGTTGATCATTGGTAGGATTTGTAATATCCCGGAATTTTTAAATCAATGAATACGTGGCTATTATTTGTTTTTAATGATGGGAATTGGGAAATTTAATGGAATAGATGGTAAATGGATCAAAATTTGGGCAGAGGCCCAAGTATGGTCCAATGGACCATGGATTGGATTAAATTCATTTAAATGGTCAATGGTGGTTAACTGGGCCAAGGATGGTCAAATTGGGCCCAATACCCATTTGGGACCCAATGGGCCAAGAGGATTTAAGCTCTAAGGCAAATGGATAGGAGGGAATTTAATTGGGCCATGGGCCCAATGGTGATCCAATAAGAGGAATGGATTTAATTAAATTTAAATCACCTAAGTTAATTTTAATTAGACCAAGGTGACATGGCCGATTGAGACCCACCTCTACCTCACCAAGTGAGGTGGCGTGTGGACCAAGGATTGGTGGGGCCGGCCACCATGGTTGACTTGATCAACCATGGGTGGTATAATGGAGAGGAATCAAGTAGATTAAAAGGAGATTAAATGGGGATTAATTAACCTAAGTTAAGGATTTAATTAATTACATTAATTAAGTTTGGTCAAATGGTCAAATGGAAGACCAAACCACTTAAAGAAAACACAAATTAAACCATGGACTAAGGGTGGTGGTTTCATCCCAACCACCACCACTAATGCACTTTAGCCCATGCTTGGTTGGTGGGAGAATTAATGGTTGAGTATAACTTAAACAACCAAAAGGAGATGGTTTTCATCTCATCTCTCCATTCCACTCTCATTTCACTCTCTTCCTCTCTTACTCTCTGATTGCCGTCCCTCACCAAGGAGAAAAAGAAGAAGAAAACTAAGAAGAGAAGAAAGAAGCTAGGTTTGGTCCTCCACCTCAAGGCCAAAGCTTGAGACATCCTTTCCCCATCCTCTTCCCCTCTCCCCCTCTCAATCTACCTCCATCATTAGCCGACCCAAGCATTGGAGTTTTTCATTGGGTCAAGCACATCTTGGCGGACCAAAAAAGAAGAAGAAGAAGAAATGAAGCCAAGGAATTCAAGAGGAGAAAGAAAAGTCGGAGGAGCCGTCGGATTGTAAGTATTCCTAAACAAGAATTTACAATTTTTTTTAAGGGTTAAGAAGAGACCATGGAATCCATTTTTCTTGGATGTAATAGTGGCCAAAATATCATGGGCCTTGGATCTCAAATCCATCCAATGGAAGTGATGAAAAATGGACAAAGTAGGTAAATTAGGTTAAGAAAGATAAATGGATGTATGAAGGACCTTAAGTATGAAGATTGTTAAAGCATGGATGTATGAAATTTTTGGAAGAAATCATGGGCCATAGGGTTTAGCCATGTAGTATGGCCGAACCCCATGGTGGGTGATTAAGTGATCTATTAGGGTTTTAAAGAATGGAAGCCATGGAAGGATGATTATGATTTTTAGGGTTTAAATGATTAAATGTAGTAATTTTAAAGGGATCTTAAATGAGGAAATTCATGAAGATGTGAATGATTTTTGTGGCCTTAAAAGGCATGAATGAATGATGGACCATGAACTTAGGGTGATGTGTTTGTAAATTTAAAGGGTGTAAGAAGAGGGAAGAACGATTAAGAAGGGTGATGGTTTTTAAATGGATTTTAAGCATTGTAAATAAGGTTTTAAAAATAAAACCGTGGAGGGATTTTATGGAGGGAATGTTTTTGAAACCCATTGTAGGTGATTAAGGAAATTTTAATGGGTTTAAAGGATTAAAATCATAGAAGGTGGTTAATGAGTTTAAGGGTTTTAAAGGAATAAATGTTAGTGATTTTTGAAGAGGTTTTATATGAGGGAATCCGTGGATGAAGGTTAATGCTTTTATGGTCTTAAATATCACCAATGAATGATGACCCACGACCCATTTTTATGAGCCACTTGATGGGCTAAGTATGGGGTTATGTATGTGTTTAAATGAATGGAGATTAGGTGAATTAAATGGCTGATTTCTAATGTTGTTATGTCATGATTAATGAGACATCAATGGACCCATTTTATGAACCAATTGATGGGCTAAGACTAAGATCTGTGTATATGCATTAATTTATGGGAATTATGTTAAGTTAGTGGCTGAATTTTTAATGGTTGTACCTCATGATTGGTGAGTCATTAATGGATCCAAGATTATGGATCAAATATGGGTCTAAGAATGAAGGAATGAAATGAGAACTTAACCATGGAGGAAGAGTGGTAAAACCGTAAATAATGGCCAAATTCAAGAACCATGGGTTCGGCCATGGTACATGGCCGAACCCCATGGGGGATGATCATGGACCTAAATGTGTTTTAAAGATGACCTTATGTGTGATTAATAAAGCCTAGGGTGCTGGATTTTTAGACCCATGTGATTAAAATAATTAATGGATTAAATGGGACCCACAAACCTAGTTAGTGAGGTTCGGCCATAGTATATGGCCGAACCCCGCTAAGGTATGATTAATGGATTTAAATGGTTAAAAACATGTGCTGATTATTCGTATGTAATAAGGTATTGGATATCGCAAGCGGTGAGCGTATCGGTGACCTGATTATCGGATGGAAACGTAGAGGATATCAGTCGGTATTCGGTAGGATTCCTACCTTTTTATAAGCCATGGATACGTGATGGTTCCTTTAATTTATTTTGATAATTATATGACTTGTCTTATGATGTGTTTTAAGGCTATGAATTTTATGTTAATGCTATCTGAAAATTTGTAGGATAGTTTCTATTATAATTCCGCACTTAGTTTAATATTCCGCGAGCTTACGTCTACGTGTGAACCATTCTTGTGGACTTCGTTTCACTTGCACGTAGGGTTGGCCAGTTAAGGGCCGGGCTTTAGAAGCTCGGACTTAACTCGCGTCGTGACGTCCACACCCGTTGTCACTTCTTAATTCAAAAAAAAAAAAAATAGACTCTGATTTCGGTGAAAATGGGGCGGGCGTTACAAGATTCCTACCTCATTGATACCATGGGATATGTATGATGCTTTTAATTCCTATTCTGATGAGTTATTTTGTATAAATGATATGTTTCAAATATGAGATTTTTAATGCTATGGTTTGTATTTTCACATAGCATGTTGGCATTTGCATCTCATGCATGGCATGAGAGGGATACTATGGAGTTGTGATACCTTGATGAGGCTTTTCCATCAAGAGGGATACTATGTGATTGTGATACCTTGGTGTTCATTATCCATCAAGAGGTAACCAGAGTCCACGCTCCGTCGGGGAGTCCGTAAGGCATTCGTGAGCTTAATGAGGAGTTTTCCATCAAGAGGAAGACCTCAGTGTACATTATCCAACAAGAAGTAAACGGAGTCCACGCTCCGTCGGGGCGTCCGTAAGGCATTCGTGAGGTTACCTTGATGAGGAGCTTCCATCAAGAGGATACTAAGTGATGGTGACATGGATGATGGGTGGGACTCATGGCATATGACACCCATGGCATGGCATTGAATCAGCATGAATATGATCTCTATTATCATGCAATGTTTGTGGTTTTTATCTGTATGATTGGATCTCTATTATCATACACTGTTTTGGATACGATGCTTTACAAGTACGGTATGATGTATTATATCTGGATTTTTACACTAACCCATTTGTTTGACCCTACTTGGAGTACCTACTGGGCGAGTTGCCTAACTCCCTACTTCTACCCTAGTTGATGACATAGGAATTGAACAAAGTGAAGGATGTGATTAGGGCCAAGCTTAGGAGCTCGGATGATTAAGTTTCATTTTGTTTAAGTTACGCATGGATAATGTATTTGAGTAATTAGTTCGTGGGACTGTAATAACGTAGATTATTTGCTATAGTTTGGAATGTTAATTTTGGATATTTTAACGTAAGATAATTATTATTAAGTGATGAACTCCTTGCTATCTAAAACGGAATAGAATTGTTATTCTATTATTATTCTGCATCTATGATTTATTCCGCATGTTTAACTTGAGTACGTGTGAACCATTTTAGTGGACTTGGTCCACGCACACGTATGGTTGGCCAGTTAAGGGTCGGGCTTTGGAAGCTCAAACTTAGCTCACGTCATGGCGTCCCCGCTCTCTCTCACTCTTTTATTCAAAAAAAAAATAGACTCTGATTTTCGGCGAGTGAAAAAGGGTGAGGCGTTTACATGGACATTGTAAATCCATGCATGTTGAAGAAATTAAATGTTTAAGAGATGGAATGATCAAACTAGGAAATGGAGGGATTTAATTATGGATCTATGTTATGGATCATTTATGGACCTAAGCATGGGTAAATAAATTAGGTGATTACCTATGGAAGGAAATAATGGCTAAATGGTGAAAATGAAGGACCATGGGTTAGGCCATGTTGTATGGCCGAACCCCATGGAGAATGTCTTATGGACTTAGGGTCTTCATTAATGTAAATGATTAACTAATGGAATGATGTTGGACCCACTTTGTTTAAAATAAAAGACTATGGTTATAAATGGAAAGGACATAGGATGATGTAGGGATGGCTGGAAATCAAAGGGATCATTGGTTTGATTTATTTATATGTAATAAGGTAACGAGATTTCACAAGTGGTGTACGATCGGCTTAACGTGATCGGTGATCGATTTTTGGACTGAAACACAAGGACCCGGTATTTGGACATTGATAGGATTCCTACCTCATTGAAAATCATGGAATATGTATATGTGAAGTTTTTACTTGAATTAAACATGCGGAATAAATCATTGATGCGGAATTACAATAGAATAATAATTATATTCCATTTTAGTCAGCAAGGTAGTCCAACACTTAACAATAATTATCTTAAGTTAAAATATCCAAAATTAACATTCAAACCATAGTAAATAACCTATCTTATTACAGTCCAAATTCTAGCTACTCAAATTACATTGTCCATGAATAGCTTAAATAAAATGAAACTAAAACATCCAAGCTCCTAAGCTTGGCTCCGATCTCGTTACTCGTCCATCCATTCCTTGTGTCATCAACTAGGGTAGAAGTAGGGCGTTAGACAACGCGCCCAGTAGGTACTCCAAATAGGGTTAACACATGGGTTAGTACCAAAAATCATATAGATAATACCATATCAAAAACATGCAAGTCAATGCCATGCCATGAGTGTCATATGCCATGAGTCCCACCCATCACCCATATCACAATCACATACATCACGGTATCCCCACGAATGCCTTACGGACGCCCCGACAGATCATGGACTCCGGTTACATTACAAACATAGTATCCTCCTGATGGAAAACTCCTCATCAAGGTATCCTCACGAATACCTTACGGACGCCCCGACGGAGCGTGAGTCTCCAGTTACAAATCAATCATACATCCCTCTTGATGGATAATGCACATCAAGGTACCCTCACGAATGCCTTACGGACGCCCCGACGGAGCGTAGGTCTCCGGTTACATTTCATCCCTTGTAGTGGCCCGGAATTTTTAAATTAATATAAATGTGGATATTATTTATTTTAGTGATGGAAATTAGAAAATTTGTGGATTGGATGGTAGATGGGCCAAAGTTTAGGCAAAGGCCCAAGTATGGCCCAACGGATTATGGAGTTGATTTAAATTCATTTAAAGGGGCAATGAGGGTTAAATGGGTCAAGAATGGTCAAATTGGGTCAAATACCCATTTGGGACCCAATGGGTCAAGATGGTTAAGCTCTAAGGTAAATGGGTAAGATGAAAGTGTAATTGGGCCATGGGCCCAATGGTGATTCATTTAGAATGAATGGAATGAAATTTAAATTACCTAAGTTATTTGGAATTAAACCAAGGTGATGTGGTCAAGTGGGACCCACCTCCACCTCATCAAGTGAGGTGGCGTGTGGGCCAAGGATTGGTGGGGCCGGCCACCATGGTGGAATTAGTCAACCATGGGTGGAAGTGTGAAGGTAAATTAAAGAGGTGAAATTAAGTTAAATGGAAATAAGTTAACCTAAATTAATAATTTAATTAATCAAGTGATTAAGTTAAGCAAATGGGGTTAAATTGGTCAAATGGGAGACCAAGCTACCCCACCTCAAATATGAAACACTTTGGGCTTGGTGGTGGTTTAGATAACCACCACCATAAAGCAATTTAAATATCTTCAAAATATCTTAGGGTTGTTGGGGTAATTAATGGTAAAGTGTAGTTAAGTTAAGCCTCATTTTCTTTCCCATTTCTTATCCTCTCTTCATCGTGCTCTCTCCATTTTTCATTCTCCATCGCCGTCCCATGCTCTAAGTGAAGGAGAGGAAGAGAGCTAAGGAGAAGAGAAGAGAAGAAGAGAAGGAAGAAGTGGAATTTGGAGGGAAATTACTCTAAGGTCAAGGTTACCATCTCCTCTCTCGTCATCTCTCCCTCTCCCTCTCTTAAATTAAACCCTAACTTGGCCGATCCTAAGGTTGGGGGTTGCCACCATTGATCAAGCCTCTTGACCTATTAAAGATCAAGAGGAAGGAGAGAGGAGGCTAAGGAAACCGACGGGAGCGGCGGAAGTCGGAGAAGACGATGGATTGTGAGTATTTCTTAAACAAGAAATTTTGGATTTTTAGGGTTTAAGATTTGGGATTTATTTTTGTAGAATTTAATGGTGGTTATATAAATTTATGCCATGGATGTTAAACCCAACAAATGAGAGGGTGGAAGATGGAGGAAACCCTAAATGGGTAAATTAGGGTTAGGGTAAGAAAATAAATAAATGGATTATGTGCATTGGGTAATTTATGAAATTAAGAGTGGAATTAGGTTATTGGAAGGAAATCATGGGCCATAGGGTTCGGCCATGTAGCATGGCCAAACCCCATGGTGGGTGATTAGGTGTTTTGATGTAATTGGTTAGGGTTTAAAGAATGGAAGACAATGAGGGCTTTTAGCTAATGAAAATTAGGGTTTTAAATGAATGAATGTGGGTAAGTTTAAAAATGGTTTTATGATAAAAATGCAAAGGGGTTTTACGGCTTTGAAATGCATGGATGGAATGAATCTTGAACCATGGGTTCGGCCATGGTATATGGCCGAACACTATGGTGATGAAATGGTGATCAAATGATGGAATGAAGGGTTGTGAATAATGGAAAATAAATGGAAATGTTAGTAGTTTTGATGAACCCAAGAGATAAAACCAATGTGATCAATGAGTGATTTAAATGAATGGTGAAATCCCCATATGGAGGGACTTGTGATAAATTCAAATGTGAACAATGGACCCCAAAAAAAAAAAAATGGGAAAAGGACACCATGGGTTCGGCCATGGTGTATGGTCGAACCCATGGCCCATTTATGAGTCTTTTGATGGGTTAGATTGGAGTATGAATGTGTTTAGATTGATTGGGATTTGGTTAAGTTAAGGACTTATCTTTAATGAGTTCGTGTTATGGTTGATAGACCACTAATAGATCTAAATTAGGGATCAATTTTTGGACTTAATCATGCCTAAATAAATGAGTAATTAAGCATGTAAAAGGGTAGTGGCAAAAATGGTAAATATTGGCTAAAATTGAAGAGAACCACTAAGATATGATTTATGGGCTTAGAAACGGTTAAAACTTGGAATGATTTGGTAATTTAATAAGGTATCGGATAGCGTGAGTGGTACGCGAGTCAGTAGCCGGATTGTTGGACGAAAACGAAAAAGGGACGTGAGTCGGTATTCGGTAGGATTCCTACCTCCTTGTAAGCCATGGATATGTGATGGTATCTTTATCTTATTTTGTAGACTATGGGATTTATCTTATGATGGGTTTCTTTTTTTCACGATTATGAATGTTATGTTTAATACTATGATTTATATTTTAAGATGATGCATTATATGCCAAGGCTATGTATGATATACTAGAGTTATGAGATATATATATAGTACATAGCATAATGCATTACATCTCATGCACGGCATGGGCGGGAAAATAATGGAACCGGAGTCCATGCTCCGTCGGGGCGACCGAAAAGCAGGCATGGGGATATTTTGATAACCGGAGTCTATGCTCCGTCGGGGCGACCGAGAACAGGCATGGGGACACCTTGACGAGGTTTTGTTCCGTCAAGAGGGATATGATATTATATGGTTTGGATGATGGGTGGGATGCATAACATAGACACCCATGACATGGCATTTACTTTATAGTTTCATTATATGATGGTTTATCAGCTTTCATTGGGTTATTATCTGTATGCCGTTATTACTAATCCATGTGCTAGCCCTATTCGGAGTCCTACTGGGCGCGTGTTCTAACGCCCTACTTCTACCCTAGCTGACGATGCAGGAGATGGCGGAACGGAAGGGCGAGATGGGAGCCAAGCTTAGGAGCTTGGGGAGGCGGCTACTTAGTTTAATTATTTCATTTTGGAAATGTAAATTGAGTAAATTAGCTTGTCGGAATGTAATAACTTAGATGGCTTGCTATGTTTAGATTTTATTTTTGGACATTACAGTTTAATGGCATTTTAGTAATTATACGGATGTTTCTTCCCTGCTATCTGAAAATTGGTAGGATAGTCTCTATTATCATTCCGCATGTAATTTTATATTCCGCGAGCTTACTTTCTACGCGTGAACCGTACTCGTGGACTTAGTTCCACGCACGCGTAGGGTCGGCCAGTTAAGGGCCGGGCTTTAGAAGCTCGGAACTTAACTCGCGTCGTGACGTCTACGCCCTTTATCACTTTAAAAAAAAAAATTTAGACTCTGATTTCGGTGAAAAAGGGCCGGTGTTACATCCCTCCCATGCCATGCATGAGATACAAATGCCAACATGTGATGTAATAATACAAATCATAGCATTAAAATCCCATCATTAAGACATAACATTTGATACCAAAACAATTAATGTAAACATTCATATATACATAATCCATGGTTTTCAATGAGGTAGGAATCCTACCTATGACCAATTAATGTGTCCTTGCGTTTTCGTCCTGAAAACCTCTCACCGATCATAGACCGCTTGTGAGGTCCCGTTACCTTATTACATATTAATAAGTCAAACCAACGTTCCATTTAATTTCCAACCATACTTAAGTCTACAAAATACCTTAGTGGGGTTCGGCCATACAACATGGCCGAACCTCACTTACTTGGTTTTGGGTCCAAGGTCATTCCCTCTTTTGATTCATTAACCAATCACACATGAGTTAGCCTTTTAGCATCAATAAAACCCTAAGTCCACAAAACCTTCTCCATGGGGTTCGGCCATACACCATGGCCGAACCCATGGTCCATCATTTTAACCATATTTCCATGATTCCTGTAATGCCCCGCCCTTTTCCACCCTTCCGAAAATCAGAGTCTAATTTTTTTTTTTTATAAATAATTAAAGTGGAAGAGAGCGTGGAGACGTCACGACGCGAGCTAAGTCCGGACTTCCAAAGTCCGACCCTTAACTGGCCACCCATGTGTGCATGGACCAAGTCCATGAAAACCAATCCACACATGGAACTAAGTAAACTTGCGGAACATACATAACTGATTGCGGAACTAAACTGATTGCGGAATTATAATCAATCATCAGACTACTCCATTCTCAGATAGCAAAGTACAAGTCAGACTTAGTATAATCAATGTTACTAAGTTATTACAAGTCCACATAAAAAGTATTCAAATATCATTAACTAAAGTCCATTCCAATGTCCAACACCCAAGCTCCTATGCTTGGCTTCCTTCGGGATCCTCGGCCTTTCCCTTTCCCTTTCCTTTTCGTGCGTCATCCTCTAAGGATAGAAATAGGGCGTTATATCAGTGCGCCCAGTAGGTCTTCCGATTATTGCTACCACATGGTTAGTATAGAAACATGCATATATAATAATATATGATCATCAAAACTCATAAAACAATGCTATGTATGTATGCAAATGTAATGAGTCCCACCCATCACAAGTATACATAGCCCTCACTTGACGGGACTCTCATCGTCAAAGTATTCCACAGTGTTCTTTCGTTTACTCTTGATGGGACTCTCATCATCAAAATATTCCTCCTGGTGGGACTTCATCACCTAAGGAGGTCTCATAGTTGCATCTCGGACATTCTGACTGGAGTGTGGGCTCCGGATTTCATATTCATCACCCCATACCATGCATGAGATGTCAATGAGTACATGCCATTTGTATATAAATCTTAACATTCAAATCCCATTTGAAACATAATACTTTAACAAATACTTCATATAAATCAAGATAAAACATCAATATAATATGTAGTTACAAGGAGGTAGGAAAACCTACTGAAAGTTCACTTAAGTGTCCGTTCTTCTTAACAGTCACCCGTTCACGACTCGTGCGCCGTTCAAGTCCCGTTACCTTGTTTATATAACAGCAAGTCAATTACATGTCTCATAAGGTTTCACAACTAGTCTAAGACAAAACACCACTTTGTGGGGTTCGGCCATACCCCATGGCCGAACCTCACCCACATTGGATTTGATCTTACTTTGTTTTGGATTAACACCATCCAATTAATTTATTAAAGACCCTATTCTACCAAACATCACTTGGTGGGGTTTGGCCATACAACATGGCCGAACCTCACAATTTTGGTTTGAGCCCCTTTTTCAAGTCCTTTACTCTTTTTCATCCATATTTACATTATTACTTGTATTTACAGTTTTGCCACTAGACTAACCCATATTTAATCTTGCTTAATAACCAAGATCCATAAAATCCACCTTAGTGGGGTTCGGCCATACAACATGGCCGAACCACACCAATCTCAAACTTGATCTTTTTATCCTAGGTCCACAATCATCCCTCATGGGGTTCTTCATTTTTTTGGCCATATTTACATTTTTGCCACGCATTCTTCCATGGTTAAATACTTCTTCCATTCATGCACATCTATGTCCATAACTGATCCATAAACATGGATCCATCATTGACTCATCAACCATGACATGAAATCACTATACACCATTCATTTCCTTAACTTAATACCCATTCATTTTAGTACATACATAGACCTAAACTTAGCCCATAAAATGACTCATAAAATGGTCATGGGGTTCGGCCATACGACATGGCCGAACCCATGATGTTATCTTCCTTATTTTCCTTGAATCTTTTTCAACCATTTTGATCCACAGCAAGGTCCCTTCTTAAAGGGGATTCCATCATACATTTTGGTCATCATCTTTAACCACTTTTAAACCGTTTAAACTTAACCATATTCTCCATCATCTTCAAGGTTCCAAAGATACTTAAATCCATCAAAATCTCTCCATGGGGTTCGGCCATACACATGGCCGAACCCTATGGTTCCTTATTTCCATCTATTTACACTTTAAAACATCATAGAACCAATAATACTTTCTAACATAATCTTACTCCCATTAACCCATAAAAATAGTCCATGGGGTTCGGCCATACACATGGCCGAACCCTATGGTTCTCTTGACTTAATCCTTCCCATAATTATTCATGGTTTAATACCCAACATTTTAACCATAATCACAGTATGGTTCAGCCATCCAATGGCCAACCCAAAACATCAATCTTAACTTCAATTAAAACATTTAAAAACCTCCATCATTGTATGGTTTTTAACTTTCAAAAACCATCAAAATAACCCAATCACCTATTAAATCCTTTCATGGGGTTCGGCCATCCAAAGTGGCTGAACCCTATGATCCATGTTTCTATCCTTTAAACATCATTATTCATAATTTAAACCTTTGGTAGATTCGGCCATGCCATGGCCTAAGCATGTTCCCTTAACCCATTTTTCTAACAAAAATCATGATATACTTACCAATTTACTTAGGCTCTCTTCTTTCTTTTGATCCTTGCTTCCTTCCTTCTTGCTCCCTTAGTCCTTAGCCGTTTATGTTCTTGATCAATGGTGAAAACACCAAAGGCTGGTTCGGCCAAGGAGGTAGGTTTTTCAGAGAGTGAGAGATGAAATTCAATGCTTTCTTTGAGATGAAAATCGGCCACGTGATGGTGTGTACCCATTTTGTTAAAACAACCCTTGAAACCCTCTCATTACCCTCATGAATGTTGATCTAACCAAGGAGTCCCATGGCTTAACTATGGGACACTTGGCCTAAGCTTAGGCAATCCTTCTATCTCCCCATGTTGGGTTTTGGGTCTCCATGATGAGATGGAAACCCTCCAAGTTTCCAAGGTAAATCTTATCCCATCTCATTGAATTTCATGCATGAAACATTACTCCCAAGCCACCAACGTGTGGGACTGGTCTTTGTGGTGTTTGAAATCAAGGAAACTCCTCACCTCCCCACTTGACTCATTTGAATTCAAGGTCTCTTTGGTTTTCAATTGAACTCACTCAACTCATTAGCTCAACTCACCCCATTTAATACCACTCATTTAATGCACTTGAGTCAACTCCATTGTTTGATTCAAATCCAACTCACTTCAGCCCCAACTCAATATGATGTAACTCAACCCTTTTAGCTCACTTGATGATCCACATGGTCAACGTGGTCAACACGGTCAACTCGACCCATTGGGTCCCATTTGAACCTCTTGACCCAATTAGGTGCCATGACCCATTTGAGTGACCATTGTCTATTTAAATGGGGTTTACCCAATTGCACATAGCTTACCCATTTATCCTACATAGCACTGACATTCCATTCAGCCTAACCCAATTAGAATTGAGCTCATGCAAGGGTTAAACAAGTCCACCATGACCCATTGGGTCCCAATTGGGTAGTTGACCCATTTAATCACCTTGACCCAATTAGATGTACATTACCCATTTTATTTAATTTGATCCACATCTACCTTCTGTTGGGCAATTAACCCAATATTTACCCATCTAAGGTTCATATCTTTTTAATTCACCATTTCAATGGCAGTTTCGTGAATATTGATATCTTTGAAAAAATCGGGGTGTTACAATTACAACATACACTTAGGTCACTTATACATACCTAGATCCAAAAACATGATCCATGGGGTTCTGCCATACACCATGGCTGAACCCATGGTCCTTTAATTTTACCATTTGGCTATCCTTTCCTTCCACAGGTAATCACTCCTTTTATTTACACATACCTAGGTCCATAACTGATCCATAAACATAGATCGATAATTAAATCCTCCATTTCCTAGTTTAATCATCCATTCATTTAAACATGCATGCATAGATCCATAATGTCCATAAAATGGTTCATGGGGTTCGGCCATACACCATGGCCGAACTCATGATGTCTCATTTCCATCTTCTCCTTTAAATCATTTACAATCTTAGGTCTATAAACAAAGTCCCTCCATGGGGGGTTTAATCATACACTTAGGTCATCATTTTACAACCCAAAGTCCATCAACATCCCGCCATCGTTTTCATGACCTAAATACATGTAAATAATTTAATATTTCTTCATGGGGTTCGGCCATACAACATGGCCGAACCCATGGTCCTTGGTTCTTCCTTATTTCCTTATTTCAAGTTTATCATTTACCACATTTAAACCTTATTTAAAATTACAAACATATTTGCATGATTTTCATCCTTTACCACTCATTAACATTTACTAACATCCTTCCATCGTTTTCATGGCCCAAAACATCAAAGTCCATCAATATCTCTCAATGGGGTTCGGCCATACAACATGGCCGAACAGTATGTTTCATCACTTGTCACGCCCCGACCCGAAAAGTGGGCGCGGAACGCGATTGATTTTTTTTTTTTTTTTTAAAGCTAAGACAACACTCAAACATTCTAACTGGGCCGGATCAACAGTTAGGCCCAAAGGTCACACTTGATCCTAATATGTCGACTCAAACATATACCATAAGTCTAACCAACAATAGACACAAAATAATAAAGCATACATGATCACATAATTCCAACCATTGGATTATCATTTCAACAACATCAGAGTAACTACAGTAGCGCAGTACTCTTAGTACATCACGTTAATACAAATCAAGTGTCACACCCGGTACTTTACAAAAACTAATGGTTCCAAGAACCAAAAAACAAAAACAAGGGTATTCCCCTCAGTGGGAATCCCAAAGCAACGCCACAGCTTATCCACCCTAAGCTTTATATAGAGGGTTCTCCTCCTCGGATTCATCTCCTGAAAGGTAAGTGGGGTGAGCTAACTAGCCCAATGAAGGAAATATAACAGTTCAGTTAAGTAAACAACAGGTGAGCAAATAATCAACAGTTGCAATATAACATCTCATGCTTGATAATAAATTCACAATATCAAGTAACATCTCATCATCATCTTTCCATTATTGCTATCATCCAATGTAGCGCCTACCGACTACGCTGAGACCATTGCATTAAGTCCCGACACGGTCAAAATACATCCTTGCAAGTACATCTCCGGCTCTCCCATAGCCGATACTGACACCCTCAAGTTAGCAACTGTTGACACCCATGCTCCAGTAGGCGTAAACCATCTCACACACATGGCCGATATTGGTTCAATAGTCAAGGGCACGTGGAAGCAGTCTTACATACTTCATATGATCAACATCATAGCATTCATAAGCATCATAAGCATTTCTTACAACAGTGCATTTTATCTAGGCACATGACTAGGTTCATCAAATCTGAAACCACTCGCTGCTCAAGATCTATCTCAAATAAAACCTGTTTACACCTACTGTAAAGTTAAGTTCCCTCACCGTAACTGTGTAATTTCGCGGTCTCTGTTGAAACAAACAGACAAGTGCACAATCAATATACATAGCATCAAAAGCATACATGCAAGTAGTATTTCGAGGTCATACTTGTTTTCCCAAAAATATCCAAGGTACATGGAATTTAGTCTCCTACTTGGTTTCTATCCTTTTTAAATTACAATAATCCACAAAAATAATAATAAGGTGCTTAGTCCAAAATTTATATCGTCTTCTGGGCATGACCAGATTGACTTATTGAGTTAGGTCTAGATACTTAGGTCACTTCTCGGTTGTCTTCTGGATAGGATCAGATCTGACATGTTGAGTATGGCCTCGAGGTCACTTAGTGCCCGACAATATAACGTCGGCCTGGAAATGAAATACAATACTATATACACTATAGTAATAAGAGAAGAGGGTTAGTACAATTTTTAGATTAAGAATGGGGTACTAACATCACATGCAATCAATAACAGTCAAACAAGATTTGACAGTTCAAAAACTGGGCCCCTCGGTACATGCCTCGGAACCAGGTACTGTGGCTTCGGATCATCCGAACCACTGCCTAAGCTAGTCACTGACTTCAAACTGTGGGACCGACTTCGGATCTTCCGAAGGTGCTTCCGAACCGATAAAATCCAAAAAACAAGTCTCGGTAGGTCTGTGTCTCGGAACATTCGAAGTAGGGATCGGATCGTCCGAGTGGGGTTCGGTCCTTCTGAACTCTGCTCGGAACATCCGGCTGAGTCAAGCTAGTCACCGGAGCTTCTGGGCTTTGGGTGAAGTTCGGAACGTCGGAGGGGTCCACTCGGACCGTCCGAGAGTCATCTTCCTCCACTGTCTGCACCAGCAGACAGTGACGACAGACACTGTATGAAATACGAATCCGAAAACAATGGGTTTTCTGGATTCGGTTTCCACATCTAGCTGGTTCGATGGACTCCTCTGGGAGTCCTCTTTCCATATGGAGGGGTTTTAAACATTGAAACTCATTAAGCCAACGGATTTTAAAGCCAAAACCTCACGGGTAGAAGAGAACCCATGGTTTTTCTTAGACTTTGGAAGGGTTTTACACATCAAATCTTAACCAAAACTAGTTTTTCTTGATTCTAAACCGACTGGAATTTGAAAAGGAACATAGTGGTTACCTTCACTAGAGTTCCTGGCTGAAAATCCGATTTTTGAAAAGCTCTTTCTTCTGAAGCTACGGTGGAAAATAGGGAAAGACAGAGGCAAGGGATGGGTTCGGTTTCAGCTGACTGAGAGAGACAGAGAGAGAGAGATAGAGAAGATGATGATTTGCTGGGAGTGAAATCAGATCATCTGATGGCCAATTTATAGAAATTTGGCCGGAAGAAGGGGGCCATTGGCCACTGCATGCTACTGCATGCAGCCGAGGCTGACGTCCCAAATAGTGGTTACACTGTTCGGTAGTCTGGGTTGCAAATAAGTCCCTCAAACTTTCTGGTTTTGCAAAAAGGCCCCTATTTTGATAAAAACTTGATTTTTAATTAAAAGCGTGATTTAAAAAACTCACAAATTTAATCCAACCTTACAGATAAGTTGGGTTTTAAAAACTTTAATCACCATAAAAATTTTGGGATTTAAAACTCAATAAAGTCATTGATTTAAATAAAACCACAATTTAACACTATTTGCTTAATTAAACAAATGTTAAATAAAACAACTCAGAATCTTTATTTTGGGGTTTGAAAGAATAACTAGACCATACTTAAAATTGTCTAACATAAAATACTTGTTTCAAAAATTATTTCATTTCTAAAACCATTTAAAATAATTGTTACTCCCTTTAGGGGTTTTGATGGGCGGTTTTAAATACTATTTTCTGAAAATAAAATTATTTTAAAATCACAAATACAAATCCTTGACTAAGGAGAATAATATCATCCAATAATAATCACATAATAACACAATTTATAAAATAATTACAATAAGCGGTAAATTACCATTTGCCCGTCCAGTTGAACGAGCTGGATCATTGAGCTTTCGAGCTCGGATTGGGCCACACCTGGGCTTCTCCAAAACCCTAACTGTAATCTTCGAGATTAACCGGTCCAACCAAGATTATTAATCTAAAACACGCCTAATCTGGGGCAGGGTATTACAACCTACCCCCCTAAATGAAATTTCGTCCCGAAATTTAAAACAAACTTCTACCTTTTTGGCCTGTGAACAAGCCAGGGTAAAACTCCCGCATCGTCGATTCATGTTCCCACGTCTCGTGTTGCATGTCGCGATGTTACCACAGCACTCGCACTAGAGGAATAGACTTCCTCCTGAGCTCTTGAGTCCGGTGTCCTTGAATTTTCACTGGCACTTCTTCAAAAGTTAGGTCCTCTGAGACTTCAACATCTTCAAAATTTATCACATGCGACGGATCAAGCTTGTACTTCCTTAACATAGACACGTGAAATGTACTATACACTCTCTCCAAAGCTTGAGGAAGATCCAACTGATAGGCCACTTCCCCTATCCTTTTTAGGATCTCAAAGGGTCCAACATATCGAGGTGATAGTTTTTCCTTGCGCCCAAACTGTTGCACTCCATGACGTGGTGCCACACGTAAGAAAACTCGGTCGCCAACAGCAAACTCCAAAGGTCGCCGCCTTTTGTCAGCATAACTCTTTTGTCTGCTTTGGGCTGTCTTGAGACGTTGTATGATCACTTCAACTTGTTTTGATGTCTCATGCACTAGATCAAGTCCTAGCAGCGCTTTGTCTCCCACCTCTGTCCAAGAAAGAGGTGATCTGCAACGTCTACTATATAGAGCCTCGTATGGTGCCATCTGTACACTGGAGTGATAGCTGTTGTTGTAGACAAACTCAATTAAAGGCAAATGATCTTCCCAACTTCCCTGTATATCCATCACACAAGCTCTTATCCTCTAAGGTTTGAATGGTTCTCTCTGATTGACCATCCGTCTGAGGGTGAAGAGCAGTACTGAAGCACAACTTAGTCCCCAACTCCTCTTGCAATCCTTGCCAAAACCTTGATACAAACCTAGGATCTCTATCAGATACAATGGACACAGGTACTCCATGCAATCTGAGTACCTCCTTTAAATACAATCTACTTAGAGTAGCCAAAGAATCCGTCTTCTTGATCGGTAGAAAGTGAGCTGACTTCGTCAATCGATCGACTATTACCCAAATAGCGTCGTTCTTCTTAGGAGACTTTGGGAATCCGATTACAAAGTCCATCATGATATGCTCCCATTTCCATTCAGCCACTTCTAAAGGTTGCATCTTTCCACCAGGTCGTTGATTTTCTGTTTTCACTTGTTGACAAGTTAAGCACTTCAATACAAAATCTGCTACTGCTCGCTTCATACCTTTCCACCAGAACAATCGCCGCAAGTCGTGATACATCTTCGTACCACCAGGATGCACTGCAAAGCGAGAACGATGAAAGTGATCAAGCACCTTTCTCCTGCACTCGTCCGACTTTGGTACAAAAAGTCCATTTTTGAAAGTAAGACTTCCGTCCGCCTTGATCTTCCAATCTTCTAGAGTCGCTCCTCCTGAAAGCTGAGTCGCCAACTCCTTTGCTTCTGGATCGCTCTGTTGTCCTTCCGTCACCAATCTAATTACTTCGGGTTGTAGAACCAAACTATGGATTCTTGCTAACCCGCTTCCTTCGATTAGCACTAGATCGTACTCGGACAGAACTTCCAACATCTTCCACTGTAAGGATGCCATCCTCGCCACGTTGCTATGAGACTTCCAGCTCAAGGCATCAGTCACTAAGTTGGCTTTCCCTGGGTGATAAGAGAGACTGAAGTCATAATCTCCCAGGTACTCCATCCATCTTCGCTGCCTCATATGCAAGTCTTTCTGAGTGAAGATATACTTTAGACTATGGTGATCAGAAAACACATTGAACTTCTCACCATACAAGTAATGTCTCCACAACTTCAACGAGAATACAATGGCTGGTAACTCCAAATCATGAGTCGGGTAGTTCTGCTCATGTCCCTTCAATTACGTGGAACCATAAGCTACTACCTTCCCCTCTTGCATCAGCACACAACCCAAACCAAACTTGGACGCATCGCAAAACACATTGTAACCTTGTCCGTGTTCGGGTATTACCAAAACTGGAGACGTAGTCAACTTCTCCTTCAGCTCCTAGAATGCTCTTTCACAAGACTTGCTCCACTCGAACTTAACGTTCTTCCTCGTCAGCCATGTCATCGACACTATGATCTGAGAGAAGTGTGGGATGAACTTTCGGTAGTATCCTGCTAATCCCAGAAAGCTCATGATCTCGAACACATTCTTGGGACTTTCCCAAGTCTTCACTGTTTCCACCTTCGCTGGATCTACCGAGATGCCTCCTAGAGACACCACATGTCCCAGAAACTGCACTTGAGTTAAACAAAACTCGCACTTGCTCAGCTTAGCGAACAACTGATGCTCTCGAAGGGTCTGAAGAACAATCCGCAGATGACGCTCGTGTTCCTCCTCTGACGACGAAAAGATCAAGATATCGTCTATGAAGACTATCACGAACTCTCGTAGGTACGGTCGGAACACACGATTCATCAAATCCATAAACATGGCTGGCGCGTTTGTCAAACCGAAAGGCATCACCACAAACTCGTACAAACCATACTGCGTCCGGAAAACAGTCTTAGGAATGTCTTCCTCTCGAATCCGTAATTGATGGTAGCCCGACCTCAAATCGATTTTCGAAAAACATCTCGATCCTCTCAAAAGATCAAAGAGGTCATCTAATCTAGGCAACGGATACTTATTCTTAATAGTTACCTGGTTAAGCCGCCGATAATCTATACACATCCTCATCGATCCATCCTTCTTTTTCACAAAGATAGCAGGTGCGTCCCACGACGAGTTTCTCTGACTAATAAAGCCAAGTCTAAGAAGCTCATCTACCTGCGTAGCTAGCTCTCTCTGTTCAGCCGGAGCCATCCGATAAGGTGCCATGGAAATTGGAGATGTTCCCAGCTGTAGGTCTATAACAAACTCTATCTTTCGGCGTGGAGGTAGCCCAACTAACTGGTCAGGAAACACGTCTATAAACTCACACACCACCCGAGGAGTAACAGACCCTACACCACCTACATCTTCCCAACCCATGCTCGCCACCACACTACCAGGATACGCCCTAAGGCCAGAGAAAGTGACTCTCATCTTCTCATAGGGTATCAACTTCTCCATAAACCTCTCATTGATTGAGGAGACCCCACGAATTCTCCTCTGAGAACAATCAATCAGAACCTCAAAAACTGACAACCAATCCATGCCAAGGATGATGTCAAAGTCTGTCATTTCCAACACAAGAAAATCATAGGACAACTCTACACTGCTAATCATCAAAGCACAATATCTACACCTCTTGTTTACCAAAGCCTTCTTACCCAAGGGTGATACTACCATCAGCGGATTAGCTACTTCTACCGGTTTCAAACCCAATCTAACACAACAAGCTCTAACTAGGTTGTAACCCACCACAATCCTAGAGTTTGAGCCGAAGCTCTAATACCAAGCAGTCACGCCCGGACCCGAAAAGTGGGCTCGGAATGTGACTGATTTTTTTTTCTTTTTATGTTTTGAAAGCTAGGACAACACTCAAGCATTCTAAATGGGCCGGATCAGCAGTTAGGCCGAAAGGTCACACATGATCCCAACATGTGGACTCAAACATATACCATAAATCTACCCAACAATAGACACAAAATAATAAAGCATACATGATCACATAATTCCAACCATTGGATTATCATTTCAAAAACATCAGAGTAACTACAGTAGCGAAGTACTCTTAGTACATCACGTTAATACAAATCAAGTACCACACCCGGTACTTTACAAAAACTAATGGTTCCAAGAGCCAAAAAGCAAAGACGAGGGTATTCCCTTCCGTGGGAATCCCAAAGCAATGCCGCAGCTTATCCACCCTAAGCTTTATATAGAGGGTTCTCCTCCTCAGGTTCATCTCCTGAAAGGTGAATGGGGTGAGCTAACTAGCCCAATGAAGGAAATATAACAATTCAGTTAAGTAAACAATAGGTGAGCAAATAATCAACAGTTGCAATATAACATCTCATGCTTGATAATAAATTCACAATATCAAGTAATATTTCATCATCATTTCCATCATCTCATCATTATCTTTCCATTACTGTTGTCATCCAACGTAACGTCTACCAACTACACTGAGACCATTGTATTAAGTCCCGACATGGTCAAAATACATCCTTGCAAGTACATCTCCGGCTCTCCCATAGCCGATACTGACACCCTCAAGTCAGCAACTGTCGACACCCATGGTCCAGTAGACGTAAACCATTTCACACACATGGCCGATATTGGTTCAATAGTTAAGGGCACGTGCAAGTAGTCTTACACATTTCATATGATCAACATCATAGCAGTCATAAGCATCATAAGCACTTCTTACAACAGTGCATTTTATCTAGGCACATGAGTGGGTTCATCAAATCTGAAACCACTCGTTGCTCAAGATCCATCTCAAATAAAACCTGTTTACACCTACTGCAAAGTTAAGTTCCCTCACCGTAACTGTGTAATTTCGCGGTCTCTGTTCAAACAAACAGAGAAGTACACAATCAATATACATAGCATCAAAAGCATACATACAAGTAGTATTTCGAAGTCATACTTGTTTTCCCAAAAATGTCCAAGGTACATGGAATTTAGTCTCTTACTTGGTTTCTATCCATTTTAAATTATAATAATCCACAGAAATAATAATAAGGTACACAGTCCAAAACTCATATTGTCATCTGGACATGATCAAAATGACTTATTGAGTTAGGTCTAGATACTCAGGTCATTTCTCGGTTGTCTTCTGGATAGACCCAGATCTGACATGTTGAGTAAGGCCTCGAGGTCACTCAGTGCCCAACAATATAGCGTCGGTCTGGAAGTGAAATACAATAGTATATACACTATAGTGATAAGAGAAGAGGGTTAGTACAATGTTTAGATTAACAATCGGGTACTAACATCACATGCAATCAATAACAGTCAAACAAGATTTGACACTTCAAAAAACTCCGTCCCTCGGTACATGCCTCGAAACCAGGTACTGTGGCTTCGGATCATCCGAACCACTGCCTAAGCTAGTCACTGACTTCGGACTGTGCATCCGACTTCAGATTGTCCGAATGTTTTTCCGAACCGATAAAATCCGAAAAACAAGTCTCGGTAGGTCTATGCCTCGGAACATCCGAAGTAGGGCTCGGATCGTCCGAGTGGGGTTTGGTCCTTCCGAACTCTACTCGAAACATCCGGCAGAGTCAAGCTAGCCTTGGTTGCTTCTGGGCTTCGGGTGAAGCTCGGAACGTCCGAGGGTTCCTCTCGGATTGTCCGAAGGGCTCGGACCGTCCGAAAATCGACTCTCGGACCGTCCGAGAGTTGTCTTCCTCCATTGTCTGCACCAGCAGACAGTGATGGCAACACTGTATGAAATACGAATCCGAAAATAGTGGGTTTCCCGGATTCAGTTTCCACATCTAGTCGGTCCGATGGACTCCTCTGGGAGTCCTCTTTCCATAGGGAGGGGTTTTAAACTTTGAAACTCATTAAGCCAACGGATTTTAAAGTCAAAACCTCACGGGTACTAGAGAACCCATGGTTTTTCTTAGACTTTGGAAGGGTTTTACACACTCAAATCTTAACCAAAACTGGTTTTTCTTGATTCTAAACTAACTGGAATTTGAAAAGGAACATAGTGGTTACCTTCACTGGAGTTTCTGGGTTGAAAATCTGATTTTTGAAAAGCTCTTTCTTCTTAAGCTATGGTGGAAAACTAGGAAAGATAGAGGCAAGGGATGGGTTCGATTTCAGCTGACTGAGAGAGACAAAGAGAGAGATAGAGAAGATGAAGATTTGCTAGGAGTGAAATCAGATCATCTGATGGCCAATTTATAGAAATTTGGCCAGAAGAAGGGGGCCATTGGCCACTGCATGCAGCCGAAGCTGACGTCCCGAAGTCTGGGTTGCAAATAAGTCCCTCAAACTTTCTGGTTTTGCAAAAAGGCCCCTATTTTGATAAAAACTTGATTTTTAACTACAAGCATGATTTTAAAAACTCATAAATTTAATCCAACCTTACACATAAGTTGGGTTTTAAAAACTTTAATCACCATAAAAATTTTGGGATTTAAAACTCAATAAAGTCATTGATTTAAATAAAACCACAATTTAACACTATTTGCTTAATTAAACAAATGTTAAATAAAACAACTCAGAATCTTTATTTTGGGGTTTGAAAGAATAACTAGACCATACTTAAAATTGTCTAACATAAAATACTTGTTTCAAAAATTATTTCATTTCTAAAACCATTTAAAATAATTATTACTCCCTTTCGAGGTTTTGACGGGCGGTTTTAAATACTATTTTCTTAAAATAAAATTATTTTAAAATCAGAAATACAAATCCTTGACTAAGGAGAATAATATCATCCAATAATAATCACATAATAACACAATTTATAAAATAATTACAATAAGCGGTAAATTACCATTTGCCCCTCCAGCTGAACGAGCTGGATCACTGAGCTTTCGAGCTCGAATTGGGCCACACCTGTACTTCTCTCAAAGCCCTAACTGTAATCTTCGAGATTAACCGGTCCAAGCAAGATTATTAATCTAAAACACGCCTAATCTAGGGCAGAGTATTACGTCACCTCCTCTTAAAATCATATAACCAAGATTTGATCCTTTGATGGTTCTCATACATAAACTTAGGGTTTCGCCATGCAAGGGCCAAATCATGATTCTTGATCATTCACCATTTCTCACATGGGACATGCATAAGGTCCTTAGCCATAACAAGATTAGGGTTCGGCCATGCAATGGCCGAACTATGTTCCTTGACCATCTTTTTTTACTTATAACATCTTATCAAGTACTTACTGATTCCGCGACTCCTCCGGTTTCTTTCACTCCTTCTTGCTCCTCTGATCTTCTCCCTCCTTAGCCTCTTCTTCCTCCTTGATCTTTGGCCGAGAGTGAGCTTGAGAGGTCTTGAGATGAAAACCCAAAGAGAGGGCTCGGCCAAAGAGTATAGGTTTGAGAGAAGGAGAGGAGCTTGAGATAGAAAACTCTAAGTCCTCTCTCCTTTGTCTTTGAGAGAGGGTCGGCCTTGAGTGAGAGAGAGAGAAGTCAAGGTAGAAAACTTCTAAGAGTTTCTTGTCTTGTTCAATGAGAGAGAGTCGGCCTTGAGTGATGTCTTTTGGGTGATACCCCTTTGTAACAACTACACCTCTTCACCTCCCTCATTAATACCTTCTTTGGGGGTTTTTGTAACACTTCGGAATTTCATGTTATCAATATTTATGGAATTTGTCATTTTAATTGTGAATTAAAGGATATGAACCTTAGATTGGTAAGGTATTCGGTCAATGGCCTAATTAGGACCCAACGGTTATGGTATAAGGTTCAATTTAAATTAAACGGGGCTGAATTAAAAAGGTAATGCAATATGTCTAAAAATTAAATATGGATTGCTTTGGCCGTGTATGTGAGGTTGATATGGAAACATATATTGACTAGATTTTAGGAGTTATAGCCGAACAAGGTTTGTCCTAAATTGGGCAAAACGTGTAGATGGGATTGGGATTAGGGAATGACATCTGATTGCCTAATCCAAATAAAGAAGATGTTTAAAATTAGTATAGATTTCCTTGGCCGAATATTAGATACCCATATCCATGATGATGTGCTAAAAGTGTCCTTTCCTTTGATTAGAAACGGCACTAGGGGAATTGCTAAATGAAGGGTCACAGCATCTTCTAATTATAGATAGGACCGAGTGGAAGAATTAGAAAAAAGAAAGACACAAGAGGGGCGCACGACACTAGACAATTGCTAAATTAAAGGGTCTAGGCATCTTCCAAATAGAGGACCAATTGGAATTATTAAAAAGAGAGGCAACAAGGGCGCACGGCATACACAATTAAGGGAGGGTTTTGACGCTGGTGTGCTCTGCCAATAAGGCGTTCTCGGCTGTGTGAAAGATCAAGTAGAAAGAGGCTTCGGAAGAACAGGATCGGAAGAACAAATCAGAGTGAAGGAAAATCGGAGGAGTCGCGGAATCGGTAGGTATTTTGATAATTTTGTAGAGAGAAAGGAACCATAGGGTTCGTCCATGGTGTATGGCTGAACCCCATGGAAGAAAATTGGGAGATGAATATAGTAATTTTAATGGAAAGGATGAACCACCATGGCCGAACCCCATGGAAAGACATTGGTTACTTTATGGGTTTTTGAGGGATAAAAACCATGGAGTATTATAAAGATGTTAGAGGGTTTAAATGGAAGGTTGTTGGTGAAGAACCTTAGACCATGGGTTCAGCCAAGGGGTATGGCCGAACCCCATAAATAATTATGGATATCAAGAACTGAAAGAAGGGCACAAAACCAAAGGGTGAGGTTGGGACATGTGGTATGGCCGAACCCCACCAAGGAGTATATATGGACTTAGTTTTAGATATTGAATTTAAGTGGACTGTTTTGATAATTTTAATGGATGAAAATAATAGATGAAGGTTAATGATTTAAATGGTTTTAAACATTGCAAATGGTGAAGAACTATGGACCATGGGTTCGGCCATGTGGCATGGCCGAACCCCATGAAGAGTTATTGGTGGACTTAGATGTTTATGAACTTATGTTTTGAACCAAAACATAAAGTGATGGAGGAAATGGAATATTGTAATTTAAATGGAACTAAGGGACCATGGGTTCGGCCATGGTGTATGGCCGAACCCCATGGGAATTATTTGGTGGACCTAGGGTCTATGTTTGGCAGATTAAAATGAATGAAAGGTTAACTAAGGATTGGACCAATGGCAAAGTTGTAAATAGGAGGAAATGATAGACCATGGGTTCGGCCACGGTGTATGGCTGAACCCCATGGGGAAGGTTTGGTGGACTTAGATTTTTATCAATGATAAATAATTATGGTATAATTGATTAGATGTATGGATCAAGGGTAGTATGATCTTGGTTTTAAATTAATGATCAAAGGACTATAAGAAAGGCACCGAAATATGGAAGTGAGGCTCGGCCATGTTGTATGGCCGAACCCCACAAGGTTTTATTTTATGGACTTAGACATTATTGTAAATCAAATGGTACATGGTTTTAATTGATTAATATATTACAAGGTAACGGGACCTCACAAGGTGTGTACGATCGTGAGCAGTTACCGGACGAAAGCGTAAGGACAAGCTAGTGGTTTTGGTAGGATTCCACCTCTTTGAAACCTTAGGTTTATGTACAATGTTTTTATCTTATTTTGATGAATTTACGTTGTAAAAGATATGTTTCAATTCTGAAGTTTTACTGCTATGTTTACAATATAAAATAGCATATGTTTGACCCACTTGAATTTTGTCCAAGTTCATTCTCACTTGATTTAACCATTCATATCTAATTAAATCCTTTTACCATTAACATCCACCTAAGTCCATAAAAATATTCCCATGGGGTTCGGCCATACACCATGGCCGAACCCATGATCTTTCATTTCCATGATTCATTCATACATCTAAGCTACTTGTACAAATCCATATCCAATATCACCACCCATGGGGTTCGACCATACACCATGGCCAAACCCGTGGTCCTTCAATTTTAACTATATTTACCTTTTTGCCATTATTCTTTCCATGACTAAACTCTCCTATCATTTTTACATATCTACGTCCATAATTGACCCATAAACATAAATCCATAGATGGTCCACTAATCATGACATACAACCTTAATAAGTTCCTAACAATTGTCTCCATTCCATAATTAGATAACCATTCATTTACATATGCATATAACCTTAAATGACTCATAGTATGGTTCATCCAATCAAGATATAATACCAATTGACCCATTTAAAAATGGTTCATGGGGTTCGGCCATACACCATGGCCGAACCCATGATGTCACATTTTCCCATCTTTTTCTTTAATTATTTACAATCTTTAATACATAACACACGTCCCTCCGTGGGAAATTTAATCATAACCTTAGGTCATCCTTTTCATCCCAAGAATCCATAATTCATCCATTACATTTATTCATGGGGTTCGGCCTCATACTATGGCCGAACCCATGGTACATGGTTCTTTACCATTTACCACCTTTGAGACCCCTTTTAAAATGATTAATATTATTCCATTGTTTCCCTCCTTTAGAACTCTTTAAAGTCACCAACATTAATCCATATAAAACCCTTTAAAATTATCAATAGTCTTCCATTTTAAAATCATAAATCCAAGATTGGTCTTTTGATGGGGTTCGGCCATACATCATGGCCGAACCTCATCCAACCCCTTTTTGGTCTGCGGTGGTTCTTGTGTATACCATTTAGGGTTTGGCCATGCAAGGCCAGCCCATGATCCATAATCATAGTCCTTATAGGATCCATGCAAGAGGCCATTTGTCATAATAAGACTAGGGTTCGGCCATGAAATGGCCGGACCACTTTCCTTGACCCTCTTACTTAATCAAAATTCTATTAAGTACTTGCCGGTTCCGCGACTCTTCCGGTTTTCTTCTCTCCTTCTTGTTCCTTTAATCTTCCTCTTCCTTAGCCTTTTCTTCCTCCTTGATCCTTGGCCGAGTGTGTGAACTTGAGAGGTCTTGAGATGAAAATCCAAAGAGAGGATTCGGCCAAGAGGGTGTAGGTTTGAGAGAGAGAAAAACTTGAGATAGAAAATTCTCTAAGTCCTTTGTCTTTTGTCTTTGAGAGGGTCGGCCTTGAGTGAGAGAGGGAGAGAGTGAGATCAAACAAGAACTTCTCCTTGTTGCCCAATGTAAATCAGCCAAGGTAGGTGTCCTTTGGTTGATACCCCTTTGTGTAACTCCCATGACCTTTCAACTTCCTCATAATGATCTATATGGAGTTTCATCTCATGAGATGAAACTCCCACCCTTTCCAACGTGTAACCTTGCATGTACTTTGTGTAACAACACAACTCTCCAACTTCCTCATCTTTGATCCATGAGGGTCAGCCAAAGGTGGTGTCCCTTGGTGGCACCCCTGTGTAACTTCCATGACCTTTCACCTCCCTCATTATCATTTGTTTTCGGGGTTTCATCCCATGAGATGAAACTCAGCAATTTTGTGTCTCTTGGGTTTCCATCATGAGATGGAAACCCTCCCGACGTGTATGCCTTGTATGTCTTTGTGTAAAAACCAACAACTCTCCAACTTCCTCCTCTTGATCCATGATGGTCGGCCAAGGGTGGTGTCCTTTGGTGACACCCCTTGGTAACTCCCATGCCCTTTCACCTTCCTCCTTTATGATCCATTTGGAGGTTTCATCCTTGAGAAACACTCCCAACGGTTTGGTTCTTGGGTTTCCATCTTGACATGGAAACCCTCCAAGCTTCCCAACGTGTGCTAGCCTTGGTGTAGGCTAGTGTAACCCCCAAGCCTTTTCACCTCCCCATTAATGATATGATTGGAGTTTCATCCCATGAGATGAAACTTCCATCCAACATGTATGCCTTGAGAGTTGTTCTTTGAAACAACAAAAACCCCTCATCTTCCCACTCCACTCACTCGAGATGAAGATCCCCATAGCTTCCCATCCAACTCATTTAACTCAACTCACCCATTTAACTCAACTCACCTCTTTAATTCAACTCATTTAATTCATTTGAATCAACTCAATTATTTGATTCCATTTCCAACATAAATCAGCCCCAACCTAATTAAGCTTGGACTCACTTGGTGGTCAACCAAGTCAACCACGACCCATTGGGTCCCAATTGGGCATTTTGACCCAATTGTCAATTTTTGATCCAATAAAATAAATCTCACCCATTTAATTCAATTGAACCACATCCACAATCCATTAGGTCTTAATTGGGCAATTGACCCAACGCCTTACCCATCTAAGGTCCATATCCATTAATTCACCATTTAAATGGGCAATTTCCATAAATATTTATAACTTGAAAATCTGGGGTGTTACAATACAGCCCTCTTTTTAAAAGTTTCGTCCCGAAAATCGAATGAAGTAGGGTTTCAAATGATTTACATAAATAGCTCAGGGTGAGCTATTCTCATTTCCGATTCAAGTTCCCAAGTGGCTTCCTCATTACCATGTCGATCCCATACCACCTTAACGAACTGAATCGCTCGGTTTCGTAACATCCTTTGTTCTATCTCATGCTATCTCGTTTCCCCGTGAGCCCATTTGCGATCTTATGTAGATCAATGTACTCTGTTTCACTTTACCTGCTCCCAAGATATTTTCCATATGTAATCGCTCAATACGTTCTTTCATCTATTATCTGTGTGAGGTAGCCTGCCAATACGAGCCTATGCTCAAGAGTTTCGCTGATTCCATTTCAACTAGGTTTCTAGTTGTACTCTCCTGGAACTCCATCGGCTAACTACAGAGTCAGCTAGCTAGACTAACTCGGCAGTCGCCCATAGCTTCCATTCGAGTTTCACTAGACTCTTATCTTTTCCACTAAGTACATCTCCAAAATTTAAACACATCTTCCTTTGCACTTAAGTCACTATGTGACTAACACCTTGTAACGCCCCGCCCTCTCCGAGATAAAATCAGTGTCTATTTTTTTTAAAATAAACTGAACAAGGACGGAGAGACGTCACGACGTGAGCTAAGTCTGGACTACCCAAAGTCCGAACCTTAACTGGCCACCCATGTGTGCGTGGACTAAACCCACGATAACAAACCACACATGGAACAAAACAATGTCATGTGGAATGAACTAGACTAACTGCGGAATTAGATTGAACAGATAGCAAGGACAAGTCATACTTTTCAGTTTACTTAACCAAATTAAGATTCGTCAATGCATACTCAAACCATAGCAAATAACTACAATATTACATGTCCAAAATAAAGTATTCAAATAACAGCAATTATAAATCCATTCCAGCATTCAAGCATTTACGCTTGGCTCCCCTCCTTATCATCAACCTTCTCTTTTCCTTTCCTTGTACCTGCATTCTCCTCTAAGGATAGAATTAGGGTGTTAGATCAACGCGCCCAGTAGGTTCCCGATCAGGGCTACCACATGGTTAGCTTGTAAAACATGCATATATCAAATATATGATTATCGAAAATAGGTAAATCAATGCTATGAAATATGCACATGTAATGAGTCCCTCCCAACATGCATATACATAGCCATCACTTGACGTGACTCGCACGTTCAAGGTAAATCACAATAACATTTCTCCTGGCGGAACCTGCATCGTCTAAGGAGACCAATGTATTTCTCATCATCATAACATTTCTCCTGGCGGGACCTGCATCGCCTAAGGAGACCAATGTCTTATCGTCATCATAATTCTACTCCTGGCGGGACTTGTATCGCCTAAAGAGGTTTCACAGTTGCATCACAGCATATCACCGGAGAGTGGGCTCCTGGTTCCATAATCATCATCCCATGCCATGCATGAGATGTCAATGCATTGTATGTCATTTGTAAACACATAATTTATCATTCGAAACCACATTTTAAACATAAATCTATTATAACATATCTCATAAAAATGTAATAAAACCAAATCATATTTGTGGTTACAAGTAGGTAGGAAACCTACTGAAGATTCACTTCAGTATTTGATCTTTCTTAATCGTCAATCGTTCACGACTCGTACGCCGTTCTCGCAAGTCTGGATACCTTACTTTCATAGCAGCAAATTAACCATTCATTATGTAATTCCAACTTGGTCTAAGTCCCAAAAATGCACTATGTAGGGTTCGACCATACCTATGGCCGAACCTCACCTATTTATCCTTTGGTCTCTCATTCGTTTAATCCTTATTAAGCATCAAATTCTACAAAATACCTTGGTAGGGTTCGGCCATACAGCATGGCCGAACCATACCCATTTGTTTTGGGTCCATACAACCATACCTATGATCATTCCACCTTTGATCATATTATGGGGTTCAGCCCTTTACATGGCCGAAACCTTGTAATCCCTTTTATCCATCACTAAATGGTTCTCCATTGGGATATTTTAAACCCTTTATAAAATCATGGAAGCAATAACAAATACTAACCGTAACCTTAGTCCATTTAACCCATACCATAGTCCATGGAGTTCGGCCATACCGATGGCCGAACTCTATGGTTCACTTGATTCAATATTCACCATTATTACTCATGGTTTTAACATGCTATTTCAACCATGAACAATACATGGTTCAGCCATATATTGACCAACCAAAAACAGTAAACATATATTCATTTAATTCCCTAAAAACACCATAATCTTATATGGTTTTTATCTCACAGAACCATCAAATACTTTCATGGGGTTCGGCCCTCCAAGGTGGCCGAACTCTATGTCCATGACTTGATCCTCATAAACATACTTTTACGTTTCAATAACCATGTAATAAACAGCATAATATTACCGAGTTTTACCATTTAAAAATCATCCAATAACCAACCCAACTTCATGGGGTTCGGCCATGCTCATTGGCCGAACTCTATGACCTTTGGTTTTGAACCTCTTAATCATTCATCTAGATCTAAATAAGACTTCCATATCCATGTTTTAACCTTTTTAAAACATGCATTTTAGTTCTAATGAAAACATCTAAAAACAGTCCCACACTTGCATGGTTTTAAATTCCAAAAACCATCAAAATCAACCAATTATTTCCATGGGGTTCGGCCAACCAAAGTGGCCGAACTCCATGTTCTAAATTTCCATCCTTTAGACCTTATCAACACACTTTACATCCTTACTTAATTCGGCCACAAAATGACCAAACTAACATGTGTAAAAATCAGCATGACTTGACATGGTTTTTGACCTTTAAGAACATCAAACAAATCCACACTTTTTCATGGGGTTCGGCCAACCAAGATGGCCGAACTCAATGACATACTTTTTATCCTTTTAAGTCATCTAATCCAATGCTAAATTCCCTGATGTAATCGGTCAATCCATAGCCCAACATATACACTCAAAACCATGATTTTAGAACTTTTCAAAACATGTAAATAATCTAGCTTAGTATCAAAAACAGTCCATGGTTTTGTCCTACAAAAACCATCCAATTTAACCCATTCTTTTCATGGGATTCGGCCATCCCCAATGGCCGAACCTAATGATCAAATTTCCATCTTATTTATGAACTTCCATCTAAGGTCTAATCCTTGATGCATTCAGCCAAATGATAGCCCAAATCATACCCTTTTCTTACAACTTGTTTAACTTGAACACTTAAGAAAATCTTACCAATTTCCTTTGCTCCTTCCCTCTTGCTTCCTTTCTTTCCTTCTTCCTTAATCCCTTGCCGAAATGGTGCTTGATGCTATGGTGAAACACAGCAACTGGTTCGGCCAAGAGATGGTGTTCTTGAGAGGGGAAGAGGGATGAATTTCTAAGCTTTTCTTTAAGGTAAATTTGGCCAAATGGTGGTTGTTTATCCTTTTGTTAAATCAGCCAAGCCTCCCTCTTTAATCCTCATTAATCCTTGGTAAAAACGATGGGGTATGGGGTGCCATCCAAGACACCCCTTCATTCCAAACGTTGCATCCTTTCATGTTTAACACATGCATCTCATGAGATGCATGATGCCGCCCAACCTTGGTGTCCCTTGGCTTTGCCAAGGTACCTCTTCATTCCAACGGCTAGGATTGGTTTGATTAGAAGTTGTGTGAGATTAGAACTCCTTTCCACTTCCTCTTGACTCACTTGACTCATGATCTTTTTATTCCAATCCAACTCATCCAACTCAACACATTTAATGCACCATATTTGAGTCAACTCTATTCTTAATTAAAACTTACTCCAAATCAGTCCAACTCAAGCTGACCTAGCTCACACTTGAGTTCATATGAGGGCCCACACGGTCAGCCGTGGTCAACTTGGTCAACCCGACCCATTGGGTCCCCAATCAGCCCCTTGACCCGTTTTGACAACATGACCCATTAATGGGCTAATTTTGCCATTTTTAATTGGTTTTCACTTGTGCATCAAGCCTACCCATTTTTGCTCCACTTGATTTCCAATCAATTTAGCTTATCCCCATTAAATTTGGGCTCACCCAATGGTCTAATAAGTCCCTTATGACCCATTGGGTCCAATTGGGCCCTTTGACCTATTTAGCCATTTTCGACCCAATTGATGTACATTACCCATCCAATCAAATTTGACATTTATAATGTGCTCATATGATCTTAATTTGAGCAATGGGTCCTACCATTTCCTTATTAAACATCATAAACATTTAATTTAACAAACCAGGGGCATTTTTGTAATTATCCATTTCATTGAAAAATTGGGGTGTTACACACCTTTTGTTCAAAACTTCTACGATACTGAGTATCTCTTAACACCAACCTTTCTGTGATACAAGTCGTAATACAACTAACACCTTTTTCTTATAGCGTGGGATGTAGATCGAAACATGTCCCAATCTTTAGAATAATACGTCATCTATGTGACCAACAGGTCCATCACACTACCAACATGACTACCATGGTACCGATACTCGACATCAATCCAAACCACCATGGGAACCATCATCCGCGGTTATACGTATCCATCCCTAGTATCTCTCTATCAGTGAGTATCATCTATCCATGGTTAATAACCATCCATGAATATAACCCTCCTATGGGTATAATCCATTCATGGGTATAATCCATCCTTGGGTGTAATTAATCAAGGGCGCATCATCCACCATGAGATATTTTATCCGTAAGAACAACACTCGAATGAATCATTACTTGACTATGGCAACAATATCAAATCATAAAATATCCCGACCCCTAGCAAGACTTAGGGCCCATGACTTACTAAGTGGAAGACCCACTCCCAATGTGATCAAGTCTACCTCGCTCTGTATCCCTTCACCCCAAGGGTGATTCAGTGAAGCTCTAAGGTGGCCAAACCGCGTCTAACGAAGTTAGCACCACCCCCACGGGGTAAAATAGTACCTAGCTCTGTACATCCACTCACATCAAGTGAGCCGTGAGAGCGCCCTCCAGCGCGTAGCATGCGAGGGACCCACTCCTCAATGGCAACTCTACGGGATCCAATCTCCGTATTTCATATCAAGGCTCCCACAGTCTCATAGCTACTCTAAGACATACTCATGGAATCTATATACTTATCTCATCAATGTCACGTGAGGGACGAACCCATGCCACATCTCAATAAAATCAAGTGACCTCATCACATGCATCTCAGTGTCAAAGTCCTCATAAACTCTTAAGTTTGCATACTTTATTGAAAAATATTGAAATTTCCATCACAATACAATGGTTGGTAAGGTTGGAACAAACCCTTCAAAGAACAAAATGTACCTACAACCCTTACAAAATCTCCCATTTTCTTGACATTTTCTTACCATTCCTTAGCCTAACCTTCCGCAGAAGACCCTGCATCATCACCAAAATCGAAGAAGTTGTCAGGGCATGACGTGTACCCCAACACTCCACAAGTCAGGCAGGGTATTATTCCTGGTCCTCCAATGTATGGACAGTTAGTCCTCTCCTTCCCATGCCCATGAAGTCCACAAACAGGGCAAATAACTTCAAGGGAGTAGGGGCAGAATGTACAATTGTGCCCTTCCTGGTTGCACAACTCGCACATATACCCGGGCTCTATCTCCCCTACGGATTCTCCTATCATTGGGATATCTCCCATACGCTCTTCTGGAAAAGGAGCTAGATTCACTTCGACATCCTCGAAAAATCCCACTTGAACGTCTACGTTAACTTCCACAGCGCGGTCTGGCCTGCTGGAGTTGTTGGAAGTGGAAATCAGATCTATAGGACAGCTAGGGGTTCCCCTGTCCCACAACGCTGCATACTCTTTGTTGCTCGACATATCTGTATCACAACAACAGAAGCATATCAATGATAACCGCAGTTCTAGTAAAACTAATCTTTGTTTTGGGGAATTTCCCTACGTATCACATAATGTCTCATGTTTGTGAAAATTGCCAAATAAGCACTCTTTGTATTTCTTTATTTTTGGGAAAATTTCCTAAGTATCAAGTATCATTTCTCAATTTGGGGAAATCCTGATGTTCTCCTGTTCTCGAGGAAAACCTCCCTAAGTATCATGTATCACTTCTCAATTTGGGGATATCGGGGAAGTATCTCCTAATTTGCTATGTTTGATAAATCCAATTATGGTGACTGTACTTCCTTTGCTATCATTCCTTGTTGTTCTCAAATTGTTTTTTTAGTCTGAGTCTAACGAAGTAAATTAATTCGGCCCCCGTGCAACGGACTCTGAAGAGTCTGTCAGTTGGGATTCTTATCTGTCAGTGAGACATGAAACCGTCTTAATCTTACTTTGAAAGATTCAACCTTCCCTTTTCGCTCTGATACCAACTGTAACAACCTGCCCTTTTAACTCGAAATCAGAGTCTATTTTTTTTGTAAACATAGAGTGAGCAAGAGTGGGACGTCACGACGTGAGCTAAGTCCGAGCTTCTAAAGCCCGACCCTTAACTGACCAACCATACGTGTGCGTCGACCAAGTCCACTAAAATGGTTCACACGTACTCAAGTTAACTTGCGGAATAAAACATATATGCAGAATAACAATAGGATAACAATCCTATTCCATTTTAGATAGCAAAGTAGTCCAACACTTAATAATAATTATTATAACTTAAATTTCCAAGCATTAACCATCCAATCCATAACAAATAAATCTACGTTATTACAATTCCGAATAACATAAACAACATATAGCTTAATCATCCAAGCTCTAAGCTTGGCTCCAATCATGTCCTCGTTCCGTTCCCTTCCTGTGTCATCAACTAGGGTAGAAGTAAGGCGTTAGACAACGCGCCCAGTAGATATTCCAATTAGGGCTAACACATGGGTTAGTATATAAAATCCAGATATAATATGCCATATCATACTTGTAAAACATCATATCCAAAACAGTGTATGATAATAGAGATCCAATCATACAGATAAAAGCCAAAAACCTTGCATGATAATAAGGATCATAATCATGTCGATTCAACGCCATGCCATGCTACCATATGCAATGAGTCCCACCCATCACAAACACATGTATCCTCTTGATGGAATTCTCCTCATCAAGGTATCCCCCACGATTGTTTTACGGACGTCCCGACGGAGTGTGGATCTCCGGTTAAAATACCCCTCACTTTATGGACGCCCCGAGGAGTGTGGATCTTCTGTTAAAATACCCCTCACTTTACGAACGCCCCAACGGAGTGTGGATCTCCGGTTAAAATACCTCTCACGACTTACGGACGCCCCGACGGAGCGTGGGTCTCCGGTTACATTCCATTCCTCCCATGCCATGCATGAGATGCAAATGCCAACATGCTATAGAATATTACAAAACATAGCTTGAAAATCCCATAATTGCAACATATTGTTTGATACCAAAATATCTTATCAAACATGAATTAAAATCATCATAAGTACATAATACATATCCATGGTTTCAATGATGTAGGAATCCTACCAATGACAACTAGTTTGACCTTACGCTCTCGTCCGATAACCGCTCACGATCGTATACTGCTTGTGAGGTCTCGTCACCTTGTTACATATCAACAAGTCAAACTAAAGTCCCATTTGATTTCCAGTCTAAACATCAATCCATAAAGCAACCGTAGTGGGGTTCGGCCATACAACATGGCCGAACCTCACCCACTTGAGTTTGTGCCCTTCCTTTAATCCTTTGATCTTTTAAATTAAGTCTAAGGTCATGTCACCTTTAATTCATTAATCTAATCATACATGAGATCCTAAGTCCATAAAAATTCCTTAGTGGGGTTCGGCCATACAACATGGCCGAACCTCACCCACTTGAATTTTGTCCAAGTTCATTCTCACTTGATTTAACCATTCAGATCCAATTAAATCCTTTTAACATTAGCATCCACCTAAGTCCATAAAAATATTCCCATGGGGTTCAGCCATACACCATGGCCGAACCCATGGTCTTTCATTTCCATGATTCATTCATACATCTAAGCTACTTGTACAAATCCATATCCAATATCACCACCCATGGGGTTCGACCATACACCATGGCCGAACCCATGGTCCTTTAATTTTAACTATATTTACCTTTTTGTGATTATTCTTTCCATGACTAAACTCTCCTATCATTTTTACATATCTATGTCCATAATTGACCCATAAACATAAATCCATAGATGGTCCACTAATCATGACATACAACCTTAATAAATTCCTAACAAATGTCTCCATTCCATAATTTGATAACCATTCATTTACATATGCATATAACCCTAAATGACTCATAGTATGGTTCATCCAATCAAGATATAATACCAATTGACCCATTTAAAAATGGTTCATGGGGTTCGGCCATACACCATGGCCGAACCCATGATGTCACATTTTCCCATCTTCTCCTTTAATTATTTACTATCTTTAATACATAACACAAGTCCCTCCATGGGAAATTTAATCATAACCTTAGGTCATCCTTTTCAACCCAAGAATCCATAATTCATCCATTACATTTCTTCAGGGGGTTCGGCCTCATACTATGGCCGAACCCATGGTACATGGTTCTTTACCATTTACCACCTTTGAGACCCCTTTTAAAATGATTAATATTATTCCATTGTTTCCCTCCTTTAGAACTCTTTAAAGTCACCAACATTAATCCATATAAAACCCTTTAAAATTATCAATAGCCTTCCATTTTAAAATCATAAATCCAAGATTGGTCTTTTGATGGGGTTCGGCCATACATCATGGCCGAACCTCATCCAACCCCTTTTTGGTCTTTGGTGGTTCTTGTGTATACCATTTAGGGTTTGGCCATGCAAGGCCAGCCCATGATCCATAATCATAGTCCTTATAGGATCCATGCAAGAGGTCCTTTGTCATAGTAAGACTAGGGTTCGGCCATGAAATGGCCGGACCACTTTCCTTGACCCTTTTACTTAATCAAAATTCTATTAAGTACTTACCGGTTCCGCGACTCTTCCGGTTTTCTTCTCTCCTTCTTGTTCCTTTGATCTTCCTCTTCCTTAGCCTTTTCTTCCTCCTTGATCCTTGGCCGAGTGTGTGAACTTGAGAGGTCTTGAGATGAAAATCCAAAGAGAGGATTCGACCAAGAGGGTGTAGGTTTGAGAGAGAGAAAAGCTTGAGATAGAAAATTCTCTAAGTCCTTTGTCTTTTGTCCTTGAGAGGGTCGGCCTTGAGTGAGAGAGGGAGAGAGTGAGATCAAACAAGAACTTCTCCTTGCTATCCAATGTAAATCAGCCAAGGGTGGTGTCCTTTGGTTGATACCCTTTGTGTAACTCCCACGACCTTTCAACTTCTTCTTAATGATCTATATGGAGTTTCATCTCATGAGATGAAACTCCCACCCTTTCCAACGTGTAAACTTGCATGTACTTTGTGTAACAACACAACTCTCCAACTTCCTCATCTTTGATCCATGAGGGTCGGCCAAAGGTGGTGTCCCTTGGTGGCACCCCTTTGTAACTTCCATGACCTTTCACCTCCCTCATTATCATTTGCTTTGGGGGTTTCATCCCATGAGATGAAACTCACCAACTTTGTGTCTCTTGGGTTTCCATCATGAGATGGAAACCCTCCCAACGTGTATGCCTTGTATGTCTTTGTGTAACAACCAACAACTCTCCAACTTCCTCCTCTTGATCCATGATGGTCGGCCAAGGGTGGTGTCCTTTGGTGATACCCCTTGGTAACTCCCGTGCCCTTTCACCTTCCTCCTTTATGATCCATTTGGAGGTTTCATCCTTGAGATGAAACACTCCCAACAGTTTGGTTCTTGGGTTTCCATCTTGAGATGGAAACCCTCCAAGCTTCCCAACGTGTGCTAGCCTTGGTGTAGGCTTGTGTAACCCCCAAGCCTTTTCACCTCCCCATTAATGATATGATTGGAGTTTCATCCCATGAGATGAAACTCCCATCCAACGTGTATGCCTTGAGTTGTTCTTTGAAACAACAAAAACCTCTCATCTTCTTACTCCACTCACTTGAGATGAAGATCCCTATAACTTCCCATCCAACTCATTTAACTCAACTCACCCATTTAACTCAACTCACCTCTTTAATTCAACTCATTTAATTCATTTGAATCAACTCAATTATTTGATTCCATTTCCAATATAAATCAGCCCCAACCTATTTAAGCTTGGACTCACTTGGTGGTCAACCAAGTCAACCACGACCTATTGGGTCCCAATTGGGTATTTTGACCTAGTTGTCAATTTTTGACCCAATTAAATAAATCTCACCCATTTAATTCAATTGAACCACATCCACAATCCATTGGGTCTTAATTGGGCAATTGACCCAACACCTTACCCATCTAAGGTCCATTTCCATTAATTCACCAATTAAATGGGCAATTTCCATAAATATTTATAACTTGAGAATCCAGGGTGTTACATAGGGCATGTAATAATTTAGATGATTTGCTATGGTTGAATGTTTATTTGGATAATTATGTTTATGTTAATTATGATTAAAGACTTGAAGTACTTTGCTATCTAAAATGGAATAGAATTAGGTTTTATTATAATTCTGCAGTTATGATTTTAATCCGCATGTTTATATTGTTATGTGTGAACCGTTTTCATGGATTTAGTCCATGAACACATAGGGTTGGCCAGTTAAGGGTCGAACTTTAGAAGTTCGGACTTAGCTCGCGTCGTGACGTACCACTCTTTGACTCACTCTTATTAAAAAAAAAAAATCGACGCTGATTTACGGAAGCATTGAGTGAAAAAGGGCGGGGCGTTACAGTTGGTATCAGAGCAAACCGGAAAGATTGAATTTTTTGAAGTAACATTAAGACGGTATCATGTCTCACTGACAGATAAAGATCCCAACTGACCGACTCTTCGGAGTCCACTGCATGGGGGCTGGATTAATTTACTTCATTAGACTCAGACGGAACATTCAATCTGAAACAACAATGGATGATAGGAAAGGAAGTACAGTCAAAATAATTGGATTTATCAAACATAGCAAAATAGGATATATTTCCCCAATATACCCGAATTGAGAAACAAAACAATGGATCCTTAGGGAATTCCCCAAAAACAAAGAAAAATCAAGTGTGCTTATTTGGAAATTTCCCCAAAAGTAGGAAAATACAAAATTTACGATGAAAACTAAGTCATGATATTTTTTTAATGGCTTAGGGAAAAAAATGCCTCCAAAGAGAAATACCCGACAAAACCAGAAAGGGAAGGAGAAGGAGGTAGAAAAATCTCAACATGAAGAGGAGGAACGACAATCTCAACATGAAGAGGAACAACAACCATCCCACCAAAAAGAGGAGGAACAAAGCAGCGTGAATATACCGGTGGTGCCTCCTAAACTACAAAACTTAGTTCAAGCGGTGGTCACTTTAGTTCTTCAACAGCACTTAAACGGGAATGGAATCACCAACGAGAGAAGGGGCAGGAGCATGGTCAGGGACTTCCAGCAACAACGCCCTCCTTACTTCAAAGGGAGAGAAGGGGCTGTCGAAGCAGAAAATTGGCTTAAGAAGATCACCCAGATCCTGACCCTACTTAAGATTTCAAGTCATGCTAACAAGATTTTACTGGCCACGTCACAACTGATCGATGATGCCAGTAAATGGTGGGAGGTGATGGAGAAGCAGCGAGCACTTCTTCCGGAAGGAGAGAGGACTGCAATGACTTGGGATCATTTCTCAGCTACCTTCTTGGACCATTATTTTTCTGAGGAGGAGAAGGGGTGCCAGACTCAAGCTTTTCTCTCTTTGGTACAAGGTACCATGACAGTGGCAGAGTACCACCAAGAGTTTCTTAGTTTATCTTGCTATGCATTCTATATGGTCGATACAGAGTATCGAAGGGCACGCAAGTTTGAGCGGGGCCTTCAACCAAGTATTAGGGTCAAGGTAACCAAATTCAAGGCAGCTACATTGGCAGAGGTGGTCAGCAGTGCCACTATAGTAGAGCAAGAGAATGCTGAGTTAGTGCGTTTTGACAATCGCCAAGCTCAGAGTGGGAGGGGTACATTTCAGCCCAACAAGAAGTTCCAACCGAACTTTAGCAGACCCTCACCATCCAGTGGGTCAACGGGGGGCTTCTTCCCAATCATCCCTCCCCATCTGCATCAGTCACTCAAGCTCCTAGAGGGGTGAACAACTGCTTTTATTGTGATCAGCTGGGCCATTTTAAGAGAGAATGCCCACAACTCAACAAACCCTCTTATTTCAGAGGTTCATCTCACCCACCATTTAGACCAGCTAATTCACGAGGAGGCATGACATTTAACCAGGCGGGAAGGGCACCTACAGGATTTGGACGGTTATTTACCTTATCTCCTCCAGCAATAGAGGATCACTCTATGATTCAAGGTATGGCAGTAGTCAGTAGCTCCTACGCCTTTGCTTTATTTGATTCTGGAACATCCCACTCTTTCATATATGTTGCATTCATATATGCAACTGGAACTTTAATACAAAAACTGTCCACATCACTCACCATTGTATCCCCCGTCGGAGACAAATCATTGGGGCTTATCTGCACAGCAGTGAATACTGAACTCGCTGGACTCAGATTTGAGTTCAACTATTTGGTACTCGATATGACAGAGTACGATATTATCTTCGGCATGGACTGGTTGGCTAGTTTTCAGGCCAACATTGATTGCTGTCGCCGCAAGGTGACATTTTGGTCACCTGACGGAAAACAACATGTGGTGCGTAGTGACAAACAAACCAGACTGCATGAAGGTTGAGTCATCTAGTATTGAACAGTATCAGAATCAACAAGGCACCAGTGGCTGATATTCCGGCAATAGTAAAGGACTATACAGATGTATTCCCAACGGAACTCCCTAGCTTACCTCCCATGAGGGAGATCAATTTTGAAATCAAGCTGTACCCTGGCACTGCACCAGTATCATTACCACACTACCGGATGGCACTAGCAGAGATGTCCGAACTAAAGAAGCAGATTGATGAACTCCTCAGACTGGGTTGCATCCGGAACAGTACATCGGCTTGGGGAGCTCAGGTTTTATTTGTGTAAAAGAAGGATGGTTGACTCCGTATGTGTGTGGATTACCGAAAACTGAACCAGCTGACGGTCAGAAACAAGTACCCTCTACCCAGGATCAATGATCTATTTGATCAACTTAGAGGTTCCAGTCATTTCTCTAAGATTGACCTGATGTCCGGATACCATCAAATCCGAGTTAGAGAGGAGGACATAGAAAAGACAACCTTCAGAACGCGGTATGGACTATATGAGTTTGTAGTCATGCCGTTTGGACTCACCAATGCACCGGCTGTGTTCATGGACCTAATGAACAGGATTTTTCATCCTTACTTGGATCAATTTGTCATTGTATTTATTGATGACATTTTGATTTATTCCAAAACTCAGGAAAAACATGCTGAGCACCTGAGGATAGTTCTAGACACTTTGAGGAAGAACAGGTTATATGCCAAAGCCAGTAAATGTGAATTCTGGCTACCCAAGGTTAACTTCTTGGGACATGTCATATCATCAGAAGGTATAGCCGTGGACCTGGCTAAAGTGGCGGCAGTGGGAGAATGGAAAGCGCCAAAGAATGTAACTGAGATCCTTAGCTTCTTGGGATTGTTGGTTACTACAAGAAGTTTATCATGGATTTCTCCAAGATAGCATCTCCACTAACCCGGCTCACTCAGAAAGGAGTCAAATTTGAGTGGTCCGATGTATGCAACCAGAGATTTGACGACCTGAAAGATAGACTTACAACGGCTCCTATTTTTATTTTTCCAGAAAGAGGCAAGGGTTATGAAGTACAATGCCATGCTTTAGGAGAAGGACTAGGGTGTGTCCTCAGTCAAACTCATCGTGTGGTGGCTTATGGTTCAAGACAACTGAAAATACATGAATGTCTCTATCCTACACACGATCTTGAACTAGCCGCAGTGGTCTTCGCTCTTAAAAGCTGGAGACATTATCTATATGGCAAAGAATTTGAAGTGTTTTCGGATCATAAGAGCTTGAAGTACTTATTTGATCAGAAAGAACTCAACCTGAGGCAGTGCAGATGGATGGAATATTTGCAGGATGATGAGTTCGCACTTCGTTATCACCCTGGCAAGGTGAACAAGGTGGCAGATGCCCTCAGGCGCATATCACATGCATCAGTGTCATGTTTGATCAGGGCAGTATGGGAGATGCTGAATACCATACGAGAATTCAATTTATATATCAATAACCATGGGAGTATGTACAATTTGATCATACGGTCCAACATGGTTACCAACATTGAACAGGAACAGCGGATAGACCCGGAAGTGGAGGAGATATGGGCCAAGTTGTCTACTGGTGAAGTCATACCAGAATGGGAGTTACGACCAGGACAAGGTCTTGTATTCCGAGGAAGGATATATGTGCCTAAGAGCTGCAAAAAAGAGTTAGTGATTGAGGCACATATGACCAAATTCTCTATTCATCCGGGCAGCACCAAGATGTATCACGACCTGAAGAGACATTACTGGTGGCACGGACTAAAGAGGGATGTGGCAAAATTTGTGGCTCAGTGCTTAACTTGTCAGCAGGTTAAGACGGAACATCAGAAGCCACCAGGGTTACTCAAACCCTTACAAGTGCCGGAATGGAAATGGGAGCACATCTCCATGGATTTTGTGACAGGGTTGCCAAGGTCTTCAAAGGGCAACGATGCGATATGGGTCGTGGTAGACCGACTGACCAAGCCTGCCCATTTTCTTCCCATTAAGATGACAGACTCATGTGAGACTTTGGGTCGGCGGTATATCAAGGATATCATCAAATTGCATGGTATTCCTCGGACTATTGTGTCCGACAGAGATAGTCGATTCACCAGCAGAGTATGGCAGAGTATGCAGTCGGCCATGGGGACAGATCTACTAACTAGGATAGCATTCCATCCACAGACTGATGGGCAGTCTGAGAGGACAATACAAACATTGGAGGATATGCTGAGAGCACGCATACTAGATTTTAAGGGTGGATAGGAGGATCACTTGCCGTTGGTAGAATTCTCATACAACAATAGTTACCAGGCAAGCCTCCAGATGGCTCCATTTGAGGCATTATATGGTAGACCATGTAGATCACCTGTGTGCTAGACAGAGGCTGGTGAGCCTGCGCTGATTGGACCCGAGTTGGTTGCAGAGACTACAACGCAGATACAGTTGATACGGCAACATCTAGTGGCTGCGTAAAGTCGTCAGAAGAGATATGCTGACAAGAGGAGGAGGTTCCTTGAATTTGAAGTGGGGGACATGGTGTTCTTGAAAGTCTCGCCACGAAAGGGGACACATGAGATTTGGAAAGAGGGGGAAACTGTCACCATGATATGTGGGACCATTTTCAATCATAAGAAGGATGGGGGACGTGGCTTATCAATTGGCACTCCCTTCACAGTTGGCATCTTTGCACGATGCGTTCCATATATCGATGTTGAGGAAGTACAATCCTGATCCCTCCATGTACTGAATATACAAGACATAGATGTCCAAAGCGACGTGACATACATTGAAAAGCCTGTCCGAGTGGTGGACACAGAACAAAGGGTATTACGGAACCGAGCAATCCAGGTTGTCAAGGTGGTATGGGATTGACATGGCATTGAGGAAGCCACTTGGGAACTCGAGTTGGAAATGAGAACAGCTCATCCTGAGCTATTTATGTAAATGTTTGAAACCCTACTTCACTCGATTTTCGTGACAAAAAATTTAAAAAGAGGGTTGTATTGTAGCACTTTGGAATTCCATGTTATCAATATTTACGGAATTTGCCATTTTAATTGTGAATTAACGGATATGAACCTTAGATGGGTAAAATGTTGGGTCAATGGCCCAATTAGGACCCAATGGTTATGGTATAAGGTTCAATTTAAATTAAATGGGGCTTAATTAAAAAGGTAATGCAATATGTCTAAAAATTAAATATGGATTGCTTTGGCAGTGTATGTGAAGTTGACATGGAAACATATATTGACTAGATTTTAGGAGTTATAGCCGAACAAGGTTTGTCCTAAATTGGGCAAAACGTGTAGATGGGATTGGGATTAGGCAATGACATCTGATTGCCTAATCCAAATAAAGAAGATGTTTAAAATTAGTATAGATTGCTTTGGTCGAATATTAGATACTCATATCCATGATGATGCACTGAAGGTGTCCATTCCTTTGATTAGAAACAACACTAGGGGAATTGCTAAATGAAAGGTCACGGCATCTTCTATTTATAGATGGGACAGAGTGGAAGAATTAGAAAAAAGAAAGGCACAAGAGGGGCGCAGGGCACTAGAAAATTGCTAAATTAAAGGGTCTTGGCATCTTCTAAATAGAGGAACAAGTGGAAGTATTAAAAAGAGAGGCAACAAGGGCGCACGGCATACACAATTAAGGGAGGGTTTTGACGCTGGTGTGCTCTGGCAGTAAGGTGTTCTCGGCTGTGTGAAGATCAAGTAGAAAGAGGCTAAGGAAGAAAAGGATCGGAAGAATAAATCGGAGCGAAGGAAAACCGGAGGAGTCGCAGAACCGGTAAGTATTTTGATAATTTTGTATAGAGAAAGGAATCATAGGGTTCGGCAATGGTGTATGGCCGAACCCCATGGAAGAAAATTGGGAGATGAATATAGTAATTTTAATGGACAGGATGAACCATAGGTTTTGGCCATGGTGCATGGCCGAACCCCATGGAAAGACATTGGTTATTTTATGGGTTTTTGAGGGATGAAAACCATGGAATATTATAAAGATGTTAAAGGGTTTAAATGGAAGGTTGTTGGTGAAGAAACTTAAGCCATGGGTTCTGCCAAGGGGTATGGCCGAACCCCATAAATAATTATGGATATCAAGAATTGAAAGAAGGGCACAAAACCAAAGGGTGAGATTCAGCCATGTGGTATGGCCGAATCCCACCAAGGAGTATATATGGACTTAGGGTTTTAGATATTGAATTTAAGTGGACTGTTTTAATAATTTTAATGGATGAAAATAATAGATGAAGGTTAATGATTTAAATGATCTTAAACATTGCAAATGGTGAAGAACTATGGACCATGGGTTCGGCCATGCCACATGGCCGAACCCCATGAAGAGTTATTGGTGGACTTAGATGTTTATGAACTTATGTTTTGAACCTAAACATAAAGTTATGGAGGAAATAACAATACTGTAATTTAAATGGAAATAAGGGACCATGGGTTCGGCCATGGTGTATGGCCGAACCCCATGGGAATTATTTGGTGGACCTAGGGTCTATGTATGGTAGATTAAAATGAATGAAAGGTTAACTAAGGATTAGACCAATGGCAAAGTTGTAAATAGGAGGAAATTATAGACCATGGGTTCGGCCATAGTGTATGGCTGAACCCCATGGAGAAGGTTTGGTGGACTTAGATTTTTATCAATGATAAATAATTACGCTATAATTGATTAGATGTATGAATCAAGGGTAGTACGATCTTGGTTTTAAATTAATGATCAAAGGACTATAAGAAAAGCACCAAAATAAGGAACTGAGGTTCGGCCATGTTGTATGGCCGAACCCCACAAGGTTTTATTTTATGGACTTAGACATTATTGTAAATCAAATGGGACATGGTTTTAATTGATTGATATATTAAAAGGTAACGGGACCTCACAAGGTGTGTACGATCGTGAGCAGTTACCGGACGAAAGCGTAAGGACAAGCTAGTGGTTTTGGTAGGATTCCACCTCTTTGAAACCTTGGGTTTATGTACAATGTTTTTATCTTATTTTGATGAATTTACGTTGTAAAAGATATGTTTCAATTCTGAAGTTTTACTGCTATGTTTACAATATAAAATAGCATGTGTTTCATTAGCATCTCATGCATGGCATGGGGTAAAGGATATGTAATCGGAGGGACACACTCCATTGGGGCGTCCGAAAAACCTATGTGGGATACCTTGATGTGCTTTTCCATCAAGAAGAAACCGAAGGGGTCACACTCCATCCGGGCGTCCGAAAGATCTATCTGGGGTACTTATATGTACTTGTGATGGGTGGGACTCATTGCATTTGACATCATGACATGTCATGGTTTATATGGTTTTTGATATTATGATATTATTATATATGTTTTGTACTAACCGTGTGTTAGCCCTAAATGGAATACGTACTGGGCGCGTTGTTCTAACGCCCTACTTCTACCCTAGTGGATGATAAAGGAAACGAAGTGAACGATGAACGCGAAAAGGGCCAAGCATAGGAGCTTGGATGCTTTTAGTTTATATTTTGATTAAGTTACTTATGGACTTGTAATTTGAGTAGCTAGACTTCGAGCATGTAATAATTTAGATGATTTGCTATGGTTGGATGTTTATTTGGATAATTATGTTAATGTTAATTATGATTAAAGACTTGAAGTACTTTGCTATCTAAAATGGAATAGAATTAGGTTCTATTATAATTCCGCATTTATGATTTTAATCCGCATGTTTATATTGTTATATGTGAACCGTTTTCATGGATTTAGTTCATGCACACATAGGGTTGGCCAGTTAAGGGTCGGACTTTAGAAGTTCGAACTTATCTCGCGTCGTAACGTCCCGCTCTTTATCTCACTCTTATTTTAAAAAAAAAATAGACTCTGATTTACGAAAAACATAGTGAAAAAGGGCGGGGCGTTACAGTTTCATCCCATGAGATGAAACTCCCAACATGTGCCCCTTGGGTTTCCATCATGAGATGGATACCCTCCATGTAACACCCGCCCCTTTTCACACTAAAATCAGAGTCTATTTTTTTTTTTTAATATTAAACGTGACAAAGGGAGAGGACGTCACGACGCGAGTTAAGTCTGAGCTTTTAAAGCTCAGCCCTTAACTGGCCAACCCCACGTGTGCGTGGAACGAAGTCCACGAAGAACGGTTCACACGTAGACGTAAGCTTGCGGAATGTTACACTGAGTGCGGAAAATTACAATAAAGACTATCCTACCAAATTTTTTTTTTTTAGATAGCAGGGAAAATGACATTCATTAAATTACTAAAGTACTTCGAAAATCACAATGTCCAACGTCCAAAAATAAAAACCAAAATATAGCAAGCAATCTAAGTTATTACATTTCTGACAAGCTAGGCTACTCAAATACATTTCCAAAACAACATAAATAAACTAAGTAGGGGCCTCCCCAAGCTCCTAAGCTTGGCCCCGGTCGCGTCCGCCATTTGCGCCGTCTCCTGCGTCATCAGCTAGGGTAGAAGTAGGGCGTTAGACAACGCGCCCAGTAGGACTCCGAATAGGGCTAGCACATGGATTAGTGATAACAAGCATACAGATAATAATATAACGAAAAACCATAAAATGAATGCCATGCCATGGGTGTCTGTGTTATGAATCCCACCCATCATCCATATCATCATGATACCATATCCCCCTTGACGGAAAAACCTCTTTAAGATATAACCAATCACAATGTATCCCCCTTGACGGCAAGACCTCATCAAGGTATCCCCATGCTTGCTTCTCGGTCGCCCCGACAGAGCATGGACTCCGGTTATAGCCTATCAGGCTATCCCCATGCTTGCTTCTCGATCGCCCCTACGGAGCATGGACTCCGGTTCCTTTATTTTCCCGCCCATTCCATGCATGAGATGTAATGCATTATGCTATGTAATAATATATTGATCATAGCCTTTACATGTAACTCATATCATTAACATATAATTCATGGTCTAGCCATATGCCATAAAATACATATAAATCATAATCTCATAAACCATCATATAACCAATCATATAATTACCAAAAATAAACCAAGAAACCATTCACATAGTACCTAATCCATGGCTTACAAAAAGGTAGGAATCCTACTGAATACCGATTAGCGTCTTTATGTTTTTTCGTTCCCGAACCCGGGCCCCGATCGCGCACCGATTGCGATGTCCAGTATCTTATTATACACGAATAATTAGTCCTTGTTTTAACCATTTCTAAGCCCATACATTACATTTTAGTGGGGTTCTTCATTTTGGCCAATATTTACCATTTTTGCCACTATTCCTTCTATGGTTATTCACATACTCAACCATGTCATATGATCATAAAAATTAGCCCTTTAATTAACCTAATCCTTATTATTTAAACCCATACAAAACCCTATACTTAACCCTTTAAATGGTTCACAAAATGGGTCATTAATTACGATTTTGCCACTACCTCTCCCATGTTTAGACATTCACTTAACATATACATTTCTTTGTCCAAAATTGATTCATAGATTTGGGACTATTAATGACCCATCACCCATGTCTTAAAATCATTAAAATCAGCCACTTAATTTAAGCTAAACATACACATTAATCTTAGACCAAGAATGATCTACAATTGGGTCATGGGTTCGGCCATACACCATGGCCGAACCCATGATGTCTCTTTCTCCATCTTTCTTGGGTCCATTGTTACACATTTGAATCCCTCATAAGCCCTTGCATGAAGGGGTTTAATTCATACACTTAAAACCATCATCCTTAGCTTCATTGGAGTCCATTACAAATATCAACACTAGGTTCATTTTGGTACATCAAAACCACCAACATTCATCACCATAGTGTTCCACAACATTCCATCAATAAAATCTTTCCATAGTTTTTATTTTTAAAACCTTATTTACAATGCTTAAAGTCCATTTAAAAAAATCGTTAATCTTCTCCATCATTTTCTATGCCTCTTGAGGCCACAAAAATCATTCACATACCCCATGAATTTCCTCATTTAAACCCCTTTAAAAGTCACTCACATTTATTCATTTAAAACCCTAAAATCATTAGCCACCCTCATTGTCTTCCATTCTTTAAAACCCTAAAAATCATACCTCACTTACCATGGGGTTCGGCCATCCTACATGGCCAAACCCTATGGCCCATGATTTCCTTCAAATCTTACATACATCCATGCTTAAAACAATTCTTAATACCAATGTCCTTTATGCATTTATTTTTTTCTTAACCCTAATTTACCCATTTAGGGTTTGCCCATTTTTTCCTCCTTTCATTTGATGGATTTGAGATCCAAGGCCATGATGTTTTGGCCACCTCTAAATCCAAGAAATGGATTTCATAACCCCTTAAACCCTAAAAAAAAATCTAATCTCTTGTTTAGAAAATACTTACGATCCGACGCCTCCTTCGACTTTCGTTACTCCCGTCGGCTCCCTTGACCTTCTTTCTTCTCCTTCTCCTTTGTTGGTTGGCTAAAATGCTTGATCAATGGTGAAAACCTCCAAGCTTGGGTTCGGCCATGGTAGGGTTAGATTTGAGAGAGGGAGAGGAGAGGATGGAGATGAGAAAGAAAATACTATGGCTTTATCTTGAAGTGATGGCCAAGCTTACACCTTTCTCCTCTCTTTTCTTCCAAGATTTTCTTCTTCTTTCTCTTGGTTTTCTTCCTTTCCTTCTCCTTCGGTGTGGGACGGTGGTGGAGAGCAAGAGAGGGAGAGAGTGAAATGAGATTACGGTTTGAGAGATAAGATAAAAAATACAACTCCTTTTTGTTTTCTTAAACTTTACTCCACCATTAATTTTCCACACCAACCCCATACAAGATATTTTGTTTGCTTTATGACCCAACCACCACTAACCAACGTTTTAAGTAGTTTGTGTTTCTTTGGGTGGTTTTGACCATTTGACCATGATTAGATTAGCTTAATCATTTAATTAATTAGATTGTTAGGTTAAGTTAATTAATTCCCACTTATCTCTTTTAATCTCCTTAATTCTACTCCATTACTCCACCCATGGTTGACCAATTCAACCATGGTGGCCGGCCCCACCAATCCGTGGCCCACACGCCACCTCACTTGGTGAGGTGGAGGTGGGTCCCAATTGGCCATGTCACTTAGGTCTAATTAATACTAACTTAGGTTATTAAAAATCAATTCAATCCACTTCCCTTATTGGATCACCATTGGGCCTATGGCCCAATCAAGTTCTCTCCTATCCATGTACCTTAGAGTTTGCATTATTGTGACCCATTGAGTCCCAAATGGGTATTGGACCCAATTTGACTATCCTTGGCCCAATTTGACCATCATTGACCATTAAGATAAATTAAATCCAATCCATGGTCCATGGGGCCATATTTGGGCCTTTGTCCAAATTTTGATCCATTTACCATCTATTCCATCAATTTTCCCAATTTCCATCATTAAAATAAATAATATCCACATTTATATTGATTTAAAAATTTCGGGCTATTACACTCCATGTCCCCAACGTGTATCCATGGGTATGTTTTGTGTAACAACAGAAACCCTTCACCACCTCATTAATGATCCCTTTGGAGTTTCATCCCATGACATGAAACTCCCACCTCCCCAACGTGTGTATCCTTTGGGTTTGATCTTATGAGGTGTAACTCTCCATTTACTCTCCTAACTCACTTAAGATGAAAGTCCCATTAACTTCCCATTCAACTCATCTCTTTAACTCAGCTCATATCTTTAATTCAACTCTATTGAACTCACTTAAAATCAACTCAATTCGTTGATTCCATTTTGAACTTACTCAATTGAACTTAATCCAAATCAATTCAGCCACACCTTAATTAAATTTGAAACCATTTGGTGGTCGATCAAGTCAACCATGACCCATTGGGTCCCAATTGGGCATTTGACCCAATTGACAACCTTGACCCAATTAAATAAATCTTGCCCATTTATTTCAATTGAACCTTATCCATAATCCGTTGGGTCTTAATTGGGCAATTGACCCAACACCTTACCCATCTAAGGTCTATCTCCATTAATTCACAAATTAAATGGACAGTTTTCATATATATATTCATGAATTGAAAATCCGGGGTGTTACAATACAACCCTCTTTTGAAAATTTTCTTCCCGAAAATCGAGTGAAGTAGGGTTTCAAACATATTACATAAATAGCTCAGGGTGAGTTGTTCTTATTTCTGATTCAAGTTCCCAAGTGATTTCCTCATTACCATGTCGCCCACCTTGATGAACTGAATCGCTCAGTTCCGTAACACTCTTTGTTCTGTCTCCACCACTCTGACAGGTTTTTCGATGTATGTCATGTCGCTTTTCACCTCTATGTCTTGTACATTTAGTACGTGCGAGGGATCAGGATTGTACTTTCTCAACATAGATATATGGAATACATCGTGCAAAGATGACAATTGTGGAGGAAGTGCCAACTGATAAGCTACCTCCCCCACCCTCTTTAGGATTGGAAACGGCCCCACAAATCTAGGCGACAGTTTTCCCTTCTTTCCAAATCTCATGTGTCCCTTTGCTGGCGAGACTTTCAAGAACACTAAGTCTCCCACCTCAAACTTAAGGAACCTCCTCCTCTTGTCAACTTAGCTCTTCTGACGACTCTGTACGGCATGTAGGTGCTGGCGAATCAACTGAATCTGTGCTGTAGTTTCTGGAACTAACTCGAGTCCAATAAGTGTAGGCTCATCGGCCTCTGTCTAGCACACGGGTGATCTACATGGTCTACCATATAAGGCCTCGAATGGAGCCATCTGGATGCTTGCCTGGTAACTATTGTTGTAAGAGAACTCCACCAGCGGCAAGTGATCCTCCCATCCACCCTTGAAGTCTAGCATACATGCTCTCAGCATATCCTCCAATGTCTGTATCATCCTCTCCGACTGTCCATCAGTCTGTGGAGGAAATGTTGTGCTAGTCAATAGATCTGTCCCCATAGTCGACTGTACGCTCTGCCATACTCTGCCGGTGAATCGGCCATCTCTGTCGGACACAATAGTCCGGGAATACCATGTAATCTGATGATATCCCTGATATACCGTCGTTCCAAGGTCTCAGATGAATCTTTCATCTTGTTGGAAGAAAGTGTGCAGACTTGGTCAATCGATCTACCACGACCCATATAGCATCGTTGCCCTTTGATGACCTTGGCAACCCTGTCACAAAATCTATGGAGATATGTTCCCATTTCCACTCCGGCACTGGTAACGGTTTGAGTAACCCTGGTGGCTTCTGATGTTCCGTCTTAACCTGCTAACAAGTTAAGCAGTGGGCAACAAACTCTGCCACATCCCTCTTGAGTCCATGCCACCAATAGTGTCCATTCAGGTCGTGATACATCTTGGTGCTACCCGGATGAATAGAGACTTTGGTTTGGTGTGCCTCGATCAGTAACTCTCTTCTGCAGCTTTTAGGCACATATGTCCTACCTCAGAATACAAGACCGTATCCTGGTCGTAACTCCCATTCCGGTATGACCTCACCAGTAGACATCTTAGCCCATATCTCCTCCACTTCCAGATCTGTCTGCTGCTTCTATTCAATCTTGGAGACCATGTTGGACCGTATGATCAGATTATACATACTCCCATGGTTCTTGATATATAGATTGAACTCTCGGATGGTATTCAGCATCTCCCATTCTGTCCTGATCAAACTAGCCACTGTTACATGTGATATACGGCTAAGGGCATCCGCCACCTTGTTCGCCTTGCCAGGATGGTATCGAAGCGCGAACTCATAATCTTGCAGATATTCCATCCATCTACGCTGCCTCATGTTGAGTTCTTTCTGATCAAACAAGTATTTTAAGCTCTTATGATCTGAAAACACTTCAAACTTCTCGCCATAAAGATAGTGTCTCTAGCTTTTGAGAGTGAAGACCACTGCGGCTAGTTCCAGATCATGAGTGGGATCGAGGCGTTCATGAATTTTCAACTGTCTAGAACCATAAGCCACCACATGTTGACTTTGAGTGAGAGAACACCCAACTCCCTCTCCTGAAGCATCACAAAATACTTCATATCCCTTGCCCCTTTCAGGCAAAATCAGAATAGGAGCAGTTGTAAGCCTCTCCTTTAGTTCCTCGAATCTCTGGTTGCATACATCCAACCATTCAAACTTGACTTCTTTCTGAGTGAGTCGAGTAAGTGGAGATGTAATCTTGGAGAAGTCCATGATAAACTTCCTATAGTAACTAGCAAATCCCAGGAAGCTACGGATCTTGGTTACATTCTTTGGTGCTTTCCATTCTCTCACTGCCGCCACCTTAGCCGGGTCCACAGCTATACCTTCTGCTGATATAACATGCCCCAAGAAGTTAACCTCAGATAGCCAAAATTCAGACTCCTTCTCCTCATCGGGGAAGTAGTGGTCCAAAGACGTAGCTGAGAACTGCTCCCATGTCATTGTAGTCCTTTCCCCTTCCGGAATGAGCGCCTGCTGTCTCTCTATCACCTCCCACCATTTACCGACATCATCAATCAGTTGTGATGTAGCCAGCAATATTTTGTCTTCATGACTCGAGATCTTTAGCAGGGTCAGGATCTGAGTAATTTTCTTCAACTAGTTTTCTGCTCCGACAGGCCCTTCTCTCCCTTTGAAGTAAGGGGGGCGCTGCTGCTGGAAATCCGTGACCATCCTCTGGTCATTGGCGTCGCTGGTGGTCACATTCCCGTTCATGTGTTGTTGAAGAACAGAAGTGACCATCGCTTGGACCAAGTTTTGTAGTTTGGGAGGCACCACGGGTATATTCACACTATTTTGTTCCTCCTCGTAATGAAATTGTTGCACCTCCTCTTGGTGGGGTGGTTGCTCCTTGTCATCCCCATGTGGGTTTTGTCGGGTTCTTCTTCTCGGAGGCATTTTTCCTAAGTCGTTGAAAAACATCGTTGACTTAGTTTCATAGTAAAGTTTGTGTTTTTTCTCATTTTGGGGAAATTACCAAATAAACACCCTTTGTATTCCTTTGTTTTGGGGAAACTTCCTATGTATCAAGTGTTTGTTTCTCAATTTGGGGATATCGGGGAAATATCTCCTAATTTGCTATGTTTGATAAATCCAATTTATAGTGACTATCCTTCCTTTGTTATCATTCCTTTTTCGTCAAGTGTTGCTCTCAGATTGAATATTTCAGTCTGAGTCCAACGAAGTAAATTAATCCGACCCCGTGCAGTGGACTCCAAAGAGTCGCCCAGTTGGGATTCTTATCTTTCAGTGAGACATGATACCGTCTTAATCTTACTTCGAAAGATTCATTCTTCCGTTTCGCTCTGATACCAACTGTAACGCCCCGCCCTTTTTCACTCGCCAAAAATCAGAGTCTATTTTTTTTTTTTGGAATAAAAGAGTGAGAGAGAGTGGGAACATCACGACGTGAACTAACCATAGTGGATGAAATGATGGTTTTAAGTGGGCTAAGTATTGGGTTATGTATGTGTTTGAATGAATAAAGATTAAGTTAATAAAATGGTTATTTTTAATGATCTTATGACAAGGTTGAGGGGTCATTAACGGACCTAAGTTATGGATCATTAATGGGTCTAAGGTATGGATCAATTATGGGCCATAATGTACATGGATAAATGAGTGATTAGTCATGGAAAAAGGGTAGTGGCAAAACCGTAAATATTGGCAAAAATGAAGAAACCCATGGGAGATGATCATGGACCTAGGGGATCTAAGTAATAACCTTATGTATGACTAATAAAGCCTAGGGTGGCTGGTTTTTAAACTCATGTGATTAAAATATTTAATGGATTAAACGGGACCCACAGAACTACATAGTGAGGTTCGGCCATGGTGTATGGCCGAACCCCACTAAGGTATAATTAATGGACTTAAAAGGTTAAAAACATGGACTAATTGATATGTATAATAACGTACCGGACATCGTAAGCGGTGCATGATCAGCGACCGGATTATCGGACGGAAACGAGAAAGGACGCTAGTCGGTATTCGGTAGAATTCCTACCTTTTTGTAAGCCATGGATTAAATATTATGTGATGGTTTCCCTTTAATTTATTTTGGAAATCATGTGAATGTTTTACGATGGATTTTGGATTAAGTATTATGTGATGTTTTCCTTTAATTTATTTTGGAAATCATGTGAATGTTTTAAGAGGGGTTTTGGATTAAGTATTATGTGATGGTTTCCCTTTGATTTATTTGGTAATCATGTGATTGTCATAAGAGGGGTTTTATGACTATGATTTACATATATTACATGGCATATGGCATCTACATCTCATGCATGGCATGGGAGGGATATGACAGGGAAAGGATGAAATGAAACCGGAGTCCATGCTCCGTCGGGGCAACCGATAAACAGACATGGGGATATTTTGATGTGTTTGATTTATTAGGGATGTTGTATGTAATTATGATACCTTGATGATGGTTCTTCCATCAAGGGGGATGATGTGTGACTGTTTATATCTTGACGAGGTTTTGCCGTCAAGGGGGACGATTTGTGATTGTTTATATCTTGACGAGGTTTTGCCGTCAAGGGGGATGATTTGTGATTGTTTATATCTGGACGAGGTTTTGCCGTTCAGGGGGATGATTTGTGATTGTTTATATCTTGACGAGGTTTTGCCGTCAAGGGGGATATGACATCATGATAGTAAGGATGATGGGTGGGACACATGACATAAGACACCCATGGCATTGCATCCATTTATGGTTTTCACTTTATAACTATCTATGTTTTGTAATCACTAATCCATGTGTTTTCCTTACCCGGAGTCCTACTGGGCGCGTTGTCTAACGCCCTACTTCTACCCTAGCTGATGACGTAGGAGACGGAGGAGTAGAAGGACGAGACGGGAGCCAAACTTAGGAGCTTGAGGAGACAGACTACTTAGTTTATTCAAGTTTACTTTGGAAATGTATTTGATAGCTTAGCTTGTCAGAATGTAATATTTTAGATTAATTGCTATGTTTTGGATGTTATTTTGGATATTATGTTGTTGAGGTATTTTGGTAATTAAATGAATATATCTTCCCTGTTATCTCAAATTTGTAGGATAGTCTCTATTGTTAATTCCGTACTTAGTTTTAATATTCCGCAAACTTGCTTTCTACGTGTGAATTATTCTTCGTGGACTTCGTTCCATGCACACGTAGGGTTGGCCAGTTAAGGACCGGGCTTTAGAAGCTTGGACTTAACTCGCGTCGTGACGTCCGCGCCCTTTGTCACTCTTCATTTTATTTTTTTTAAAAAAAAGTTGACTCTGATTTCGGTGAAAAGGGGCGGGCGTTACAGTTGGTATCAGAGCGAACTCGGAAGAATGAATCCCTCGAAGTAAGATTAAGACGGCTGCATGTCTCACTGGCAACTTAGAATCCCAACTGACCGACTCTTCGGAGTCTGCTGCAATGGGGCCGAGTTAATTTACTTCGATTGACCCAAACTGAAGTATTCAATCTGAGAACAACGTCTGATGAAAAGGAATGATAGCAAGAAAAGAAAAAAAATTCATCCTAAGTTAGATTTATCAAACGTAGCAATATAGGGCTTATTTCCCCCGAAAATGAGAACATGGTATTCTGATACTTAGGAAATTTCCCCCCCAAAAGAAGGTGTACTCACTTAGAAATTTTCCCTTAAAATTGATGAAATAGTGTTAAATTTATCAAACATAGCAAAGTAGGATGTACTTCCCCCGGTATCTTCAAATTGAACAGCAAACAATAGGAGTTTAGAGGCCCCCCGAAGCAAAGGAAAACCAAGTGTGCTTATTTCGTAACTTCCCCCAAACGAAATACATTGTACTATGCATAAGAAGTTTCCTCAAAAACTAAGTGTGCTAGTTTGGAAATTTCCCCCAAAATACATTATGCTATATGTAAGAAATTCCCCAAAGTCTAGATTGGTTTTATGGGAAACTGTTGTCGATGATTTCTTGTATTCTATTTATATTCTATGATACAGATATGTCAAGTGACGGGGAGTATACGGAATTATGGGATAAGGGAAACCCTAGTTGTCTCATAGATTTGGTGTCTACTTCTAGCATAGCAGTTAGCATGGACTCATAGGAGGGACCTCCCGAGGAAGATGAAGAGGATTTAGCATCTCTTCCTGAAGAGAATGTGGAAGACTTTCCGATGATAAGATAGTCGGTAGGGGAAGTGAAACCCGATTATATGTGCGAGTTGTGCAACCAGGTTGGGTACAACTGCACATACTGCCCCTACCCTCTTGAAGTGGTATGCCCAGTTTGTGGACTACATGGACACGGGAAAGAAAGGACTAACTGTCCTTATATTGGAAGACCAGGGATAATACCTTGTTTGACATGTGGAGTATTGGGTCACATGTCGATGTCGTGCCCTGACAGTTCCTTTGTGTTTGAGGATGGTGCAGGGTCTTCTACAGAAGACTAGGCTGGGGAGTAGTAAGAAAGGTCATTCAAAGAGGATTATTTTGTAAAGGTTGGGGGTACATTTTATTATTTTGAAGGGTTTATTTTAACCCTACCAACCTTTGTATTGTGATAGAAGTTTGGATGACTTTTTGAGGAAGTATGCGATTTAAGAATTTATGAAGGAACTAAGCCAATGAATGTTTTTTTTTTTTTTGGTTTAGGAAAATGCCTCCGAAGAGAAGAACCCGACAAAACCCATGTGTGGAAGAAGAAGTACAACAGCCTCATCAGGAGGAAGCGCGGAATAACGTGAATATTCCAATGATAACCCCCGAGCTACAAAGCTTAGTGCAAGCTATAGTCACCGCGGTTTTACAACAACTCTTGAATGGAAATGAAACACGGAACCAAAGAGGTCAGGGTAGGGGAAATGTATTTCGCCCTCACAAGAGATTCAGACCTAACTTTTGGAGACCTTCAGCCTCTACTGGCAGTTCCTATTTCCAGTGTGGTCAGCAGGGGCATTTCAAAAGAGAGTGTGCTCAGAACTATAGATCTTCGCACTTCAGAGGTCCTCGCCGTCGTCTAGCTCGATCAGCTCAGCCACAGGGACTTAGAGCACATGACCAGACAGGAAGGGCACCTACTCTAACAGAGTTGGGACAGCTGAATGCTACGATTTCTCCTCTAGAGACAATGGATCATTCAGTGGTTCAAGGTATGGCAGTAGTTTGTAGTTCATATGCTTATGCATTATTTAATTTGGGAGCATTCTGCTCTCTTGTATCTACTGCCTTCATATCTGTTACTAGCACTTTAGCACAATAAATGTCCACTGAATTTACTATGTTATTCCCTATTGGTAGACAAGGATGACCATTGGTGGGTATGTCGAGTCCCCGATGGATACAGTTTGGTTCCGTAAGTTGACACATAAGTTTTATGATAGATAGAATAGTCCTACGAAGGTGTTAGTTATGCCCATGAATGGGTTATACCCATAGGAGGGTTATATTCATGGATGGTTACTAACCATGGATGAGGGTTCCCATGGTGGTTCAGATTGATGCGGGTATTGGTATCGTAGAAATTATGAACAAAAGGGTTAGTCACATAGTGACTTATGTGCAAATGAAGAGGTGCTAAGTTTTGGAGATGTGTTTAATGGGAAAGATAAAAGTCTAGTGAAACTCGAATGGGAAGCTATGGGCGACTGCCGAGTTAGTCTAGCTAGCTGACTCCGTAGTTAGCAGATGGAGTTCCAGGAGAGTGCAACTAGAAACCTAGTTGAAATGGAATCAGCAAGGGACTTGAGCATAGGCTCGTACTGGCAGGCTACCTCACACAGAGAGTAGACGAAAGAACGTGTTGAATGAGTACGTATGGGAAATGTCTTGGTAGCAGGTAAAGTGGAATAGAATACATTAGTCTACATAAAATCGCAAATGGGTTCATGAGGAAAAGAGGTAACATGAGACATAATATAAATTCTGCAAGAATGAAACTCATAGGTTGATATGAGTGATGTTATGTAATTAAGAGGTACTTGACACGATTGAACGGGAACAGCGAATAGACCCAGAAATGGATGAGATATGGACTAAGATGTCTACCGGTGAGGTGGTACCAGGAATAGGAGTTACGACCGGGGCAATGTCTTTTATTCCGAGGTAGGATATATGTGCCTGAGAGCTGCAAAAGGGAGTTGTTGGTTGAGGCACACCAAACCAAGCTCTCTATCCGTCCGGGCAGCACCAAAATGTATCATGACTTTAAGAGGCACTATTGGTGGCATGGACTCAAGAGAGATGTGGCAGAGTTTGTTACTCGCTGAACTAACTTGTCAGCAGGTTAAGGTGGGGCATCAGGAGCCACCAGGTTTACTCAAACCCTTACGAGTGCCGGAGTGGAGATGGGAGCATGTAGCCATGGACTTTGTAACAGGGCTACTAATGTCATCAAGGGGCAACGATGCAATATGGGTCGACGGTACATTCGAAATATTATCAGACAACATGGTGTACCCTGGACTATTGTGTCCGACAGAGATGGCCGATTCACTAGCAGAGTATGGCAGAGCGTGCAGTCGGCTATGGGGATCAATGTATTGACCAGTATAGTATTCCACCCACAGACTGATGGACAGTCGGAGAGGACAATACGGATATTGGAGGATATACTGAGACCGTGTATACTAGATTTCAAGGGTGGATGGGAGGATCATTTGCCACTGGTGGAATTCTCCTACAATAACAGTTACCATGCAAGCCTCCAGATGGCTCCATTTCAGGCCTTATGTGGTAGGCCGTGCAGATCGCTAGTGTGTTGGACAGACATACTTACTCACTGCACAGAGCCGTCAGAAGAGTTACGCCGACAAGAGGACAAGGTTCCTCGAGTTTGAGGTGGGAGACTTGGTGTTTTTGAAAGTCTCACCACGGAAGGGACATATGAGATTCAGGAAGAAAGGGAAGCTGTCGCCTAGGTTTGTGGGACCGTTTCCAATCTTAAAAAGGGTGGGGGAAGTAGCTTATCAGTTGGTGCTTCCTCAACAGTTATCATTTTTACATGATGTATTTCATGTGTCCATGTTTAGGAAGTAGAACCCCGATCCTTCACATGTATTGAACGTACAAGACGTCGAGGTACAAAGCAATGTGGTATATGCGGAGAAGCCGGTCAGAGTGATCGGGAGCGAACAAAAGGGTGCTACGGAACCGCGCCATTCAGTTCGTCAAGGTGGTATGGGAACGACATGGCAATGAGGAAACCACCTGGGAGCTTGAATCAGAGATGAGAGCCGCTCATCCGGAGTTCTTTGTATGAGTTATTTTGAACCCCTACTTCGTTCAAAAGAGGATTGTATTGTAATGGCCCAGACTTTTTAAATCAATATAAATGTGGCTATTATTTATTTTAATGATGGAAATTGGGAAATTTGATGGAATAAGTGTTAAGTGGATCCAAATATGGACAAAGGCCCAAGTATGGCCCAATGGACCATGGATTGGATTTAAATTCATTTAAATGGTCAATGATGGTCAATTGGGCCAAGGATGGTCAAATTGGGCCCAATACCCATTTGGGATCCCAATGGATCAAGATGATGTAAGCTCTAAGGTAAATGGGTAGGAGGTGAATGTAATTGGGCCATGGGCCCAATGGTGATCCAATTAGTTGGAATGGTTTTAATTAAATTAAATCACCTAAGTTAGTGATGAATTGGCCAAGGTGACATGGCCGAGTGGGACCCACCTCCACCTCACCCAAATGAGGTGGCGTGTGGACCAAGGATTGGTGGGGCCGGCCACCATGGTTGAATTGGTCAACCATGGGTGGATGTATGAAGGCAATTTAAGTAGATGGAATTAAGTTAAAGTGGGAATTAATTAACTTAACCTAATGATCCAATTAATTAATTAGTTAATTAAGCTAAGTTAAAAGAATGGTCAAATGGTCAAATGGAAGACCAAACAATCCATTCCAAACATGTAAAAAACGTTGGCTAGTGTTGGTTGGGTCAAAAAGCATGAAAAATATCTTGTGCTTGGTTGGTGGAGAATTTATGGTTGAGTATAAATTAAGTAACCTTGGGTTAAGATGGGTTTTCATCTTATCCCATCCTCATTTCACTCTTTCCATCTCTCCCACTCTCTCATGGCCGTCCCACACTAAAAAAAAAAAGAAGAAAAACTTAGAAGAAGAAGAGAAGAAAAGAGAGGGAGGTGCAAGGATAAGCCACCACACCAAGGTCAAGACTAGGTGCCTTCTTTCTCATCTCCATCCTCTCCCCTCTCTCTCTCAAATCAAACCCTACTATGGCCGAACCCAAGCTTGGAGGTTGTCACCATTGATCAAGCATTTTAGCCAACCAACAAAGGAGAAGGAGAAGGAAGAAAGAAGGTCAAGGAAGCCGACGAGAGTGACGAAAGTCGGAGGAGGAGTCGGATCGTAAGTATTTTCTAAAACAAGAGATTTGGATTTTTCTTAGGGTTTGAGAGGCTATGAAATCCAATTCTTGGATTTAGAGGTGGCCAAAACATCATGGCCTTGGATCTCAAATCCATCAAATGAAAGGAGGAAAGATGGACCAACCCTAAATGGGTAAATTAGGGTTAAGGAAAAATAAATGGATTAAGGATATAATGTATTTATATTAATTAAGCATGGAATTATGTAAATTTGGAAAAATTATGGGCCATAGGGTTCGGCCATGTAGTATGGCCGAACCCCATGGTGGGTGATTAGGTGATTTATGATTTTTTTTTAGGGTTTTAAAGAATGGAGGATGATTTAGGGTTTGTAAGTGTGTATTGATTAAATGTGGTAATTCTTTTTGAAGGGGATTTTGAATGAAAATCATGGAAAGATGGTTTATGTTTTTTAAGGTGCTAATGATTAAATATGGTGATTTGTAAAGGGTTGTTAAATGAAGAAATTCATGAAAGGAATGATTAGGATTATTACTGTTTCTAGTGGTTAAATGTAGGAAATTTTAAAAGGGGCTTAAATGAGGAAATGCATGGGAGGTGTGAATGGTGTTGGTAGCCTTAAAAGGCATGGGGAAACTTTGATGAATTAAGTGTTTTGGAAACCATGAACAGAATGGGAAGTATGGCATGACTAAATGAGTCATTAATGGACTCAAGAAAATGTACCAAAATGATGGATCATGAACCATGGGTTCGGCCATGGTGAATGGCCGAACCGTATGGTGATGAAATGGTGGTTTTAAGTGGGCTAAGTATGGGGTTATGTATGTGTTTGAATGAATAAAGATTAAGTTAATAAAATGGTTATTTTTAATGATCTTATGACAAGGTTGAGGGGTCATTAATGGACTTAAGTTATGGATCATTAATGGGTCTAAGGTATGGATCAATTATGGACCATAATGTACATGGATAAATGAGTGATTAGTCATGGGAAAAGGGTAGGGGCAAAACCGTAAATATTGGCAAAAATGAAGAAACCCATGGGAGATGATCATGGACCTAGGGGATCTAAGTAATAACCTTATGTATGACTAATAAAGCCTAGTGTGGCTGGTTTTTAAACTCATGTGATTAAAATATTTAATAGATTAAATGGGACCCACAGAACTACATAGTGAGGTTCGGCCATGATGTATGGCCGAACCCCACTAAGGTATGATTAATGGACTTAAAAGGTTAAAAACATGGACTAATTGATATGTATAATAATGTACTGGACATCGCAAGCGGTGCGTGATCAGCGACCGGATTATCGAACGGAAACGAGAAAGGACGCTAGTCGGTATTCAGTAGGATTCCTACCTTTTTGTAAGCCATGGATTAAATATTATGTGATGGTTTCCCTTTAATTTATTTTGTAAATCATGTGAATGTTTTACGATGGGTTTTGGATTAAGTATTATGTGATGTTTTCCTTTAATTTATTTTGGAAATCATATGAATGTTTTAAGAGGGGTTTTGGATTAAGTATTATGTGATGGTTTCCCTTTGATTATTGGTAATCATGTGATTGTCATAAGAGGGGTTTTATGACTATGATTTACATATATTACATGGCATATGGCATCTACATCTCATGCATGGCATGGGAGGGATATGACAGGGGAAGGATGAAATGAAACCGGAGTCCATGCTCCGTCGGGGCGACCGATAAACAGACATGGGGATATTTTGATATGTTTGATTTATCAGGGATGTTGTATGTAATTATGATACCTTGATGATGGTTCTTCCATCAAGGGGGATGATGTGTGACTGTTTATATCTTGACGAGGTTTTGCCGTCAAGGGGGGACGATTTGTGATTGTTTATATCTTGACGAGGTTTTGCCGTCAATGGGGATGATTTGTGATTGTTTATATCTGGACGAGGTTTTGCCGTCCAGGGGGATGATTTGTGATTGTTTATATCTTGACGAGGTTTTGCCGTCAAGGGGGATATGACATCATGATAGTAAGGATGATGGATGGGACACATGACATAAGACACACATGGCATTGCATCCATTTATGGTTTTCACTTTATTACTATCTATGTTTTGTTATCACTAATCCATGTGTTAGCCCTACCCGGAGTCCTACTGGGCGCGTTGTTTAACGCCCTACTTCTACCCTAGCTGATGACGCAGGAGACGGCGGAGTAGATGGACGAGACGGGAGTCAAGCTTAGGAGCTTGAGGAGACAGACTACTTAGTTTATTCAAGTTTACTTTGGAAATGTATTTGATAGCTTAGCTCGTCGGAATGTAATATTTTAGATTAATTGCTATGTTTTGGATGTTATTTTGGATATTATGTTGTTGAGGCATTTTGGTAATTAAATGAATGTATCTTCCCTGTTATCTCAAATTTGTAGGATAGTCTCTATTGTTAATTCCGCACTTAGTTTTAATATTCCGCAAACTTACTTTCTACGTGTGAATTATTCTTCGTGGACTTCGTTCCACGCACACGTAGGGTTGGCCAGTTAAGGGCCGGGCTTTAGAAGCTCGGACTTAACTTGCGTCGTGACGTCCGCGCCCTTTGTCACTCTTCATTTAAACAAAAATAGACTCTGATTTCAGGTGAAAAAGGGCTGGGCGTTACACCATGGGTGTCATATGCCATGAGTCCCACCCATCATCCATATCACAATCACATAGTATCCCTCTTGATGGAAAATCCTCATCAAGGCGTCACAATCACATAGTATCCCTCTTGATGGAAAAGCCTCATCAAGGTATCACAATCACATAGTATCCCTCTTGATGGAAAATCCTCATCAAGGTATCACAATCACATAGTATCCCTCTTGATGGATAATGCACATCAAGGTATCCCCATGAATGCCTTACGGACGCCCCGACGGAGTTTGGATCTCCATGTTACAAATCAATCATACATCCTCTTGATGGATAATGCACATCAAGGTACCCCCACGAATGTCTTACGGACTCTCCAACGGAGCGTGGGTCTCCGGTTACATTTCATCCCTCCCATGCCATACATGAGATGCAAGTGCAAATATGCTATGCAATAATACAAATCATAGCATTAAAATCCCATCATTAAGACATATCATTTGATACCAAAATAATTCAAGTAAAACATTCACATATACATACTTCCTGGTTTTCAATAGGGTAGGAATCCTACCAATGACCAATTATCGTTGCCTTGTGTTTTCGTCCAAAAACCGCTGTCCGATTGCGCCCCCGGTTGTGGAATCTTTTTACCTTAAATAAATTCCATAAAATAATCAAATTAATTGGTTTAACCCTTCATCCTTCCAATTTAATTTTACCATTTGAAAAATCACATAAGTATTTCATTTTTTAAATCGACCGGTTACCCGCCGCCCACTACCCACTGTCCATTGTCCACTGTCCACCGTCCACTATCCACCGTCCACTGGTGGGGTTTGGCCATATCTTAGGGCTGAAATAAGTTTTAAGTCCACAATCACCCATGAGTGGGGTTCGGCCATACAACATGGCCGAACCTCACCCTTTTGGTTTGGTCCCCTTTTTAATCCCTTAATCATTTTAATCATGTGGGTCCAAGATCATGCCATCTTTTGATTCATTAATCCAAACACACATAAGTTAATCATTTTACGATTAATAAAACCCTAAGTCCACAAAAACATTCTCCATGGGGTTCGAGCATCCACCATGGCTGAACCCATGGTCCTTCATTTTCATCATATCTCAATCTTAGCCATATTTAAAACCCATTAAAATTACCAACATTCTGTAACGCCCGCCCCTTTTCACCGAAATCAGAGTCTATTTTTTTTTTTAAGAAGAAGAGTGACAAAGGGCGCGGATGTCACGACGTGAGTTAAGTCCGAGCTTCTAAAGCCAGGCCCTTAACTGGCCAACCCTACGTGTGCGTGGAACGAAGTCCACGGAGAATGGTTCACACGTAGAAAGCAAGCTCGAGGAATATTTAATTAACTGCGGAAGTTATAATAGAGACTATCCTACAAAATTTAGATAGCAGGGAAGATCACATTCATCTAATTACTAAAATACCCCTAAATCATAATGTTCAAAATGAAATCCACACCATAGCAAGTAATCTGAAATATTACAAACCAATGAGTTAAGCTACTCAAATATACATTTCCCAAAATAAAACTTAAATAGACTAAGCAGCTCGCTTCCCCAAGCTCCTAAGCTTGGCTCCCGTCGTGTTCTCCGTTTTCGCCATCTCCTGCATCATCAGCTAGGGTAGAAGTAGGGCATTAGACAACGTGCCCAGTAGGACTCCGAGTAGGGCTAACACATTGATTAGTGATAACAAAGCATATAGATAATATTATAATAAAACCATGCACTTTGGGCAATGTCATGCAATGGGTGTTCTATATCATGAATCCCACCCATCAATCTCATCATCATTGTACAATGTCCCTTTTTCAACCATACATAGTGTTCCAAATAAAATCCATACCATCATCGTGCCATGACCCTCTTGATGGAAAAGCCTCATCAAGATGCGATCCACACTAGGCATCCCCCTCGATGGAAGAACCATCATCAAGGTATAACAATAAATACAACATCCCCCTTGATGGAAAACCATCATCAAGGTATCATAATTACAAAGGTCCCCCTTGATGGCAAAGCCTCATCAAGGTATAATAATACATATATGAAATATCCCCATGCTTGTTTATCGGTCGCCCCGACGGAGCATGGACTCCGGTTTCATTTCATCCTTCCCCTGTCATATCCCTCCCATGCCATGCATGAGATGTAGATGCCATATGCCATGTCATATATGTAACTCATAGTCATAAAACCCATCTTAAAAACAATCACATGATTACCAAAATAAATTAGAGGAACATGATACTAAATCCAAAACCCATCTTAAAACAAACCATATAATTTCCAAACTAATTCAAAGAAACCATCATTCAATCCATGGGTTACAAAAAGGTAGCAATCCTACCGAATACCGACTAGCGTCCTTTCTCGCTTTCGTCCGATAATCCGGTTGCCGATCACGCACCGCTTGCGATATCCAATACCTTATTACATACACATAATCAGTCCACATTTTACTATTTCTAAGCCCATTAATCATTTCCAAGTCCATATGAAAAATCTGTCACTATTTAGGTTTTGTGGGTCCCATTTAATCCATTACATATTTTAATTACATGAGTCTAAAAATCAGCCTCCTAGGCTTTACTTAACCATGCATAAACTTATTATTTAGTGCCCCTAAGTCCATGGTCTTCTCCCATGGAGTTCTTGAATTTGGCAATTAATTACGGTTTTGCCACTACCTCTTCTCCATGGTTAATCAATCATTCACCCTTGCCTAACTAAGTTCATAATTGATCCATACACTTAAGTCCACTAGTGACCCCCTTAATCATGCCATAATATCATTAAAACAACTTTTTTCTTAACTTAATCTACATTAATTAGCCACATACATAAACCCTTTGTTAGCCCATGAAAATGACTTATTATTGAATCATCATTCTTAGCCATATCTTGGGTCCATAATTGACCCATCACCCATATCACAAGATCATTTACATCAACCATTTAATTTAACCTAAACTCCATTCATTTCAATATATACACACACATTAGTCTAAGTCCTTAATTGGTTCACAAAATGGGTCCATTGATGTCTCATTAAGCATAACATAACAACACTAGAAATTAGCCATTTAAACTGTAACGCCCGCCCCTTTTCACCGAAATATCAGAGTCTAATATTTTTTTTTTAATAAAAGTGACAAAAGGGCGCGGACGTCACGACGCGAGTTAAGTCCGAGCTTCTAAAGCCCGGCCCTTAACTGGCCAACTCTACGGGTGTGTGGAACGGAGTCCACGGAGACTGGTTCACCCGTAGAAGTAAGCTCGAGGAATAATACATTAAATGCGGAATAACAATTAGATACCATCTTACCAATTTTTCTAGATAGCAGGGAAGATTTCATCATTTAATTACCAAAATGCCATAACATCATACGTCTACCACAAAATCCAAAACATAGCAATAAGTCTAAAATATTACATTTCCGATAAGCTAAACTATTTCAAATTACATTATCCAAAATAAACATTAGTAAACTATCTAGCACTCCTTTCCAAGCTCCTCAGCTTGGCTCCCTTCTCGTTCTTCCGCTTCGCCACCTCCTGCGTCATCAGCTAGGGTAGAAGTAGGGCGTTAGACAACTCGCCCAGTAGGACTCCGAGTAGGGCTAACACATGGATTAGTGATAACAAGCATATAGCTAATACATAACGAAAGCCATAGAATGAATGCCATGCCATGGGTGTCTGTGTTATGAATCCCACCCATCATCCTTACTATCCCGATGCCATATCCCCCTCGACGGTAAAGCCTCGTCAAGGTGTAACCACAAATACAATATCCCCCTTGATGGAAGAAACATCATCAAGGTATAACAATAAATACAACATCCCCCTTGACGGTAAGGCCTCGTCAAGGTGTAACCACAAATACAATATCCCCCTTGATGGAAAAACCGTCATCAAGGTATAATAATCCATACATCATCCCTGATGAGTCAAACACATCATAATGTCCCCATGCCTGTTTATTGGTCGCCCCGACGGAGCATGGCTCCGGTTTCATTTCATCATTCTCATGCCATATCCCTCCCATGCCATGCATGAGATGTAGATGCCATATGCCATGTAATGAATATAATAACAAACCATGACATTTAAAAAAAATCCCATCAATACAACATATAACTTGATTATAAAAATAGATCAAGCAAAGCCTCAACAATCACATCATAGCCTTAAAACCCATTTTAAACCACTCATAGGCTTACCAGAATAAATCAAGTAAAAATCCCTACATAATACATAATTCAAAACCAATCTTAAAACAAGCCATCTAATTTCCAAAATAATTAAAAGAAACCATCACTCAATCCATGGCTTACAAAAAGGTTAGAATCCTACCAAATACCGACTAGCGTTCTTTCTTTCGTTTCCTCCCGATAGACCAGGTCGCCGATCCGCGTACCGCTTGCGCTATCCGATACCTTTTTAAATTACCAAATCAGTCCAAGTTTTAACTGTTTCTAAGCCCATAAATCATATCTTAGTGGTTTTCTTCAATTTTAGCCAATATTTACCATTTTTGCCACTACTCTTTTACATGATTAATTACTCATTTATTTAGGCATGATTAAGTCCAAAAATTGATCCATAACTTAGATCTATTAGTGGTCTATCAACCATAGCATGAACTCATTAAAGATAAGTCCTTAACTTAACCAAATCCCAATCAATCTAAACACATTCATAATCCAACCTAACCCATCAAAAGACTCGTAAATGGGCCATGGGTTCGGCCATACACCATGGCCGAACCCATGGTGTCCTTTTCCCATTTTTTTCTTTGGGTCCATTGTTCACATTTGAATTTATCACAGTCCCTCCATATGGGGATTTCACCATTCATTTAAATCACTCATTTGATCAACATTGGACTCATCTCTTGGGTTCATCAAAACTACCAACATTCCCATTTATTTCCCATTATTCACGGCCTTTCATTCTATCATTTGATCACCATAGGGTTCGGCCATACACCATGGCCGAACCCATGGCTCATGATCCATCATTCATTGCTCCAAAATACCTACATTCACCAAAATATTAAATCCATCTTTTCTATCCTTTAAACCCATCATTTGATCACCATTTCATCACAATAGGGTTCGGCCATATACCATGGCCGAACCCATGGTTCAAGATTCATTCCATCCATGCATTTCAAAGCCATAAAACCCCTTTGCATTTTTATCATAAAACCATTTTTAAACTTACCCACATTCATTCATTTAAAACCCTAATTTTCATTAGCTAAAAACCCTCATTGTCTTCCATTCTTTAAACCCTAACCAATTACATCAAAACCCCTAATCACCCACCATGGGGTTCGGCCATGCTACATGGCCTAACCCTATGGCCCATGATTTTCTTCCAATTACCCAATTCCATGTTTAATTTAATAAATTACAAAATGCACATAATCCATTTATTTCTTTTCTTACCCTAACCCTAATTTACCCATTTAGGGTTTCCTCCACCTTCCACCCTTTCATTTGATGGATTTAAAATTCATGGCATAAAACTACTTAACCACCATTAATGTTTACAAAAATAAATCCCAAATCTTAAACCCTAAAAAATCCAAAATTTCTTGTTTAAGAAATACTCACAATCCGTCGTCTCCTCTCTCCTTCCGTCACTCCCGGCAGTTTCCTTAGCCTCCTCTCTCCTTCCTCTTGATCTTTGGTAAGTCAAGATTCTAGATCAATGGTGGCAACTCCCAACCTTAGGACCGGCCAAGTTAGGGTTTGTATTGAGAGATGGAGAGGGAAAGATGATGAGAGGGGAGATGATAACCTTGATCTTAGAGTGATTTTGCTTAAATTTCCACTTTTTTTCTTCTCTCCTTCTCTTCTCTTCTCCTTAGCTCTCTTTCTCTCCTTCACTTGGAGCATGGGACGGCAATGGAGAATGAAAAAATGAAGAGAGTAAAAATGAAGAGAGGATAAGAAATGAGAAAAGAAATCAAAGCTTATCCCCATTTGGTGACCTAACTACACTTTACATTAATTACTCCACCAACCAATACAAGATATTTATCTTGCTTTATGGTGGTGGTTTAGATAACCACCACCAAGTCCAACGTGTTTTACATTTGAGGTGGGGTAGCTTGGTCTCCCATTTGACTAATTTAACCCCATTTGCTTAACTTAATCACTTGATTAATTAAATTATTAATTTAGGTTAATTTATTTCCACTTACCCTAATTCTACTTCTTTAAATTTCCTTCATACTTCCACCCATAATTGACTAATTCCACCATGGTGGTGGGCCCAACAACCCTTGGGTCCACACGCCACCTCACTTGGTGAGGTGGAGGTGGGTCCCACTTGGCCACATCACCTTGGTTTAATTCTAAATTAACTTAGGTGATTTAAATTTCATTGAATTCATTCTAAATGGATCACCATTGGGCCCATGGCCCAATTACATTTCCATCTTACCCATTTACCTTAAAGCTTACATAATCTTGATCCATTGGGTCCCAATTGGGTATTGGGCCCAATTTGACCATCCTTGGCCCATTTGACCATCTTTGACCCTTTAAGTAAACTTAAATCCAATCCATAGTCCATTGGGCCCTAGTTGGGCCTTTGTCCATATCTTGATCCATTTACCCTCTATTCCATTAGATTTCCAATTTCCACCATTAAAACGAACAATAACCACATATACTTTGATTTACAAATTCCGGGCCATTACATTAATCATTATTGACCCATTAAATGAATTTCATCCAATCCATGGTCCATTGGACCATACTTGGGCCTTTGCCCAAATTTTGATTCACTTAACATTTATTCCATTAAAATTCTCAATTTCCATCATTAAAATAAATAATAACTACAGATATACTGATTCACAAATTCCGGGTCATTACATAAACACTCTAATCCTCATTCATTTTTCACATACATCATACCAAAATTTATCTATAAGTTTACCCACAAATGAGTCATGGGTTCGGCCATAACCATCATAATTCCATAATTCCACACCCATTAAATCCATCACTACACCACCATGCATGGCCGAACCCATGGTTCATGACCCATCATTCCATTGGTGCCCTTTTAAACCATAAAGACACTTACTTTTATTCATGGATTCCATCATAATAAACCTCCTCAAACATTACCTACATTTAATCATTAAGCACTTAAAACCCTAAACCATTCTCCATGCTTCCATTCTTACAAACCCTACTAAATTAATTCAATCATCTACCATGGGGTTCATCCCCCTCTACCATTCTTTTTGAGGACATTAAAATCATTTTCCATCTCCTATGATTCTCTCATTTAAAACCTCTTTACAAAACTTACCACATTCAATCATTTACAACCCTAAAAATCATAAACATTCTCCATGCTTCCATTTTTACATAATCCCATGCTTAAATAATTTAAATCCATTATATCCTTAATCCATTTATTTTTCCTTTCCCTAACCCTAATTTACCCATTAGGGTTTTGTCCACTCTCCATCCTTCCATTTGATGGATTTAAAATCCAAAGCCTATGATCATTTGGCCACCATCAATTTTACAAAATGAATCCCAAATCTTAAACCCTAAAAATCCAAAATTTCTTGTTTAAGAAAATACTTACAATCCGACTCCTCCTCCGACTTCCGCCACTCCCGTCGGACTCCTTGGCCTCCTTTCTCCTTCCTCTTGATCTTTGGTCGGCCAAGATGCTTGATCAATGGTGAAACCCTCCTAACTTAGGATCGGCCAAGGTAGGGTTTGTTTGAGAGAGAGAGAGGAGAAGATGATGAGAGGGAAGATAATAAACCTTGATCTTAGAGTAATGAACTAAGAAATTGCATTTCTTTCTTCTCTCCGTCTCTTCCTTTCTCCTTAATTTTTTTCTTCTTCTTTCTCTTCCTAGTGTGGGACGGCCATGAGAGAGTAAAATGGGGAGAGAGTGAAATGAGAGTTAGATGGAAGAGATGAGAAAACAAGATAAGCCTATCTCATTTTGATTGGCTAAGATAAAGCTTACCTTTAATTTCTCCCACCAACCCCTAAGATCTTTTACATGCTTTATGGTCCAAGCACACTAGCCAACGTTTTTTAGTGCTTAAGGATAAGGTGGTTTGGTCTCCCCTCTTTGGCCACCTTTTTTTGGATAAGCTTACTTAATTATTTAATTAAATCATTAGGCTAATTAACCTCATTTAGCTTAATTCCACTTACTTAACTTGCCTTCATACACCCATGGTTGACCAATTCAACCATGGTGGCCGGCCCCACCAAACCTTGGGTCCACACGCCACCTCACTTGATGAGGTGGAGGTGGGTCCCATTAGACCATGTTACCTTGGTCAACTTCAAATTGACTTAGGTGAATTGAACCTATTCAATTCATTCCAATTGGGTCACCATTGGGCCCATGGCCCAATTACATTTTCATCTTACCCATTTACCTTAAAGTTTACATCATCTTAATCCATTGGGTCCCAAATGGGTATTGGGCCCAATTTGACCATCCTTGGCCCAATTGACCACCATTGACCCTTTAAGTAAACTTAAATCCAATCCATAACCCATTGGGCCATACTTGGGCCTTTGTCCAAATTTTGGTCCATTTACCATTTATTCCATCAAATTTCCCATTTCCACCATTAAAAATAAATAATAACCACATATTTATTGATTTAAAAATTTTGGGCCATTACACATTCCTCCATTATTTTCATGGTCTAAATACATGTAAATACCTCATTATTTCTCCATGGGGTTCGGCCATGTTGGTCCATGGTTCTTCACTATCTCCTCATTTTAGATCATGCTTTGCAACATTTAAGACCTACTTAGATCACCAATAATCTCCCATCATTATCATTTTTTAAAATCTTTTAAAATCACTAACATACATTTATGATTTTCATCCTTTAAAACCCATTAAAATCACTTACCAACTTCCATGGTTTTCATCCTTTAAACCCATTAAAAAAAACTAATATCCTTCCGTGGGGTTCGGCCATACAACATGGCCGAACCTTATGGTTCATCATTTTCTTTCAAAAATCATACATCCAAGATTTGATCCTTTGATGGGGTTCCGCCATACATCATGGCCGAACCTCATCTAACCAATTTTTAGTCCTTAATGGTCCATGCATAACAATCTAGGCTTTGGCCATGCAAGGGCCAAACCATGATCTTGATCTATTCCTTATCTTGGACATGCATGAGGTCCCTAGCCATATATACATAACAATTAGGTTTCGGCCAATGCAAGGGCCGAACCATGATCCTTGACCATTTTTCATGCTTAAGCCATGCATGCATACATATTGTCCTTAATCTTCATTCATGACATCTATCTCACCCGTTTAGGGTTTTGTCCATTTTTCCATCTTATTCCTTGGATGGATTTTAAATCCATGGCCCACAATATTTTGGCCAACTCTCCAATCCAAAAATGGAATTCCATGGTTTCCTTTAACTCCCTTTTCATTTATAAACCATACTAAACCATATGTACCGATCCCCGACTCCTCCATTTTCTTCCGTTCCTACTTGCTCCTCCGCTCTTTTCTTCCATGGGGTTCGGCCATACACCTTGGCCAAACCCTATGGTTCCTTATCTTAAATAAACCAAAATCATAAGATCACTTACCGGTTCCGTGACTCCTTCGGTTTTCAGTCGGTTGATCTTGTTCTTCCAATCCTTCTCTTCCTTAGCCTCTTCTCTTCCTTGGTCTTTCACAAACTAAGAACACCTCTAGCTGGTTGTTCTCTTTTTCTCTTGTTGTAGACGAGAATGAGACTTGAGAGATAGGGAGAGAGAGATCGGCCTTAATGTATAAGTGTTGCCATGCGCCCCTCCCTCTTTCTTTTATGAAAACCTTCCTTAATCCCAATTTAGAAGGTGCCTTGCACCCCCTTCTTTTGTCTTATAAAACTCCACACGGCAACATCAATTATTTGAGTGTGAATGCCGTGAGCCCTTGTGTGTTGCCTCTTTTAAAACCTTCATTTACTCAAGAATAGAAAGTGCCATGCGCCCCATGTTTGCCTCAATCCCTATTGCTGTGTGCAATATCCTTTAAATTAGCCATTGCTAATTAATCTTCCATTGGTTCTTAACTTAGAAGATAGTGTGCATCCCTTGATGCCTTTCTTTTATTGAACCTTCCCTTTCATCCTATCTTAGATTAGAAGGTGCCATGCCTCTCTAATTAGCCATTGCCGTGAGTCCCTTTAAAAAATATTCTAACATGATATGCGCATATCCCATGGATATGCATATCTCCCATTTGGCCCAAACAATATCCCATACACGGCCAAATGATATTTACCATTTAAATTCAACCCTATTTAATTTATTTGAAACCATTTACCAAAACCGTTGGATCTTAATTGGGCCAATGACCCAACTCTTTGCCCAATTTAGGATCCATAACTAATATTCACAAATTAAATGGATTATTTTCATACAAAATAATTAACTGAAAATCCGAGGTGTTACAATACAACCCTCTTTTTAAAATTTTCGTCCCGAAAATCGAGTGTAGTAGGGTTTCAAATATTTACACAAATAGCTCAGAATGAGCTGTCCTCATTTCCGACTCGAATTCCCAGATGGTTTCCTCAATGGCATTCGATCCCATACCACCTTTGACAAACTGGATCGCTCAATTCCGTAATATCCTTTGTTCTGTGTTGTCCTCCCAGACTGCCCATTAGTCTGTGGATGGAATGTTGTACTCAATCAATAAGTCTGTTCCCATGGCTGGCTACATGCTCTGCCATACTCTGCAGGTGAATCGACCATTTCCGTCAGACACAATACTCCGAGGTATACCATGCAATCTGATGTTATCCTTAATATACTGCCGACCTAAAGTCTCAGATGAGTCTGTCATCTTGATGGAAATAAAATGTGTAGAATTGGTCAGTCGGTCTACCACGACCCATATCGCATTGTTGCCTCCTAGCAACTCTATCACAAAATCCAAAGAGATATGCTCCCATTTCCATTCCGGCACTGGTAAAGTTTGAGTAATCCTGGTGGCTTCTGATGTTATGCCTTAACCTATTGACACGTTAAACAATGAGCCACAAATTCTGTCACATCCTTTTGAGTCCGTGCCACCAGTAATGTCTCATTAGGTCGTGATACATCTTGGTGCTACCCGAATGAGTTTAATGTTTGGTCTGATGTGCCTCAATCAATATTTCTTTTCTACGGTTCTTTAGTACATATACCCTTCCTTGGAATACAAGACCTTGTCCCAATCTTAACTCCCATTTCGGTATGACTTCACCAATAACATCTTGGCCCATATCTCCTCTATTTCCGGATCTATCCGTTGTTTCTGTTCAATCTTGTCAAGTATCACTCAATTATATCAAAATTACTCATATCAACCTATGAGTTTCATTCTCACAGAATTTACTCTGTCTCATGTTATGTCTTTTTCTTGTGAACCTATTTACAATTTCTATGTAAATCAATATACTCTGTTTAACTTTAGCTGCTACCAAAATATTTTCCATAAGTACCTGTTCGATACGTTCATTCGTCTACTTTCTGTGTGAGGTAGCCTGCCAATACGAGCCTATGCTCAAGTCTTTTGCTGATTCCATTTAACTCGGTTTCTAACTTCACTCTCTTGGAACTCCATCGGCTAACTACAGAGTCAGCTGGCCAGTCTAACTCGGCAGTCGCCCATAGCTTCCCATTCGAGTTTCACTAGATTCTTAACTTTTCCCTTAAGTATATCTCCCAAAAGTAATCATACCTTTATTTGCATGTAAGTCACTATGCGACTAACACCTTTTGTTCATAACTTCTACGATACCGAGTATCTCTCTACACTAACTTACCTGTGATACAAGTTGTAATACAACTAACACCTTTTCCTTATAACATGGAACGTAAATCGAAACATGTTCCAATCCTTAGATCTATATGTCATTTATGAGACCAACCGGTCCATCATACTACCATGAGATATTCTTTCCATAGTTAATAACCATCCATGACTATAACCCTCCTATGGGTATAATCCATTCATGGGCATAATTCATCCAATGCACATCATCTACCATGAGATATTCTATCCATAGTAACAACACTCGAATGAGTCACCATGTTACTATTGCTAAAATATCCATCATAATATATCCCGACCCCTTAGCAAGACTTAGGTCCTATGACTTACTAAGCGGAAGACCCACGTCCAATGTGGTCCGATCTACCCTGCCCTGCATTCCTTCACCCCAAGGGTGTTTCAGTCAAGCTCTAAGGCTGTTGGACCCCGTCTGACGAGACTAGTACCAACCCCACGGGTAAAATAGTATCTAGCTCTACACAACCTCGTACTTCAAGTGTGCAAAATAGCCGTGAGAGTGCCCTCCAGCGCGTAGCATGCGAGGGACCCACTCCTCAATGGTAACCCTACGGGACCAAGTCTCCGTATTTCGTATCGAGGTTCCCACAGTCTCATAACTACTCTAAGCCATACTAATAGACTCTAAATACTTGTCTCATCAATATCACGTGCAAGACGCACCTATGCCATATCTCAATAAAATCAAGTGACCTCGTCACATATATCTCAATGCCCAAATCCTCATAAATTCTTAAATTTGAAAAACTTTATTGAAATTTATTTCAAAATTCCTTCACAATATAAGAGTCGGTAGGGTTAAAACAAAACCCTTTACAACTTACCCACGACCCTTACAAAATATTCCCTTCCTCCAACTTTTCCTACCACTCCTTAGCCTAACCTTTCGTGGAAGACCCTTGAATTACCAAATGATCCACTGTCTTTGGGAATGAAGTTGAAGTATTCAGTCGTCCAGATCCTTGTGACTGAGAAAGTTGAGCCGAACGACGGAGAGAACCCCTGAAGTAAGGAGATCTTTTGTTCTGTGGACACTCTCTCTTGAAATAGCCCTACTGACCACATCGTAAACAGGAATGAGGAGGTCTACCATTCTGTGGATACTCTCTTTTGAAATGGCCCTGCTGACCATACTTGAAACAGGAACTTCCAGTGGAACCAGTAGAGGCTGAAGATCTCCAAAAGTAGGGTTTGAATCTTTTGTGAGGGCAAAAAGTATTTCCCCCACCCCGACCGTTTAGGTCCCGTGTTTCATTGGGGTTTGTGTCCCCATTTCCGCTCAAGAATTGTTGTAGAACGGAAGTGACTACCGCTTGAACTAGGTTTCGTAGTTCAGGAGGTACTTCAGGAATGTTTACACTGTCCTGACCCCCTCCGTTATGTTCTTCTTCGGTTACAAAGGTTGGAGTCACCCCAACATTGTACTCGAGCGATTCTACTTCCATGTCTTGACTAATTACAACTTCATTGTTGAAGTTTGTACGTTGGAATCATCGGAAGAAACCAGATCTATCAGACAGCTAGGTGTCCCTCTATCCCACAACTCTGTATACTCTGTGTTGCCTGACATATCTGTATCACAACAACCGAAGTATGTCAATGCCAATATTAGTTCTAATCAAACTAAATCTTTGTTTGAGGAGCTTCTCTATGTATCACATAATGTCTCTTGTTTGGGGAAAATTGCCAAATAAACAACTTGTGTTTCTTGTCCTTAGGAAAATTACCAAATCAGTACTCTTTGATTTTTCTTTGTTTTCAGGGAATATATCCTATTTTGCTATGTTGGATAAATCCGATTATTTTGACTGTACTTCCTTTGCTATCATCCGTCTGAGTCTAACGAAGTAAATTAATGCATGAGACCAGATTAATTTACTCTGAAAGATTCAATGTTTCGGGTTCGCTCTTATACCAACTGTAACGCCCCGCCTTTTTTCACTCGTTTCTTCTCGTAAATTCAGAGTCTATTTTTTTTTTTATAACAGAGTAGAGTGATAGAGCGCAGGACGTCACGACGCGAGCTAAGTCCGAACTTCTGAAGTCCGACCCTTAACTGGCGAACCCTATGTGTGTATGGATCAAGTTTACGAAAATGGTTCACACATAGCAATATCATCTCGCGGAATAAAAATCATAACCTACGGAATCATAACATCAATTTTGCGGAATCATAATAGAACCAAGTTCTATTCCATTCAGATAGCAAAGTACGTCAAGTCATTAATCATCATTACCATAACGCAACTATCCAATAAGAACATCCAACCATAGCAATTCATCTACGTTATTACATTCCAAAATCTGGATACTCTAAATACAAATCCCTGATTATCTTAAACAAAATATAAAACTAAAAGCGTTCCAAGTTCCTATGCTTGTCCCTTTCTGTGTTTAGCGTTTTTCTCGTTTCCTGCATCATCCACTAAAGGGTAGAAGTAGGGCGTTAGTACAACGCGCCCAGTAGGTATTCCAATTAGGGTTAACACATGGGTTAGTACCAAAAATCCAATAATAAACATATCAAATCCAATATAATTAAATCATACCATACTTATAAAACATTGTATCTTAAACAGTGTATGATAATAGAGATCCAATCATACCGATAAAAACCAGAAACCTTGCATGATAATAAAAGTCATAATCATGCTGATTCAATGCCATGCCATGCTATCATATGCAATGAATCCCACCCATCACAAAATCATAGTATCCTCTTGATGGGATTCTCATCATCAAGGTATCCTTCCACGAGTATTTTACCGACGCCCCGACGGAGTGTGGATCTCCTGATATATAGTATCATCTTCATGGAATGCTCATCATCAAGGTATCCCCTGATGGAATGCTCATCACTAGGGTCTACATACATAGTATCCTCTTGATGGGATTCTCATCATCAAGGTATTATACATAGTATCTTCTTTATGGAATTCTCATCATCAAGGTATCCCCAACGAGTGTTTTACGGACGCCCCGACGGAGTGTGGGTCCCCGGTTACCTGTTATCCCTCCCATGCCATGCATGAGATGCAAATACCACATGCTATGCAATTATACAAAATCATAGCATTTAAAAGCTCATATTTAAAACACATGTTATTTATCAAATAAACATAGCATATAAAAATCACCATTTGAAACATATCCTTTGCAATATAAAATCATTAAATCAAGATAAAAACAATGTACATAAACACATGGTTCAAAGAGGTGGAATCCTACCAAAGACCGCTACGTGTCCTTGGGTCTTCCGTCCGGTAACTGCTTACGATCGTAAACACCTTGTGAGGTTCCATTACCTTAAAATATAATAAAGAATCAAAACCAAGTCCCACTTGATTTACAATATTTTAAGTCCATAAACCATTCCTCATTTTTTTACCCTTTATTTACCAAATTGCCATTGATCTCATCACCTAAGTTTTAGGTCCCAAAACGTAGGTCTATTAATTCTCATATAATTACTAAAATGCCATCAATGGCTAACCTTCCATTTTTAGCAAGTATTTACAACTTTGCCATTGCCTTTGACAATTTATGCTTAGGTTCCACTATATTACATACATGGATCCATCAATGATCCACAACCAAGGAACCACAAATAAAACCTTCCATAATTAGAATTTTCCAAATTAATCTCTTCCTTCTATAATTGGAAACTTTCTAAATTAATAAACAACTTCGATTAATCAATTAAATCCAATAACCATCCTTGCATTTTAATAAAATTACATACATTAAAATAACAATCCAACTCCATGGGGTTCGGCCATACCCATTGCCGAACCCTACGGTTCCAAAGTCCTTATTTAAGAACATGTAGTATTAACATCAACCTCTCATTTATTTAATCATGCCTATCACTCCAAATAACCCTTTTAAATGTTCCATACCAATTCCTTAATCCAAACATGATCTATGATTGCGGAATCCACTACAAATTGGTTCATGGGGTTCAGCCATGGTTCATGGGGTTCGGCCAAACACCATGGCCGAACCCTATGACATCTAATTTTCCATTTTGATCAAAAGTTCATAATTAGAAAGTCTATAAATAGAAACTTTCTAAATTCAAAATATAACTTCCATAAATAGAAACTTTCCCATTTAATAACTATACTCCATTTTCATCAATAATAATACATCAAAAATACCAATTCAACTCCATGGGGTTCGGCCATACACCTTGGCCGAACCCTATGGTTCACAATCCTCCTTCTATAATTAATAATAATTCCTCTTCCATTTAATCAATCTGTAACAGCCCGCCCCTTTTCACCGAAAGTCAGAGTCTATTTTTTTTTTTTGACAAAGGGCACGGACGTCACGACGCGAGTTAAGTTCCGAGCTTCTAAAGCCCGGCCCTTAACTGGCCAACCCTACGCGTGCGTGGAACATAAATCCATGAGGACGGTTCAAGCGTAGAAAGTAAGCTCGCAACACATAAAAATCAATGCGGATGATAATAGACACTATCTTATCAATTTTCAGATAGCAGGGAAGAAATATCCATTTAATTACTAAAATGCCACTGGACTGCACCGTCCAAAATAAAATATACAACATAGCAAGCCAACTAAGTTATTACATTTCCGACAAGCTAAATTATTCAATTACACATTCCCCAAAATAACTTAAACAAAAATAATTTGTCCGCCTCCCCAAGCTCCTAAGCTTGGCTTCTGTCTCGCCTTTCCGGTCCGTCATCTCCTGCGTCATCAGCTAGGGTAGAAATAGGGCGTTAGACAACGCGTCCAGTAGGACTCCGAGTAGGGCTAACACATGGATTAGTGATAACAAAGCATATAAAAATATTATATCAAAATCATGCAATTTGGTACAATGTAATGCAAATGGTGTTTTATGTCATGAATCCCACCCATCAATCTCATCATCATTGTACAATGCCCCTTTTTCATCCATACATAATGTTCAAAATATAATCCATACCATCATCGTGCCGTGACCCTCTTGATGGAAAAACCTCATCAAGATATGATCCAATCGTAAAACATCCCCCTTGACGGCAAAGCCTCGTCAAGGTGTCCCCATGCCTGTTCTCGGTCGCCCCGACGGAGCATGGACTCCGGTTTCATTTCATCCTTCCCCTGCCATATCCCTCCCATGCCATGCATGAGATGTAGGTGTCATATGCCATGTAATGAATATAATAACAACCATGACATTTAAAAAAATCCCATCAATGAAACATATGACTTGATTATCAAAAGCAGATCAAGTAAAGCCTCAATAAACACATCATAGCTTTAAAAACCCGTTTTAAACCAATTATATACTTACCAGAGTAAATCAAGTAAAAACCCCTACATAATACATAATTCAAAACCAATATTAAAACAACCCATATAATTTCCAAGATAATTCAAAGCAACCATCACTCAATCCATGGCTTACAAAAAGGTTAGAATCCTACCGAATACCGACTAGCGTCTTCGTTTCGTTTTCATCCGATAGTCCGGCTACCGTCACGCGTACTGCCCGCAATATCCAATACCTTATTAAATTTCCAAATCAGTTCAAGTTTTAACCATTTCTAAGCCCATATGAAAAACCAGTCACTATTTAGGTTTTGTGGGTCCCATGTCATCTATTAAACCTTTTAATCCCATAAGTCTTAAAATTCGGCCACCCTAGGCTTTATTAATCACTTATAAGGTTATTACATTAGATCCCCTAAGTCCATGATCAATTTCCATGGAATTCTTTAATTTGGCCACTAATTACGGTTTTGCCACTACCTCATTTTCCATGATTAAACCCTCGTTTATCCATGCATGATTTAGTCCATAATTGATCATAGACTTAGATCCCTAACTTAGGTCCATTAATGACCCATTGAATCATGTCATAACATCATTAAAATTAGCCTTTTTATTAATTTCACCATTATTCATTTAAACCCATCCATAACCCCATACTTAACCCTTTAAATGGTTCAACAATGGCCATGTGTTCAAAATACCTAATTCATCAACTCTTCCCATTGGATTTACCTCATGTATTTAACTTCAATGAGTCCAGTACTCATTCATTTCCTTTGGAGGCTACACACACACCATTCATCATCCAATTTAACCCACCAAAATGGATCACAATTGGGCCATGGGTTCGGCCATACACCATGGCCAAGCCCATGGTGTCCTTTCCCCATTTTTTCTTGGATCTATTTACACCATTTAGATCCAAAATAAATCCTTCCTTGAGGTGGTTTAAATCACACTTTTAAACCGCTACTCTTAGCCCCATTTGGATCACTACATTTGTTCATTTGAAACCCTAACTCATTAACACATTAATCCATCTTTTCCATCCTTTAAACCCATCATTTGATCACCATTACATCACCATAGGGTTCGGCCATTTACCATGGCCGAACCCATGGTTCATAATTCATTCTCTTCTATACCTTCCAATGCCATAAAATCCATTTGCATTTTCATCATAAAACCATTTTAAAAAACTTACCCACATGCATTCATTTACAACCCTAAATTTCATTAGCTAAAAAAAAACCCTCATTGTCTTCCATTCTTTAAAACCCTAATTATTTACATCAACTAGCTAATCACCCACCATGGGGTTCGGCCATGCTACATGGCCGAACCCTATGGCCCATGATTTCCTTCCAATAACCTAATTCCATTCTTAATTTCATAAATTACCCAATGCACATAACCCATTTATTTATTTTCTTACCCTAACCCTAATTTACCCATTTAGGGTTTCCTCCATCTTCCACCCTCTCATTTGATGGGTTTAACATCCATGGCATAAATTTATGTAACCACCATTAAATTCTACAAAAATAAATCCCAAATCTTAAACCCTAAAAATCCAAAATTTCTTGTTTAAGAAATACTCACAATCCGTCGTCTCCTCCGACTTCCGCCGCTCCCGTTGGTTCCCTTAGCCTCCTCTCTCCTTCTTCTTGATCTTTGATAGGTCAAGATGCTTGATCAATGGTGACAATCCCCAACCTTAGGATCGGCCAAGGTAGGGTTTGAATTGAGAGAGGGAAGAGGATGGAGATGGGAAAAATGTCTCAAGATCTTTACCTTGAGATGGTGGTCCAACCTTTTCTTCCTCTCCTTGAGCTCTTCTCTTTTCTTTCTTAATTTTCTTCTCCTCTTTTCCTTGCTAATGTGGGACGGCAATGGAAGAATGGGAGAGATGGAGAGAGTGAGTTGAGGGTAAAATGAAAAGGATAAGGTGTAAACTCATCTTTATCTCTTTGGTTATTCAACTTTCACTTTACATTAACTCTCTCCATCCACCCACAAGATATTTATCTTGCTTTATGGCTTATGACTCCACCCCCCTAAGTCCCAACGTGTTTTATTTTTTTTGAGTTTGGGATGAGGTGATTTGGTTTTCACCTTTTGACCCCACTTTGACCACCTCATTTGGATAATTTTAATCATTTAATATTTAGATATTTTGATTACTTTAATTCTCATTTACTTAAATTACCTTATACATCCACCCATGGTTGACCAATTCAACCATGGTGGTCGGCCCCACCAAACCTTGGGTTCACACGCCACCTCACTTGGTGAGGTGGAGGTGGGTCCCACTTGGCCACATCACCTTGGTTTAATTCCAAATAACTTAGGTAATTTAAATTTCATTCCATTCATTCTAAATGAATCACCATTGGGCCCATGGCCCAATTACACTTCCATCTTACCCATTTACCTTAGAGCTTAACCATCTTGACCCATTGGGTCCCAAATGGATATTTGACCCAATTTGACCATTCGTGACCCATTTAACCCTCATTGCCCCTTTAAATGAATTTAAATCAACTCCATAATCCATTGGGCCATACTTGGGCCTTTGCCCAAACTTTGGCCCATTTACCATCTAATCCACAAATTTTCTAATTTCCATCACTAAAATAAATAATATCCACATTTATATTAATTTAAAAATTCCGGGCCATTACATAATCACCAATCCATTTAAAATAAATCCTTATCCTTCAAAAATCATATAACATTATCAACACTTCCCATGGTTTCCATAATTAAACACTTTCTAAATTAAGCATCCATATTTTCATATTTAGAAGGTTTCCATAAATAATCCCCACCTTCCATTTTAATCTAAGATCCATAATTAGATAGCTTCTAATTTAACCAAACAAAACCCATCAATCATTCTAAAACAACTCCATGGGGTTCGGCCATACACCATGGCCGAACCCTATGGTTCATCACCTTCCCTTAGATTTATTTTATTCATCTCTCATAGTTTTCTTCCATGGTTTTCAAGCATAAAAATATAATCAATAATCCTCCATTAAAAACATACAAATTTATTAACCATAATCCTTGCCAATTTTTCTTCCATAAAATAACCAATAACCATTCATGGGGTTCGGCCCTTCGTCATGGCCGAACCTTATGTTTATCAACCTCTTCTTAAACCATTTTAAATCCCTTTTTAAAACATACATAATTAGTCCATGGTTTCCAATCCATAAACATAATAAATCAGTCCACATGATTCAATGTCTAAGAAACCCCAAATCCATAACTATACTTGGTGGGGTTCGGCCACACACCATGGCCGAACCTCACCCCTTTCTTTTCTATTTAAAATTATTAAAACCATCTCTCCATCTTCTTCCATGGGGTTCGGCCATACACCTTGGCCGAACCCTATGGTTCCTTATCTTAAATAAACTAAAAATCATAAGATCACTTACCGGTTTCCGCGACTCCTTCGATTTTCCGTCGGTTGATCTTGTTCTTCCAAACCTTCTCTTCCTTAGCCTCTTCTCTTCCTTGGTCTTTCACAAACTAAGAACACCTCTTGCTGGTTGTTCTCTTTTTCTCTTGTTGTAGACGAGAATGAGACTTGAGAGATAGGGAGAGAGAGATCGGCCTTAATGTATAAGTGTTGCCATGCGCCCCTCCCTCTTTCTTTTATGAAAACCTTCCTTAATCCCAATTTAGAAGGTGCCTTGCGCCCCCTTCTTTTGTCTTATAAAACTCCACACGGCAACATCAATTATTTGAGTGTGAATGCCGTGAGCCCTTGTGTGTTGCCTCTTTTAAAACCTTCATTTACTCAAGAATATAAAGTGCCATGCGCCCCATGTTTGCCTCAATCCCTATTGCCGTGTGCAATATCCTTTAAATTAGCCATTGCTAATTAATCTTCCATTGGTTCATAACTTAGAAGATAGTGTGTGCCCTTTGATGCCTTTCTTTTATTGAACCTTCCCGTTAATCCTATCTTAGATTAGAAGGTGCCATGCCTCTCTAATTAGCCATTGCCGTGGGCCCCTTTAAAAAATATTCTAACATGATATGTGCATATCCCATGGATATGCATATCTCCCATTTGGCCCAAACAATATCCCATACATGGCCAAATGATATTTACCATTTAAATTCAACCCTATTTAATTTATTTGAAACCATTTACCAAAACCGTTGGATCTTAATTGGGCTAATGACCCAACTCTTTGCCCAATTTTGGATCCATAACTAATATTCACAAATTAAATGGATTATTTTCATATAAAATAATCAACTGAAAATCCGAGATGTTACACTATCTTAGCTGAGCAAGAGCTGATAGAGACAGTTCGGTTTGTGGACAACTGCCGAGGTCAAAGCGGGGGAAGTGATTTCCTCCCAAATAAGATATTCAGACCTAACTTTGGGAGACCCTCACCTTCTACTTGGGTCAACTGGAGGTTTTCGTCCCAATCAGCCCTCCACATTAGTATCCGTCTTTTAGGTTCCGCGTAGTGTTAACACATGTTTCCAGTGTGTCCAGCAGGCCATTTCAAGAGGGAGTGTCCGCAGAATAGTAGGTCTTCTAACTCCAGGGGTTCATTCCGTCCTCTTACTCGACCAGCTCATTCACAAGCATCCAGAGCATATAACCAGACAGGACGGGCACCCATTCCGACAGGATCTGGACGACTGTATACTTTGGTTCCTCCTCCAGAGACGGTGGATCACTAAATGATTCAAGGTATGGCAGTAATTGGTAGTTCCTATGCTTGTGCAGTATTTGATTCAGGAGCATCCCACTCCTTTGTATCTACTGCTTTCATATTTGCTACTGGTACCCTAGTACAACAATTGTCCACTGCACTCACAATTGTATCCCTTATTGGAGACACATCACTGGGACTGATTTGCACATCGGTAAACACTGAACTTGTTGGGTTCAGATTTGAGTTCAATTATCTGGTACTCGAGATGACAGAGTACGATATCATTTTTGGCCTGGATTGGTTGGCTAACTTCCAGGCCAACATTGACTGCCATCTCCGCAGGGTAATATTTTGGTCACCGGAGGGAAAACAATACGTGGTACATGCCGACAAACTAGAGCATCCCTATGACCAGGAGACTACATGAAGAATTGAACCACATTGTATTAAACAACATCAGGCTAGACAAGACGCCAATGGCTGAACTACCTGTGGTAGTGAAAGACTACGCAGAGGTATTTCCAACAGAACTCCCTAGGTTGCCACCAAAGAGAGAGATTGATTTCGAGATCAATCTGTATCCTGGCACTGCTCCAGTGTCATTGCCGTATTACCGAATGGCCCCAGCAGAGATGTTTGAGCTGAAAAAACAAATTGATGAGTTACTCAGACTGGGATGTATCCAGAACAAGCACATCATCTTGGGGAGCATCGGTATTATTTATGAAGAAAAAGGATGGTACGCTTCGAATGTGTGTAGATTATAGGAAATTGAATCAGCTACAGTCAGAAACAAGTACCCTCTACCCAAAATTGATGATATATTCGATGAACTCAGAGGTTCCAAGCATTTCTCCAAGATTGATCTGATGTCAGGCTACCATCAAATCGGTGTCAAGCATGAAGACATAGAGAAGACGGCTTTCAAAACTCGGTATGGACTATATGAGTATGTGATCATGCCGTTTGGACTAGCCAATGCACCAGTTGTGTTCATGGATCTAATGAACAGGATCTTTCATCCTTACTTGGATAGATTTGTAGTTGTTTTCATTGACGACATTCTGATTTATTTTAAAAGTTGGGAGGAGCATGCTGAACATTTGCGGATAGTTCTGGACACCCTGAAGAAGAATCAGTTGTATGGCAAAGCAAGCAAGTGCGAATTCTGGTTATTTGAGGTTAACTTCTTAGGGCATGTCATATCAGCGGAAGGAATAGCCGTGGACCCGGCTAAAGTGGCATGCAGTCAGAGACTGGAAAGCTCCAAGGAATGTGACCGTACCGCAGCTTTCTGGGATTGGTTGGTTGTTATTGGAAGTTTATTATGGACTTCTCCAAGATTGCATCTCCACTCACCCGACTGACTTAGAAAGGAGTCAAATTTGAATGGTCTAATGTATGCAATTGAAGATTCGAAGACCTGAAGGAGAGGCTTACGACTGCCCCTATTATGATTTTACCGGAAAGAGGCAAGGGCTATGAAGTATATTGTGATGCTTCATGAGAAGGACTTGGGTGTTCTCTCACTCAAAGTCAACACATAGTGACTTATGGTTCAAGGCAGTTGAAAATTCATGAACGCCACTATCCCACACATGATCTAGAATTAGCCTCAGTGATCTTCGCTCTCAAAAGCTGGAGACACTCTCTTTATGGCAAGAAGTTTGAGGTATTTTCAGATCACAAAAGTTTGAAATATCTGTTTGATCAGAAGGAACTCAATATGAGATGACGCAGATGGATGGAATATCTGCAAGACTTTGAGTTTGTACTTCGATATCATCCTGACAAGGCAAACAAAGTGGCAGACGCCCTCAGTCGCATGACACATGCAACAGTGGCCAGTTTGATTATGAAGGAATGAGAAATGCTGAATATCATTCCAGAGTTCACTTTGTACATCAAGAATCATGGTAGTATGTATAATCTGATCGTACGGTCCAACATGGTTTCCAAGATTGAGAATGAACAACGGACAGATCCGGAAGTGGAAGAGATATGGGCTAACATGTCTACCACTGAGGTTATACCAGAATGGGAATTACGACTGGGACAAGGTCTTTTAATCTGAGGCAGGACGTATGTGTCTCAAAGCTGTAGAAAATAGTTGTTGATTGAAGTACACCAAACAAAATACACTATTCATCTGGGTAACACCAAGATATATGATAACCTGAAAAGGCACTATTGGTGGCATGGACTCAAAAGAGATGTAGCATAGTTTGTTGCTCACTGCCTGACTTCTCAGCAGGTCAAGACGGAACATTGGAAGCCACCAGGATTGCTTAAACCCTTACCAGTGCTAGAGTGGAAATGGGAACATATTTCCATGGATTTTGTGACGGGGTTGCCACGGTCATCAAAGGGCAACGATGCAATATCGGTCGTGGTAGATCGATTGACCAAGTCTACACACTTTCTCCCAATCAAGATTACAGATTCATCTGAGACTCTGGGATGACAATATATCACTGATATCATCAGGCTACATGGTATCACTTGGACTATTGTGTCTGACAGAGATGGTCGATTCACTGGCAGGGTGTGGCAGAGCATGGAGTCAGCTAGGGGACGAATTTTGATTAGCACACGTTCCATCCACAGACTGATGGACAGTCAGAGAGAACAATAGAGACATTGGAGGACATGTTGAGAGCATGTATGTTAGACTTCAAAGGTGGATAGGAGGATCACTTACCACTGGTTGAGTTCACTTACAACAACTATTACCAGGCAAGCCTCCAGATGGTTCCATTCGAGGCGTTGTATTGTAGACCCTGTAGATCACCAGTGTGTTCGACAGAGGCCTGTGAGCCTGCACAGATTGGACCTGATCTAGTTGTAGAAATCAAAGAACAGATCAAGGTGATATGACAACATCTACTCACTGCTCAGAGTCGTCAGAAGAGCTATGCGACAAGAAAAGGAGATTCCTTGAGTTTGAAGTGGGACTTAGTATTCCTGAAAGTCTCACCATGAAAGGGACACATGCGATTCGGAAAGAAAGAGAAGTTGTCACCTAGATTTGTGGGACCCTTTCCAATCCAAAAGAGGGTGGGGGAAGTGGTGTATCAATTGAAACTTCCTCCACAGTTGTCATCTTTGCACGATTTGTTCCATATTTCTATGTTGAGGACATACAATCCTGATCCTTCGTATGTGAGTGACATGGGCAAGTGGGAACCAAATCCACCTCATCAAGTGAGGTGGCAAGTGATTTAATGCAACATGCATGGTCGGCTAACCATGGTTGACTTGGTCAACCATGGGTGAGTTCTATAACACCCCAGATTTTCAAGCTATGGATATATATGGAAATTGTCCATTTAATTTGTAAATTAATGGAGATGGACCTTAGATGGGCAAGGAGTTGGGTCAATTGGTCAATTAAGACCCAACGGATTATGAATAAGGTTCAATTGAAATAAATGGGTAAGATTTATTTAATTGGGTCAAGGTTCTCAATTGGGTCAAAAGTCCAATTGGGACCCGATGGATCATATATGAGCTAGTTAGAAGTAAATGGGTAAGGTTTGATAATTGGGTCTAATAACCAATTAAGATACAAGACATGAGATCCACCTCATCAAGTGAGGTGGCATGTAAATGAAATGGCTAAGTGGGACCCTAAAATACTATATGGTTCATAGTCGGCTGAGCCATGGTTGACTTGGTCAACCATGGGTGAGTTCAATAGAGTTGAGTTAATGAATGAGCTCAAGTGGGATAAATAATACTTGAGTTGGAAAGTGAATTCACATGAGTTGAGAATTTATTAATGTGAGTTGAAGTGCTGGAGTTGGAAAATGAGTTCATTTAAGTTGAGTTGAATTAAAATGAGTGGAGTGGGAAGATGGAGGGTTTCCATCTCAAAGGAGGAAACCCAAAAGGCACAATCAAGATGTACACGTTGGAGGTGGGAGTTTCATCTCATTGGATGAAACTCCAAAAGGATTATTATGAGGAGATGAAGGGTTTTTGGAGGTTACTCAAGGCATACCCATAGCACACGTTGGAAACATGGAGGGTTTCCATCTCAAGATGGAAACCCAAGGGTCAAACGGTGGGAGTGCTTCATCTCATGGATGAAACCACCAAATAGAACATTAAGGAGGGAGGTGAAGGGGCATGGGAGTTACAAAAGGGCATCACCAAAGGACACCACCTTTGGCCGACTCTCATTGATCAAGATAAGGGAGTTGGAGGGTTTTGATGTTACACAACACATACCCTTGCATACATGTTGGAACATGGAAGCCCAAGGGGCATATGGTTGGGAGTTTCATCTCATGGGATGAAACCCCCAAAGTAAGTATCAATGGGGAGGTGAAGAGTCATGGGAGTTACAAAAAGAGTATCAACCAAAGGATACCACCCTTGGCTGAATTATATTGAACAAACAAAGAGGATTCTTTGCTTCATCTCACTCTCAAGCTCTCACACAAGGCCGACCCGTCTCTCATTGACAAAAGACAAAGGACTTAAGAGTATTTTCTATCCCAAGTTTCCCTCTCTCTCTCAAACCTACACTCTCTTGGCCGAACCTTCTCTTTGGGTTTTCATTTCAAGACCTCTCAAGCTCATTCTCGGCCAAGGATCAAGGAGGAAGAAGAGGACTAAGGACGGAGAAGATTGGAGGAGCAAGAAGGAGTGAAAGAAACTGGAGGAGTCGCGGAATTGGTAAGTACATGATAAGATTTTATAAGCATGGAAAAGATAGTCAAGGAACATGGCTTGGCCATTGCATGGCCAAACCCTAAGCTATATGTATGAGAACCATCAAGGACAACACAAAGGGGTGGATGAGGTTCGGCCATGATGTATGGCCGAACCCCATCAAAAGAATATGATCATGGTTATATGACTTTTAGAATAATTTGCAGAACCATAGGGTTCGGTCATGTTGTATGGCCGAATTCCATGGAAGAATATCATTGGTTTAAATGGTTTTAAAGGTGGTTAAACCATGGAAAGGGTTAAGGATTTTAAAAGGTTTCAAAATTGAAGTATGTTAGTAATTGTTATGGGTTTTGAAGGATGAAAACCATGGAAGGTGGTTAATGATCTTTATAGGTTTTTAAAAAGGATCAATCATGGATGTATGATTTATTGAACCATAGGGTTTGGCCATGTTGTATGGCCGAACCCATGGAAGGTTGTTAGGGATTTAAAAGGTTTTAAAGGAGAGAAATAATGGAAGAATGTTGTTAATATCTAAATGATCTAAAGGGTGGAGAACCATGGACCATGGGTTCGGCCATGGTGTATGGCCGAACCCCATGAAGAAATATTGAATTATTTACATGTATTTAGATCATGGAAATAGGGAGGAATGTTGTTGATTCTTAAATGGTCTCAAATGTTATAATGATGAAGAGCCATGGACCATGGGTTCGGCCATGGTGTATGGCCGAACCCTATGGAGAAAAATCAATGGATGTATTATGGATCCTAGGGTTTAATTTATGAATTTAAGTGTATGATTAAACCTCCCATAGAGGGACTTGGTTTATGGATCTAGTGTTGGGAATGATTTAAGAAAAAAGAATGAAAGAAATGACATCATGGGTTTGGCCATGGTGAATGGCCGAACCCCATGAACCATTTTAATGAGTCATATATGGATTATGTCATGATAAATGAATGGATGATTAAATGGAGGATTTAATTATAGATCTATGTTTATGGATTGGCTATGGACTTAGGTATGTGTAAATAAAAGAAGTGATTAGCTACATGGGAAAGAAGTAAATATGACTGCATGATGTATGGCCGAACCCCATGGATCATTTTTTGGATTAAGGAATCATGTATGGATTTAGGGTTTCCATTAATGTAAAACTAATGGAATGATTATGTATATATAAGCTAAGTGGGTAGCCATGGAAAGATTAATGGCAAATGGGTAAATATGGGTGAAAATGATGGACCATGGGTTCGGCAATGGTGTATGGCCGAACCCCATGGAGAAGGTTTTATGGACTTAGGGTTTTTATGAATGTTAGATGATTAACTTATGTGTGTTTGGAATAATTAATCAAAGAGGGAATGACCTTGGACCCAAACCAAGTGAGTGAGGTTCTGCCATGTTGTATGGCCGAACCCCACTAAGGTGTGTTTATGGACTTAGACATGATTAGAAATCAAATGGAACATGGGTTTGATTGATTGATATGTAATAAGGTAACGAGACCTCACAAGCAGTGTACGATCAGTGATCGGTTTCCGGACAAAAACCAAGGACGTGTTAGTTGATCATTGGTAGGATTCTACCTCATTGATACCATGGGATATGTATGATGGTTTTAATTCATATTTTGATGAGTTATTTTGTATCAAATGTTATGTTTCAAATATGGATTTTTAATGCTATGGTTTGTATAATTGCATAGCATGTGGACATTTGCATCTCATGCATGGCATGGGAGGGATGAAATGTAACCGGAGTCCACGCTCCGTCGAGGGGTGCGTAAGGCAACCGTGGGGGATACCTTGATGATGAGTTTTCCATCAAGAGGATACTATGCTTTGTGAGGATACCTTGATGAGGAGCTTTCCATCAAGAGATGTTTTGTAATTGTGTTATGGCTGATGGGTGGGACTCATGGCATATGGCACCCATGGCATGGCATTGCATAAACATGATTATGATCTCTATTATCATGCACCGTTGCTGGTTTTTATCTGTATGATTGGATCTCTATTATCATACATTGTTTTGGATACGATGTTTTACAGATACGACATAATGTATTACATCTTATTTTTATACTAACCCATGTGTTGACCCTAATTGGAATATCTACTGGGCGCGTTGTCTAACGCCCTACTTCTATCCTAGTTGATGACACAGGAAATGGACGGAACAAATTATGTGATCGGAGCCAAGCTTAGGAGTTTGGATGATTAAGTTTCATTTTGTTTAAGTTACTCATGTATAATGTATTTGAGTAATTAGTTCGTGGGACTGTAATAACGTAGATTATTTGCTATGGTTTGAAATGTTAATTTTGGGATACTTTATGTAACACCCCGCCCTTTTCACTATGCCGAAAATCAGAGTCTATTTTATTTTTTTGTGAAATAAAGTGAAAGAGAGCGGGACGCCACGACGGGAACTAAGTCTGAGCTTCCGAAGCCCGACCCTTAACTGGCCAACCATACGTGTGCGTGGACCAAGTCCACTAAAATGGTTCACACGTACTCAAGTTAAACATTCGGAATAAATCATGAATGCGGAATATCAATAGGATAACAATCCTATTCCATTTTAGATAGCAAAGTAGTCCAACACTTAATAATATTTGCTTTAAGTTAAATATCCAAAATCAACCATCCAAACCATAGCAAATATATCTATGTTATTACATTCCCGACTACTAGTTACTCAAATACATTATCCATGAGTAACTTAAACAAAATGAAACTTTTATCATCCAAGCTCCTAAGCTTGGCTCCGACCACGTCCTCGTTCAGTCCATTCCCTGGGTCATCAACTAGGGTAGAAGTAGGGCGTTAGACAACGGGCCCAGTAGGTATTCCAATTAGGGTTAACACATGGGTTAGTACCAAAAATCCAGATATAATATATCATATCGTATCTGTAAAACATCGTATCCAAAACAGTGTATGATAATAGAGATCCAATCATATAGATAAAACCCACAACATATCACCAAAATATGTAGTATCCTCTTGATGGAAAACTCATCATCAAGGTATCCCCACAGTTGCCTTACGAACGCCCCGATGAAGTGTGGCCTCTGGTTACTTCTTGATGGGATAATGCACAACAAGGTACCCCTCACGAGTTACGGATGCCCCAACAGAGCGTGGGCCTCCGGTTACCTCTCTCACTTGATTTTGGTCTCTCTTTTGATTTAACCGATCACATCCAAGTACATCATTTTAAAAACCCTAACTCCACCAAATACACCTTAGTGGGGTTCGGCCATACAACATGGCCGAACCTCACTCCCTTGGTTTTGTGTCTCTTTTTAGTCCTTTGACCTTTACGTTAAGTCCAAGATCATTCCATTAGTTTTACATTAACCAATCATACATGAGTTAATCATCTAACATTCATAAAAGCCCTAAGTCCATAAAACTTTCCCCATGGGGTTCGGCCATACACCATGGCCGAACCCATGGTCCTTTCATTTTCGTCTTATTTACCTCTTTGCCATTATTTCCAACACCTCATGCTTAGGTCCAAAGCATAGATCCACAACTAAACATTTTCCATGGTTCAATAATACACTTAGGTCTCTTATACAAACCTAGATCCAAAACATAATCCATGGGGTTCGGCCATACACCATAGCCAAACCCATGGTCCTTTAATTTCACCATTTAGTCATTCTTTCCTTCCATATGTAATCACCTAATTTTACTTATCCATACTTAGATCCATACATGATCCATACCAAACATAGATCCATAAATGAATCCTCCATTTTCCTAGCTTAATCATTCATTCATTTAAACATGTATAAATCTCCACATGACCCATTAAAATGGTCCATGGGGTTCGGCCATACAACATGGCCGAACCCATGGTATTCATCTTCATCCTCCCTTTCTATTGTTTACAACATTTAAACCCATAATAAAGTCCCTCCATGTGGGGGGTGGGATGGGGGGGGGGGGGGGGGGGGGGGGGGGGGGTTTAATCATACACTTAGGTTTCTCATTTTAAAACATCATCTTCCATATTTTAAAGACTATTAAGATGTCCACATTTCTCCATCATCTTCATGGTCTAGATATATGTAAGTCCAACAATATCTCTCCATGGGGTTCGGCCATACACATGGCCGAACCCATGGACCATGGTTCTTCACCATTATAACCTTTGAGACCATTCAAAAAACAATAACATTCGTCCTTACTTCCATGATTTAATTACATGTAACCAATTCAATATTTCTCCATGGGGTTCGGTCATACAACATGGCTGAACCCATGGTCCATGGTTCTCCACCCTTTTACATCATTTAGACCCATTTACCACCATTAACATTTACCATCACCCATCCATCATTCTCATCTTTAAAATCCTTCGAACATCAACAATATGCCTTCATAGGGTTCGGCCATGGTGTATGGCCCAACCCATGGTCCAAGGTTCTTCACCATATAACATTTTAGACCATTTAAAATGATTAACAATTCTCCATTATTTCCCTCCTTTAAAACCCTTTCAAATCATTGACATACAACCATTTTAAAACCTTTTAAAATCCTTAATACCTTTCCATGGTTTAACCACCTTTAAAACCATTTAAACCAATGATGTTCTTCCATGGGGTTCTGTAACGCCCGCCCCTTTTCACCGAAAATCAGAGTTTATTTTTTATTTTTTTACATAAAAGTGACAAAGGGCACGGACGTCACGACGCGAGTTAAGTTCCGAGCTTCTAAAGCCCGGCCCTTAACTAGCCAACCCTACGCGTGCGTGGAACATAAATCCACGAGTACGGTTCACGCGTAGAAAGAAAGCTCGCAACACATAAAAATCAATGCGGATGATAATAGACACTATTCTACCAATTTTCAAATAGCAGGGAAGAGATATCCATTAAATTACTAAAATGCCCTCATACTGTACTATCCAAAATAATTTATAAAACATAGCAAGACATCTAAGTTATTACATTTCCGACAGGCTAAATTATACAAATACACATTTTCCCAAAATAAACTTAAACAAAATAATTAGTCCGCCTTCCCAAGCTCCTAAGCTTGACTCCCGTCCTGTCCTTCCGTTCCGCCATCTCCTGCATCGTCAGCTAGGGTAGAAGTAGGGCGTTAGAACACGCGCCCAGTAGGACTCCGAGTAGGGCTAGCACATGGATTAGTAATAACAGCATGCAGATAATATTATAGAAAAACCATGCACTTTGGGCAATGTCATGCAATGGGTGTTCTATGTCATGAATCCCACCCATCAATCTCATCCTCATTCTACAATGTCCTTTTTTCAACCATCCATAGTGTCCCAAATAAAATCCATACCATCATCGTGCTATGACCCTCTTGATGGAAAAGCCTCATCAAGATGCGGTCCACACTAGGCCTCTCCCCTTGATGGAAAAACCATCATCAAGGTATCATAGTTACAAGAGTCCCCCCTTGATGGCAAAGCCTCATCAAGGTATAATAATACATATGTGAAATGTCCCCATGCTGTTTATCGGTCGCCCCGACAGAGCATGGACTCCGGTTTCATTTCATCCTTCCCCTGTCATATGCCTCCCATGCCATGCATGAGATGTAGATGCCATATGCCATGTAATATATGAAATTCAATAGTAATAAAACCCATCTTAAAACAATTACAAGATTACCAACTAAATCAAAGGGAAACCATCCCACAATATTTAATCCAAACCCATCGTAAGCATTCACATAATTTCCAAAATAATTTAAAGGAAAACATCACAAGATGCATAATCCAAAACTCATCTTAAAGACAACCACATGCTTTCCAAAATAAATTAAAGAAAACATCACCCAATCCATGGCTTACAAAAATGTAGGAATCCTACCGAATACCGACTCGCGTCTTTATTTCGTTTTCGTCCGACAATCCGGCTACCGACTTGCGTACCGCTCGCGCTATCCGGTACCTTATTAAATTACCAAATCAATCCAAGTTTTAATCATTTCCAAGCCCGTAAATCATAACTTAGTGGGTTTCTTCATTTTAGCCCATATTTACCATTTTTGCCACTACCCTTCACATAAACAATATTTCATTAATTCATGCCTACTTAAGCCCAAAATTTAATCCACAACTTAGGTCCTTAACTTAGGTCCATTATTGACTTACCAAAACATTAAAATTTGTCATGTAATTAATCTAACCATTACTCAGTTAAACCCATTCAAACCCCATACTTAATCACATATATACCCATTGACTTTAAACCCAAATTGATTTACAATTTGGGGCATGGGTTCGGCCATACACCATGGCCGAACCCATGATGTTCCTTTCTCCATTTTTTTCTTGGGTCTAAAAAGATCAAATTCATCAAATCCTTTCATGGGATTTACCTCATGCATTTGACTACTACGAGTGCATTATTCATTCATTTCATTTGGAGACCACAAACACCATTCACCATTCAATTTAAATCATTCATTAGGTCATCCTAATGCACCCAAGCTCATGTCCAATATACATGGGGTTCGGCCATGTACCATGGCCGAACCCATGGTTCTTCAATGTGGCTAATAATTACCATTTTGCCACTCTCCCTTCCATGTTTAATCATTCACCCATTCATGTATATTTTAAGTCTACAATTCATCCATAACTTAGATCCATTAAGGATTCACTAACCATGACCCAACATGAAACAAAATCAGCCATCTAATTTAATAAAATTTTCCATCATCTAAACGCAAACATGGACCCAACCTTAGCTCATACAACGACTTACAAAATGGGTCATGGGTTCGGCCACACACCATGGCCGAACCCATGATGTCTTGTTCCCCATTTTCCTTGAATCTTTTGGCGCATTTTAGATCTATCACAAGTCTTCCCATGAGAGGTTTTAAATCATGCATCTAAACCATATTCTTAACCCCATTTGGATCATTACACTTGTTCGTTTAAAAACCCTAAATTTATCAACACATTATCCTTTAAACCCACCATTTAATCATCATTTCATCACCATAGGGTTCGGCCAATACCATGGCCGAACCCATGGTTCAAGGCTCATTCCCTCCATGCATTTCAAAACCATAAGACTCCATTGCATTTTTATCATAAACTCATTTTAAAACCTTACTCCCATGCATTCATTAAAACCCTAAATTCATTAATCAAAAACCCTCATTGTCTTCCATCCATAAAACCCTAACCAATTAAACCAACCACCAAATCACCCACCATGGGGTTCGGCCATACTACATGGCCGAACCCTATGGCCCATGATTCTTATTCCAAGCACCCCATTCCATGCTCAATTCCATAAATTACACAATGCACATACTACATTTACTTATTTCTTTTCCCTAACCCTAATTCACCCATTTAGGGTTTTCTCCATCTTCCACCCTTCCATTTGATGGATCTAAATTCCATAGCATAAAATTATCTATCCACCATTTATTTCACAAAAATAAATTCCAATTCTTACACCCTAAAATTCCAAAATTTCTTGTTTAAGAAACACTTACAATCCGTCGTCTCCTCCGATTTCCGTCACTCCCGTCGGTCTCCGTAGCCTCCTCTCTCCTTCCTTTTGATCTTTGGTAGGTCAAGATTCTTGATTAATTGTGGCAATCCCCAACCCTAGAATCGGCCAAAGTAGAGCTTAAATTGAGAGAGGGAAAGGGAGAGATGATGAGAGGGGAGGGAATAACCTTAATCTTAGAGTAATTTTTTTTTTTTTTAGATTTCCACTTCTTCCTTCTCTCCTCTTCTCCTTAGCTCTCTTCCTTAATTTTCTTCTTCTCTTCTCCTTCCTAGTGTGGGACGGCCATGGGAGAGTGAAAGATTAAAATGAGAATGAAAAGAGAGGGAGAAAGGAAAAGATGAGACTTAACTCCCTTTGGTAACTTAACCTACACTTTACATTAACTAACTCACCAACCTTATGAGATATTTTCTTAGATATTTTAATTGCTTTACGGTGGTGGTTATCTAAACCACCACCAAGCCCAACGTGTTTTGTACTTGAGGTTGAGATGAGGTATTTTGGTTTTCACCTCTTGACCCCACTTTGACCACTTCACTTAAATAATTTTAATCATTTAATATTTAGATATTTAGGTTACTTTAATTTCCATTTATTTATTTAAATCACCTTTATATACCCACCCATGGTTGACCAATTCAACCATGGTGGTCGGCCCCACCAAACCTTGGCCCACACGCTACCTCACTTGATGAGGTGGAGGTGGGTCCCACTTGGCCACATTACCTTGATTTAATTCCAAATAACTTAGGTGATTTAAATTCATTGAATTCACTCTAAGTGGATTACCATTGGGCCTATGGCCCAATTACATTTCCATCTAGCCCATTTACCTTAGAGCATAACCATCTTGATCCATTGGGTCCCAAATAGGTATTTTACCCAATTTGATCATTCTTGACCCATTTAAACAAATTTAAATCCAAATCATAGTCTATTGGGCCACACTTGGGCCTTTATCCAAATTTTGGCCCATTTACCATTTACTCCACCAATTTTCCAATTTCCATCGTTAAAATACATAATATTCACATTTATATTAATTCACAAATTCCGAGACCTTACAGGTTCGGCCTGTAAGATCTCGGAATTTGGGAATTAATATAAATGTGAATATTATTTATTTAAATGATGGAAATTAGAAAATTGGTGGAGTAAATGGCAAATGGGCCAAAATAGGATAAAGGCCCAAGTGTGGCCCAATAGACTATGGTTTGGATTTAAATTTATTTAAGTGGGTCAAGAATGGTCAAATGGGGTCAAATATCCATTTGGGACCCAATGGGTCAAGATGGTTATGCTCTAAGGTAAATGGGCTAGATGGAAATGTAATTGGGCCATGGGCCCAATGGTGATCCATTTAGAGTGGGCTAAATGAAATTTAATCACCCTAAGTAATTTGGAATTTAACAATGGTGGCGTGGCCAAGTGGGACCCACCTCCATCTCATCAAGTGAGGTGGCGTGTGGGCCAATGATTGGTGGGGCCGGCCACCATGGTTGACTTGGTCAACCATGGGTGGAATAATGGGAATTAGGTTAAATAAAAATGAATTAACCTAAGTTAATTACCAAATTAATTAAATACTTAAATTAATAAGTTAGTGGCTAAATGGGGTTAGATTGGTCAAATGGAGACCAAGCTACCCCACCTCAAAATGTTAAACACGTTGGGCATGGTGGTGGTTTAGATAACCACCACCATAAAGCAAATAAGAGATATTTAAAAATATCTAAGAAAATATCTTAGGGTTGGTGGAGTAATAAATGGTAAAACAAGTTAAGTCCATTTTTTATTTACCATTTCTTATTCTCTTTTCATTCTACTCTATCCATTTTCATTCTCCCATGGCCGTCCTCTACATGTCCAAGTGAAGGAGAATAAAAGAGAGGAGCTCAAGGAGAGAACAAAGAAGTAAAAACTTGGTGCAAAAATTTATCTAAGGTTAAGGTCATCATCTTTCCTCTTTTCCTCTCTCAATTCAAACCTAACATGGCTGATTCTAGGGTTGGGAGTTGCCACCCTTGATCAAAGATCTTGACCTATCAAAGATCAAGAGGAAGGAGAGAGGAGGCCAAGGAAACCGACGGGAGAGGCGGAAATCGGAGAAGACGTCGGATAGTGAGTATTTCTTAAATAAAAGAATTTTGGATTTTAGGGTTTAAGAAATGGAATTTATTTTTGTGAAATTAATGGTGGATAGGTGATTTTATACTATGGAATTTAGATACATTAAATGGAAGGGTGGAAGATGGAGAAAACCCTAAATGGGTGAATTAGGGTTAGGGTTAGGGTAAGAAATTGGAAAAATATATTGTGTGCATTGTGTGATTGATTAAATTGAGCATGGAATTGGGTACTTGGAAATAAGAATCATGGGCCATAGGGTTCGGCCATGTAGTATGGCCGAACCCCATGGTGGGTGATTTGGTGGTTGGTTTAAATTGCTTAGGGTTTTAAGAATGGAAGTCAATGTGGGTTCTTGATTAATGAATTAGAGTTTTAATGAATGCATGGGAGTAATGTTTTAAGATAATTGTATGATGAAAAATGCAATGGAATGGTATGATTTTAAAATGCATGGATGGAAGGAAATTTGAACCATGGGTTCGGCCATGGCATAGGGCCGAACCCTATGGTGATGAAATGGTGATTAAATGAAGGGTTTAAAGGGTAATGTGCTGATGAATTTTGGGTTTCAAGTGAACAAAAGTGATGATCCAAATGGGTATATATGTGATTAAGTATGGGGTTTGAATGGGTTTAAATGAGTAATGATTAGATTAATTACATGACAAATTTTAATGTTTTGGTAAGTCAATAATGGACCTAAGTTAAGGACCTAGGTTGTGGATCAATTTTGGGCTTAAATAGGCATGAATGAATGAGTAATTGGTTATCTAAAGGGGTAGTGGCACAAATGGTAATTATTGGCTAAAATGAAGAAACTCACTAAGTTATATTTTATGGGCTTGGAAATGATTAAAACTTGGATTGATTTGGTAATTTAATAAGGTACCGATAGCGCGAGTGGTACGCGAGTCGGTAGCCGGATTGTCGGACGAAAACGAAATAAAGACGCGAGTCGGTATTCAGTAGGATTCCTACCTTTTTGTAAGCCATGGATTGGGTGATGTTTTCTTAAATCTATTTTGGAAATCATGTGGTTGTCTTTAAGATAAGTTTTGGATTATGTATCATGTGATGTTTTACTCTAAATTATTTTGGAAATTATGTGAATGCTTATAATGGGTTTTGGATTAAATATTGTGGGATGGTTTCCCTTTGATTTAGTTGGTAATCTTATAATTGTTTTAAGATGGGTTTTATTACTATTGAATTTCATATATTACATGGCATATGGCATGTACATCTCATGCATGGCATGGGAGGCATATGACAGGGGAAGGATGAAATGAAACCGGAGTCCATGCTCCGTCGGGGCGACCGATAAACAGCATGGGGACATTTCACATGTGTATTATTATACCTTGATGAGGCTTTGCCATCAAGGGGGACTCTTGTAATTATGATACCTTGATGATGGTTTTCCATCAAGGGGGAGGTTGTATGTATTGGTATACCTTGATGATGGTTTTTCCATCAAGAGGGGGATGCCTAGTGTGGACCGCATTTTGATGAGGCTTTTCCATCAAGAGGGTCAAAGCACGATGATGGTATGGATTTTATTTGGGACACTATGGATGGTTGAAAAAGGGACATTGTAGAATGAGGATGAGATTGATGGGTGGGATTCATGACATAAAACACCCATTGCATAACATTGCCTAAAATATATGGTTTTTCTATAATATTATCTGCATGCTGTTATTACTAATCCATGTGCTAGCCCTACTCGGAGTCCTACTTGGCGCGTGTTCTAACGCCCTACTTCTACCCTAGCTAACGATGCAGGAGATGGCGGAACGGAAGGACAGGACGGAAGTCAAGCTTAGGAGCTTGGGAGGGCGGACTAATTATTTTGTTTAAGTTTATTTTGGGAAAATGTGTATTTAAATAATTTAGCTTGTCGGAAATGTAATAACTTAGATGTCTTGCTATGTTTTATAAATTATTTTGGACAGTACAGTATGAGGGTATTTTAGTAATTTAATGGATATCTTTTCCCTGCTATCTGAAGATTGGTAGGATAGTGTCTATTATCATCCGCATTGATTTTTATGTGTTGCAAGCTTACTTTCTATGCGTGAATCGTACTCGTGGATTTATGTTCCACGCACGCGTAGGGTTGGCCAGTTAAGGGCCGGGCTTTAGAAGCTCGGAACTTAACTCGCGTCGTGTCGTCCGTGCCCTTTGTCAATTTTATGTAAAAAAAAAAAAATAGACTCTGATTTTCAGGTGAAAAGGGGCGAGAGTTACAGTTGGTATCAGAGCGAATTCGGAAGAATGAATCTCTCGAAGTAAGATTAAGACAGGTTGCACGTCTCACTAACGGCTAAGAATCCCAACCGACCGACTCTTCGGAGTCCGCTGCACTGGGACCGAGTTAATTTACTTCGATTGACTCAAACTGAAGTGTTTAATCTGAGAACAACAATTGACGGAAAGGAATGATAGCAAGGGAAGAAAGATTCATTCTAGGAGAGATTTATTGAAACATAGCAAGATAGGGTTTACTTCCCCAGAAATGAGAAAACATCTAGGTTTTTCCCCCAATTGATGAAACAGTACTAGATTTATCAGAGATAGCAAAGTAGGATGTATTTCCCCGGTATTCTCAATTTGAACAACAGACAATAGCAATTTAGAGATTCCCCCCCCAGAGACAAAGGAAAAACAAGTGTGCTTATTTGGCAACTTTCCCCAAACAAAGTACATTGTGATATACATAAGAAATTCCCCAAAAACCTAGATTGTTTTTATTGGAAATTGTAGTTGATGATTTTTGGGTTCTAATTGTATTCTATGAATACAGGTATGTCAAATGAAGGGGAGTGTACGGAATTATGGGATAAGGGAACCCCTAGCTGTTTCATAGATTTGGTGTCTGCTTCTAGCATAGCAGTTAGCCTGGACTTTCAGGAGGGACCTCCCGAGGAAGATGAAGAGGATTTAGCATCTCTTCCTGAGGAGAATATGGAAGACTTTCCAATGATAAGAGAGTCGATAGGGGAAATGGAACCCGATTGTATGCGCGAGTTGTGCAACCAGGTTGGGCACAACTGCACATACTATCCTTACCCTCTTGAAGTGGTATGTCCGATTTGTGGACTACATAGACACGGGAAAAAAAGGACTAACTGTCCCTATATTGGAAGATAATTAATGATTTTGGGGTTTTAAATGAAGGAAATAAGTGTGATAGTAAATTGCACAAGCATACTTGTATTGTGAGTGCATGTGAATATACATGTGTTGAATTCTTATTATTGAGTGTATGAGGTAATGAAGTGAGGAAAGAGTATGAAAAAAAAAATGTACAACGATGAACTGCATGCATCAAATGAGGATAAGGGGCATGAACTTTTGATGTGGGGTATATGTTGCATATGCTTATGAGTGAGGTAAATGTGAATAAAAAGGGTGGGGAGTATTTGTTAATGTGATGTATGGGTATACTTGGGGGATGGTACAATGGCTTTTAGAAATGGTTTTTATATTGGTGATAACCCATGGTTTGATAATTTGTCATGACCAAGTGAAGAGATTTATATTATGACATATAATGGGTGATGATGTAAACGCTTTGTGAAGGGGTATAAGAGGTTCTCATGTGAACAAAGTGCCATTTGAGAGATGTTGGATAAACAATGTACTTGAAAGAGACCGGAATGCATGGGTTAACTTGCCACATGAAACTCATGAGAAGATGATATTATGAGGAGAATGTGAAGGGTCTAGCTTGCAAAGACTAATATATTGTATAAAATATATATATATATATATATCTTGTATGTATAATGCAATTGCCTTCTCCCAATGTGTTGTGGAGATTATGAACGAGTGATGATAGGCCTTGAAATGGGTTTATGGCCTTAAAAAGCATGAATGAATGATGGACCATGAACTTATGAAAATATTTTATTTAGTGATTGCATGAGGATTCCTTATGATGTTACTAAGTTGTGAATTATCAAGTGTTGCAATGAGTTTATATGATGTTACTTTGATAATTGGTGGTATTCAATGAATAGGCATTGAGGAACAAGGATGTGTTATAGACTATGTGTATGATGATGAGTTGATAAAGTGCCGGGAGTTGTGAATATGTAGTATGCATGAAGAGGCCGTGTTATGCCAATGCGTTTGATAGGAAACCTAGGTGGGGCTGATGAATAATTCCAAAGTTAGGGATTTGTGGATAGTCATGGATGATCTTCGAATGTATTGGGATGACTTGCTTTGGATGAGTAGGATTGTTATATCAAAAATCTTTAGGTGTATGCTGGAAATGGGGTAGAGTAACCTAATCATAATTATGTTGAATCACTAGATCTCCTTAAAATGTTATTTCTTATGTTACCTCAAGTTGTTGTTTGATGTGAATGGAGGTGAAAGATCTGGTTACACATGAATTGTGTTATTCGAAGATTGTGTGTGATTTCAATTCTACGTGGCCTGCTAATGAAGGAATATGAACCGTATGATGTGGTAACCATTGATAACGTAGGCATGTAGGGTGGAATTTGGTGGTTGGTGAAATTGGTAATACTTGTGAATATTTTAGTGGTGAATGGGCACTATTTGACATAATCTAAGTAAGCTTAGATATATCACTGTTTTTATGGAATCTATGAAAATATGTGGAATAATCCAGAAGGGTAGGAAATTAGTATCTATATGAATTGGATTGATGTCGGGTATTGGTATTGTAGGAGTTATGAACAAAAAGGGTTAGTCACATAGTGGCTTATATGCAAATAAAGGTATGATTGCTTTTGAGAGAGAGACCTAAGGGAAAGGTTAAGAGTCTAGTGAAACTTGAATGGGAAGCTATGTGCGACTGCCGAGTGAGATTGATCACCTGACTCTGTAGTTGGCCGATGGAATTCCAGGAGGGTGAAGCTAGAAACCTAGTTAAAATGGAATCAACAATGGACTTGAGCATAGGCTCGTACTGGCAGACTAACTCACACGAAGAGTAGGCAAAAGAACGTATTGAAGGAGTACGTATGGGAAATGTTTTGGCAACAAATAAAGTGAAATAGAATACATTAATCTACATAAAATCCCAAATGGATTCATAAGGAAAAGAGATAATACGAGACAAAGTAAATTCTGCAAAAAAAAAAACTCATAGGTTGATATGAGTGGTGTTGATGTAATTAAGAGGTACTTGACACAATTAAACGGGAACGGCGAATAAACCCAGAAATGGAGATAATGAATCAAGATATTCGCAGGCGAGGTAGTACCGGAATAAGAATTACGACCGGAACAGGGTCTTTTATTCCGAGGTAGGACATATGTGCCTGAGAGCTGCAGAAGGGAGTATTGGTTGAGGCACACTAAGCCAGGCTCTCTACCCATCCGGACAACGCCAAGATGTACCATGATCTTAAGAGGCACTAGTGGTGGCATGGACTCAAGAGAGATGTGGCAGAGTTTGTGCTCGCTACACTAACTTGTTGGCAGGATAAGGCGGAACATCGGAAGCCACCGGGTTTACTCAAACCCTTACCAGTGCCGGAGTGGAAATGGGAGCATGTAGCTATGAGCTTTGTAACAGGGCTACTAAGGTCATCTAGGGGCAACGATGCAATATGGGTCGACGGTACATCCGAAATATTATCGAACTACATGGTGTACCCCGGACTATTGTGTCCGACAGAGATGGCCGATTCAATAGCAGAGTATGGCAGAGCGTGCAATCGGCTATGGGGACCGATGTGTTGACCAGCACAACATTCCACCCATAGACTGATGGACAGTCGGAAAGGACAATACAGATATTGGAGGATATGCTGAGAGCATGTATGCTGGATTTTAAGGGTGGATGGGAGGATCATTTGCCATTGGTGGAGTTCTCTTACAATAATAGTTACCAGGCAAGCCTCCGGATGGCTTCGTTCGAGGCCTTATACGGCAGGCCATGTAGATCACCAGTGTGTTGGACAGAAGCTGGTGAGCCTGCGTTGATTGGACTGGAGTTGGTTGCAGAAATTACAGCGCAGATTAAATTGATACGGCAACATCTGCTCACCGCACAAAGCCGACAGAAGAGTTACGCCGACAAAAGGAGAAGGTTCCTCGAATTTGAGGTGGGGGACTTGGTGTTTTTGAAAGTCTCACCACGGAAGGGACACATGAGATTTGGAAAGAAGGGGAAACTGTCACCTAGATTTGTGGGACCGTTTCCAATCTTGAAGAGGGTGGGGTGGGGGGGGGGGGGGGGGGGTAGCTTATCAGTTGGCGCTCCCTCCGCAGTTATCATCATTACATGATGTATTCCATGTGTCTATGTTGAGGAAGTACAACCCTGATCCTTCACATGTATTGAATATTCAAGACATCGATGTGCAAAGCGATGTGACATATGTGGAGAAGCCGGTCAGAATAGTCGGGAGTGAGCAAAGGGTGCTGCGGAACCGGGCCATTCAGTTCGTCAAGGTGGTATGGGAACGACATGATAATGAAGAAACCACCTGGGAACTTGAGTCGGAGATGAGAGCCTCTCATCCGGAACTCTTTGTGTAAGATGTTTTGAACCTCTACTTCGCTCGAATTTTCAGGACAAAAATTTTAAAAGAGGATTGTATTGTAAGATCTCGGAATTTGGGAATTAATATAAATGTGAATATTATTTAAATGATGGAAATTAGAAAATTGGTGGAGTAAATGGCAAATGGGCCAAAATAGGATAAAGGCCCAAGTGTGGCCCAATAGACTATGGTTTGGATTTAAATTTATTTAAGTGGGTCAAGAATGGTCAAATGGGGTCAAATACCCATTTGGGACCCAATGGGTCAAGATGGTTATGCTCTAAGGTAAATGGGCTAGATGGAAATGTAATTGGGCCATGGGCCCAATGGTGATCCATTTAGAGTGGGCTTAATGAAATTTAATCACCCTAAGTAATTTGGAATTTAACAATGGTGGTGTGGCCAAGTGGGACTCACCTCCACCTCATCAAGTGAGGTGGCGTGTGGGCCAATGATTGGTGGGGCCGGCCATCATGGTTGACTTGGTCAACCATGGGTGGAATAATGGGAATTAGGTTAAATAAAAATGAATTAACCTAAGTTAATTACCAAATTAATTAAATACTTAAATTAATAAGTTGGTGGCTAAATGGGGTTAGATTGGTCAAATGGAGACCAAGCTACCCCACCTCAAAATGTTAAACACGTTAGGCATGGTGGTGGTTTAGATAACCACCACCATAAAGCAAATAAGAGATATTTAAAAATATCTAAGAAAATATCTTAGGGTTGGTGGAGTAATAAATGGTAAAACAAGTTAAGTCCATTTTTTCTTTACCATTTCTTATTCTCTTTTCATTCTACTCTCTCCATTTTCATTCTCCCATGGCCATCCTCTACATGTCCAAGTGAAGGAGAATAAAAGAGAGGAGCTCAAGGAGAGAACAAAGAAGTAAAAACTTGGTGCAAAAATTTATCTAAGGTTAAGGTCATCATCTTTCCTCTTTTCCTCTCTCAATTCAAACCTAACATGGCTGATTCTAGGGTTGGGAGTTGCCACCCTTGATCAAAGATCTTGACCTATCAAAGATCAAGAGGAAGGAGAGAGGAGGCTAAGGAGACCGACGGGAGAGGCGGAAATCGGAGAAGACGTTGGATAATGAGTATTTCTTAAATAAAAGAATTTTGGATTTTAGGGTTTAAGAAATGGAATTTATTTTTGTGAAATTAATGGTGGATAGGTGATTTTATACTATGGAATTTAGATACATTAAATGGAAGGGTGGAAGATGGAGAAAACCCTAAATGGGTGAATTAGGGTTAGGGTTAGGGTAAGAAATTGGAAAAATATATTGCGTGCATTGTGTGATTGATTAAAGCCCATGCTTGGTGGTTGGGAAAATTAATGGTGAAGTGTAACTTAAGCAAACCTTGGGATGAGATGGGTTTTTTGTAAGGTCTCGGAATTTGTGAATTAATATAAATGTGAATATTATGTATTTTAATTATGGAAATTGGAAAATTGGTGGAGTAAATGGTAAATGGGCCAAAATTTGGATAAAGGCCCAAGTGTGGCCCAATAGACTATGATTTGGATTTAAATTTATTTAAATGGGTCAAGAATGGTCAAATTGGGTCAAATACCCAGTTGGGACCCAATGGATCAAGATGGTTATGCTCTAAGGTAAATGGGCTAGATGGAAATGTAATTGGGCTATAGGCCCAATGGTAATCCACTTAGAGTGAATTCAATGAATTTAAATCACCTAAGTTATTTGGAATTAAATCAAGCTAATGTGGCCAAGTGGGACCCACCTCCACCTCATCAAGTGAGGTGGCGTGTGGGCCAAGGTTTGGTGGGGCCGACCACCATGGTTGAATTGGTCAACCATGGGTGGGTAAATAAAGGTGATTTAAATAAATAAATGGAAATTAAAGTAACCTAAATATCTAAATATTAAATGATTAAAATTATTTAAGTGAAGTGGTCAAAGTGGGGTCAAGAGGTGAAAACCAAAATACCTCATCTCAACCTCAAGTACAAAACACGTTGGGCTTGGTGGTGGTTTAGATAACCACCACCGTAAAGCAATTAAAATATCTAAGAACATATCTCATAAGGTTGGTGAGTTAGTTAATGTAAAGTGTAGGTTAAGTTACCAAAGGGAGTTAAGTCTCATCTTTTCCTTTCTCCCTCTCTTTTCATTCTCATTTTAATCTTTCACTCTCCCATGGCCGTCCCACACTAGGAAGGAGAAGAGAAGAAGAAAATTAAGGAAGAGAGCTAAGGAGAATAGGAGAGAAGGAAGAAGTGGAAATCTAAAAAAAAAAAAATTACTCTAAGATTAAGGTTATTCCCTCCCCTCTCATCATCTCTCCCTTTCCCTCTCTCAATTTAAGCTCTACTTTGGCCGATTCTAGGGTTGGGGATTGCCACAATTAATCAAGAATCTTGACCTACCAAAGATCAAAAGGAAGGAGAGAGGAGGCTACGGAGACCGACGAGAGTGACGGAAATCGGAGGAGACGACGGATTGTAAGTGTTTCTTAAACAAGAAATTTTGGAATTTTAGGGTGTAAGAATTGGAATTTATTTTTGTGAAATAATGGTGGATAGATAATTTTATGCTATGGAATTTAGATCCATCAAATGGAAGGGTGGAAGATGGAGAAAACCCTAAATGGGTGAATTAGGGTTAGGGAAAAGAAATAAGTAAATGTAGTATGTGCATTGTGTAATTTATGGAATTGAGCATGGAATGGGGTGCTTGGAATAAGAATCATGGGCCATAGGGTTCGGCCATGTAGTATGGCAGAACCCCATGGTGGGTGATTTGGTGGTTGGTTTAATTGGTTACGGTTTTATGGATGGAAGACAATGAGGGTTTTTGATTAATGAATTTAGGGTTTTAATGAATGCATGGGAGTAAGGTTTTAAAATGAGTTTATGATAAAAATGCAATGGAGTCTTATGGTTTTGAAATGCATGGAGGGAATGAGCCTTGAACCATGGGTTCGGCCATGGTATTGGCCGAACCCTATGGTGATGAAATGATGATTAAATGGTGGGTTTAAAGGATAATGTGTTGATAAATTTAGGGTTTTTAAATGAACAAGTGTAATGATCCAAATGGGGTTAAGAATATGGTTTAGATGCATGATTTAAAACCTCTCATGGGAAGACTTGTGATAGATCTAAAATGCGCCAAAAGATTCAAGGAAAATGGGGAACAAGACATCATGGGTTCGGCCATGGTGTGTGGCCGAACCCGTGACCCATTTTGTAAGTCGTTGTATGAGCTAAGGTTGGGTCCATGTTTGTGTTTAGATGATGGAAAATTTTATTAAATTAGATGGCTGATTTTGTTTCATGTTGGGTCATGGTTAGTGAATCCTTAATGGATCTAAGTTATGGATGAATTGTAGACTTAAAATATACATGAATGGGTGAATGATTAAACATGGAAGGGAGAGTGGCAAAATGGTAATTATTAGCCACATTGAAGAACCATACATGGCCGAACCCCATGTATATTGGACATGAGCTTGGGTGCATTAAGATGACCTAATGAATGATTTAAATTGAATGGTGAATGGTGTTTGTGGTCTCCAAATGAAATGAATGAATAATGCACTCGTAGTAGTTAAATGGATGAGGTAAATCCTATGAAAAGATTTGATGAATTTGATGTTTTTAGACCGAAAAAAAAAAATGGAGAAAGGAACATCATGGGTTCGGCCATGGTGTATGGCCGAACCCATGCCCCAAATTGTAAATCAATTTGGGTTTAAAGTCAGTGGGTATATATGTGATTAAGTATGGGGTTTGAATGGGTTTAAATGAGTAATGGTTAGATTAATTACATGACATATTTTAATGTTTTGGTAAGTCAATAATGGACCTAAGTCAAGGACCTAAGTTGTGTATTAAATTTTGGCCTTAAGTAGGCATGAATTAATGAAAAATTGTTTATGTGAAGGGTAGTGGTAAAAATGGTAAATATGGGCTAAAATGAAGAAACCCACTAAGTTATGATTTACGGGCTTGGAAATGATTAAAACTTGGATTGATTTGGTAATTTAATAAGGTACCGGATAGCGCGAGCGGTACTCAAGTCGGTAGCCGGATTAGTTGGACGAAAACGAAATAAAGACGCGAGTCGGTATTCGGTAGGATTCCTACATTTTTGTAAGCCATGGATTGGGTGATGTTTTCTTTAATTTATTTTGGAAAGCATGTGGTTGTCTTTAAGATGAGTTTTGGATTATGCATCTTGTGATGTTTTCCTTTAAATTATTTTGGAAATTATGTGAATGCTTATGATGGGTTTGGATTAAATATTGTGGGATGGTTTCCCTTTGATTTAGTTGGTAATCTTATAATTGTTTTAAGATGGATTTTATTACTATTGAATTTCATATATTACATGGCATATGGCATCTACATCTCATGCATGGCATGGGAGGCATATGACAGGGGAAGGATGAAATGAAATCGGAGTCCATGCTCCGTCGGGGCGACCGATAAACAGCATGGGGACATTTCACATATGTATTATTATACCTTGATGAGGCTTTGCCATCAAGGGGGGACTCTTGTAATTATGATACCTTGATGATGGTTTTTCCATCAAGGGGGGATGCCTAGTGTGGACCGCATCTTGATGAGGCTTTTCCATCAAGAGGGTCATAGCACGATGATGGTATGGATTTTATTTGGGACACTATGGATGGTTGAAAAAAAGGACATTATAGAATGAGGATGAGATCGATGGGGTGGGATTCATGACATAGAACACCCATTGCATGACATTGCCCAAAGTGCATGGTTTTTCTATAATATTATCTGCATGCTGTTATTACTAATCCATGTGTAGCCCTACTCGGAGTCCTACTGGGCGCGTGTTCTAACGCCCTACTTCTACCCTAGCTGACGATGCAGGAGATGGCGGAACGGAAGGATAGGACGGGAGTCAAGCTTAGGAGCTTGGGAAGGCGGACTAATTATTTTGTTTAAGTTTATTTTGGGAAAATGTGTATTTGTATAATTTAGCTTGTCCGAAATGTAATAACTTAGATGTCTTGCTATGTTTTATAAATTATTTTGGACAGTACAGTATGAGGGCATTTTAGTAATTTAATGGATATCTCTTCCCTGCTATCCGAAAATTGGTAGAATAGTGTCTATTATCATCCGCATTGATTTTTATGTGTTGCGAGCTTTCTTTCTACGCGTGAACAGTACTCGTGGATTTATATTCCACGCACGCGTAAGGTTGGCCAGTTAAGGGCCGGGCTTTAGAAGCTCGGAACTTAACTCGCGTTGTGACGTCGTGCCCTTTGCCACTTTTATGTAAAAAAAAAAATAAACTCTGATTTTCAGTGAAAAGGGGCGGGCGTTACATGTTTTCTCTCATCTCTCCATTTCACTCTCTTGCTCTCTCCAAAAACCGTCCCACACCAAGGAGAAAGGAAGAGGAAGAAAACTAAGAAGAGAAGAAAGAAGCTCAAGCCTTGGCCCATCACTCCAAGACCAAGCTTGAGACATCCTTTCCCCATCCTCTCCCCCTCTCTCTCAAATCTACTCCATCTTAGCCGACCCAAGCATTGGAGTTTTTCATTGGGTCAAGCACACCTTAGCCGACCAACAAAGGAGAAGAAGAAGAAAGGAGGCCAAGGAATCCAAGAGAAGAAAGAAAAGTCGGAGGAGCCGTCGGATTGTAAGTATTCCTAAACAAGAATTTACAATTTTTTTTTAGGGTTAAGAAGAGACCATGGAATCCATTTTCTTGGATGTAATAGTGGCCAAAATATCATGGGCCTTGGATCTCAAATCCATCCAAGGAAAGGATGAGGAATGGACAAACCCTAATGGGTAAACTAGGTTAAGAAAACTAAATGGATGTATAAAGGACATTATGTATTAATTAAGCATGGATGTATGTAATTTTTGGAAAGAACCCCATGGAAGGTGATTTGGGGATTTTAATGGGGTTCTTAAAGAATAGAAACCATGGAATATGATTTATGATTTTTAGGGTTTTAATGATTAAATGTAGTGATTTTTAAATGGATTGTAAATGAGGAAATTCATGAAGATGGGAATGATTTTTGTGGCTTTAAAAGGCATGAATGAATGATAGACCATGAACTTATGGTAATGGTGTTAGAATTTTAATGGGTTTAGAGAATGGAGGCTATGTTAAGTGGTTAATGATTTTTAAGTTTTTAAATGAGGGAATCCATGGATGAAGGTTAATGTTTTTATGGTCTTAAATGTCACCAATGAATGATGAACCATGAACCATCGGTTCGGCCATGGTGTATGGCCGAACCCTATGGTGATGTAATAGTGGTTTTAATGGGTGAAGAGATGGAAAAATGATTAAGAATGTTGATGGTTTAAATGGATTTTTAAGCATAGTTTATAATGTTGTAAAGGGGTGGAAATAATGATAAATCATGGAGGAAAAATTAGTGATTATGCATGGCCTCAAATGTTGCAAATAAAGGTGAGCCATGGACCATGGGTTCGGCCATGCTGTATGACGGAACCCCATGGAGAAATTTGGTGGACTTGGGTAGTTTGGAACCATGAAAATGAATAGAGAATGTGGTTAAGTTAAGGGACTCAATGTGGTTTAAATGCATGATTTAAACCTCCTCATGGAGGGACTTATTTTGAATCTAAAATGTGGTAAATAGGCCTAAGAAAAATGGGAAAAAGACATCATGGGTTCGGCCATGGTGTAGGGCCGAACCCATGACCCGTTTTACAAGCCAATTGATGGGCTAAGTATGGAGCTAAGTATGTGATTAATTAATGGGATTAGGGTAATTAAGTGGCTGATTTTTTATGATGTTGTGTCATGGCTAATGAGTCATTAAAGGATCCAAGTCTATGGATCAATTATGGGCCTAAGAATGGAGGAATGACATGAGAACTTAACCATGGAGGAAGAGTGGCAAAACCGTAAATAATGGCCAAATTCAAGAACCATGGGTTCGGCCATGTATGGGAGATGATCATGGACTTAGGGATTCTAAGTAACAACCTTATGTGTGATTGATAAAGCCTAGGGTGCTGATTTCTAGACCCATGTAATTAAAATAATTAATGGATTAAATGGGACCCACAAATCCTAGATAGTGAGGTTCGGCCATGGGGTATGGCCGAACCCCACTAAGGTATGATTAATGGACTTATATGGTTAAAAACATGGGCTGATTATTCATATGTAATAAGGTATCGGATATCGCCAGCGGTGCGCGTATCGGTGATCGGATTATCGGACGAGAAACGTAAAGGGTCGCTAGTCGGTATTCAGTAGGATTCCTACCTTCTTATAAGCCGTGGATTATGTGTTATATGATGGTTTCCTTGATTTATTTGGTAATTATATGATTGGTTTTATGATGGGTTTTAAGATTATGATTTATATATATTATATGGCATATGGCATATTACATTTACAATGATTTAAATACTATATAGCATATCGCAATTACATCTCATGCATGGCATGGGCGGGAAAATAAAGGAACCGGAGTCCATGCTGCGTCGGGGCGACCGAGAAGCAAACATGGGGATAACTTGATATGCTATAACCGGAGTCCATGCTCCATCGGGACGACCGAGAAGCAAACATGGGGATAGCTTGATATGCTATAACCGGAGTCCATGCTCCGTCGGGGCGACCGAGAAGCAAACATGGAGATATCTTGATGTGTTGAGATATAACCGGAGTCCATGCTCCGTCAGGACGACCGAGAAACAAACATGGGGATATCATGATGGTATGGATGATGGGTGGGACTCATGACATAGACACCCATGGCATAGCATTCATTTTATGGCTTTCATTATATTATTATCTATATGCTTGTTATCACTAATCCATGTGTTAGTCCTACTCGGAGTCCTATTGGGCGTGTTGTCTAATGCCCTACTTCTACCCTAGCTAATGACGCAGGAGATGGCGGAAACGGAGTACATGACGGGAGCCAAGCGTAGGAGCTTGGGGGAGCGAGCTAATTAGTTTACTTTAAGTTATTTTTGGAAATGTAATTGGAGTAACTTAGCTCGTCGGACTGTAATAATGTAGATTTCTTACTATGATTTGGTCTTTACTTTGAACATTATCATTTTGAGATATAATTATGAATTTAGGGGTATTTTAGTAATTTAAGCGCTGTACTTCCTTGCTATCTAAAACTTGTAAGATAGTCTCTATTATAATGTTCCGCATTAAGTTATATTCCACGAGTTTACTTCTACGTGTGAACCGTTCTCGTGGACTTAGTTCCACGCACATGTAGGGTTGGCCAGTTAAGTACCGGGCTTTAGAAGCTCGGACTTAACTCGCGTCGTGACATCCCGCGCCTTTGTCACTCTTTATTTCAAAAAAAAAAAAAAATTGACTCTGATTTTTGTGAAAAGGGGCAGGGCATTACAAAGTTAATGAATGAGCTCAAGTGGGATAAATAATACTTGAGTTGGAAAGTGAATTCACATGAGTTGAGAATTTATTAATGTGAGTTCAAGTGCTTGAGTTGGAAAATGAGTTCATTTTAAGTTAAGTTGAATTAAAATGAGTGGAGTGGGAAGATGGAGGGTTTCCATCTCAAAGGAGGAAACCCAAAAGGCACAATCAAGGTGTACACGTTGGAGGTGGGAGTTTCATCTCATTGGATGAAACTCCAAAAGGATCAGTATGAGGAGATGAAGGGTTTTTGGAGGTTACTCAAGGCATACCCATTGCACACGTTGGAAACATGGAGGGTTTCCATCTTGAAGGTCAAACGGTGGGAGTGTTTCATCTCATGGATGAACCTCCAAATGGAACATTCAGGAGGGAGGTGAAGGGGCATGGGAGTTACAAAAGGGCATCACCAAAGGACACCACCTTTGCCGACCCTCATTGATCAAGATAAGGAAGTTGGAGGGTTTTGATGTTACACAACACATACCCATGCATACACGTTGGAACATGGAAGCCCAAGGGGCATATGGTTGGGAGTCTCATCTCATGGGACGAAACCCCCAAAGTAAGTATCAATGGGGAGATGAAGAGTCATGGGAGTTACAAAAGGAGTATCAACCAAAGGATACCACCCTTGGCTGAATTATATTGAACAAACAAAGAGGATTCTTTGCTTCATCTCACTCTCTAGCTCTCACACAAGGCCGACCCTCTCTCATTGACAAAAGACAAAGGACTTAGAGTATTATCTATCCCAAGTTTCCCTGTCTCTCTCAAACCTACACTCTCTTGGCCGAACCCTCTCTTTGGGTTTTCATTTCAAGACCTCTCAAGCTCATTCTCGGCCAAGGATCAAGGAGGAAGAAGAAGCTAAGGAGGGAGAATATTCGAGGAGCAAGAAGGAGTGAAAGAAACCGGAGGAGTCGCGGAATTGGTAAGTACATGATAAGATTTTATAAGCATGGAAATGATGGTCAAGGAACATGGTTTGGCCATTGCATGGCCAAACCCTAAGCTATATGTATCAGAACCTATCAAGGACAACAAAAAGGGGTGGATGATGTTCGGCCATGATGTATGACCGAACCCCATCAAAAGAATATGATCATGGTTATATGATTTTTTGAATAAATTGATGAACCATAGGGCTCGGTCATGTTGTATGGCCAACCCCCATGGAAGAATATCATTGGTTTAAATGGTTTTAAAGGCGGTTAAACCATGGAAAGGGTTAAGGATTTTAAAAGGTTTCAAAATGGAAGTATGTTAGTAATTGTTATGGGTTTTGAAGAATGAAAACCATGGAAGTTGGTTAATGATCTTTATAGGTTTTTAAAAAGGATCAATCATGGATGTATGATTTATTGAACCATAGGGTTCGGCCATGTTGTATGGCCAAACCCCTTGGAAGGTTGTTAGGTATTTAAAAGGTCTTAAAGGAGAGAAATAATGTAAGAGTTGTTAATATCTAAATGATCTAAAGGGTGGAGAACCATGGACCATGGGTTCGGCCATGGTGTATGGCCGAACCCCATGAAGAAATATTGAATTATTTACATGTATTTAGATCATGGAAATAAGGAGGAATATTATTAATTTTTAAATGGTCTCAAATGTTATTAATGATGAAGAAGCATGGACCATGGGTTTGGCCATGGTGTATGGCCGAACCCCATGGAGAAAAATTAATGGATGTATTATGGATCCTAGGGTTTAATTGATGAATTTAAGTATATGATTAAACCTCCCATGGAGGGACTTGGTTTATGGATCTAGTGTTGGGAATGATTTAAGAAAAAGAAGGAAAGAAATGACATCATGGGTTCGGCCATGATGAATGGCCGAACCCCATGAACCATTTTAATGAGTCATATATGGATTATGTCATGATAAATGAATGGATGATTAAATGGAGGATTTAATTATAGATCTATGTTTATGGATCGGTTATGGACTTAGGTATGTGTAAATAAAAGAAGTGATTAGCTACATGGCAAAGAAGTAAATATTGTGAAAATGAAAGGACCATGGGTTCGGCCATATGGATCATGTTTTTGGATTAAGGAATCATGTATCAATTTAGGGTTTCCATTAGTGTAAAATAATGGAATGATTTTGGGACTTAAGTCATGTATATATAAGCTAAGTGGGTAGCCATAGAAAGATTAATGGCAAAGAGGTAAATATGGGTGAAAATGATGGATCAAGGGTTTGGGCATCGTGTATGGCCGAACCCCATGGAGAAGGTTTTATGGACTTAGGGTTTTTATGAATGTTAGATGATTAACTTATGTGTGTTTGGAATAATGAATCAAAGAGGGAATGACCTTAGACCCAAACTAAGTGAGTGAGGTTCAGGCCATGTTGTATGGCCGAACCCCACTAAGGTGTGTTTATGGACTTAGACATGATTGGAAATCAAATGGAACATGGGTTTGATTGATTGATATGTAATAAGGTAACGAGACCTCACAAGCGGTGTACGATCGGTGATTGGTTTCCGGACAAAAACCAAGGACGCGTTAGTTGATCATTGGTAGGATTCTACCTCATTGATACCATGGGATATGTATGATGGTTTTAATTCATATTTTGATGAGTTATTTTGTATCAAATGTCATGTTTCAAATAAGGATTTTTAATGCTATGGTTTGTATAATTGCATAGCATGTGGACATTTGCATCTCATGCATGGCATGGGGGGGATAAAATGTAACTGGAGTCCACGCTCCATCGGGGTGTCCGAAAGGCAACCGTGGGGGATACCATGATGAGGAGTTTTCCATCAAGAGGATCCTATGTTTTGTGAGGATACCTTGATGAGGAGCTTTCCACCAAGAGATGTTTTGTAATTGTGTTATGGCTGATGGGTGGGACTCATGGCATATGGCACCCATGGCATGGCATTGCATAAACATGATTATGATCTCTATTATCATGCACTGTTGCTGGTTTTTATCAGTATGATTGGATCTCTATTATCATACATTGTTTTGGATACGATGGTTTACAGATACGACATGATGTATTACATCTGGATTTTTATACTAACCCATGTGTTTGACCCTAATTGGAATACCTACTGGGTGCGTTGTCTAACGTCCTACTTCTACCCTAGTTGATGACACAGGAAATGGACGGAACGAAGGATGTGATCGGAGCCAAGCTTAGGAGCTTGGATGACTAAGTTTCATTTTGTTTAAGTTACTCATGGATAACGTATTTGAGTAATTAGTTCGTGGGACTGTAATAACGTAGATTATTTGCTATGGTTTGGAATGTTAATTTTGGGATACTTTAACGTAAGATATTTATTATTAAGTGATGGACCTCCTTGCTATCTAAAATGGATTCTACATCTATGATTTATTCCGCGTGTTTAACTTGAGTACGTGTGAACCATTTTAGTGGACTTGGTCCACTCACACGTATGGTTGACCAGTTAAGGGTCGGGCTTTGGAAGCTCGAACTTAGCTTGTGTCGTGACGTCCCTCTCTCTCTCACTCTTTTATTTAAAAAAAATAGACTCTGATTTTCGACGAGTGAAAAAGGACCGGGCGTTATAAGTTCAAATGTGTTGAGTGGCTTGAGTTGGAAAGTGAGTTCACATAAGTTTAGAATTGAGTAATGTTGAGTTCAAGTGCGTGAGTTGAGGAAAGAGTTCATTTAAAGTGAGTTGAGTTGAAAGGGAGGTGAGGAGACTCCCAATTGAAGTGAGTGAAGGGGAGATGGATGGTTTCCATCTCATGGGAGAGGAAACCAAAGGCTCCAACGTTGGGACGGGGGGGAGACCTTAGCCATGTGTCTCCTTGGTTAAACCAAGGGACACATGGGAAAGACCAAAAACTAATGAGGGTGGTTTAGAGGTTGTGGGTTGATTTTTAGAAAAGAAAACTCCACCCCTTTGGTCGACCCTCCATAGAGAAATTTCCATCTTCTTCCTCTCATCTCTCTCTATCCCTCTCTCAATCTACACTCCTTGGCCAATTACACCTCTAAGAAATTTAGAGATTTTCTTCTCTTCTCTCATCTCTCTCCCTCCCATTCTCGGCTTTAGACTTGGAGAAATCTCAAAGAACAAGGACCTTGGAGAAATCGGTGAAGGAACAAAGAAGGAGAAGGGCTGAAGAGTAAAGAACAAACCTAAAGAAACAAAGGAGATGAGGGAAGAGGTATGTGTTGAGTCTAGTGTTATGGGCTTATGACAAAGGAAACCATAGGTTTGGCTATGGTGTAGCCGAAACTATGGGTTCCATATTTGATTGAAAAGATGGCAAAAATTATGTTAACGCCATGGACTTTGAAATCCATCGAAGAAAATGGTTAAATGATTGAAGAAAAGAATGGATCCGAAACCATGTTGTAATTGTTCAAAAGTCGGAATAATCCTAGCTTGCCTAGTAAGAAAAGTAAAAGAGTGATATGATGAGGATATATATATATATATATATATATATATATATATATATATATATGTTTAATACATGTTTTAAAAGAATAAGGAAATAAATTCCAAGAGGACGGGTCAAGCCAAACATCAAACAAAAGAGGACTGTCCACAGGTGTGTAACGCCCCGCCCTTTCCGAGATTCAGAGTCTAATTTTTTTTTAAATAATAATATAAGAACACCAAAAGAGGGCAGACGACGTCACGACACGAGTTAAGTTCGGACTTCCCAAGTCCGACCCTTAACTGGCCAACCATGTGTGCATGGTCTAAACCATGATAAACAACACACACACGAAACTAAACAAGTCATGCAGAATAATACTAGACAAATTGCGGAACTAACTGATTGCGGAATTATATTGAATAGATAACAAGTACAAGTCATCCAATAAAATTACTTAAACCAAAGATCCATTATCAAAACTATAAACAAACCATAGCAAAGTTACTAACTATTGCATGTCCATATAAATGTATCCAAACAACAATAAACGGAAACCCATTCCAACACTCAAGCACTTAAGCATGGCTCCCCTCCTAGTCCTCGACCTTCTCTTTCCCTTTTCCTTTTCCTGCATTATCCTCTAAGGATAGAATTAGGGCGTTAGATCAACGCATCCAGTAGGTTTTCCGATCAAGGCTACCACATGGTTAGTATATAAAACATGCATATATCATAGTATATGATCAACAAAACATTTGAAATCAATGCTCTGTATGTAAGTGCAAATGTAATGAGTCCCACCCATCACAAGTATACATAGCTATCACTTGACGGGATTCTCACGTCAAGGTAATCCAGAGTACTCCACATTTCCTCTGAATAGAACTCTCATGTCAAGGTAAGTCAGAGTACTCCACATTTCCTCTGTATAGAGCTCTTATGTCAAGGTAATCTAGAGTACTCCTCATTTCCTCTGGATAGGACTCTCATCATTAAGTTATTCCATAATTATCACCCCATGCCATGCATGAGATGTCAATGTATATATGTCATTCATAAATATATCTCATCATTCAAAACCAATTCGAAACATAAAACAATAACAATATATCTCATAGAAACCATGATTAAACCAATTATAAAAGTGGTTACATGTAGGTAGGAATGTAATGGCCCGGAATTTGTAAATCAATATATATGTGGCTATTATTTATTTTCATGGTGGAAATTGGAAATTTGATGGAATAAATGGTGAATGGATCAAAATATGGACAAAGGCTGAAGTATGGCCCAATGGACCATGAATTGGATTTAAAATCATTTAAATGGTCAATGATGGTCAATTGGGCCAAGGATGGTCAAATTGGGCCCAATACCCATTTGAGACCCAATGGATCAAGATGATGTAGGATGGCCGAACCCCATGGTAGGTGATTGAATGATTTTAATGAGGTTATAAAGAATGGAAGACATGGAGGATGAATTATGATTTTAAGGTGGTAATGACTAAATGTAGTGATTTTTATAAGAATTTTAAATAAGGAAATTCATGAAGATGTAAATGGCTTTATGGCCTTAAAAGGCATGAATGAATGATGGACCATGAATTTATGGTGATGGTGTTAGAATTTTAATGGGTTTAGAGAATGGAGGGCTATGTTAAGTGATTAATGATTTTTAAAGTTTTAAATGAATGAATGTAGTGATTTTAAATGAGGAAATTCATGGGAGATGTGAATGATGTTTATGGCCTCAAAAATGGTAGATGGGAATGAAACATGAACCATGGGTTCGGCCATGGTGTATGGCCGAACCCTAGGGTGATGTGTTTGTAAATTTAAAGGGTGTAAAAAGAGGGAAAATGATTAAGAATGTTGATGGTTTGAATGGATTTTTAAGCATAGTATATAATGTTTTAAAGGGGTGGAAATAATAATAAACCATGGAGAGATTTTGGTGAACTTAGGTGTTTTGGAACCATGGAAAAATATTAGGTAAATGGGTAAGGGTGAATGTAATTGGGCCATGGGCCCCATGGTAATTCAATTAGTTGGAATGGATTTAATTAAAATTAAATCACCTAAGTTGGTGATGAATTGACCAAGGTGACATGGCCGATTGGGACCCACCTCCACCTCACCAAGTGAGGTGGCGTGTGGACCAAGGATTGGTGGGGCTGGTCACCATGGTTGAATTGGTCAACCATGGGTGGATGCATGGAGGGAATGTAAGGAAATTGAATTAAATTAAATGGGAATTAATTAACTTAAGTAATGATCTAATTAATTAAATAATTAAACTAGTTAAAAAGTGGTGAAATGGTCAAAATTGGATAACCAAACCACCTCATTTTCAAAGGCCAAAACCGCTGGCTGGTAGTGGTTTATCCCAACCAACACCATAAAGCATGAAAAGCCCATGCTTGGTTGGTGGGAGGAGTTAATGTTGGAGTGTATCTTAAGCAACCAAGGGATAAGATGACTTTTCATCTCATTCTCTCCATTCCACTCTCATTTCACTCTCTCCCTCTCTTGCTCTCTCATTGCCGCCCCCCACACCAAGGATAAGGAAAGAAGAAAATTGAGAAGAGAAGAAGAGAAGAAAGGAGAAGTGCAAGCTTTGGCCCATCACTCCAAGACCAAGACCTTGGGTTAGTTCTTCCCATCTTCTCCTCCTTTTCCTCTCCCAAACACACTCCAATCTTAGCCGACCCAAGCTTTGATGTTTTTCATTTGATCAAGCTCATCTTGGCCGACCAATCAAAAAGAAGAAGAAGAGAAAGGGCTAAGGAAATCAAGAGGAGAAAGAAAAGCCAGAGGAGTCGTCGGATTGTAAGTAATTCTTAAACAAGAATTTTACATTTTAAGGGTTAAGAGGTAATTATGGAACCCATTTCTTGGATTGGTTGGTGGCCAAATTGTCATGGGCCTTGGATCTCAAATCCATCCAATGAAAGGAGGAAGAATGGGCAAACCCTAATGGGTAAATTAGGTCAAAAAAAAAAAATGAAGGATGCATTAAGGATTTTATGTATTAAAATTTACTTAAGCATGGAGGTATGTAATGTTGGAAGAAATTATGGGCCATAGGGTTCGGCCATGTGGGATGGCCGAACCCCATGGTAGGTGATTGAATGATTTTAATGAGGTTATAAAGAATGGAAGACATGGAGGATGAATTATGATTTTAAGGTGGTAATGACTAAATGTAGTGATTTTTATAAGAATTTTAAATAAGGAAATTCATGAAGATGTAAACGGGTTTATGGCCTTAAAAGGCATGAATGAATGATGGACCATGAATTTATGGTGATGGTGTTAGAATTTTAATGGGTTTAGAGAATGGAGGCTATGTTAAGTGATTAATGATTTTTAAAGTTTTAAATGAATGAATGTAGTGATTTTAAATGAGGAAATTCATGGGAGATGTGAATGATGTTTATGGCCTCAAAAATGGTAGATGGGAATGAAACATGAACCATGGGTTCGGCCATGGTGTATGGCCGAACCCTAGGGTGATGTGTTTGTAAATTTAAAGGGTGTAAAAAGAGGGAAAATGATTAAGAATGTTGATGGTTTGAATGGATTTTTAAGCATAGTATATAATGTTTCAAAGGGGTGGAAATAATAATAAACCATGGAGAGATTTTGGTGAACTTAGGTGTTTTGGAACCATGGAAAAATATTAGGGAGTGATGGTAGCTTTGATGGACTTAAAATGTAACTAATGATGATAAAAAGGGTGATTTAAATGCATGATGTAAACCCCTTATGGGAAGATTTGTAGTAGATCCAAAGTGTGACAAAGGTCCAAGAAAATTGGGGAAAAGACATCATGGGTTCAGCCATGGTGTATGGCCGAACCCATGACCCCTTTTGTAAGTCATTTTATGAGTTAAATTTGGGATTATGTATGTGATTAGATGAATGGAAAATTAGGTAAGTTAAGGACTGATTTGTTAATGAACATATCATGGTTGATGGAACATTAATGGATCCAAGATTATGGATCAATTATGGGCTAAGTACGGGGTTTTGTATGTGTTTAAGTGAATAAGGATTAGGTTAATTAAATGGCTAATTTTAATGATCATATGACATGGTTGATAGGTCATTAACGGATCTAAGATAGGGATCATTAATGGATCTAAGATTGTGATCAATTATGGACTTAATTATGCATGGATGAATGAGTGATTAGTCATGGAAAAGAGGTAGTGGCAAAACCGTAAATATTGGCCAAAATGAAGAACCATGGGTTCGGCCTTGACCATGGCCGAACCCCATGGAAGATGATCATGGACTTAGGGGCTATAAGTAATAACCTTATGTGTGATTAATAAAGCCTAGGGTGGCTGATTTTTTTAGACTCATGGGATTAAAAGATTTAATGGATTAAATGGGACCCACAAAACTACATAGTGAGGTTCGGCCATGGTGTATGGTCGAACCCCACTAAGGCATGTATTAGGGACTTAATCATGGATAAAATATGGACTGATTTGGTAATGTATAATAAGGTATCGGGACATCGCAATCGGTGCGCGATCGGCGACCGGATTCATGAACGGAAACGGGAAGGGACGCTAGTCGGTATTCGGTAGGATTCCTACCTTTTTGTAAGCCATGGATTATGTGTGATGTATGGGTTTTTCCTTGATTTGTTTTGGTAAGCATATGATTGTCTTAAGATGGATTTTAAGGCTATGATGTGTATATTGAGGCTTTGCTTGATCTATTTTGATAATCAAATTATATGTTTTATTGATGGGATTTTAAATACCATGGATTGTGCTATCATATATACTACATGGCATATGGCATCTACATCTCATGCATGACATGGGAGGGATATGGCATGGGAAGGATGAAATGAAACCGGAGTCCATGCTCCGTCAGGGCGACCGATAAACAAACATGGGGATATTTTGATGTGTTTGATTCATCAGGGAGGTTACTATGGGCTCTATGATATGTTGATAAGGTTATTCAAACAAGAATGTTACTATATGTTTATTATACATTGATGATGGTTTTTCCATCAAGGGGGATGTTGTATTTATTATTATACCTTGATGATGGTTCTTCCATCAAGGGGGATGTTGTATTTATTATTATACCTTGATGATGGTTTTTCCATCAAGGGGGATGTTGTATTTATTATTATACCTTGATGATGGTTCTTCCATCAAGGGGGATATTCGTATTTGTAGTTATACCTTGAGGAGGCTTTGCCATCAAGGGGGACATTATGTATGGTTGAAAAAGGGACATTGTACAATGATGATGAGCTTGATGGGTGGGATTCATGACATGGGACACCCATTACATGACATTGCACCAAATTGCATGGTTTTGATATGATATTATCTATATGTTTTGTTATCACTAATCCATGTGTTAGCCCTACTCGGAGTCCTACTGGGCGCGTTGTCTAACGCCCTACTTCTACCCTAACTGATGACGCAGGAGATGGCGGAGACAAAGGACGAGACGGGAGCCAAGCTTAGGAGCTTGGGGAAGCAAGCTACTTAATTTATTTAAGATTTATTTTGGAAATGTAATTTGTGTAATGTAGCTCGTCGGACTGTAATAATGTAGATTTCTTACTATAGTTTGGTCTTTACTTTGGACGTTATCATTTTGAGATATAATTATGAATTTAGGGGTATTTTAATAATCTAAGCGCCGTACTTCCCTGCTATCTAAAATTTGTAGGATAATCTCTATTATAATTACGCACTTAGTTTAATATTCCGCAAGCTTACTTTCTACATGTGAACTGTTCTCCGTGGACTTCATTCCATGCACACGTAAGGTTGGCCAGTTAAGGGCTGGGCTTTAGAAGCTCGGACTTAACTCGCATTGTGACGTCCGCGCCCTTTGTCACTCTTCACTTCCAAAAAAAAAATAGACTCTGATTATCAGTGAAAAGTGGCGGGCGTTACAAGGAAACCTACAGAAACTTCGCTTAAGTGTTTGTTCCTTTTAAGCTTCAACCGATCACGATTCGCGTGCCGTTCAAATCCCGCTACCTTGTTTATACAACAGCAAGTTAATAACATATCTTCTTGATTTCTTATCAAGTCTAGATCCCATAAACGATCTTCTGGGGTTCGGCCATACCCATGGCCAAACCTCACCCACTTTAATTTGATCTCTCTTTTTATTTAATCCTCATTAAAACATCTCATAACACAACATACCTTGGTAGGGTTCGGCCATACAACATGGCCGAACCATACCACTTTGGTTTGACCCCTCTTTCAAGTCCTTTAATCCTTCTCTATTCATTTTTGTATTATTTCCTGTATTTACAACTTTGCCACTAGACTTAAACTATATTAAAACCAACATCCATAACCAATCCACCTTAGTGGGGTTCGGCCATATTACTTGGCCGAACCTCACCAATCTAAATTAGGTATCATTTCAATCCTTCAAACCCCCAATCATGACATATACCTCTTTCTATTGTCCATGGGGTTCGGCCATGTAATGGCCCGAAATTATTAAATCAATAAATATGTGAATATTATTTATTTTAATGATAAAAATTGGAAATTGGTGGAGTAAATGGTAAATGGGCCAAAATTTGGACAAAGGCCCAAATATGGCCCAATAGACCATGGATTACATTTTAAAGTCATTTAAGTGGTCAATGATGGCCAATTGGGCCATGGGTGGTCAAATTGGGTCAAATACCCATTTGGGACCCAATGGGTCAAGATGGTTAAGCTCTAAGGTAAATGGGTACGATGGAAATGTAATTGGGCCATGGGCCCAATGATGATCCAATTGGTTGTAGTGGGCTTAATAAAATTTAAATCACCTCAGTTATTTGGAATTAAACCAAGGTGATGTGGCCAAGTGGGACCCACCTCCACCTCATCAAGTGAGGTGGCATGTGGGCCAAGGTTTGGTGGGACCGGCCACCATGGTTGATTTGGTCAACCATGGGTGGAGTAATGGAGTTAGGTTAATTACAAATGGATTAACCTAAGGTAATTATCTAATTAATTAAATAATTAAATTATTTAAAATGGTGGTTAAAAGTGGTCAAAGTGGGGCCAAAAGGTGAAGACCCACCTCATTCCAACCTCAAATATGAAACAGGTTGGGCTTGGTGGTGGTTTAGATAACCACCACCATAAAGCAATTTAAATATCTCAAAAACATCTTAAGGTTGGTGAATGTAATTAATGTAAAGTAAAAAAATGGGGATAAGCCTCATCTTTTCCTTTCTTTCTCTCTTTTCATTCTCATTTCAATCCTTCACTCTCTTATGGCCGTCCCACACTAGGAAGGAGAAGAGAAGAAGAAAATTAAGGAAAGGAAGCTAAGAAGAGAAGGAGAGAAGAAAGAAGTAGAATTTTAAGGAAAATCACCCTAAGATCAAGGTGATCATCTCCCCTCTCATCATCTCTCCCTCTCCCTCTCTCAATTTAAACCCTACCTTGGCCGATCCTAAGGTTGGGGGTTGCCACCATGGATCAAGAATCTTGACCTACCAAAGATCAAGAGGAAGGAGAGAGGAGGCTAAGGAAACCGACGGGAGTGCCGGAAGTCGGAGGAGATGACGGATTGTAAGTATTCCTTAAACAAGAAAATTTGGATTTTTACGGTTTAAGAATTGGAATTTATTTTTGTGAATTTAATGGTGGTTACATAAGTTTATGCCATGGATTTTAAATCCATCAAATGGAAGGAATGGAAAGTGGCCAAAAACCCTAATGGAGAAAAATTAGGATTAAGAAAAATAAAAAGGGATTATGGACATTATATGATTAATGTGATTAAACATAGAGGTACATGCATTTTTTTTGGAGTTAAGAGCCATAGGGTTCGGCCATGTAGCATGGCCGAACCCCATGGTAAGTAATGTATGTTTTTTTTAGGGTTTTGAGAAAATGGAAGATGGAGAAAACCCTAAATGGGTGAATTAGGAGTAGGGAAAAGAAATAAATAAGTGATTATGTGGATTGGGTAATTTATGAATTAAGTATGGAAGTGGATGATTGGAAGAAAAATCATGGGCCATACGGTTCGGCCATGTAGCATGGCCGAAAACCATGGTGAGTGATTAGCTAATTGATTTACTTGGTTAGGGTTTTGATAAATGGAAGACAATGAGGGTAGCAAATGAAAATTAGGATTTTAAATGGGTGAATGTAGGTGTTTGGAGCAATCAATGGTGGATCATGAACCATGGGTTCGGCCATGGTAAATGGCCGAAACCTATGGTGGTGTAATGGTGATCAAATGATGGGTTTAAGGGATGCAAAAGAGGGATTAATGTATTAATGAGTTTAGGGTTTTGAATGAGTAATGTTGTGGCCTTAAGAGGCATAGAAAAATAATGGAACATGAACCATGTGTTCGGCCACGGTGTATGGCCGAACCCTATGGTCATGTATTACAAATTTTAAAGGGGCTTAAAAAGGATGGAAAATGGGAAGATTCAATGGGTTAAGTATGTTTGAAACCATGAAAAGATGAGGGGGAATGTTATTAGTTTTGATGGGCTCAAGAGATGAAACAAATGTTGATCAAATGAATGATCTAAACAAATGATGAAATTCCCATATAGAGGGATTTGTGATAAATTAAAATTTGAGCAATGGACCCAAAAAAAAAAAAAAAATGAGAAAAGGGCACCATGGGTTCGACCATGGTGTATGGCCGAACCCATGACCCATTTGTGGGTAAACTTATGGATAAATTTGGTATGATGTATGTGAGAAAGGAATGAGGATTAGAGTGTTTAAGTGGCTAATTTTTAGTGTTGTTAGTTGTAATGGAAGTGTGATTAAGTAATGATAAGTCAAGTGTATGGTTTAGGTACTCTCAATGGAGGGACTTATGATGAATTTAATGTGTAACCAAAGACCAAGGACAATGGAGATTTGGTTAAATTTAAAGGGTTGAATTTTAAGACTCAATTGTAGATCATTATGGCCTAAGGTTAATGTGTTTGTACATGTTTAAAGTAATGGACTTTAGGTTAAATTAAGTGGCTGACTTTATTGATTTTAAGATATGGGTGATGGGTCATTGATGGATCCAAATCTATGAATCATCTATGGACTTAATCATGCATGGATGATTGAGTGATTAACCATGGAGAAGAGGTAGTGGCAAAGCCGTAAATAATGGCTAAAATGAAGAACTCCATGGGAGATGATTGTAACACCCCGCCCTTTTCACTCTAATTTTCAGAGTTTAATTTTTTTTTTTTAAAAATATAATAATCATGTGATCGGGGCGGAGTGTCACGACGCGAGTTAAGTTCGGATCTCTAAATCCGACCCTTAACTGGCCAAGCCCATGTGCGTATGAACAAAGTCCATAAAACTGATCCGCACATGGTACATATATGACTTGCGGAATTAACTTAGTCTTAATCCAACTGAGGTTATAATAGAACCTATGACTATTCCAATTTTCCATTCTTAGATAGCAAAGTACATAACTTATTCTCCAAAATTACTAATCAATCTTAACTAATCGTTCAATCAAACCATCCGACTTAAAACAAACCATAGCATCTATCTTAACTACTTATTACAACCACCAAATCTAGTTACCAAATAATAGTGTCTACATAATTCAAATAACACATCCATGAATAGTCCATTCAAGTCCATTCAAAATCATTCAAACCGCCCAAGTTTCCTTGCTTGGTCCTCTTCTCGATCCATGTTCTTCCCTTTCCCTGCGTCATCCACTAAGGATATAGATAGGGCGTTAGATCAACGCGCCCAGTAGTGTTTCCGAATAGGGCTACCACATGGTTAGTCAAAAACATGCAAATAATATAATAATAACACATGTGTGACAAAATTCCATAAAAACATGCTATGTATGAAATGCACATGTATGAGTCCCACCCATCACCATTCAACATAGCCATCACTTGACGGGATTCTCATCGTCAAGGTAACCCACAGTGGTCTTTCGGACGCCCCGACGGAGTGTGGCCTCCGGATTCCTCCTGATGGGATTCTCATCATCAGGGTACCCCACAGTGGTCTTTCGGACGCCCCGACGGAGTGTGGCCTCCGGATTCCTCCTGATGGGATTCTCATCATCAGGGTACCCCACAGTGGTCTTTCGGACGCCCCGACGGAGTGTGGCCTCCGGTTACAACACCATCATCCCATGTCATGCATGAGATGTCTATGCAAACATGTCATTTAGAAACATAGCTTTACAAACATACAAGTTATTGAAATCAACATAAAACAGCATATGAAATAGTGGTTACAACAAAGGTAGGAAACCTACACTTGTTTACTTTGTTTGACCCTTCCTTTGAACCGTCTTCCGATCACGGCTTGTGCACCGTTCTAGAAATCCCAAAACCTTATTTACATAACAGCAAGTTAAGCATTCATTCATGTGATTCTAATTTGATCTAAAACCCAAAAATCCACTTAAACTTCCATGTCCTATCTTAGCCTATAAAACCCCATAGTTTTGGTCCTTTTAAACATGTTTTTGGTCTCATTTGGCACCAAGGTTTAAGATCAAAGTTTCCTTTCTCTCTCTTTCTCCCTCAAATCCATGTCATCTGGCTGAAGTATTCCAAGGAGATTGCGGCAAGGTCAGTCTCAGCCCAAAGAACAGTAAGAGAGAAGGAGAGGTCAAGCAAATAAAGGGTCAAGAAAGGAGTCAAAAGAACCGAAGGAGACGCGGTGTTCGTAAGTGCATTTTGAACTCTTGTTTAATAGATTGGTTAAGAAAATGAGATCTGGCCATCGTATGGACAGATCCATCAATGGTTTAAATATGGGATTATGATGTTTAAAAGTGATAAAATATGGACCATAGGGTTCAGCCCTTTGGATGGCCGAACCCCATGGAAAACCTTGGTGATTTTTATGGTGTTTGAGAGATGAAATTCATATTATGTATTGAAGTTATTTTAAAGGATTTTAAAGGGAGATAAGGTCACTGATTTTGACCAGTTATTACATGGCTGAATTATGTGTTTATTAAGCTAAATACTGATCAAAAAATATGGACAATTATTGGAGGGTTTACATCAAGGAAACCTTGGGGTTCGGCCATGTGTATGGCCTAACCCCATGGACTGTTTTTTATGGTTATTTGGGTCAAGTGTAGGATGGATTTTTATGTAAACATAATGTGCTTTGATTTAAGAATAAACCAAGTTTATAAATGGATAAATGGATCTAAACCATAGGCCATGAGGTTCAGCCAATTGGGTGGGCCGAACCCCATGAAATGGTATGACATTTCATGGAAGTATTAAATGGTTTTGTGAGATTTTAAAGGATTTAAAGTGAAGATAAGCTTACTGTTTTTAGGTAACTATGGCTTGGCTGAACCATATTAATACTATGGTTAAATTATGGATTAAAACCATGGACAATGGTTGGATTAATTACACCAAGAACCATAGGGTTCGACCATATGTATGGCCGAACCCCATGGACTGTTATGTGGATATTTGGATTGAGTTTTACAAAATGGAAATCATACAAAGTGATGGGCTTATTGGATGGTTTTGAAAGGTAAAAATATGGTAACATTATACTGTTATCCTATGTCTAAATGAGACCAAAAACATGTTTAAAAGGACCAAAACTATGGGGTTTTATGGCTAAGATAGGACAAGGAAGTTTAAGTGGATTTTTGGGTTTTAGATCAAATTAGAATCACATGAATGAATGCTTAACTTGCTGTTATGTAAATAAGGTTTTGGGATTTCTAAAACGGTGTACAAGCCGTGATCGGAAGACGGTTCAAAGGAAGGGTCGAACAAAGTAAACAAGTGTAGGTTTCCTACCTTTGTTGTAACCACTATTTCATATGTTGTTTTATGTTGATTTCAATAACTTGTATGTTTGTAAAGCTATGTTTCTAAATGACATGTTTGCATAGACATCTCATGCATGACATGGGATGATAGTGTTGTAACCGGAGGCCACACTCCGTCGGGGCGTCCGAAAGACCACTGTGGGGTACCCTGATGATGAGAATCCCATCAGGAGGAATCCGGAGGCCACACTCCGTCGGGGCGTCCGAAAGACCACTGTGGGTTACCTTGACGATGAGAATCCCGTCAAGTGATGGCTATGTTGAATGGTGATGGGTGGGACTCATACATGTGCATTTCATACATAGCATGTTTTTATGGAATTTTGTCACACATGTGTTATTATTATATTATTTGCATGTTTTTGACTAACCATGTGGTAGCCCTATTCGGAAACACTACTGGGCGTGTTGATCTAACGCCCTATCTATATCCTTAGTGGATGACGCAGGGAAAGGGAAGAACATGGATCGAGAAGAGGACCAAGCAAGGAAACTTGGGCGGTTTGAATGATTTTGAATGGACTTGAATGGACTATTCATGGATGTGTTATTTGAATTATGTAGACACTGTAATTTGGTAACTAGATTTGTTGGTTGTAATAAGTAGTTAAGATGGATGCTATGGTTTGTTTTAAGTCGGATGGTTTGATTGAACGATTAGTTAAGATTGATTAGTAATTTTGGAGAATAAATTATGTACTTTGCTATCTAAGAATGGAAAATTGGAATAGTCATAGGTTCTATTATAACCTCAGTTGGATTAAGACTAAGTTAATTCCGCAAGTCATATATGTACCATGTGCGGATCAGTTTTATGGACTTTGTTCATACGCACATGGGCTTGGCCAGTTAAGGGTCGGATTTAGAGATCCGAACTTAACTCGCGTCGTGACACTCCGCCCCGATCACATGATTATTATATTTAAAAAAAAAATAATTAAACTCTGAAAATTAGAGTGAAAAGGGCGGGGTGTTACAATGATCATGGGTTTAGGGATTCTAAGTAATAGCGTTATGTAGGGTAAAATGAAGCCTGGGAGGCTGATTTTACACTCATGTAATTAAAATGTGAACTGATTAATGTGTAATAAGGTACTGGACATCGCAAGCGGTACGCGTGTCGGTAGCTGGACTGTCGGACGGAAATGAAAGAAAGAACGCTAGTCGGTATTTGGTAGGATTCTAACCTTTTTGTAAGCCATGGATGGAGTGATGGTTCTTTGAATTACTTTGAAAATTATATGGTTTGGTTAAGATTGGTTTGAATTATGTATTATGTAGGGGCTTTCATTTGATTTATTCTGGTAAGTATATGGTTGGTTCATAAATGGGTTTTAAAGCTATGATGTGATTATTGAGGCTTTTCTTGATCTCTTTTTGATAATCAAGTTATATGTTTTATTGACGGGATTTTTAAATGTCATGGTTTGTTATTATATTCATTACATGGCATATGACATCTACATCTCATGCATGGCATGGGAGGGATATGACAGGGGAAGGATGAAATGAACTCGGAGTCCATGCTCCGTCGGGGTGACCGATAAACAGACATGGAGAGATTTTAATGTACTTGATTTATCAGGGATGTTGTATGTAATTATGATACCTTGATGATGGTTCTTCCATCAAGGGGGATGATTTGTGATTGGTTATATCTGGACGAGGTTTTGCCGTCCAGGGGGATGATTTGGGATTGTGTATATTTTGACGAGGCCGTGCCGTCAAGAGGGATATGATATTATATGGTTTGGATGATGGGTGGGATGCATAACATAGACACCCATGACATGGCATTTACTTTATAGTTTCATTATATGATGGTTTATCAGCTTGCATTGGGTTATTATCTGTATGCTGTTATTACTAATCCATGTGCTAGCCCTACTCGGAGTCCTACTGGGCGCGTTGTCTAACGCCCTACTTCTACCCTAGCTGATGACATAGGAGGTGGCGAAGCGGAAGGAAGAGACGGGAGCCAAGCTAAGGAGCTTGGAAAGGCGTGCTAGATAGTTACTAATGTTTATTTCGGATAATGCAATTCGCAATAGTTTAGCTTGTCGGAAATGTAATAAATTAGAATACTTGCTATGTTTTGGGATTATATTATGGACATTATGATTTTGAGGTATTGTAGTAATTTAAATGGATGTTATCTTCCCTGCGATCTCAAATTTGTAGGATAGTCCTTATTGTTAATTCCGGATATAGTTGTATTATTCCTTGATGCTTGCTGTCTACGTGTGAACTGTTCTCCGTGGACTTCGTTCCACGCACACGTAGGGTTGGCAAGTGAAGGGTCGGGCTTTAGAAGCTCAGACTTAACTCGCGTCGTGACATCCACGCCCTTTGTCACTCTTTATTAAAAAAAAAAAAAATAGACTCTGATTTTAGGTGAAAAGAGGCGGGCGTTACAGGCCATACACATGGTCGAACCCTATGGTTCCCTTGGTTCAATGATTCCATCATATGTACATAACTTAGGCTCAATACTTTTGGCCATAATAACTATATGGTTCAGCCATCCAATGGCCAACCCAAAACAGTAAACTTATCTCCATTTAAATCACATAAAAACCCCATAATATTGTGTGGTTTTTATCTCTCAAAAACCATCACAAATTACCATATAATTATCATACCATTTCATAGAGTTCGGCCGTCCCAATTGGCCGAACCCTATGGCCTATAATTTAAACCTTTTTAACATATAATTTGTGTCTCATTAAAAACATATAAAACTCCATAGTATTGCCTAGTTTTTAGCCTTCAAAAACCATCAAATACCCAAATAACTTCATGGGGTTTGGCCATCCAAAGTGGCCGAACCCAATGATCCATTTTTATCATTTTAAACCACCTTTACCCAAGGTTTAACCCTTGATGAATTCGGCCATTCCATGGCCAAATCATGACATTCAAATCCATGATTTAAAACCCTTTCAACTTGCATCTTAGGTCTAATTAAAATATCTAAAAACTGTCCATCATATTGCATGGTTTTTAACGTACAAAAACCATCAACATAACCATATTATTTCATGGGGTTCGGCCACTTTGAGTGGCCGAACCCTATGGTCCATGTTTTCTATCTTTTTAAACATCATTATTCATACTCTAAACCCTTGGTAGATTCGGCCATTCCATGACCAAATCATGTTTCATTTAACCAACTTTATTAATCAAAATTCTATGGAGTACTTACCAATTCTCTAAGCCTCTCTTCTTGCCTTTGATCCTTGCTTTCTTCCTTCTTGCTCCCTTAATTCTTTACTGATTAGAAGCTTGAACAATGGTGAAAACACCAAAGGGTAATTCGGCCAAGAGGGCATGTTTTTGAGAGAGAGGGAGAGATAAGAATTCTATGATTTCATTGAGTGACAATCGGCCAAAGGTGTGGTGTTTTGTTTTTGTTAAACAACTCTTGAACCCTTCATTAATCCTCATCAATCCTTGATCAAACCAAGGAGACATTTGGTGCCAACCAAGGCACCCCTTGGCACTCCCAACATTGGAGCTTTGATGGAAACCCTCCAAATTCCCATGCCATTCCATTGGTTTTCATGCACCAACCATTAATTCCAACCCACCAACGTGTGGGATTTGTTTTCTTGGTGATGTTTGAGACCAAGGCAACTCTTCATATCCCATTTGACTCACTTGAATTCAAGGTCCCTTTCATTTCCATCTCAACTCACCCAACTCACTACACTTAATGCCATTCATTTAATGCACTTGAGTCAACTCCATTACTTGATTTAATTCCAACTCACTTCAGTCCCAACTCAACCTGATTTAACTCATATTTGAGCTCACTTGAGGGTCCACATGGTCAACCATGGTCAACATGGTCAACTCGACCCATTGGGTCTCCATTTAGCCCATGGATCCAATTTGACGCCATGACCCATTTATGGGTGGTTTAGCCATTTGCATGTGGTTTACACACTTGTATGAAGCCTACCCATTTATCATTCACCTCATTTCCAATCAATTTAGCTGAACCATAATAAAATTGAGCTTACCCAAATGGTCAAATAAGTCCACCATGACCCATTGGGTCCCAATTGGGTCCTTTGACCCAATTAACCATTTTGACCCAATTTGAAGAACATTACCCATTTACTTAAATTTGATCCTTATAATATGTTCATAGGGTCTTAATTTGAACAATGGGCCCCACCATTTTCTCATTTACAATCACATCTATTAAATTTACCATTCCAGTGGCATTTTCGTAAATATTCATATCATTGAGAAATTGGGGTGTTACAAGGTGTGCATTATCTGCAGACGGGTATCACCATCTGCGGATGGGTTTCCATCATCCGCGGGATGGGTTTCAAGCCGTCCGTGGACGAGTAACAAACATAAAATGTTGGTCTGCTGGACGGGTTTCAACCGTCTGCGGACTGGTGACAGACATGTATGTGATATTGGCTGCGGACGGGTTGTATGTCTGTAGGACGGGTTTCTGCCATCTGCTGTGACGAGTTTCGACCTTCCGTGGACGGGTAATAGATAGGAATTGTTTATGGTCTGCGGACGGGTTGTATGGTTGTAGGACGGGTTTCTACTGTAACACCCGCCCCTTTTCACCAAAATCAGAGTCTATTTTTTTTTTTTTTATGCAATAGTGACAAAGGGCGCGGACGTCACGACGCGAGTTAAGTCCGAGCTTCGAAAGCCCGGCCCTTAACTTGCCAACCCTACGTGTGCGTGGAACGAAGTCCACGGAGAATGGTTCACACGTAGGAAGCAAGCTTGCGGAATATTACCCTAAGTGCGGAATTACAATAGTGGCTAACCTACCATTTTTAGATAGCAGGGAAGATAGTATTCATAATATTACCAAAACATCTCAACATCTCAATGTTCCAAAATAGAAACCCAACATATAGCAAGTAATCTGAATTATATAGTCCGACAAGCTAAATTATACCAATACACATTTCCCAAGATAAACTTAAATAAAGGAAATAGTCTGCCTTCCCAAGCTCCTAAGCTTGGCTCCCGTCTCGTCCTTCGTTTTCGGCATCTCCTGTGTCATCAGCTAGGGTAGAAGTAGGGCGTTAGACCACGCGCCCAGTAGGACTCCAGGTAGGGCTAACACATGGATTAGTGATAACAAGCATACAGATAATAATATCGTGAAAACTGGTAGACAATCATATAATGAAACTATAAAGTGAATGCCATGCCATGGTGTCTGTGTTATGAATCCCACCCATCATCCTTACTATCCCGATGCCCTATCCCCCTTGACACCAAAGCACCCATCAAGGTAACATCAACACAAGTATCCCCTTGACGGCAAAGCACTCATCAAGGTAACATCAATACAAGTATCCTCTTGTCATATCCCTCCCATGCCATGCATGAGATGTAGATGCCATATGCCATGTAATATATATAAATCATAGGCATAAAACCTATCTTAAAACAATCCCATGATTATCAAAATAAATCAAAGGAAACTCATCACATAATACTAAAATCCAAACCCATCTTAAAAACAAACCATATAATTTCCAAAATAATTCAAAAAAACCATCACTCAATCCATGGCTTACAAAAAGGTAGGAATCCTACCAAATACCGACTAGCGTTCTTTCTTTCGTTTCCGCCCGATAGACCCGGTCGCCGATCCGCGTACCTGCTTGCGATGTCCGGTACCTTATTACATACACATAATCAGTCCACATTTTACTATTTATAAGCCCATTAGTCATTTCCAAGTCCATATGAAAAATCGGTCACTATTTAGGTTTTGTGGGTCCCACTTAATCCATTAAACCCCTTTAATTTGTGAATTTAAAACAAATTAGCCATCCTAGGTTTTATTTAACCATACATAGACTTGATACTTAGAGTCCCTAAGCCCTTGGTCATCTCCCATGGAGTTCTTGAATTTGGCCATTAATTACGGTTTTGCCACTACCTCTTCTCCATGGTTAATTTCTCATTCATCACCCTTGCCTAACCAAGTTCATAATTGATCATAAACCTGGATCTCTAACTTAGGTCCATTAATGACCCATTCAACCATGGCACATGGCCATTAAAATTAGCCATTTAATTTACTTAAACTCCATTAATCTAACATACAAATACACATTAATCTTAGGCCTTAATTGATTCACAAAATGGGTCCATTGATGTATTATTACCCATAACATAACAATACTAAAAAAATTAGGCATTTAAATACTCTAACTCTCATTCATTTCTCCCACACATAATACCAAATTTTAATCCATAATTTTACCCACAAATGGGTCATGGGTTCGGCCATACACCATGGCCGAACCCATGATGTCTTTACCCCATTATTTCTTTGGCCTATTTACACATTTGAATCATTACCCTTAATCACATTAAAGTCTATTAACTTAGCCACACTTAAGTCCAAAATTGATCCATAACTTAGATCTATTAGTGACCTATCAACCATAACATGAACTCATTAAAAATGAAGTCCTTAACTTAACCTAATCCCAATCAATTTAAACACATTCATACTCCAATCTAACCCATCAAAAGGCTCACAAATGCGCCATGGGTTTGGCCATACACCATGGCCGAACCCATGGTCCTTTTCCCATTTTTCTTGGATCCATTGTTACACATTTGAATTTATCACAAGTCCCTCCATGAAGGGGTTTAATTCACACACTTAAACCCTCATCTTTTACTACATTGGAGTCCATTACAAATATCAACACTAGGTTCATTTTGGTACATTCCAAAACCACCAACATTAAATATATTTTGAGTCCATCAACTTAGCTACATTCCCCATTTGTTTTCCATGGTTCCAAAATACTTATTCCATCCCAATTTCCCATTATTTTCTTAGGCCTATTTACCACATTTGCACCCATCACAAGCCCTTCCATGAAGGGTTTAATTTATACACTTAAATCATCATTCTTAATCACATTCAAGTCCATAAACCTAGCCATATTCCCATTACAACTAATAACATTGGGTCCCTTTTGGTCCATCAACACCACCCACATTTCCCATTTATTTTTCCATAATTCATAACCATTAATCCACCATTGGATCACCATAGGGTTCATTGTCCATTCATGCCTTTCTAAGGCCACCAAATCATTCACATCATTCATAAACTCCCTCATAATTCTTTTAAAATTTGCAACATTTAATCATTAAGCACTCAAAATTATAAACCATTCTCCATGCTTCCATTCTTAATCAATTTAAATTACACAATGTCCTCCATTCCTTAAAACCCTAAGAAAATCACACATTACCTAATCACCCACCATGGTTTTTCTCATAAAAACCCCTTTTTTAATCTTCCAACATTTAATCATTAAAAACCTCTAAATCATAAACCATTCTCCATGCTTAATTGATTTAATTTCATAATATCCTTAATCCGTTTAATTTGTTCTTAACCTTAATTTATCCATTAGGGGTTTCCCCATTTTCCATCCTTCAAATTGATGGATTTAAAATCCATGGCATAAAATCATTTGGCCACCATTAAATTTACAAATTGAATCCCAAATCTTAAACCCTAAAAAATCCAAAATTTCTTGTTTAAGAAATACTCACAATCCGTCGTCTCCTCCGACTTCCGCCACTCCCGTCGACTTCCTTAGCCTCCTTTCTCCTTCCTCTCCTTGTTTAATTGGCTAGGATGCTTGATTAAGATGAGAAACCCCCAAGCTTGGGCCTGGCCATGGTAGGGTTTGCTTGAGAGAGGGAAAGGAGTTGATGATGAGAAGAAGATGGTAGATCTTGACCTTAGAATGGTGGACCATGCTTGCACCTCTTCTCTTCTTTCTTTTCTTCTCCTCTTCCTTTCTTAATTTTCTTCTTCTTTTTCCTTAGAGATGAGGGACGGTGGTGTGGGAGAGGGAGAGAGTGAAATGAGATTAGGGTTTGAGAGATAGGATTAAAACAACTCCTTTTTGCTTTCTTAAACTTTACTCCACCATTACTTTTTTCCTCACCAACCCCATAAGATATTTTTATGCTTTATGGTGGTGGTTGGGATAACCACCACCAAGCCAACGTTGGTGTGTTTCTTTGGGTGGCTTGTGTTTGTTAAAAACCACCATTTGACTTATTGGACCAACTTAACTAATGTGATTAATTAAATCCTTAGCCTAGGTTAATTGTTTCTTATTTAATCTAATTACCTTTCCATAAATTCCCTCCATGTATCCACCCATCGTTGACCAAGTCAACCATGGTGGCCGGCCCCACCAACTCTTGGTCCACACGCCACCTCACTTGGTGAGGTGGAGGTGGGTCCCAATTGGCCACATCACCTTGGTCTAATTCCATCACCAACTTAGGTGATTTAGCTTTAACTAAGTCCATTCCAACCAATTGGATCCTCATTGGGCCCATGGCCCAATTACATTTATCCATACCCATTTATCTTAGGGCTTACATATCTTAATCCATTGGGTCCGAAGTGGGTATTGGGCCCCATTTGACCATCCTTGGCCCAATTGACCATCATTGACCATTTAAATGATTTTAAACCCAATCCATGGTCTATTGGGCCATACTTGGGCCTTTATCCAAATTTTGGCCCATTTACCATTTATTCCATCAAGTTTCCCATTTCCACCATTAAAATAAATAATAACCACCTATTTATTGATTTAAAAATTTCGGGCCACTACAATACAATCCTCTTTTAAAATTTTCGTCCCGAAAATTCGAGCGAAGTAGGGGTTCAGATCATCTTTTACAAAGAGCTCCGGATGAGCAATACTCATCTCTGACTCCAGTTCCCAGGTGATTTCCTCATTGCCATGTTGTTCCCATACCACCTTGATATGCGCTGTAGTCTCCGCAACCAACTCCGGTCCAATCAGCGCAGGCTCACTGGCCTCTGTCCAACACACTGGCGATCTACACGGCCTACCGTATAAGGCCTCAAATGGAGCCATCTGGAGGTTTGCCTGGTAACTGTTATTGTAGGAGAACTCCACCAGTGGCAAATGATCCTCCCATCTACCCTTGAAATCCAGTATACACACTCTCAGTATATCCTCCAATATAAGGACAGTTAGTCCTTTCTTTCCCGTGTCCATGTAGTCCACAAACCGGGCATACCACTTCAAGAGGGTAGGGGCAGTATGTGCAGTTATGCCCAACCTGGTTACACAACTCGCACATATAATCGGGTTCTATTTCCCCTACCGACTCTCTTATCATCGGAAAGTCTTCCACATTCTCTTCGGAAAAGATGCAAAATCCTCTTCATCTTCCTCGGGAGGTCCCTCCTGAAAGTCCATGCCAACTTCTATGCTAGAAGCGGACACCAAATCTATGGAACAGGTAGGGGCTTCCTTATCCCATAATTCCGTACACTCCCCGTCACTTGACATATCTGTATTCACAGAATACAATAGAACACCAAAAAATCATCAACAGCAATTTCCAATAAAACCAATCTAGGTTTTGGGGAATTTCTTATGTATATCACAATGTATTTTGTTTGGGGAAAGTTACCAAATAAGCACACTCGTTTTTCCTTTGTTTCTACGGGGGGGGGGGGGGGGGGGAATCTCTAAATTCCTATCATTTGTTGTTCAAATCTGGAAACACCGGAGAAATGCATCCTACTTTGTTACGTTTGATAAATCTAACTTAGGATGAATTTTTCTTCCCCTGCTATCATTCCTTTCCGTCGAAAGTTGTCTCAGATTGAATGCTTCCGTTTGAGTCAATCGAAGTAAATTAACCCGGTCCCTATGCAGCGGACTCCCAAGACTCGGTCGGTTGGGATTCTTAGTTGTTAGTCTTACTTCAAGAGATTCATTTTTCCAAGTTTGCTTTGATACCAACTGTAACACATGGATTTTTGGTACTAACCCATGTGTTAACCCTAATTAGAAAACGTACTGGGTGCGTTGTCTAACGCCCTACTTCTACCCTAGTTGATGACACAGGAAGGGAACGGAACGAGGACGTGATTGGAGCCAAGCTTAGGAGCTTGGATGATTAAGTTATATTTTGTTTAAGTTATTCATGGACTATATATTTGAATAGGTAGCATTCGGAATTGTAATAACGTAGGTATATTTGCTATGGATTGGATGGTTAATGTTTGAATATTTAAGTTATGATAATTATGGTTAGGTGTTGGACTACTTTGCTATCTAAATTGGAATAGGATTATTATCCTATTGTTATTCCGCATATATGTTTTATTCTGCAAGTTAGCTTGAGTACGTGTGAACCATTTTTAGTGGACTTGGTCCACGCACACGTATGGTTAGCAAGTTAAGGGTTGGGCTTTGGAAGCTCGGACTTAGCTCGCGTTGTGACATCTCGCTCTCTATCACTCTTTGATTTTGAAAAAAAAAAAATAGACTCTGATTTTCGGAAAGCGAGTGAAAAAGGGCGGGGTGTTACAGTATGGACTATATGAGTATGTGGTCATGCCATTTACTAATGCACCAGCTGTGTTTATGGATCTGATGAACATGATCTTTCGTCCTTACTTGGACAGATTTGTGATTGTTTTCATTGACGACATCCTGGTTTATTCTAAAATTCGGGAGGAGCATGTTGAACATTTACGGATAGTTCTGGACACCCTGAAGAAGAATCAGTTGTATGCCAAAGCAAGCAAGTGCGAATTCTGGCTATTTGAGGTTAACTTCTTAGGGCATGTCATATCAGCGGAAGGCATAGCCATGGACCCGGCTAAAGTGGCAGCAGTCAGAGACTAGAAAGCTCCAAGGAATGTGACCGTACCACAGTTTTCTGGGATTGGATGGTTATTATCGAAAGTTTATTATGGACTTCTCCAAGATTGCATCTCCACTCACCCGACTCACTCAGAAAGGAGTCCAAATTTGAATGGTCTGATGTATGCAACTGAAGATTCGAAGACCTGAAGGAGAGGCTTACGACTGCTCTTATTCTGATTTTGCCAGAAAGAGGCAAGGGCTATGAAGTATATTGTGATGCTTTAGGAGAAGGACTTGGGTGTTCTCTCACTCAAAGTCAACATGTAGCGGCTGATGGTTCAAGGCAATTGAAAATTCATAAATGCCACTATCCCAAACATGATCTGAAATTAGCCACAGTGGTCTTCGCACTCAAAAGCTGGAGACACTATCTTTATGGCGAGAAATTTGAGGTATTTTCAGATTACAAAAGTTTGAAATATCTGTTTGATCTGAAGGAACTCAATATGAGACAGCGCAGATGGATGGAATATCTGCAAGACTATGAGTTTGCGCTTCGATGTCATCTTGGTAAGGCAAACAAAGTGGCAGATGCCCTCAGTCGCATGTCACATGCAACAATGGCCAGTTTGATTATGAAGGAATGGGAAATACTGAATACCATTCGAAAGTTCAATTTGTACATCAAGAATCATGGGAGTATGTATAATCTGATCGTACGGTCCAACAAGGTTTCCAAGATTGAGCAGGAACAACGGACAGATCCGGAAGTGGAAGAGATGTGGGCAAAAATGTCTACTGGTGAGGTTGTAACACCCCGAATTTTCAAGTTATAAATATTTATGGAAATTGCCCATTTAATTTGTGAATTAATTAATATGGACCTTAGATGGGTAAGGTGTTTGGTTAATTGCCCAATTAAGACCCAACGGATGGTGGATATGGTTCAATTGAATTAAATGGGTGAGATTTATTTAATTGGGTCAAAATGCCCAATTGGGACCCAATGGGTCGTGGTTGACTTGGTTGACCACCAAGTGAGTTCAAGCTTAATTAAATTGGGCTGAATTAAGTTGGAAATGGAATCAAGTAATTGAGTTGATTTTAAGTGAGTTAAAGGAGTTGAATTAAAGAGATGAGTTGAGTTAAATGAGTTGAATGGAAGTTAATGGGACTTTGATCTCAAGTGAGTGGAGTGGGAAGGTGAAGAGATGCATCTCATGAAACCCAAGTCAATACTACACATTGGAGACATGGGAGTTTCATCTCATGGGATGAAACTCCAAATGGTCATTAATGAGGAGGTGAAAGGTTTTGGTGGTTACACAAAGGCTTACACGTTGGAGAGATGGGGCGGTTTCCTTCTCAAGATGGAAACCCAAGGGTCAAACGGTGGGAGTGTTTCATCTCATGGATGAAACCTCCAAATGGAACATTAAGGAGGGAGGTGAAGGGGCATGGGAGTTACAAAGGGGTATCAACAAAGGACACCACCTTTGGCCGACCCTCATTAACCAAGGAAAGGACTTTGGTTTCAATTCACTATCTCAAGCTCTCTCTCTTTGTCGAATCACTCCTCAAGACAAGAACACTTAGAGAATTTTCATTTCACCCTCTCCCTCTCACACAAGGCCGACCACTCTCAAGACAAAGGGAGAACACATAGAGTGGTCATCTTAAATCTTCTCTCTTTCTCCCTCTCTCAAATCTACACCTCTTGGCCGAACCACTCCTAGAGATTTTATCAAGATCAATTTCGGCCAAGGATCAAGAAGGAAGGAAGAAGAGGCTACTGGAAGGAAAAGATCAGAAGAGCAAGAAGGAGTGAAAGAAACCGGAGGGATCGCGGAATTGGTAAGTACATGATGAGATTATTAAGTAAGATAGTGTTTCATGTATAAAAACCATTAAGGACAAAGGAAGGGCTGGATGAGGTTCGGCCATGATGTATCGCCGAACCCCATCAAGGAATATGAACATGGTTACATGATTTTCAAGAGGAAGTGATGAACCAACATGGCCGAACCCCATGGAAGGACATTAGTCATTTTTAATGGATTTGAAGGATGAAAATCATAGATGTATGTTAGTAATTTTAAAAGGTTTTAAAGGGTTTAAATGGATGTATGTATGAGAACCATCAAAGGATCAAACCATATATGTATGATACATTTTTAAGGAATATAAGGAACCATAGGGTTCGTCCATGTTGTATGGCCGAACCCCATGGAAAGGAATTAAGGATTTTAAATGGGTCTAAATGATGTAAAGGATGGAGAACCATGGACCTTGGGTTCGGCCATGGTGTATGGCTGAACCCCATGAAGAATTATTGAATTATGAACTTGTATTTAGATCATGGAAGTAATGGGGGAATGATGGTTCATCCTTTTGGATCATGGATTTTAATTGATTTTAAGTATGGTTAATGATGATCCAAAAGGATGAACCTAAATGTATGATTGAATCATGGAAATAAAGGACCATGGGTTCGGCCATGGTGTATGGCCGAACCCCATGAAGAATGTTTTGTGCATGAAATGTTTAGTCATGGACCTATGTTTTTGGACCTAAACATAAGGTGATGGAAACAATGGCAAAGAAGTAAATATGGGTAAAATGAAAGATCATGGGTTCAGCCATAGTGTATGGCCGAACCCTAGGAATGTTTTTGTGGGCTTAGGTTGTTATCAATGTTAGATAATTATTGTATAAGTGATTAGATTTATGAATCAAACATGGCATGATATTGGATTTAATTTAAAAGATCAAAGGACTACAAAGAGGGACCAAAATCAAGTAAGTAAGGTTCGGCCATGTTGTATGGCCGAACCCCACTAAGGTGTATTTTGTGGACTTAGGGTTTAAATGATTAACTTAGTGGTGATTGATTAATAAATCGAAAGAGGGACTAAAACCAAGTGACCATGGCCGAACCCCACAAAGGTGTGTTTATGGACTTAGACATGATAGAACATGGGTTTTGATTTATTGATATGTTATAAGGTAAACGGGACCTCACAAGTGGGTACGATCGGTGAGCGATTTTCGGTCGAAAACTGCAAGAACACTTTAGTGGTCATTGGTAGGATTCTACCTTTTGAAACCATGGGACATGTAATATGAATTTAGTTCATATTTTTGATGAGTTATTTTGTATCAAATGTTATGTTTCAAATATGGAATTTTTATGCTATGATTTAAACTATTATATAGCATGTGGACATTTGCATCTCATGCATGGCATGGGAGGGATGATATGTAACCGGAGACAACATTCTGTCGGGGCGTCCGTAAGGCAACTGTGGGGGTACCTTGATGTGCATTATCCATCAAGAGGTAATCCGGAGTCCACGCTCCATCGGGGCGTCCGTAAGGCAACCGTGGGGGATACCTTGATGAGGAGCTTTCCATCAAGAGGATAATATGTGTTGATGATATGGCTGATGGGTGGGACTCATGGCATATGAACCATATCATGGCATGAAGTTGTATGTTTTTAATATTAAGTTATTTATGTGATTTTTATGTTAACCCTACTTGGAGTACCTACTGGGCGCGTTGTCTAACGCCCTACAATGGAAAGGAATGATGAACAGGATCGGAGCCAAGCATAGGAGCTTGGATGTTTTTAGTTTAATTTTGTTTAAGTTACTCATGGACAATGTAATTTGAGTATCTAGCATTTGGGCATGTAATAACTTAGATTATTTGCTATGGTTTGGGTGGTTGATTTTGGATATATTAACTTAAGATTATTATGGTTAAGTGACGAACTACTTTGCTATCTAAAATGGAATAGAATTAGGATTCTATTATAATTCCGCATATTTATGTTTTATTCCGCATGTTAACTTGAGTACGTGTGAACCGTTTTAGTGGTCTTGGTCCATGCACACGTATGGTTGGCCAGTTAAGGGTCGGGCTTTAGAAGCTCGGACTTAGCTTTCATCGTTGCGTCCCACACTCTCTCACTTTTCTATTCAAAAAAAAATAGACTGATTTTCGGCATACTGAAAAGGGCGGGGCGTTATAGAGGTTATACCGGAATGGGAATTACGACTGGGACAAGGTCTTTTATTCCGAGGCAGGACGTATGTGCCTCAAAGCTATAGAAAAGAGTTGTTGATCGAAGCACACCAAACAAAACTCTCTATACATCCAGGTAGCACCAAGATGTATCATGACCTGAAAAGGAACTATTGGTGGCATGGACTCAAAAGAGATGTAGCAGAATTTGTTGCTCACAACCTGACTTGTCAGCAGGTCAAGACGGAACATCAGAAGCCACCAGGATTACTCAAACCCTTACCAGTGCGAGAGTGGAAATGGGAACATATTTCCATGGATTTTGTGAAGGGATTGCCAAGGTCATCAAAGGGCAATGATGCAATATGGGTCATGGGAGATCGATTGACCAAGTCTACACACTTTCTCCCAATCAAGATGATAGATTCATCTGAGACTCTGGGACGACGATATATCAAGGATATCATTAGGCTACTTGGTATCCCCAGGACTATTATGTTCGACAGAGATGGTCGATTCACTGGCAAGTTGTGGTAGAGCATGTAGTTAGCTATGGGGACGAATTTATTGACTAGCACAGCGTTCCATCTACAGACAGATGGACAGTCAGAGAGAACAATATAGACATTGGAGGACATGGTAAGAGCATTTATGTTAGACTTCAAAAGTGGATGGGAGGATCAATTACCACTGGTTGAGTTCTCTTACAACAACAGTTACCAAGCAAGCCTCCAGATGGCTCCATTCGAGGCGTCGTATGGTAGACCCTGTAGTTCACCAGTTTGTTGGATAGAGGCCTGTGAGCCTGCACCTATTGGACCTGATCTAGTTGCAGAAACCACAGAACTGATCAAGGAGATACGGTAACATCTGCTCACTACTCAGAGTCGTGAGAAGAGCTATACGAACAAGAGAAGGAGATTCCTTGAGTTTGAAATGGGAGACTTAGTTTCCCTGAAAGTCTCACCACGAAAGGGACACATGCTATTCGGAAAGAAAGGGAAGTTGTCACCTAGATTTGTGGGACCTTTTCCAATCCAAAAGAAGGTGGGGGAAGTGTCGTATCAATTGAAACTTCCTCCACAGTTGTCATTTTTGCACGGTGTGTTCCATGTTTCTATGTTGAGGAAATATAATCCAGATCCTTCGCACTTGCTGAATGTGCAAGAGGTTGATGTGCAAAGCGACGTAACTTATGTTGAAAGGCCGGTCAGAGTGATTGGGAAAGAACAAAGGGTGTTACAGAACCGAGCCATTCAGTTTGTCAAGGTGGTATGGGATCGACATGGTAATGAGGAAGACACCTGGGAACTTGAATCAGAAATGAGAGCAGCTCATCCTGAGCTTTTTGTATGAGTTGTTTGAAACCCTACTTCGCTCGATTTTCAGGACGAAAATTTCAAAAGACGGTAATATTGTAACATCTTAGATTTTTCACTGCATTAATATATTGGATTCTGTCGATTTTAATTGTTAAATTTGTTGAATTTAAGATTATGGATGGAGTGGACCTTAGATGGGTAAGAAATTGGGGCAATTAAGACCAAACGGGTCATGGATAGAGTTTGAATGGAAATAAGTGGATAAGTGTAATTAAATGGGTCCAATTACCCAAATGGGACCCAATGAGTCAAGGTGAATGGGTTTTGAAAGTAAATGGGTAAAAGATTAATTTATATGGGTCAAATGCCCAATTAGGATCCAAGGCATGGGATCCACCTCATCAAGTGAGGTCGCATATGTATGAGGTGGCATGTGAGTGACATGGGCAAGTGGGACCCAAATCCACCTCATCAAGTGAGGTGGCAAGTGATTTAATGAAACATGCATGGTCGGCTAACCAAGGTTGACTTGGTCAACCATGGGTGAGTTCAAATGTGTTGAGTGGCTTGAGTTGGAAAGTGAGTTCACATAAGTTGAGAATTGAGTAATGTTGAGTTCAAGTACTTGAGTTGGGGAAAGAGTTCATTTAAAGTGAGTTGAGTTGAAAGGGAGGTGAGGAGACTCCCAATTGAAGTGAGTCAAGGGGAGATGGAGGGTCTCCATCTCATGGGAGAGGATACCCAAGGCTCCAATGTTGGGAAGGGGGGGAGACCTTAGCCATGTGTTTCGTTGGTTAAACCAAGGGACTGTAACGCCCCGCCCTTTTTCACCCGCTTTCCGAAAATCAGAGTCTATTTTTTTTTTTTTTTGAAATAGAAGAGTGAGAGAGGGCACGGACGCCACGACGCGAGTTAAGTCCGAGCTTCTAAAGCCCGATCCTTAACTGGCCAACCCCACGCGTGCGCGGAGCTAAGTCCACGAGAACGGTTCACTGCATAGGAAGTAAGCTCGTGGATTATGATTATTGCGGAACATGATGATAAAGTCTATCCTACCGGTTTTTAGATAGAAGGGAAAATACAACATTGAATTACCAAAATGCGCCTATGTTCATATTTATATCACAAAATATAATCGTCCACAAGTAACGTCCAAACCATCGCAAGAAATGTAAACTTATACAACCCGACAAGCTAAGTTACTTTAAAATTACATTTCCAAAATGTAAACGTAAATAAACTAAGACTGCGCTGCCCAAGCTCCTAAGCTTGGCTCCTGTCATGTCCACCGCTTCCGCCATTCCCTGCGTCATCAGCTAGGGTAGAAGTAGGGCGTTAGTCAACGCGCCCAGTAGGACTCCGAGTAGGGCTAGCACATGGATTAGTGATAACACATATACCGATAAAATAACATATAACAAAATAAGCATGTGATGAATGTTATGCCATGGGTGCCTATGTCATGTGTCCCACCCATCATCCGTATGATCATACAATGTATTATCCCCATGTTTGCTTCTCAGTCGCCCCAACGGAGCATGGACTCCGGTTATAGCATAAGAGCTATCCCCATGTCTGATTCTCGGTCGCCCCGACGGAGCATGGACTCCGGTTATGGCCCCTCAGCTATCCCCATGTTTACTTCTCGGTCGCCACGACGGAGCATGGACTCCAGTTTGTTTATTTTTTTCCGCCCATGCCATGCATGAGATGTAGTGCATTATGCTATGTAGTATATAGATAAACCATAATTTTGATATACCATACATAGCCATATAATGCATAATGTTAAAATATAATCCATATGATTCATAACTTAAAACTCATCATAAGATAAATCATAATCATAAATCCATCATAAGACAAATCAAAATAATCTAAAATACCATCACATATCCATCGCTTACAAAAATGTAGGAATCCTACCGAATACCGTGTAGCGTTCCGTTACGTTTTTCGCTCGATAATCTGGTCGCCGATAGCGTACCGTTTGCGACGTCCGATACCTTATTACATTTACCGAATTAGTCCATGATTAAGTTCATAATTGATCCATCTAATTAGACCCATTAATGGCCATTAATTATGTTACAATTTTATCACAAATCAGCCCTTATCTTAGTCCATTATCCATTGGTTAAAACACAGATAAATCCCATTTTTGGCCAATTTACGAGCCTAAAACGCAGCAACTATCCGCTTCATTTAATCATTCATAATGTATTCGATTTTCATGTCTAATCCACATAGGGTTCGGCCATGTAGCATGGCCGAACCCATGGTTCTTCAAAGTGGCACTTATTTACCGTTTTTACCATTCTTCTTCCATGTACATTTTGAATTCGTATTTGACCCATAAACTTGGGCCCATTGTGATTCCCTAACCATGACATCATGTAGCTAAAATCAGCCACTTATCCAATTAATTTTGAAAAACATTTAATCCCCATATGTCCTTTCACATTTTGCCCTAAAGGTGGCCCACAAAGAGATCATGGGTTCGGCCATACACCATGGCCGAACCCATGGTACCCTATCTTCATTTTCTTGGGTCCATTTTACTCCCTTTAATCCAATCTCCAATGAATTTAAATTATCCATTCAAGTCCCCATTTTCATCCCATTTAAAACCTCACATATCATTTTTATAAATCCATTAAAATCTAGCATTCTTCTACATCATTTTCCATTTATTAAAATCACTAATCACCACCCTAGGGTTCACCTTTATGGATGCCATTTTCAAAGACTCATGTTTTGTCCCAAAAATAATCCATTTTAAAATCACTACCCTTCATTCATTTTGGCCCTTTAAAACTTATATCATACACTTTGTAATCCATTTAAAACTATCATTTTCTCCATCATCTTCTATCTCTTCACTCTCATTAAAATAATTAATCATCACCATAGGGTTCGGCCATGTACCATGGCCGAACCCATGGTTCATGGTTTATCTCCTCCATGCTATTTTAGAAGCCATAATAATCATGTGCATTTCCCATGATTTTCTCATCTTAACAATCCTTTAAAATCACCCATTTTTAATCATTGGAAACCTAATTTTCATTAACCATTCTCCATACCTCCATTCTTATAAAAACTCTAAAATTCACAATCACTAACCATGGGGTTCGGCCAACTTGTATGGCCGAACCCTATAGTCCATGATTTCTTTTAAAACATCATACCTCCATTTGAATTAAATCATCCATTTACATCACCATTTCCACCCCATTTAAACATCACATTCTATACTCAATAATTCCATTTAAATCTACCATTTTTCTCCATTATTTTTAAACCATATAATCTTAACAAATTTCCCATCATTCACCATGGGGTTCGGCCATGTAGCATGGCCGAACCCCATGGTCATCCATTCATTCCATTCTATGCCTTTCAAGGCCATGAAAGATCAACCATATTTTCGTGAAATTTCCTTATTTAAAACCTCTTAAAATTTATCAACTTTTAATCATTTTAACATCTTGAAATCCTCATACTTTTAAACCTTCCAACCCGAATTAAAAATCATCCAACATTGACCATGGGGTTCGGCCATGCTACATGGCCGAACCCTATGGCCCATTAATCCATTAAAATCCCATTTTCCTATGCTTAAAAATTCCATTTTTCCATTTCATCTTTTTCTTAATCCATTCCTCCATTTTTATCCATTTCATCTTTTTCTTAATCCATTCCTCCATTTTTATCCATTTCTTATCCTACCTTTTGATGGATCTTAGATCCATGGCCCACAACGTTTTTGGCCACATTTGGTCTAAGGAATGGATTCCATATCCTAAAATAAAATCTTGTTTTAAGAAATCTTACCGCACCGACAACTCCTCCGGTCCTTCTTTCTTCTTTGCTTTCCTTAGCCCTTTATCCTTCCTTCTCTTCTTGATGATCGGCCAAGATGAGCTTGATCAATGATGTGGCCCTCCAAGCTTAGGATCTGCCAATATTGAGTGAGTTTGTTTGAGAGGGATGGAGGGGAAGGTGATGGAAAACAAGATCTTAGCCTTTGATCTTGAGGTGGTGATGGTTGATCAATGCTTGGTCTTCCCTTTTCTTCTCTTCTTTTCCTCTAAGTCTTCTTATTTTCTTCTTTTCTTCTCTTGATACATGGAGGGACGGTTTTTGGGTGTGAAGAGAGGGAGAGTGAAATGAGAGGGATGAGGTGGAACACCCATCTCATCTTTGGTCTTACTTGGACCATACCCCTCCATCATGTCTCCACCAACCAAAGTATGGGCTCCCTTGACCTTGGTGGTGGTAGTTGAGACCCAACCACCAAGCATGGCTCCCATGTCCTCTTTGACTTGTTTATGTTGACCCTAATTAATCAACTTAATTAATTAAGTTAAGTCCTCATTTAGGTTAATTAATTTCTATCCAATTTAATTCCATCAAATTATCTATCTAATAAATCCACCCATGGTTGACCAAGTCAACCATGGTGGACGGTCCCCACCTATACCTACCCCACCCGTCACCTCACTTGATGAGGTGGAGGTGGGCCCCACTTGGCCATGTTATTTTAATTCCATTGATTTTAACTTAGATAATTTTACAATAATTTTAATCAATTTAATTTACCTTAATCCACCTTAGTCTTCTTAAATTTATCCATGGTTGACCAAGTCAACCATGATGGTTGGTCCCACTTTTTCCTTGGTCCACACGCCACCTCAATTGGTGAGGTGGAGGTGGGCCCCATTTGGTCATATTATTTCATTTCATTACTAACTTAGGGGTTTTAATTCCAAATCACCCTTTTTAAATTAATTAGCCCACCATTGGGCCCACGGCCCAACCGATTATTTTCTACCCCTTTACCTTAGGGTTTGGACCAATTTTGATCCATTGGGTCCCACATGGTGATCGGGCCCACTTTGACTCAAATTGACTATCTTTGACCCAATTATTTCTCATTGACCCATTAAATGGATTTCATCCAATTTGTGGCCCAATTGGCCATTCTTGGACCCTTGTCCCAACTTTTGATCCATTTCCATCATGTCAAAATTCAATTTAAAATCAATAAATGCCAAATATATATTGATTCGAAAATTCGGGCTATTACAGGGACACATGGGAAAGACCAAAAACTAATGAGGGTTGTTTAGAGGTTGTGGGCTGATTTTAAGAAAAAAGTCCTCCACCCCTTTGGCCGACCCTCCATAGAGAAATTTCCATCTTCTTCCTCTCATCTCCCTCTCTCCCTCTCTCAACTAAACTCCTTGGCCTATTACACCTCTAAGAAATTTAGAGATTTTTTTCTCTTCTCTCATCTCTCTCCCTCCCATTCTCGGCTCTGGACTTTGAGAAAACTCAAAGAACAAGGACCTTGGAGAAATCGGTGAAGGAACAAGGAAGGAGAAGGGTTGAAGAGTAAAGAACAAACCTAAAGAAACGAAGGAGACGAGGAAGAGGTATGTGTTGAGTCTAGTGTTATGGGATTATGACAAAGGAAACCATAGGTTTGGCTATGGTGTAGCCGAACCTATGGGTTCCATATTTGATTGAAAAGATGTCAAAAATTATGTTAAGGTCATGGACTTTGAAATCCATCGAAGAAAATGGTTAAATGATTGAAGAAAAGAATGGATCCGAAATGATGTTGTAATGGTTCAAAAGTAGGAATAATCCTAGCTTTGCCTTGTAAGAAAGTAAAAGAGTTATATGATGAGGATATATATATGTTTAATACATGTTTTAAAAGAATAAGGAAATAAATTCCAAGAGGAAGGGTCAAGCCAAACATCAAACAAAAGAGGATTGTCCACGGGTGTACATTGTCTGCAGATGGGTATCACCGCCGCGGACGGGTTTCCATCGTCCCCGGGAAGGGTTTCGACTGTCCGCGGACGAGTAACAAACATAAAATAGTGTTTTCTGCTGGACGGGTATAACCGTCAGCGGAAGGGTTTCTATTGTCTACAGGACGAGTTTCGACCTTCTGTGGATGTGTGACAGACATGAATGTGATATTGGTTGCAGATGGGTTGTATGTCTGTAGGACGGGTTTCTGCCGTTAAGCGGGACGTGTTTCGACCCTCCGCGGACAGATAACATACAAGAATTGTTTATGGTCTGCGGACGGGTTGTATGGTTTAGGACAGGTTTCTGCCGTCCGCGGGACGGGTTTTTATAATCCACAAAATGGGTGGCGGACGGGAACCCCATGAATGATTTTATGAGTCCATGAATAATTTTATGAGTCCATGAATATTTAAAAGTTAATTGATTAACTATGGATTATCTGGCTAGGAAATAAAAAGAAAGGAATGATGGCTGACCCGCATTGTTTTGAAATAAAACAAGGATTAAAAGGGGGTCAAAAACCAAGGAGTGACGTTCAGTCATGTTGTATGGCTGAACCCCATTGATGGGTCTTGGTGAACATGAACACAGTTCAACCACGTCGTATGGCTGAACTCCGTTGAGGGTCTTAACCGGTTTAAGGAATATGATGCGTAAATACGACTAAAATGAAAAGTTGATTTTTAAATTGATATATGTGTATGATTAAATTGCTAAGGTAAAGAGGCGTGATTCACTTTCACGTGACAGTTAGCGATTGTTCGTGTGAAACAAGAAAAGGACACTAAATCAGACTTGGGTAGGACTACCTCATTGAAATACATGTGGATTTTATATGGTTTCGTATTTTTCCAACATGATGACTTACTTTGAATTATGAAATATATGTGTATGAACTGTTTTGATGGCACATTGTAATTTGAAAAGGAATAACATCTTTGCACTTAGTATCTCATGCATGGCATGTGAGGGAACATGTGAGAGGAGTCCACGCTCCATTCGGGTTATCTGATAAACAAACGTGGGAGGAATCCACACCGATTTCGATTGACTTACGTGAAGAGATATATGGTGTTTGAAATGTAAGAGGATTCCACGCTCCATTCGGTGGGACCGATTAACAAACGTGGGGAGAGATGTATGATGTTTGAAATGTAAAAGGAGTCGACACTCCATTCGATGGGACCGTTTAAGTAACGCCCTGCCCTTTTTCACTTCGTCGAAAATCAGAGTCTATTTTTTTTTGAAAATAAAAGAGTGAGAGAGAGTGGGACGTCACGGCGGGAGCTAAGTTCGAGCTTCCAAAGCCCGATCCTTAACCGACCAACCATACATGTACGTGGACTAAGTCCACGGAAACGGTTCACACGTAATAAGGCTATACTTGCGGAATAAAACATAGCTGTGGAATTATAATAGAGTTACTATCCTATCCAATTTTAAATAGCAAGGAAGTCCATGACATTACATAACTTAAGTTTCAATGTCCAAAATAAAACAAACCATAGCAAATAGTCTAAGTTATTACAGCCCCAAAATGCTAATTACTCAAATTACTTGTCCAAAATAAAAACTTAAATAAAATAAATCTAAATCATCCAAGCTCCTAAGCTTGGCTCCGTTAACGTCATTCGTTCCGTCCATTTCCTATGTCATCATCTAAGGTGGAAGTAGGGCGCAACGCACCCAGTAGGTACTCCGAGTAGGGTCAAATACATGGATTAGTATAAAAATCACATAGATATATATAATGTCAAAACCATACAAGTCAATGCCATGCCATGGGTGTCATATGTCATGAATCCCACCCATCAACCATATCACAATCACATAGTATTCCTCTTGATGAATAATCCACATCCAGGTATTGTCATGACTCCCCACGTGTGCCTTATCGGTCCCACCGAATGGAGCGTGGACTCCTTTTACATTTCAAATGCAGTATATCTCTCCCCACATATGCCTTATCGGTCCCACCGAATGGAGCGTGGACTCCTCTTACAATTCAATCATACATCTCTTCCCGTATGTCCATTGGAATCAGTGTGGATTCCTCCCCACGGTTGTTTATCGGAAACCCAAATGGAGCGTGGACTCCCCTTATAAGTTCCCTCCCATGCCATGCATGAGGTATGAGTGCATCATGCCATTTCATATTACACATATTGTATTGAAATTCCATTCCTTTAAACATAGGATATTGATACCAAAAATAAATCATAACACATAAGAATAAAAACCATCCACATACACAAATCCAGTGTATCAACAAGGTAGGAATCCTACCAACGTCCAAATATCGTGTCCTTGTGCTTTCGTCAAAAAACCGATCACCGATCGAGTCAAGCCGATTGTACATCCATTTGTGAAATCCCGTTATCCTTATTACACATAAATAAATCAAATCGATGACCCATTTGATTCCCATCATTCCATGTTCATTTCCACCTATGATTATAGTCCTTAGCCCGGTTAAGACCCCAAGGGGTTTTCGGCCATACCTAAGGGCTGAAAATGTTTTAAGTCCATAAAAACTCATTAGTGGGGTTCGGCCATATATTCTCTTGGTTTTGGACCCCCCTTTCCTTTGGTCATTGTTTCATTTTAATTAATGCAAGTTCAACATCATTCATTCTTTGATTTATTTATCTAATCTCATAAGTTAATCATTTACTTTGATAAACAACCTAGGTCCTTAAAAATATCATCGATGGGGTTCAGCCATGTTGGTCCTCTCTTTTTATCAACTTCCCATTTGAACCATCATTTCTTTCCATAGATAATCATTTAATTTATTTACACATACTTAGGTTCATAAAATGATTCATGGAGTTCGGACATACAGCATGGCTGAACCCATGATTCCTCATTTTCATCTTCTCCTTTCTTAAATCATTTAAAACATATTAGATTCATAAAAATCCCTCCATGGGGTTCGGCCATACAACATGGCCAAACAAATGGTCCACCATTTTTCATCCTTTAAAACCTATTTAAATCCACAACCATTGGGTTCGGACATACAGCATGGCCGAACCCATGATTCCTCATTTTCATCTTCTCCTTTCTTGAATCATTTAAAACATATTAGATCCATAAAAATCCCTCCATGTATGGCCGAACAAATGGTCCACCATTTTTCATCCTTTAAAACCTATTTAAATCCACAACCATTTTTCCATCATTTTTCATCATTTACAACCTAGGTAAATCCATAACCATTCTTCCATCATTTTTCATCATTTAAAACCTAGTTAAATCCGTAACCATTCTTCCATAGGGTTCGGCCATACAACATGGCCGAACCCATGGTTCATCATTTTTAATCCTTTCTCCATTTTAAATCATCATGAGGATGGTTTTCTTAAAGATCACATACAACACGTTTTAGATCATTTGATGGGGTTCAGCCATACATCATGGCCGAACCTCATCCAATCTCTTTTGAGTCCTCATATGGTCCATAGATAAAAATTAGGGTTCGGCCATGCAAGGGCCGAACCATGTTCTTTGATCATTCTCCATTCCTCATATTAAATCATGCATTACCATAGTCTCATTATCATCCATTAATCATGTATAACTTATAATCCTTAACAACCTATCTTACTCATTAGGGTTTTGTCTATTTTTCCATCTCCAAAAGCCATATTTCGGATTTTGAACCATACTTCACTTTATGTCCATCTTATTGACATTCCTTGGATGGATTTTAAATCCATGGCCGATAACCATTTGGTCAACTTTCCAATCTGAAATGGAACCCCATGGTTTCTTACATTTTTAGAAACATGAAACATAAACCTTACCTTTCCCGCGACTCCTTCGTTTTCTTTCGTTCCGTCTTGCTCCTCCGTTCTTCTCCTTCCTTAGTCCTTTCTTCTTCCTCCTCCGTTCTTCGGTTTCTCCAAGTTTAGTGCCGAAATGAGAGGAAGAGAGATTGAGAGCCTTCTTGATGTATTCGGCCAAAGAAGTTGCTTGAGAGGGAAGGGGATTGAGGTGAAACCCTAAGGGAGGGTTCGGCCTGGGGTTTGAAGATTGAGAGAGGGAGAGAGGAAGAATGAGATGGGAATTTTCTATCTTTTTCTCCCAAGGTGGATCGGCCAAAGAGGGTTGAGATGAGTCCTTTCTATCTTGCCTAAGGGTTTTGGAGAGGGAGAGAAGTTGAGATGGAAAAACCATAACTCCTTTCTTGTCTAGACAGGGTCGGCCAAGGAGGGCTTGGGAGAGGGAGAGAGTGAATGAGATGAATGTCTCAAGGATTAGCCCTAGGCTTTTGGTTGTTGCTAACCCTAATCTCCCCAACCACCCTCATCAAGATGGGGTCTTTCCCATGTGTCCCTTGGCTAACCAAGAGGGCACATGGCTAAACCCTCCACCTACCCTTTGACTCACTTAAATCCTTTCATCTTCCATGTGACTCACCACCCATCCAACTCACTTAACTTAAATAAAACTCATTCTCCTAACTCAAACACTTGAATTTATTCTTAATTAATTAATTCCTTAACTCCACTCACTTCACTTAATCCTCTTGGACTCACCTATGAACTCACCCATGGTTGACCAAGTCAACCATGGTGGCCGGCCCCACAAGTTACCTTAGACCACACGCCACCTCACTTGATGAGGTGGACTTGGGTCCCACTTGGCTATGCCATGTTGATGTCAACTCCTACACTTGCCACCTCACTTGATGAGGTGGACCCCATGCCTTAGATCTTAATTGGGTACACGATCCGATTAAATGCATTCCTTACCCATTTACCCTAATCATCAATTCATCTTGACCCATAGGGTCCCAATTGGGCATTTGACCCAATTAATTAGGATTAACCCTATCCATGATCCATTGGGCCATATTTGGGCCATTGCCCCGATTCTTATCCATCTAACATCCATTCCATCTATAAATCTTAATTTTTTAACAATTAAAATAGATAATAGCCAATATGATTATTGCATTGAAAATCCGGGCTATTACAGCTTAACACACGTTGGGAGAAATACATGATGTTTAAAAAGGAAGTGGGTGGAAGACCATTGGCATATGATCCATGACATGGCATTACATTGGCATGATTTGATATGAGTATCATGCACTGTTTTAATACTACAAAAGGTTTTATAAGTATGATATGTTTTTCTATATTGATTTTATATTAATCCCATGTATGACCCTACTTGGAACTCCTACTGGGCGTGTTGACTAACGCCCTACTTCTACCTTAGATGATGGTACAGGGAATGGAACGGGTGATGGACGTGAAAGAAACCAAGCTTAGGAGCTTGGATAGATTATGCTTATTTTTTTTTAAGTTTTATTTTGGACAATATATTTTGAGATAATTTCACTTTGGGACTATAATAACTTGGTTATATTTTGCTATGGTTTGGTTACATTTGGACATTTGAACTTCAGTTAAATTTTGTGATTGACTTCCTTGCTAAATAATGGTTAGGGATAGTAATTCTAATCATATGATAATTCAACAATGTGTTTATTCCGCAAGTATAACTTTAATGCGTGTGAACTGTTTTAGTGGACTCGGTCCACACACACACGTATCATTGGCCAGTTAAGGGTCGAGCTTTGGAAACTCGGACTTGGCTCGCATCGTGGCGTCCCTCTCTCTCTCATTTTTTTTTTTAAAAAAAAAATAGAGTTTGATTTTCTGCAAGTGAAAAAGGGCGGGGCGTTACAACTTGTGCTCTATGAAAAGTACTTGAAATGGCCCTTTGTCAATTTTTGACAAAAAGGGGGAGAAAATATTGAAATACTAGAGAAACAAATGTTTTCATGGGAGAAGACTTTTGAAGGGGCCAATACATGAAGAATGGGGGAGAAAATATTGAAATGCTAGAGACACAAATATTTTCATGGGAGAAGACTTTTGAATCGGTCAATACATGAAGAATGGTGGAGAAACAAAAATTCAATATCGGTATCAAAGCTAGGGGAGAAAATGTGATTTTAAGATATGCTTGAAAATTGAACACATATTTCTTATTATCACTAACCATTGGGAGATCATTTTCCACTAAGAATGAAATTTTAAAGGCCAGGAAGTTTGAGCAGGGCTTGAATGACATACGGTGATACATATGAGGCTGGCCACTTTTGCTGAAGTCGTTAAGAGAGCAAAGTTGACAGAGGGCACAATGGCTAGGATATATGGAAGGGAAAATCAAGTTTCTGCAAAACGAACCCCTCATCAATTACAAAATAAGAAAAGAAAGACTGATAGATTTTCTTAGAAGAAGAAAGCGCCTGCTAATACCGATAACTTTGGACCAACTCAATTGCAATGCTATAATTGTAAGAAATGGGGTCATACAACTAACAAATGCAGACTACCTAGGACGTAAATTGCTGTAATTGTGGCAAAAACGGACATATGATTAAGGATTGTCGTGAACCAAACAGACATAATGATGGGAATCCACCTCCATAGATTGACATTCAGCAGAACAAAGGACGTGGACTTCCGCCCCAAACCAATCAGAGCCGTGTGTATGCTGTTACTCCGCATGTTGGTGATATTATCGAACCGACTGTTATGCAAAGTAAGCTCCTAATTTTTGGCACTTGGCTAAAGTTTTGTTTGAGTCTGGTGCATCGCATTCTTTTATATCATCTATGTTAGTTGATAAGTTGGACTTAGCCATGGACGAAGTGGATGAGCCCATTCATAGCACTACGCCATTGAGGAGATCCACTATAATCAGAAAATTTTGTCATTCATGTATTATAGCAGCTGGTGGAGTCAACCTAGAAAGTGATTTGTTAGTTCTAGGTATCTTTGGCTTTGAAGCCATACTTGGTATGGATTGGTTGGTGAACTTCAATGTAATCTTAGATTGTTCTAAAGGAAAGATATCTGGTAGAACGGCTACGGGTGTAACTTTTAGTGAGAGGTTGAGTCTCACGCCTGAACCCTATTTACCTCATGAGAGAATCTTTGGCCAAGTAGCTAGCTTTGTAACGACCTGACCCGATCCTTTGAGATTTTCTTGAGGAGATTTTTGGACCCCCATGTCAGATTGGGTGTTTTGGTGCAGTGGAGAGAGTGTGGGCTCCACAGTGGACCCCTGTTCACCTCATTTCGAGCTCGAAAGCTCAAAGGGCATTTTGGTAAATTCAATATTTTAATTGTTTTTGTCATTTAAATTATTTGAAAATCACATTTTGGTTACCATTTTAAAAATATTTTATAAAAGTGGTATTTTCCTTTTTTAAAAAAAAAAAGAGTTCAAATCCTAGCCTTCTCATATATAAACTCTCTTTCTCTTTCTCCATCCCCATTCTCTTCTTCTCTTCCCTTTCTTTCCCTTAACCCAAACCCTAAGATCAATCCCTAGCCGCCGCCGCTGCCCCCTCCATGCTTCTATTTCTCTCTCTCTCTTCTCTCGATTTTCTCCTTTTAAACCCTAAATCGCTCTCCTCTCTTCCTTAAAACCTTAATCCCTAGAGCTATCACCGTTCCTCTTTTCCTCTCTTCTTCTCAGTTCTTCATTCTCTCTCCCTCGAAAACCCTAAGAGACCTCTTCTCCTTGCAGCAGCCGCCGCACCTTTTCTCCCAGTAGCGGCCTCTCGGTAACACTCTTTCTCGCGCGCACCTCTTTTTTTCTTCTCTTCCTCCTTCCCTCATCCCCTACCCATCAACACCCGACTACCGTTTCAGCCAATCCCAGCTAGCCCTTGCCGCCCCGAATTTCAATTCGACTGTTGGATTTCCACTCGTTCTCGTCCTTCTCTCGTCGATTCTAGGCACCCTCTTCTTCATTCTTTTCCCCTATCTCCTTTCTCGAGATTTCCCTTGTTGATTTTTTCATTGTTTTCCTTATTTTCCCTTAGTTCCTCCTGATCTTCTGCGGTTTTCCAGTTTTCCTTGAATTTTCTTGGATTTCCATAGTTTTCCTCCTATCTTTTCCTCCTCTTTGACTCAATCGGGTCAACTCACTTGGTTACGAGTTGACTCGGTTGGGCCTTGGGTTGACCCAGCCCTTGGGCTTGGAGTGAGACCCATTGCCCGGCTCACTGGCCAAGATCCAACCCATCAGAACTAGCCCAGTCCAGGCCCAGACTCGATTTCGGCCCAGACCAGGCCTAGACTGGGTTTCGGCCCAGACCAGCCCAAACTCGACTAGCCCACTCTTGGCCCAACCCTTAGGTCTAGTCTTTAACCCGATTATTAGGCCCAGCCTTGGGCCCTGTCTTTGTTCTGGCCTAGCCCACTTTTAGAGCCCAGTTTCAGGCTCGGCGCGTTTTAGAGCCCGTTGTGAGGCCCAACCTATTTTCAATCCCGGCCTAGTTTTAGGCCCATTTTTCATTCAGCTTTGTTTTACCTTTTTACTTATCCGTCCTTCTTTGTTTCAACAGATTGAGCTCTCTTCAACCCATCAAGCCGCTTGCTTGCTTTGGATTTTTGACTCCACAAACTGTAAAGGGACTTATCACTATTTTAGCATGCATTAGCATTTACTTAATGTTTGACCCTAAACATGGAGTGACCTGAATGAGATCCTTTGTTTATTAAGCCACTCGGTAAGGGAACCGTTGAAATGAATATGTAGCAATGGATCCATTCGGGTGCATACATGTCAATTATATGCGATTAATGGAGGATTCTAATTGGATGAATGGTTATTGAACTTGGAAGCTTGCTGGTAACATGTTATTTGTTTAATGCTTACTTGGGAATGAATTTATGATGAGATTAAGACATGCATTGGATATTGGTCATGATGCTTGAAAATTGTTGATAATATGTTTTATGTTCAATCATAACACCTATATGAATTTATGATGGGAAAGAGATTGCACTTGGATAATGAGCATGGAGATGTATGTTTAGATAATCTGTTATATGTCTTTTGTTACACGCGATGTATGTGTTGTTAATCATGATTAATCATATCAGAATATGATTACATTGTTACATATGACCAGGATATCATGTGTATGTGTGTGTGTGTGTGTGTGTGTGGGGGGGGGGGGGGGGGGGGCAGGAGGTAACCCGCAACGGACTGCGTGGTGGGGGAGGAGGTAACCCGCAACGGACTGCGTGCTGTTGGATGTTGAGATGGAGGAAGTGTTTGCATGTGTATGTTTATGATGACGTGATGAGATTGGTTGTTGGGAGGACTTCTTTGTTACTCTCCGGTGGTCGAGACCCCCATAGGAGATGCTGGTTTTGCCATTGTGTTCCGGCAGTTTAGGTGCCTGCCCTCGAGATTGGTTTCCCCATTATGCTCCGGTGGTCGAGACCCACACAGAAGATCTGGCTTTCCCCGTACATTCCGGCGGTTGAGACAGTTGTGTATTGCATGGTCTCTTATTTATATTAGTAGGGAGACCAGAGTTGTTAGAGGGACATTGTGAGTTATGGAGGAGATGCCTCAGACTGGTCAGTGGGACCATTGGTTAGTGGTACAGTGGATTACTCATGTACATATACATCTAATCTATTAAGATGTTGATTACATTTCATACTTGTGATTTATAATTATGTTGCTGACATGTGATATGTTTTATCCCTTCACTGGGATGGTTAGCTCACCATTACCTTTCAAGTACTCCAAGCAACGAGGGGCCAGGCTGGCCCCTTGAGTTGGCGCCTGGAGAGGAGCAGTAGCAGTAGATATTTGCTACTCATGTTTATTCTGAGTTGAGATACTTTGTTTGTATGAACCTTATTCGCATGTTGTTTGTTCGGGTGATTGTATAACCATATTTGAACAGTTTATGGTTGCTTGTTATATTTCCTAGTATTATGGACTTGTAGTTGCCGAGCGCGAGTTAGTTACCCCGTTCCCCCCCCCCCCCCCCCCCCCCCAAAAAAAAAAAAGACGACCCGATATCCGTCTGTTTGTAATATTTGTAGTATTTTAGAGATAACGCGCCCGTAACGGGACGGGGCATTACAGTTGGTATCAGAGCACGGTTCAACTCTCAGATTGTGCATGGGACAAAGATAGATGTGGTGATAACTCGATATTAGGTTCATCCCCTGTGTGATAGGGTTGGTTGAACCGGGTTCTGGGCTTGTCCGTAGAGACCCTAAGTTCATGTGGTATGCTTAAGGCGATATCCTTCAGTTAGTTTGCTTGAGTCGTATCTACTGGTGGATCGTCGCTCAATTTAAGGTTGATCGGCGTTTAATTCGCCTGTTAGTCGGTGGTAAGGTCAATCGCTTGTTTGAGTGTGTGGTGCACTGTGACATGGTCACACGAATTGTGGGACGCGAATCTCTAGGTTTTTAGTCAGGTTGGTCTTACTCCCTATTGTAATTAGAGGCGTTTCTCAGTGGGACCCATATTATGGGGAAGTCCTCACCTTGGAGGCGTGTCGGTGGTATTTCTAGAGTGGCTTGAGTACCGTGATTGAGTCACGGGGGCTTCAGACTGTGATTGAGATGAGATTGCTCGAGGGTTTAGCGTTGAGAAGAGGCTGTGTTGTGGGTCTACCCCCTGTGTCCGTGGGGTGCTCGTGTTTAGAGAGTGAGGACATTGTTTGTTGGCCTCGCTTGTAACTGTTTGGTACGGAGATAGATTCATTGGAAATCTATGGGCGTCTACCGAGCGAGTCCGGCCTGCTAACTCTGTAGATGGCAAATGGAATTCCATTAGAGGTTGATGGGCTTGGTGTGTTTGAGTTGTTAGTTAGACCCATTTTGGTCTTAGGAGTGCAGAGAGTGCCTGGGCCGAGCCTGTGGTTGTATTGAAATGGGAAAGACCACGAAATGTCTTCGAAATTTGTAGCTTATTGGGTTTGGCAGGATATTATAGGAGATTTAAAGATTTCTCCAAACTTGTAGCACGTATGACTAGGCTGACTAGAAAGGGTGTTAAATTTATTTGGGGAGAAACCTGTAAACAAGCTTTCCAAGAGTTGAAGACAAGATTAACATCTCGCTAGTGTTGGTAATTCCAGAAAGAGGTCATGGTTATATAGTATTTTGTGACGCTTCCAAAGATGGTTTAGGTTGTGTGCTAATGCAGATTGATCAGGTTGTGGCTTATGGTTCCAGACAGTTGAAAGTACATGAACATAACTACCTCACATATGGTCTGGAATTAGGCATTATTGTTTTTGCTTTGAAAATTTAGAGGCATTATTTATTTGGTGAACATTTTGAAGTTTTCTCTCACCATCGTAGTCTCAAATACCTGTTCACATAGAAAGACCTTAATATGCAACAACCTAGATGGTTGGAATATTTGGGAGACTTTGACTTTGAGATCTCCTATTGTAACACCCCCCCTTTTTCATTCAGCCGAAAATCAGAGTCTATTTTTTTTTTCAATAAAGAGAAAGAGAGCGGGAACGTCACGACGCGAGTTAAGTCCGAGCTTCCAAAGCCCGACCCTTAACTGGTCAACCATACGTGTACGTGGATTATGTCCACGAGAGCGATTCACATGCATAAGGTTATACATACGGAATAATTCGTAGATGCAGAATTATAATAGAATAACTATCCTATTCCATTTTAGATAGCAAAGAAGTCCATCACTTAACAATAATTACCTTCAGTTTAAATATCCAAAATTAACAATCCAAACCATAGCAAATAATCTAAGTTATTACAGTCCCAAATACTAGCTACTCAAATTACATGTCCATAATGTCAACTTAAATAAAATAGATCTAGCTCATCCAAGCTCCTAAGCTTCGCTCCGATCGTGTCCTTCGTTTCGTCCATTTCCTGTGTCATCATCTAAGGTAGAAGTAGGGCGTTAGACAACGCGCCCAGTAGGTACTCTGAGTAGGGTACAACACATGGATTAGTATAAACAAAATCACATAGATATAATAATATCAAAACCATGCAAGTAAATGCCATGCCATGGGTGTCATATGTCATGAGTCCCACCCATCATCCATATCACAATCACATAGTATCCTCTTGATGGAAAATCCTCAACAAGGTATCCTCACGAATGCCTTATTCGGTCGCCCCGAACGGAGCATGGACTCCGGTTACATTACAATCATCATAACCCGGAATCAGTGTGGATTCCTCCCCACGATTGTTATATCGGAAAACCGAATGGAAGCGTGGACTCCCCTCATTTGATCACTCCCATGCCATGCATGAGATGCAAATGCCAACATGCTATGTAATAATAAACATCATAGCATTAAAATCTCATAATTGAAACATATCATTTGATACCAAAATAACTCATCAAAACAAAATCATCACATATACATATTCCATAGTTTTCAATAAGGTAGGAATCCTACCAACGTCCAATTATCAGGTCCTTGTGTTTCCGCCCAAAAACCGATCACCGATCCCGTCAAGCAGATCGTACACCGTTTGTGAAATCCCGTTACCTTATTACATTTAACACATACATACGTTAATTTGGTGATCCATTTAATCCCATAAAATAACCAAATTAATTATTCCAATTGATTTAAACCATTCCCTTCATCCTTCCAATTTAACCTAACCATTTGGAAAATCATATAAATATTTCATTTCTAAAATCAGCCGGTTACCCGCTGTCCACTACCCATTGTCCACTATCCACTGTCTACTACCCACTATCCACTGTCCATTGTCCACTGTCCGCCAAAGCTCATTTGTGGGGTTCGGCCACACAACATGGCTGAACCTCACTCTTTGGTTTTGACCCCCTTTTTATCCCTTGTTTTATTTTACACAAAATGGGTCCAACACCATCCATCTTTTGATTTATTAATCCAATCACATAAGTTAATCATTTAACAACCTAAGTCCATAAAGATATCATCCTCATCATACACCTAGGTTCATGAAAAACCCTTCATGGGGTTTGGCCATGTTGGTTCCTTATTTTGTCATTTCTCATCTTAGCCACCATTCATTTTCATAGTTAATCACCTAACTTATTTACACATAACTTAGGTCCATGAATGATTTATTAACATAAACATAGATCCACAATAACTTCCTCCATTTTCTTAGCTTGATCATTCATCCTTTAAACAATCATAGATCTACCAAGTGATCCATCAAAATGGTTCACGGGGTTCGGCCATACAACATGGCCGAACCCATGGTCCTTTGTTTCCATTTTTCCATGGTCTAAATACATGTAAATCCATCAATATTTCTCCATCATTTCATCCTTTAAAAACCCATTAAAATTAATAACCTACTTCCATCTTTCCATCTCATTCCTTGGATGATTTTTGTGGCCCATTACATTTTAGCCAACCATTTCCAATCTATATGGAATGTTCCCTTTAATCACTTTTTACTTAATAAAATCTTGTCGAGTACCACTGACCGATTCCGCGACTCCTCCGATCTTCATTCGTTCCTTGATCTTTTCTTTCTCCTCCTTGATCTTCTTTCGTTCCTTAGTCTTTTCTTTCTTCCTCCTTGATCTTCGGCCAAAGAGTGGTGTTTGATTAAAATGAAAATCCCAAGAGTGGTTCGGCCAAGGAAGAGGTTTGAGAGAGAGAGGGAGAGGAGGAGACAATGGGAGAAAACTCTAGTCTTTTTCTTGTCTTGTGAGGGATCGGCCAAGCTTGAGAGAGGGAGAGGAGTTGAGATAGAAAACTCTAAGTCTTTCTTGTCTTAGTGAGAGAATCGGCCAAGGGAGAGTTTGGAGCACAATTTCTTTGTTCCAATAAGATCCAATCAGCCAAAGGTGTCGTGTCTCTTGGGTTATGCCCCTTTGTAATAACCAAACCTTTCACCTCCCTCATTAATGTTTCCTTTGGGTTTCATCCCATGGGATGAAACTCCCCAATCATGTGCCCCTTGGGTTTCCATCATGAGATGGAAACCCTCCATCTCCCCAATGTGTATCCATGGGTTTCATCTCATGAGATGAAACCCTCCACCTTCCCGACTTGTGCATTCAAGATGGAAACCCCCCATCTTAACTATTGACCAACCAAGGTGTCCCTTGGTCTTCACCATGGCATCCATTCACCTCCAACGTGTACACCTTGATTTTGCCTTTTGGGTTACTCCTTTGAGATGGAAACCCTCCATCTTCCCACTCTGTAACGCCCCGTCCTTTTTCACTCACCGAAAATCAGAGTATATATATATATTTTTTTTTAAATAAAGAGTGACAAGAGAGCGGGACGTCACGACTCGAGCTAAGTCGAGCTTCCAAAGCCCGGCCCTTAACTGGCCAACCATACGTGTGTGTGGACTAAGCCACTAAAACGGTTCACACGTAATAAGTTAAGCTTGCGGAATGTAAACTTAATGCGGAATTATAATAGAGTCTATCCTATCAATTATTAAATAGCAAGGAAGTACATCACTTAAATGATAATTACCTAAACTTAAAATGTCCAAATGAAAGTCCAAACTATAGGCAAGCAATCTAAATTATTACAGTCCAACAAGCTAGCTACTCAAATTACATTTCCATAAATAAAACTTAAATAAAATGAATCTAATCCTCCAAGCTCCTAAGCTTGGCTCCGGCCTCGTCCTTCGCTTCGTCCATTCCTATGTCACCATCTAAGGTACGTTAGACAACGCGCCCAGTAGGTACTCTAAGTAGGGTCAACACAAGGATTAGTATAAACAAAAGACATAGATATAAGTATATCAAAACCATGCAAGTAAATGCCATGCCATGGGTGGGACTCATCTCACTTTCCCTCTCTCAAGCTTGGCCGACCATCACACTAAGAGAAAGACAAAGAAAGACTTAGGAAATTTGGATCTCATCTCACTCTCCCTCCCTCTCAGGGCCGATCCCCCTCTCAAGACAAAGGACTTAGAGTAATTTCCATTCTCTCCTCCTCTCCCTCTCTCAAACCAACACTCCAAGGCCGAACCACTCATTGGGGTTTTTATCTTAGACCCTCTTGAAACTCTTGGACGAAGATCAAGGAGGAAGGAAAAAAAAAAGACTAAGGAGAAGAGTGGAGGAACAAGAAGGAGCAAAAGAAACCGGAGGAGTCGCAGAAGAGGTAAGTATGCCTTGATGTGATTTATAAATTAAAATGGAGGTAAAGGGAACCATGGAATCCCATTTTCTTGGATTAAAGAGTGGCCAAAATATTATGGGCCATGGACTTAAAGATCCATCCAAGGAATGGGATGGATTGAACAAAGGAAGGGTGATTAGGGTCACCCATATGATTAATGGAATACTAAGGACACTATGTAAATATGGTCGATGCATGCATGCATGGCTTAAAGCATGGAAAAAGGTCAAGGATCATGATTTGGCCCTTGTGAATGTTTGAGAGAGGGAGAGGAGGAGAGAATGGAAATTACTCTAAGTCCTTTGTCTTGAGAGGGGGATCGGCCTTGAGAGGGAGGGAGAGTGAGATGAGATCCAAATTTCCTAAGTCTTTCTTTGTCTTTCTCTTAGAGTGATGGTCGGCCAAGCTTGAGAGAGGGAGAGTGAGATGAGATCCAAATTTTCCTAAGTCTTTCTTTGTCTTTCTCTTAGAGTGATGGTTGACCAAGAGAGGGAGAGGGAGAGAGTGAAATGAGATGAGATGGAAAACCTAGCCCTTTTCCCATCTCATCTTGGGTTTGCTTGGGTTAGACTCCACCCTCATCAATGTGGAGTCTTCCCCATGGGCTCTTTGACCAAACAAGAGGGTGCATGCCCTCCACATGGCACACACCACTCCATGCCAACGGTTTTGTGCATGTGGTTTCATCTTGGTGGTGGTGGTTTGCATGGGATGGACCCACCACCTCTCTTTTGATCAATCCTTGCCTTGCATGCCTCCACATGGCACAAACCACTCTATCCCAACGGTTTTGTGCATGTGGTTTCATCTTGGTGGTGGTGGTTTGAATGAGGTGGAACCACCACCTCCCTTTTGACCAATGCATGGTCTAGCATGTCCTTCCTTTAAGCTCCTTGTCTAGCCAAGGGGGGGTGCATGCCCTCCATATGGTACATACCACCCCTTATGTCCAACGGTTTTGGTTTACTTTTCTTGGGTGGTTTGGTGGTTTAGATGAGGTGCAACCACCACCTCTCCATTGCCCAATCATGGTCCTTGCATGTCCTCCATTCAAGCTCCTTGTCTAGCATACCACCCTTCATCCCAACGGTTTTGGGTTGATGGTTTCATTTGGTGGTTTGGTGGTTTCCTTGAGATGAAACCACCACCTCTCCTTTGGCCAATGTGTGGTCTCCACCTAAGCATTTGGTCTAGCCAAGGGGAAAGCATGCCCTCCACATGGCACACACCATCCCCCAACGGTTTTGATGGAGTGGATTCATTTGGTGGTTTGGTGGTTTCCATGAGATGAAACCACCCTCTTGACTCACTCCCCATTTGACTCACCTTATTTCAATGTAACTCAACTCCCAACTCAATCATGGATTTTATGTCTAACTTAGGTCATTACCATTAAATAATTTAATTCCACTTACTACCTTTAATCTTCTTTAATTTATCTTTGACTCACCCATGGTTGACCAAGTCAACCATGGTGGCCGGCCCCACTTGTACCTTGGTCCACATACCACCTCACTTGATGAGGTGGAGTTGGGTCCCACTTGGCCTTGCCACTTGGATATCCACTCCTACACTTGCCAATGAGATGGACCCCATGCCTTTGATCTTAATTGGGTCAATGACCCGATTAAATCCAATCCTTACCCATTTACCTTAATGCTCAATCCATCTTGACCCATTGGGTCCCAATTGGGCATTTGACCCAATTGACCATCATTAACCAAATTAAATGGAATTAATCTAATACATGGTCCATTGGACCATACTTGGGCCTTTGCCCCAACTTTGATCCATCTAACATTCATTCCATCTATGAATCTAAATCCATTCCTTACCCATTTACCCTAATCATCAATCCATCTTGATCCATTGGGTCCCAATTGGGCATTTGACCCAATTGACCCTCATTGACCCAATTAAATAGAACTGATCATGTCCATGGTCCATTGGACCATACTTGGGCCATTGCCCCAACTTTGATTCATTAAGCATCCATTCCATCTATGGATAACAATTAAAATCAATAATAGCCAATATAATTATTGAATTGAAAATCTGGGCTATTACACACTCCACTCATTTCAATTCAACTCAACTCAATTTAAATGAACTCATTTTCCAACTCAAGCGCTTGAACTCACATTAATAAATTCTCAACTCATGTGAATTCACTTTCCAACTCAAGGATTATTTATCCCACTTGAACTCATTCATCAACTCAACTCTATTGAACTCACCCATGGTTGACCAAGTCAACCATGGCTTAGCCGCCCATGAACCACATGGTATTTAGGGTCCCACTTAGCCATTACATTTACATGCCACCTCACTTGATGAGGTGGAACTACACTTGAATCTTAATTGAGTATTTTGACCCAATTAAATTAATCTTACCCATTTATTTCAATTGAACCTTATCCATAACCCGTTGGGTCTTAATTGGGCAATTGACCCAACTCCTTACCCATCTAAGGTCCATATCCATTATTTAATTTCAAATTCCATTAATTCACAAATTAAATGGACAATTTCCATATATATATTCATGAAATGAAAATCCGGGGTGTTACAATATTACCCTACTTTGAAAATTTTCGTCCAGAAAATCGAGCAAAGTAGGGTTTCAAACAGATTACATAAATAGTTTAGGGTCAGCTGTTCTCAGTTTCCGATTCAAGTTCCCAATTGGCTTCCTCATTACCATGTTGATCCCATACCACCTTGACGAACTGAATGGCTCAGTTCCGTAAGACCCTTTGTTCTATCTCCACCACTTTGACAGGCTTTTCGACGTAAGTCACGTCGCTTTGCACCTCTATGTCTTGTACATTCAGTACGTGCGAAGGATCAAGATTGTACTTCCTCAACATAGATATATGGAATACATCGTGTAAAGATGACAATTGTGGAGAAAGTGCCAACTGATAAGCTACCTCCCCCACCCTCTTTAGGATTGGAAACGGCCCCACAAATTTAGGCGACAGTTTCCCCTTCTTTCCAAATCTCATGTGTCCCTTTCGTCGTAGGACTTTCAAGAACACTAAGTCTCCCACCTCAAACTCCAGGAACCGCCTCCTCTTGTCAGCGTAGCTTTTCTGACGACTCTGTGCACCAAGTAGGTGTTGTCGTATCAACTGAATCTGCGCTGTAGTCTCTGCAACTAGCTCGGGTCCAATAAGTGCGGGCTTACCGACTTCTGTCCAGCACACTAGTGATCTACATGGTCTACCATACAAGGCCTCGAATGGAGTCATCTGGAGGCTTGCCTGGTAACTGTTGTTGTAATAAAACTCCACTAGCGGCAAGTGATCCTCCCATCCACCCTTGAAGTCTATCATACATGCTCGCAGCATATCCTCCAATGTCTGTATCGTCCTCTCCGACTGTCCATCAGTTTGTGGATGGAATGCTATGCTAGTCAATAGATCTGTCACCATAGCCGACTGCATGTTCGGCCACACTCTGCCGGTGAATCAACTATCTCTGTCGGACACAATAGTCTTGGGAATACCATGTAGTCTTATGATATCCCTAATGTACCGTCGACCCAAGGTCTCAGATGAATCTGTCATCTTGATGGGGAGGAAGTGTGTAGACTTGGTCAATCGATCTACCACGACCCATATCGTATCGTTGCCCTTTGATGACCTTGGCAACCCTGTTACAAAATCCATGGAGATATGTTCCCATTTCCACTCCGGCACTGGTAAGGGTTTGAGTAACCCTTGTGGCTTCTGATGTTCAGTCTTATAGAGAGTTTGGTTTGGTGTGCCTCGATCAATAACTCTCTTCTGCAGCTCTTAGGCACATATGTCCTACCTCGGAATACAAGACCCTATCCCTGGTCGTAACTTCCATTCCGGTATAATCTCACTAGTAGACATCTTAGCCCATATCTCCTCCACTTCCGGATTTGTCTGTTTCTCTTGTTCAATCTTGGAGACCATGTTGGACCGTGTGACCAGATTATACATACTCTCATCGTTCTTGATATATAGATTGAACTCTCAAATGGTATTCAGCATCACCCATTCCTTCCTGATCAAACTGGCCACTGTTGCATGTGATATGTGGCTGAGGGCATCCGCCACTTTGTTCGCCTTGCCAGGATGATATCGAAGCGTGAACTCATAATCTTGCAGATATTCCATCCATCTGCGCTGCCTCATGTTGAGTTCCTTCTGATCAAACAAGTATTTCAAGCTCTTGTGATCTGAAAACATCTCAAACTTCTCACCATAAAGATAGTGTCTCCAGCTTTTGAGAGCGAAGACCACTTTCGCTAGTTCCAGATCATGCGTCGGATAGAGGCATTCATGAATCTTCAACTGTTTTCAACCATAAGCCACCACACGATGACTTTGAGTGAGAGAACACCCAAGTCCCTCTCCTGAAGCATAACAATATACTTTATATCCCTTGCCCCTTTCCGGCAAAATCAGAATAAGAGCAATTGTAAACCTCTCCTTTAATTTCTAGAATCTCCGGTCGCATACATCAGACCATTCAAATTTGACTCCCTTCTGAGTTAGTCGGGTAAGTGGAGATGCAATCTTGGAGAAGTCCATGATAAACTTCCTATAGTAACTAGCAATCCCAGAAAGCTACGGATATCGGTCACATTCTTCGGTGCTTTCCACTCTTTAAATGCCACCACCTTAGCCGGGTCCACGGCTATACCTTCTGCCGATATAGCATGTCCTAAGAAATTGGCATCCGATAGCCAGAACTTGCACTTGGTTGCTTTGCCATATAATTGATTTTTCTTCCGGGTGTCCAAGGCTATGCTTAGATGTTCTGTTTGTTCTTCCTGATGGTTGGAATAAATCAGGTTATCGTTAATGAAAATGATTACAAACTTGTCCAAATAAGGACAAAATATTTTGTTCATCAGATCCATGAATATAACCCCCCTATGGCAACAAGTCTAACATACGACCAATGCGTTGACTATGGAATCAAAATGTCTATTATATGACCAATATGTCAACTTATGGGACCAAAATGTCCCTCACACTACAAATACGTATACCATTAGGGGATACTATAGTAAGTGCAGTGGCATTTGTTGTACTAAAGTGCTAGTAACAGATGTGAAGGTAGTAGATCAAATAACGCATAAGCATATGAACTACAAACTACTGCCATACCTTGAATCACCGAATGATCCACTATCTCTGGAGAAGAAGTCGAAGTATTCAGTCGTCCAAATCCTGTTGTTGGTCCTGTTGTGTATGTCTTCTTCTCGGAGGCATTTCCTAAGTCATTGAAACCTCATTCGACTTATCTTCCTCATAAAGTTTTTGTGTTCTTCATAGTTCGGGGAAATTACCAAATAAGCATCTTGTGTTTCTTGCTTTTGGGGAAATTTTCCTAAGTATCAAGTATCATTTCTCAATTTAGGGAAATCCTGATGTTTTCTTGTTGTCGGAGAAGTATCTCCTAATTTGCTATGTTTGGTAAATCCACTTTATAGTGACTGTCCTTCCCTTGCTATCATTCCTCTTTCGTCAAGTGTTGCTCTCAGATTGAATGTCTCAGTGTAAGTCTAACGAAGTAAATTAATCTGGCCCTCGTTCAGCGGACTCCGAAGAGTCGGTCAATTGGGATTCTTATCTTGTCATTGAGACATGATACCGTTTTAATCTTACTTCGAAAGATTCATCCTTCTTATTTCACTCTGATACCAACTGTAACGCCCCGCCCTTTTTAACTCGCTGAAAATCAGAGTCTATTTTTTTCTTTTTGTAAATAAAGAGTGAGAGAGAGCGGGAACGTCACGACGCGAGCTAAGTCCGAGCTTCCAAAGCCCGACCATTAACTGGCTAACCATATGTGTACGTGGCTTATATCCACGAGAACGGTTCACACGCATAAGGTTATACATGTGGAATAATTCGTAATTATCCTATTCCATTTTAGATAGCAACGAAGTCCATCACTTAACAATAATTACCTTAAGTTTAAATATCCAAAATTAACAATCCAAACCATAGCAAATAATCTAAGTTATTACAGTCCCAAATACTAGCTACTCAAATTACATGCCCATAATGTAAACTTAAATAAAATAGATCTACCTTATCCAAGCTCTTAAACTTGGCTCCGATCGTGTCCATCGTTTCGCCCATTTCCTGTGTCATCATCTAAGGTAGAAGTAGGGCGTTAGACAACGCGCCCAGCAGGTACTCAGAGTAGGGTCAACACATGGATTAGTATAAACAAAATCACATAGATATAATAATATCAAAACCATGCAAGTAAATGCCATGCCATGGGTGTCATATGCCATGAGTCCCACCCATCATCCATATCACAATCACATAGTATCCTCTTGATGGAAAATCCTTATCAAGGTATCCCCACGAATGCCTTACCGGTCGCCCCGAACGGAACGTGGACTCCGGTTACATTACAATCATCATAACCCGAATCAGTGTGGATTCCTCCCCACGATTGTTTTATCAGAAAACCGAATGGAAGCGTGGACTCCCCTCTTTTGATCCCTCCCATGCCATGCATGAGATGCAAATGCCAACATGCTATGTAATAATAAACATCGTAGCATTAAAATCTCATAATTGAAACATATTATTTGATACCAAAATAACTCATCAAAACATGAAGTAAAATCATCACATATACATATTCCATGGTTTTCAATAAGGTAGGAATCCTACCAACGTCCAATTATCGGGTCATTGTGTTTCCGCCCAAAAACCGATCACCGATCATACACCATTTGTGAAATCCCGTTACCTTATTACATTTAGCACATACATACATTAATTTGGTGATCCATTTAATCCCATAAAATAACCAAATTAATTATTCCAATTGATTTAAACCATTCCCTTCATCCTTCCAATTTAACCTAACCATTTGGAAAATCATAAAAATATTTCATTTCTAAAATCAGCCGGTTACCCACTGTCCACTATCCACTGTCTACTGTCCACTACCCACTGTCTACTGTCCACTGTCCACCAAAGCTCACTTGTGGGGTTCGGCGATACAAAATGGCTGAACATCACTCTTTGGTTTTGACCCCCCTTTTAACCCTTGTTTTATTTTACACAAAATGGGTCCAACACCATCCATATTTTGATTTATTAATCCAATCACATAAGTTAATCATTTAACAACCTAAGTCCATAAAGATATCATCCTCATCATACACCTAGGTTCATGAAAAGCCCTTCATGGGGTTCGGCCATACAACATGACCGAACCCATGGTTCCTTATTTTGTCATTTCTCATCTTAGCCACCATTCATTTTCATAGTTAATCACCTAACTTATTTACACATAACTTAGGTCCATGAATGATTTATTAACATAAACATAGATCCACAATAACTTTCTCCATTTTCTTAGCTTGATCATTCATCCTTTAAACAAGCATAGATCTACCAAATGATCCATCAAAATGGCCAGATGGTCCTTTGTTTCCATTTTTCCATGGTCTAAATACATGTAAATCCATCAATATTTCTCCATCATTTCATCCTTTAAAAACCCATTAAAATTAATAACCTACTTCCATCTTTCCATCTCATTCCTTGGATGGATTTTGCCCCGCCCTTTTTCACTCGCTTTCTTTTCCGAAAATCATAGTCTATTTTTTTTATAAACAAAGAGTGATAGAGAGCAGGACCTCACGACGCGAGCTAAATCCGAACTTCTAAAGTCCGACCCTTAACTAGCCAACCCTATGTGTGCATGAACTAAGTCCTTGAAAAACAGTTCACACATAACAATGTAAAACTTGCGGAATAAAAATCATAACTATGGAATTATAATAGAACCCAGTTCTATTCCATTTCAGATAGCAAAGTACGTCAAGTCCTTATCCATTATTAAAATATCATAATTATCCAATAAAACATCCAACCATAGCGAATTCATCAAGTTATTACATACCCGGAAACTAGTTACTCAAATACTTGTCCATTAGTAACTTTATTCAAAATATAAACTAAATCATCCAAGCTCCTATGCTTGGCCTGTTTCGCGTTCATCCTTCTCCTTGTTTCATGTATCATCCTTTAGGGTAGAAGTAGGGCGTTAGAACAACGTGCCTAGTAGGTATTCTAATTAGGGCTAATACATGGCTAGTACAAAACATATATAATATCATAATGTTAAAAACTATATAAAACATGCCATGTCATGATGCCAAATGCAATGAGTCCCACCCATCACATGTACATAAAAGTACCCCCACATAGGTCTTTCGGACGCCCCGACGGAGTGTGGATCCTCCGGTTTCTTCCTGATATAAAAGCACATCAAGGTACCCCACATAGGTTTTTCGAACGCCTCGACGGAGTGTGGACCCTCCAAGTTTCTTCCTGATGGAAAAGCACATCAAGGTACCCCACATAGGTTTTTCGGACGCCCCGACAGAGTGTGGACCCTTCCGATTTCTTCCTGATGGAAAAGCACATCAAGGTACCCCACATAAGTTTTTCGGACGCCCCGACGGAGTGTAGGCCCTCCGGTTACATATCCTTCACCCCATGCCATGCATGAGATGCAAATGAATCACATGCTATTTTATTATATAAACATAGCATTTAAAATCACAATTTGAAACATATCCTTTGCAACATATATTCATCAAAAATAAGACAAAAACAATGTACATAAACCCATGGTTTCAAAGAGGTGGAATCCTACCAAAGATCACTAACGTGTCCTTGTGTCTTTCGTCCTGTAACCGCTCACGATCGTACACACCCTACGAGGTCCTGTTACCTATAATATAACAATCAATTAAAACCAAGTCCCACTTGATTTACAATAATGACCAAGTCCATAAACCAACTTGTGGGGTTCGGCCATACACCATGGCCGAACCTCACCCCTTTTGTTTTGGTTTCCTACTTTGGTTTAATAATCAATAACCCCTAAGTTAAACATTTAATCACTTCCCTTTTATTTAATCCAACATACATGAACCCTTAGTCCATCAAAACAATCCCCATGGGGTTCGGCAATACACCATGGCGGAACCCATGGTCTTTCATTTTTTACCATATTTACAAAATGCCATTCATACCACTTCATTCATTTAATATGCCATACATAGGCCCTATGTCCAAAACCGATCCATAACATTGATTCACAAAACAATCCATTAACCATGACACAAAACCCCATATGATCCATTAAGTTGGTTCATGGGGTTCAGGCCATATACCTTGGCCGAACCCTATGATGTATAACTTTCCAATTATAGCAACTTCCATACTTGAATCCATAATTCAAGGTTCCTTCCCTTTTTGATCAAAAGGTCCATAATTAGAAACTTTCTAATTTAATAACCATCTTCCATTTTAGTCAATTAAAATCCATTAACAACACCAATACACCTCCATGGGGTTCGGCCATACACCATGGCCGAACCCTATGGCTCATAATGTTCTCTTTTAAATGAAATCAAAACAACATAACCCTCCATGGTTTTCATGATCTAATTGCATCTAAAACCATCAAACCTTCCATCCATTTAAAATAATTCACAAGTAACCTTTCCCATCATTTTCCATGATTTAATTTCATGAACATAATTCCATAAATATTTATGGGGTTCGGCCATACTCCACGGGAGAACTCATGGTCTAGGATCTTCACAAAATTCATCCATTAAAAATCCATACATTAAACCATGTCTTTCCATGGTTTCTAACCCATAGAAATAACCAAAGTTCCTCCATGGGGTTCGGCCCTTGATCATGGGCGAACCCTATCGTTCATCAACTTCTCATTAAAAATACCATGATCATCTCCCAATTCTCTTCCATGGGGTTCGGCCATACACCACTGGCCGAACCCTATGGTTACTTATCTTAAACAAAAATATCAAAACTACTTACCGGTTCCGCGACTCCTTCGGTTCTTGTAACACCCCAATTTCTGAATGAAATGGATAATTACGAAAATGCCCCTGGATTGGTAAATTTATTAATTATAATGTTAAATGAGAAAATAGTGGGGCCCATTGCTCAAATTAAGTCCCTATGAGCACATTATAAATGTTAAATTTGATTGGATGGGTAATGTACATCAATTTGGGTCAATATGGTTAATTGGGTCAAAGGACCCAATTGGACCCAATGGGTCATAATGGACTTACTAGACCATTGGGTGAGCCCAAATTTAATGGGGTTAAGCTGAATTGATTGGAAATCAAGTGGAGCAAAAATGGGTAGGCTTGATGCACAACTGAAAACAATTTAAAAATGGCAAAATCAGCCCATTAATGGGTCATGTTGTCAAAACGGGTCAAGGGATTAATTGGGGACCCAGTGGGTCGGGTTGACTAAGTTGACCATGGATGGCCGTGTGGGCCCTCAATTGAACTCAAGTATGAGTTAGTGCAGCTTGAGTTGGACTGATTTGGAGTGAGTTTTAATTAAGAAAAGAGTTGACTCAAATATGGTGCATTAAATGTGTTGAGTTGGATGAATTGAGTTGGAATAAAAAGATCATGAGTCAAGTGAGTCAAGAGGAAGTAGAAAGGAGTTCTAATCTCACACAACTCTTAATCAAACAAATCCTAGCCGTTGGAGTGAAAGGGTGCCTTGGCCAAAGCCAAGGAACACCAAGCAATGGCGTCATGCATCTCATCTCATGAGATGCATGGGCTGAAGTGAAAGGATGCAACGTTTGGGTGAAGGGCAATATCCCATCGATTTTATCAAGGTTTAATGAGGGAAATGACTGGAAGTTGGGGCTGAACTACAAAAGGGATAGACCATCTCATATGGCCGTTTTTCACACAAGAAATCCTAAGAAATCCTCATCTCTCTCCCTCTCTCCAAACTCTTTTCTTGGCTGAACCAGCAGTGATGTTTGCACCAATTGATCAAGCATAAACCAGCAAAGGATTAAGGAAGAAAGAAGGAAACAAGAGGGAAGAAGGCAAGGAGCAAAGGCAAAGGAAGTTTGGTAAGTGTTTGTGTTATTTTGTTTAATAAGATGGAACAAATGGAGCATGTATTGGGCCATGGGTATGGCCGAATGCATCAAGGTTTAAACCTTGAGTAATGGAGGTTTTAAAATTGTAAAAGGGATCATTGGGTTCGGCCACCTTGGAGGGCCGAACCCCATGGAAATAATTGGTTGGTTTTATATGGTTTTTGAAACATAAAAACCATGCAATTTGTGGGACTGTTTTGGATGTTTTTATTGGATTTAAAATGCATGTTTTAAAGAGGGTTAAAACATGGACTTGAATGTCATGAAGGACTGAAGGTATCATGGGTCTAAACCATGGGTATAAATTGATAAAATGGATCATTGGGTTCGGCCACCTTGGACGGCAGAACCCCATGAAATGATGTTGGAATTTTGATGGTTTCTTTTGTAAGTTAAAACTATGCAAATGAGTTACTGTTTTGGGAGATTAATTTGGACATAAGATGAATGTCTAAGGAGGTTCAAACCAAAGGCCATAGGGTTCGGCCAATGAGCATGGCCGAACCCCATGAAATCATATGATTATTGTATGGTGTTTTTGATGGTTTTGAGAGACAAAAACCATACAAGATTATGGTGTTTTTATGGGAATTAAATGAATATAAGTTTGCTATTTTGGGTTGGCCATTGGATGGCTGAACCATGTGGTCAACATGGTTAAAGGGTAGAGTCCAATTGATATACAAATATTGGAACAATTGAGCCAAGGGAACCATTGGATTCGGCCATGTGTATGGCCGAACCCCATGGACCATTACATGGGTTAAATAGACTAAGTTTATGGGTAATATTTGTTATTGATTCCATGATGTTTTAAAAAGGTTTAATATACTGAAAGAGTGATGGATTTGGATGTTAATGTTCATCAAAAAGAAAGGCAAAATGGGGCACCAAAATCGAAGGGGTGAGGTTCGGCCATGAGTATGGCTAAACCCCACCAAGTATTATGAATGAAGAATAAAATGGATCAAAAGTGTGATGGTGAGGTTCGGCCATGTGGTATGGCCGAACTCCACTAAGATGGATTGATTTTGGATAATGGTGATCAGCAAGATTAATCATTGGTTGTTGTGGACAATGGTTTTTGATATGGCTTAGCCTAGTGGTAAAGCTGTAAATACGAGTAATAATGTAAATATGGGTAGAGAAAGTTTAAAAGGACACGAAAGAAGGGTTAAAACCAAGGTGGTATGGTTCGGCTATGGTGTATGGCCGAACCCTACCAAGACATGTTTAAAGGGTTAAGTATTTAAGAATTGATTAAATGAAAAAGGAGGTTAAATCCTAAGTTGGTGATGTTCGGCCATGGGTATGGTCGAACCCCACAAGATGTGGTTGGATCTTAGATGTGAATGAACAGTTAAATGATAGTATGATTTATTTACTGTTACATCACAAGGTGACGGAAGTGAACGGCGGGCAAGTCGTGAGCAAGTGACGCTAAAGAAAGATCGAACACTGAAGTGAATCTTCAGTAGGTTTCCTACCTACTTGTAACCACAATTATGATTTGTTTTTATTACGTTTTTATGAGATATGTTGTAATTGATTTATGTTTTAAATGTGGTTTCGAATGATGAATTATGTGTTTACAAATGACATACAATGCATTGACATCTCATGCATGGCATGGGATGATGATTGTGGAACCCGGAGCCCACACTCCGGTGATATGATGTGATGCAACTGTGGCACCTCCTTAGGCGATGCAAGTCCCGCCAGGAGTAGTATCATGATGATGATAATACATTGGTCTCCTTAGGCGATGCAGGTCCCGCCAGGAGAAATGTTATGAAGATGAGAAATACATTGGTCTCCTTAGGCAATGCAGGTCCCGCCAGGAGAAATGTTATTGAGTTTTACCTTGACGGTGAGAGTCACGTCAAGTGATGGCTATGTAAATGCATGTTGGGAGGGACTCATTACATGTGCATATTTCATAGCATTGATTTACCTGTTTTCGATAATCATATATTTGATATATGCATGTTTTATAAGCTAACCATGTGGTAGCCCTGATTGGGAACCTACTGGGCGCGTTGATCTAACGCCCTAATTCTATCCTTAGAAGAGAATGCAGATATAAGGAAAGGAAAAGAGAAGGTTGATGATGTAATGGCCCGGAATTTGTAAATTAATATATAGGTGGATATTATTTATTTTAATGATGGAAATTGGGAAAATTGATGGAATAAATGGTAAATGGGCCAAAATTTGGACAAAGGCCCAAGTATGGCCCAATAGACTTTGGATTGGATTTAAATTCATTTAAGGGGCCAATGATGGTCAATTGGGCCCAATACCCACTTGGGACCCAATGGATCAAGTTGGTGTAAGCCCAAGGTAAATGGGTAGGAGGAAAATGTAATTGGGCCATGGGCCCAATGGTGATCCAATAAGAGGAATGGATTGAATTGGAAATTAAATCATCTAAGTAAATGTTAATTGGACCTAAGTGACATGGCCGAATGGGGCCCACCTCCACCTCACTAAGTGAGGTGGCGGGTGGACCCAGAGATTGGTGGCCGGCCACCATGGTTGAATTGGTCAACCATGGGTGTATGTATGAAGGTAAATTTAAGTAGATGGGATTAAGTTAAAGTGGGAATTAATTAACTTAACCTAATGATTCAATTAATTAATTAGTTAATTAAGCTAAATTAAAAGAATGGTCAAATGGTCAAATGGGAAGACCAAACAATCCATTTCAAACATGAAAAAATGTTGGCTAGTGTTGGTTGAGTCAAAAAGCATGAAAAATATCTTGTGTGGTAGGTGGAGGAGTTAATTACTCAACCACATGAGATAACTCTCATCTCATTCTCCAACACCTCTTTCATTACACGTTCTCCCTCTTGTTCCATCTCAAATCCGTCCCTCACCCAAGGAAGGAAGAAGAAGAAAACCAAGAGAAAGAAGAAGAAAACTTGGAAGAAGAAGAGAAGAAAAGAGAGGGAAAGTGCAAGGATAAGCCACCACATCAAGGTCTACTATCCTCTTTTCTCATCTCCATCCTCTCCCATCTCTCTCTCAAATCAAACCCTACTATGGCCAAACCCAAGCTTGGAGGTTGTCACCATTGATCAAGCATCTTAGCCGATCAAGCAAGGAGAGGAAGAAGAAAGGAGGCCAAGGAAGCCGACGGGAGTGACGAAAGTCAGAGAAGGCGTCGGATTGTAAGTAATTCCTAAACAAGAGATTTGGATTTTTAGGGTTTAAGTTTTGGGATCCATTCTTGTTAAATTTGATGGTGGCCAAATAATCATAGGCCTTGGATCTCAAATCCATCAAATGGAAGAATGGAAAAGTGGATAAATTAGGTTAAGGAAAAATAAATACATTAAGGACATTATGTAATGAAATTTATTTATGCATGAAATGTGTGTGATTTTTGGAAGGAATTATGGTAAGTAGTTAAGTAAGCTTAAATGGGGTTTTTAAGATCAAAACCATGGAAGGGGGATTTATGATTTTAAGATGTTAATGAATGAATGTTAGTGAAGTTAAAGAGTTTTAATGAGGAAAAAGAATGGAGGATGATTTAGGGTTTGTAAGTGTCTACTGATTAAATCTGGTAGTTCTTTTTAAAGGGATCTTGAATGAAATCATGGAAAGATGGTTTATGTTTTTTTTTTTAAGGTGCTAATGATTAAATACAGTGATTTGTAAAGGGTTGCTAAATGAAGAAATTCATGGAAGGAATGATTAGGATTATTAGGGTTTCTAGTGATTAAATGTAGGAAATTTTTAAAGGGGCTTAAATGAGGAACTGCCTGGGAGGTGTGAATGGTGTTGGTAACCTTAAAAGGCATGGGGAAACTTTGATGAATTAAGTGTTTTAGAAACCATGAAAAGAATGGGAAGTATGGCATGACTAAATGAGTCATTAGTGGACTCAAGAAAATGTACCAAAATGATGGATCATGAACCATGGGTTCGGCCATGGTGAATAGCCGAACCCTATGGTGATGAAATGGTAGGTGATTAGGTGATTTATGAGGGTTTTAAAGAATGGAAGCTATGGAGGATAATTAATGACTTTTTTAGGGTTATGTGGTTGTAAATTTGAAGGGTGTAAAAATAGGGAGGAATGGTTGAGAATGGGATAGTTTAAAAATGGATTTTTAAGTGCGGGAAATAATGTTTTAAAAATAAAACCATGGAGAGATTTTAGGGATGGAATGTTTTTAAATCCTATGGTAGTGTAATGGTGGTTTTTAAATGGGTTTAAAAGGATACAAAATGTGGAGTAAGGTGTTAATGTATTGGAGGCTTAAAAAGGGTCAAATGTTTGTAAGTTTTAAAGGGATGTTAGTGAAGAAAAGCATGGAAGGCGGTTAAGCGATTTCAATGGGGAAGGTTGGTAATGTTGATGAACTCAAAGTGATGACCATAATGTTGATCAAACGGGTTAATGATTTTGAAGGTTTTGAATGAAAGAATAATGGTAATTTTAAAAGGGGTTTTTAAATGAGGGAATCCATGGATGAAGGTAAATGTTTTTTTTTTTATGGTCTTAAATGTCACCAATGAATGATGAACCCATGACCCATTGGTGGGTAAACTTATGGATTAAATTTGGTATTATGTATGTGAGAAATGAATGAGAGCTAGAGTATATAAATGGCTGATTTTCTAGTATTGTTATGTTATGGTTAATGAGACATCAATGGACCCATTTTGTGAACCAATTAAGGACTAATATGAAGGTGTTGTAACACCCCGATTTCTCAATAAGATGAATATTTACGAAAATGCCCCTGGATTCGGTAAATTTATTAATTATGATGTTAAATGAGAAAATAGTGGGGCCCATTGTTCAAATTAAGATCCTATGAACATATTATAAGGGTCAAATTATAATGGATGGGTAATGTACATCAAATTAGGTCAAAATGGTTAATTGGGTCAAAGAATTCTCAACGGTTGGAATAATTACGAAAATGCCCCTGGATTGGTGAATTCAATAAATGTGATTGTAAATAAGGAAATAGTGGGGCCCATTGCTCAAATTAAGATCATATGAGCACATTATGAATGTCAAGTTTGATTGGATGGGTAATTTCTCAATGAAGTGGATAAATTACGAAAATGCCCCTGATGTGTTAAATTAATTATTCTGTGATGTTAAGTAAGGAAATGGTATGGTCCATTGTTCAAATTAAGATCATATGAGCACATTATGAATGTCAAGTTTGATTGGATGGGTAATTTACATCAATTGGGTCGAAAATGGCTAAATGGGTCAAAGGGCTCAAATGGGACCCATCGGGTCTTACTGGATTATTTGACCGTTTTGTGATTTTAAATTAAGTGGGGTTAAACCTATTTGATTGGAAATCAAGTGGATAAAAAATGGGTAGGCTTGACCCATATGTAAAAACCAATTGCAAATGACCAAAATACCATATTTGGGTCATAGGGTCAAAAACGGGTCAAGGAGCTAAAAGTGGACCCAACGGGTCGAGTTGACTATTGTTGACCGTGTGAACCCTCAAGGGAGATAAAACAAGAGTCAAATCAGTTGAGTGGGACTGAGGTGAGTTGGAATTAAATCAAAAAGTGAGTTAACTCATGTGCATTAAATGAAATGCATTAAATGTGATGAGTTGGGTTGGAATAAAAATACCTTGAGTTGGGTGAGTCAAAATGGAAATTCAAGGGACTGTAAATCAGTGAGTTTAAGGGTAAGTTGAAGAGGTTGGCTGGCCTCAACCCAACCAAAACAAGTCCCACACGTTGGGGACTTGTTTTGGTGGGTTCCATGGTGAAAATTAAATGTAAATGCATGGATTTGAGGTGAGTTGTTTGGGAATATGAATGGCTGCATGGGTAGAATGCCAAGGGGTGCTTTGCTTGGCTGCAAGTTACTCCTTGGTTTGTGCAAGGCTTGATGAGGAGTAATGGGGGTGTTGATGGCTGAAATACAAAATCAATGAACACCATCACTTGGCCAATTTATCATTGCAAAGCCTAAGATTTTCCTCATCTCTCTCTCCCTCTCTCCTCTCTCCAATTCGTTGTTCTTCTTGGCTGGAATAGCAGAGGTTTTGGCATCAAATATTCAAGCACAAAACAGCAAAAGAAAAGAAGAAATAGAAGGGAGAAAACAAGGATCAAAGACAAGGAGGAAGTTTGGAAAATTTGGTAAGTATCTTTATGATATTTTGGTTTAAAAACATAAAACAAGTAGGGTATGTGTTGGGCCATGGTCATGGCCGAATACACCAATGTTTAACCTTGATTATGGAGGATTTAAAATGGTAAAAATAACCATTGGGTTCGGCCACCATGAAGGGCCGAACCCCATGTAAGAGATGGCTTGGTTTTCATGTTTTGAAACATGAAAACCATGGATTTTGTGGACTGTTTTTGGGTTTTGATTTAAGATTTAAATACATGTTTTAGAATGGTTAAAAAACATGGATCTGATTGACATAGGGACTGAAGTTTATATGGTCTAAAATCAGTGGATTAAAAGATGGAAATGGACCATTGGGTTCGGCCACTTAGCATGGCCGAACCCCATGAAAACAAGTGGCTAGTTTTGATGGTTTTTAGAAGTTAAAACCATATAAGTTGGGACTGATGTTAGATGTTTGTAATAGATTTAAAATACATGTTTTAAAGAGGGTTAAAACATGGGTTTGGATATCAGAAAAGGTGGAAGTTATGTGGTCTAAATCAGTGGATTAAAATTGGAAAAAATGGACCATGGGGATCGGCCATCTTGGATGGCCGAATCCCATGGAGTTGTGTTGATTTTGGATGTTTGTTTGAAAGGTAAAACCTGATTTTTATTTACTGTTAGTACATGATTATCTGAGGTTTAAAAACAGTAAACATAACCATTGGGTTCGGCCACCATGGAGGGCCGAACCCCATGTAAAAGAATCTTGGTTTTCATGTTGGGAAACATGGAAACCATGGACTTTTATGGACTGTTTGGATGAATTTAATTAGAGGGTTTCTAAGAGATATAAGGGCAGCAAAAGGGTACTGATATTGCATGATTTAAATAACACATAATGCATGTTTGAAGGATCAATTCATGGACATAGGGTTCGGCCAACTTGAATGGCCGAATCCCATGAAAGAGATTGATGATTGTTGTGAAATCAAAGAGTTAGAAACCATGCAATACCATGGGGTTTCTATAGGAGTTTAAATAGAATTAGGTTTGCTGTTTTTATGCCTAAGATACAGGATAAATGATGAAAGATTATTAGAAGAATTGAATCCCAAAGAGCCATGAGGTTCGGCCATGTGAATGGCCGAACCCCATGGGTTGCTTTATGGTTTTTATTTTGTTTACTTAGGGTTATGGTTACTGATTTGGGTCAGCCTTTGGATGGCTGAACCATGTATTGATCATGGTTGAATTAGCATGATTAAACCATGAGTGATCATGGTGATAATCAGATCAAGAGAACCATTGGGTTCGGCCATGTGCATGGCCAAACCCCATGGGGCTAGCTTTGGGATGAATGGACCAAGATTTATGGGTTTTCCTATGTATGTTAAATGAAATAAGCTTGCTGTTTTGGGTTGGCCATGGGATAGCTGAACCTTGTAGTTAATATGGCTAAATGGTAGAGCCTAACTTGTAAACAAATGATGGGATCATTGTGTAGGAGGATCATAGGGTTCGGCCATATGAATGGCCGAACCCCATAGATTGTTTTGTTGGAGATTATGACTTGGTTGTATGAGTTGGATTAAGTAAACATATGGATTTATCTTCGGACTTAGTGATAAGTAAATAACCAGCCACTAAGGTAGATTACTTTTATGAACTTTGATTATGAGCAAGATTAGACATTGGTTATACCAATGGCAAATCTGTGAATACAAGTCAAACGAAGGGATTGATCAAAGGACTCACATGATGTAGTTGGGTCTTAGATATGAATGAACAAGTAAGTGATAGTATGATTTATTGATTGTTATATGGATAAGGTACCGGAAGTTGAACGACGTGCGAGTCGTGACCGGGTGACGCGAAAGAAAGATCAAGTACTGAAGTGAATCTTCAGTAGGTTTCCTACCTTTATTGTAACCACTATTTCATATGCTGTTTTATGTTGATTTCGATAACTTATATGATTGTAAAGTTATGTTTCTAAATGACATGTTTGCATAGACATCTCATGCATGGCATGGGATGATGGTGTTGTAACCGGAGGCCACACTCCGTCGGGGCGTCCGAAAGACCACTGTGGGGTACCCTGATGATGAGAATCCCATCAGGAGGAATCCGGAAGCCACACTCCGTCGGGGCGTCCGAAAGACCACTGTGGGTTACCTTGACGATGAGAATCCCGTCAAGTGATGGCTATGATGAATGGTGATGGGTGGGACTCATTACATGTTCATTTCATACATAGCATGTTTTTATGGAATTTTTTCTCACATGTATTATTATTATGTATATGCATGTTTTATATGCTAACATGTGGTAGCCCTGATTCGGGAACCTACTGGGCGCGTTGATCTAACGCCCTAATTCTATCCTCAGAGGAGATTACAGGTACAAGCAAGGGGAAAGGAAAGGTCATTGACCAGGAGGGGAGCTGAGCCTAAGTGCTTTAATGATGGATTTGGATTACGTTATATTACTGTCATTTGAATACTATTGTTGGACATGTAATAATTCGTTATTTGCTATGGTTTGATTAGGATAATAACCTGTGGATGGTTGATCTATGTTATTTAATATTTAAGACTGTTACTTGCTATCTCGTCTTTCTATTCCGCAATTATCTAGATTATTCCGCATGTTGATGTTAGTTCCATGTGTGATTCACTATCATGGTCTATTCCATGTACACATGGGTGGCCAGTTAAGGTTCAGACTTGGGTAGTCTGAACTTAACTCGCGTCGTGACGCCGCCCGCTCTCTTCCGATGTTTATTTTAAAAAAAAAATTAGACTCTGAAATTCTCGGAAAGGGCGGGGTGTTACAGGTGTATGCATATGGATTAATTAATGGGGATTAGATTAAGTAAATGGTTATTTTTAATAATTTTTATGTCATGATTGATGGGTCATGAATGGATCCAAGTCTATGATCAATTATGGACTTAATTAGGCATGGATGAATGAGTGATTAACCATGGAGAAGAGGTAGTGGTAAAACCGTAATTAATGGCCAAAATGAAGAACCCCATGAGAGATGACCATGGACTTAGGGGCTCTAAGTAACAAACTTATGTAAGGTTAAATAAAGCCTAGGGAGCTGATTTTTAGACTTATGTGATTAAAATAGTTGATAGATTAAATGGGACCCACAAAACCTAGTTAGTGAGGTTCGGCCATGGTGTATGACCGAACCCCACTAAGGTATGATTAATGGACTTAAAAGGTTAAAAACATGGACTAATTGATATGTATAATAAGGTACCAGACATCGCAAGTGGTGCATGATCAGTGACCGAATTATCAGACGGAAGCGAGAAAGGACGCTAGTCGGTATTCGGTAGGATTCCTACCTTTTTGTAAGCCTTGGATTATGTGTTATGTATGGTTTTTTTTTCCTAGATTTGTTTTAGTAAGCATACGATTGTTTTAAGATGGGTTTTAAGACTATGATGTGAATATTAATGTTTTGCTTGACCTATTTGTGGTAATCAAATCATATGTTTTATTGATGAGATTTTTAATGCCATGGTTTGTACTATCATATTTATTACATGGCATATGGCATCTACATCTCATGCATGACATGGGAGGGATATGACAGGGGAATGATGAAATGAAACCGGAGTCCATGCTCCGTCGGGGCGACCGATAAACAGACATGGGGATATTTTGATGTGGTTGATTTATCAGGGATGTTGTATGTAATTATGATACCTTGATGATGGATCTTCCATCAAGGGGGATGATGTGTGACTGTTTATATCTTGACGAGGCATTGCCGTCAAGGGGGATAATTTGTGATTGTTTATATCTGGACGAGGTTTTGCCGTCCAGGGGGATAATTTGTGATTGTTTATATCTGGACGAGGTCTTGCCGTCCAGGGGGATGATTTGTGATTATTTATATCTGGACGAGGTTTTACCGTCCAGGGGGATGATTTGTGATTGTTTATATCTGGACGAGGTTTTGCCGTCCAGGGGGATGATTTGTGATTATTTATATCTGGACGAGGTTTTACCGTCCAGGGGGATGATTTGTAATTGTTTATATCTGGACGAGGTTTTGCCGTCCAGGGGGATGATTTGTGATTGTTTTATGTCTTGACGAGGTTTTGCCGTCAAGGGGGACATGACAGCATGATGGTATGGATGATAGGTGGGATTCATAACACAGACACCCATGGCATAGCATTCATTTTGTGGTTTTTCATTATAATATTGTCTATATGCTTTGTTATCACTAATCCATGTCTTAGCCCTACTCGGAGTCATACTGGGCACGTTGTCTAACGCCCTACTTCTACCCTAGCTGATGAAGCAGGAGAAGGTGGAAATGAGGGACAAGACGGGAGCCAAGCTTAGGAGCTTGGGAAAGCGAACGGCTTAGTTTACTTACTTTATTTTGGAAAAATGTAATTTGAGTAGCTTAGTTTGTCGGAATGTAATAAATTAGATTACTTTCTATGTTTTGAGATTTTACTTTAGACATTGTGATTTTGAGGAGGTTGGGTGATTGAATGAATGTAACTTCCCTGCTATCTAAGAGTTTGTAGGTTAGACTCTATTATAATTTTCCGCACTTGGTTTAAATGTTCCCCGACGCTTACTTCTACGTGTGAACCGTTCTCCGTGGACTTCGTTCCACGCACACGTAAGGCTGGCTAGTTAAGGGCCGGGCTTTAGAAGCTCGAACTTAACTCGCGTCGTGATGTCCCCGCCCTTTGTCACTTTTATTAAAAAAAATAGACTCTAAGGTTTCGGTGAAAAGGGACGGGCGTTACAGATGATAAGGAGGGGAGCCAAGCGTAAATGCTTGAATGCTGGAATGGGTTTATAATTGCTTTTATTTGAATACTTTATTATGAACATGTAATAATGTAGTTATTTGCTATGGTTTGAGTATGCATTGATGAATCTTAATTTGGTTTAAGTAAACTGAAAAGTATGACTTGTACTTGCTATCTGTTCAATCTAATTCTGCAGTTAGTCTAGTTTATTCCGCATGACATTGTTTAGTTCCATGTGTGGTTTGTTATCATGGGTTTAGTCCACGCACACATGGGTGGCCAGTTAAAGGTCGGACTTGGGTAGTTCGAACTTAGCTCGCGTCGTGATGCCGTCCGCTCTCTGCCGATGTTATTTTATTATTACTTAAAAAAAAATAGACTCTGATTTCTCCTAGAGGGTGGGGCGTTACAGTTTTCCTTCGCTTGTTCTTGCTCTTCCAATCCTTTCTCCTTCTTCTTGATCTTTCACACAACCGAGATTGTTCTTTGACGTTATGGGTGCCGTACGCCCTTGCTGCCCTTCTTTTTAACAACTTCCTCTTGATCCCAACTTGGAAGGTGCTAAGATACAATCGCCGTGCGCCCTTGTCTATAATACTTCCACTCGGCCAATATCTTTAGAAGATAGCAAGTGCCGTGCGCCCCTTGCTTCCCACTTTGGGAGAGTCCTTCAATTTAGCAATTTCCCTTGTATTGCTCCTAATAAGGAAAGGTATCCTATCTATTTTAGACATCTTCTAGTTTCACTCTTAATCAAGGGAAAGGACCCTTTTTTTTAGAGATACTCCAACTTATCCTCATGGATTGCGCATATCATATGGATATGGATATGTCACACACGGCCATTGTAATTAATCCAAATCCCTTTATGCGCATAATAATTAATTATAGAAATAATACATTACTAATTTATTTAAGCCCCATTTAATTTTTATTGAAACCAATTCCACAATCTATTGGGTCTTAATTGGGCAATGACCCAACACTTTACCCATATACGGCCCATATCTAATAATTTACAAATTAAATAGATAATTTTCGTATATAATAATAACTTGAAAATCCGGGGTGTTACGATACAACCCTCTTTTTTAAATTTTCGTCCCAAAAATCGAGTGAACTAGGGTTTCAAACATTTACATAAATAGCTTAGGATGAGCTGTCCTCATTTCCAACTCGAGTTCCCATGTGGCTTCCTCAATGCCATGTCGATCCCATACCACTTTGACAAACTGGATCGCTCGGTTCTGTAACACCTCGGATTTTCAGTTAATTATTTTTTATGAAAATAATCCAATTAATTTATGAATATTAGCTATGGATCTTAAATTGGGCAAAGAATTGGGTCATTGGCCCAATTAAGACTCAACGGTTTTAGTAAATGGTTTCAAATAAATTAAATGGGGTTAGATTTAATTAGTAATAAATAAGGGATTTGGAAGATTGCATCCGCATAAAGGGATTAAGAATGGGATAATTTTACATGGCCGAATTATAGATATTAAATCCATGTTTATGCGCATGAGTGATATGCATATCTATTTAATATGCTAGAATATCTTGAGAAGATATTTAAGAATAATTTGAAAGGATACATGGCCGAATATGAGGTATGAGGATAAGGTGTACACGGCATTAGCAAAGGCTAATTTAGAGAGTCATGGCACCTTCTAAATCAAGAGAACAAGGGGCGCATGGCACCTTCTAATCTAAGATAGGATTAAAGGGAAGGTTTTAATAAAGGAAAGGCATCAAGGGCGCATGGCACTTTCTATTTTGGATTATGTGGAGTTTATTAAAAGGAGAGACACAAGGGCTCACGGCATTGCTATTCTAAAAATGGGATCAAGAGGAGTTTTATAAGATAAAAGAGAGGTGCACACGGCAAAGGGAAATTCTTATCTTAGCACTTTCTAAGTTGTGATCAAAAGGAAGGTAATATAAGGAGAGAAGGGAGGGGCGCATGGCATAACACATAGGGCCGAATTATCTCTCTCTCTCTCTCTCAATTCCTATTTACGCCAAAAACAAAGGAGACAAGAAGGAAATCAGCAAGAAGGTTGTTCGGCCAGCAAAGGGAAAGAAAAATATTGGAAGAAAAAGATCGGAACAAGGGATAACCAAAGGAGTCGCGGAACCGGTAAGTGATTCCAAATTTTGATTTAAGAACTATGGTTATTTTTATGGAAAAATGGACCATAGGGTTCGGCCAAGGTTAATGGCCGAACCCCATGGAAAGACTGGTTTAGATAATGGACTTTTATGGGTTGGAAACCATAGAAGTAATTGGAGAATTTTTATAATGGATTTAAAACCATGGAAGGACATGGTTATTGTTATGGAAATTATTTGATTAAAAATGGAGGGATGATGATGACTTAGAAAGAAATTATTATGGATTATTCCTATGACTGAGATTCGGACATGGTGCATGGCCGAACCCCACTAGGAATTGATTTATGAAAGTTTGATAATTTTAATGGAGTGGTGTTAGTATTATCATTGAATTTTAATGGGAAGTTCTAATTACGGAAAGTGGAAATTAAATTGGGAAGTTCTAATTATAGAAGGATCATTGAATTATAATTTGTAATATCCCCGATTTTCAGTATGTCAATATTTACGAAAATTGCCATTGAAATGGTGAATTAAAAGGATATGGCCTTAGATGGGTAAATTGTGGGGTCCATTGTTCAATTAAGACCCAAAGGTTATGGAATGGTTGTATGTAGAGTAAATGGGTAAGTTACAATTATTTGGGTCATGGTGACTATTTGGGTCAAAATGGCCAATTGGGACCCAATGGGTCGTGGTGGACATGTTTGACCATTGGGTGAGCTCAAGATTAATTGGGTTAGGCTGAATTAAATGGGAATACTAACAAGTATTTAGTTAACTCAAATTAAATGTATGAGTTGAGTTCAGAGGTGGAGTCGAATTTATTGTTGAGTTGAATTAAAAGAATGGGTTGAGTTGAGGGAGTTAAATTAATTTTAATTGAGTGAAGTGTGTGAATGAGAGTGGAGTGTATTGATTTCAAGTGTAAGACAATGAAAAACGTTGGCTGCATGGAGAGGTCATTCCATGCATGTAACTCCTAGATAACAATGAATGTAAGTGGCGGTTTTGGGAGTTACATAAGGTGTGAAGTGTATTTCAAGTTTAAATCCATATACATGTTGGAATTACATGGGAGTGTTATGTCTTGCATGAAACTCCAAATGGAGAACCAAAGGAAGAGTTTTATGGACCAAGACCAAACCGTTGTCTTGTGGGAGTTTCATCTCATGGATGAAACCCCCACATGGGCAAGTAAATGAAAGTTGGCGGTTATGGATAGCCAATTCAAACATGACCGTTGGAGCCTATGGGAGTTTCATTTCAATATGAAACTCTCACATGCAATGTTAATGGGAGATGAATGATGAGAGGAAAGGATACACCAAAACACCATTGGAAGCCTTTGGGTACCTTGGGAGTTTCATCTCAAGGATGAAACCCCAAGGGAGGCATTAAGCAAATGGGAGTTACAAGTGGGTTCACACTTGAAAAAGGTTACATCTAGGGCAGCCAAGAACCAAAAAACGGTCGGAGGGTTTCATCTCAAGGATGAAACCCCCAAATGGAATAATTGAAGAAATGAATGGGGAGGGGAGTTACAAGTGGTAACATCTAGAGACATCACCAAGGACGAATTCCATTAGACAAAGGAATTCTCATTGCACTCTCTCCCTCTCTCCCACTCTTACCCGACCTGCACTCTAAGGAAAAGAAGAACAAACATTTGGAGAATTCTATCTCATTCTCTTCCTCTCTCTCTCTAGGCCGGTCCTCCTCTTAAAGATCAAAGAGGGTTTGAAACATAGTGCTAAGATTCTCCCTCAAACCTATCTTCATCTTAGCCGAACCAACCTTTAGTGATCTTATATTGACCAAACTCATATATTGGCCGAAGATCAAAGAGAAGAGGAAGAAGGAAGGCTAAGGATCAAAGAGGAGCAAAAAGGAACGGAAGAACAAGCCAGAGTAAAGATCAAGAAGTAGTCAAAGAACCGAAGGAGTCACGGTATTGGTAAGTGCACTATAAACTCTTGTTAAATAAATTGGTTAAGGGAATATGATCCGGCCATTGAATGGCCGAATCTATCAAGGGCTTTAGATCATGGATTATGTTGTTTAAAAAGGGCAAAACATGGATCATAGGGTTCGGCCACTTTGGATGGCCGAACCCCATGGAAGGATGTGGTGACTTTTATGGTTTTTAATGGATAAAATCCATATCATGTAATGAAGGTTTTAAAAGGGTTTTGAATGAAGATAAGTTTAATATCTTGGGTCGGCCATTGGATGGCTGAACCGTATGGTTATCATGGCTAAAGTGTAGAGCCTAAATTATATATAAATGATGGGATAATTGAGTCAAGAGAACCATAGGGTTTGGCCATGTGTATGGCTGAACCCCATGGACTATTTTTATGGTTATGTGGATTAAGAACATGGTTGGAGATTTTGAAGGATTATATGCTTTTGATTTAAGAATCACTCATGCTTATGGACTTAGTATAGGTAAATAATTACCCACCATAGATGATGGAAAGAGGGACAAAAATCAATATGGTGAGGTTCGGCCATGTAGTATGGCCGAACCCCACTAACGGTCATTTGGTGGACTTAACAGTTAACATATAATGTAATTGGGAAAAATCAAAATGGAGATGTATGTATGAAAGATTTAAAGGATCAAAAATTAAGTGGTGAGGTTTCGGCCATGTTGTATGGCCGAACCCCACTAAGGTGAATTGGATGTGGACTTTGGTTTTTAAGAAAAATTAAACAAAGGGTTATGCTAGTGGCAAGATGGTAAATATGAATAAAATGATCAAAGGAAAGAAGGGTCAAAATCAAAGAGGTAAGGTCCGGCCATGTTGTATGGCCGAACCCTACCAAAGTATGGTTGTAGTTAAGGTGTTTGATTAAGTTATTAGAATGGTGTGTTTGGGCTTAAGAATCCAAATGAGGGATTAAAACAAAATTAAGTGAGGTTCGGCCATGGTCTATGGCCGAACCCCACAAGGTTGCATTTGGTGGATTGGGGTTTGTATATAAGTTATTTGTATGGTTTTGGTTAAATAAAAGAGAGACCAAAATTTAAGTGGGTGAGGTTCGGCCATGGGGAATGGCCGAACTCCACAAAGTGGTCTTTGGGATTTGGACTAAGTTGGAAATTATATGGTCATATGTTTGACTTGCTGTTATATAAATAGGGTAACGGGATTTCTTGAACGGTGTACAAGTCGTGAATGGGTGATGGTTTAAAAGTGCAGTCAATCTAAGTGAACTTTGTGTAGGTTTCCTACCTTTTTGTAACCACACTTATATTTGATGTTTTATTTTAATTTTGATGAAATATGTGCTAAGTTATTATGTTTCAAAGTGGTTTTGTATGTTAAGATGTATTTACAAATGGCATGAACTCATGACATCTCATGCATGGCATGGGGTGATGATTATGGAAACCGGAGGCCACACTCCGTCGGGGCGTCCGAAAGACCACTGTGGGGTACCTTGATGATGAGAATCCCATCAAGGAGAAGCCAGAGGCCACACTCCGTCGGGGCGTCCGAAAGACCATTGTAGGGTACTTTGGTGATGGCTATGTATATTTGTGATGGGTGGGACTCATTACATGTGCATAACATACATGGCATTGTTTTTATAATGTTTTGATGAGCATGTACTATTATGATATTTGCATGTTTTATACTAACCTTGTGGTAGCCCTTATAACGCCCGCCCCTTTTCACCAAAATCAGAGTCTATTTTTTTTTTTTTTAAATGAAGAGTGACAAAGGGCGCGGACGTCACGACTCGAGTTAAGTCCGAGCTTCTAAAGGCAGGCCCTTAACTGGCCAACCCTACATGTGCGTGGAACGAAGTCCACGGAGAACAGTTCCCACGTAGACATAAGCTTGTGGAATATTAACTAAGTGCGGAAATTACCACAGAGACTATCCTACAAATTTGAGATAGCAGGGAAGATACATTCATTTAATTACCGAAATACCTCAACAACATAAAATCCAAAACATAGCAATTAATCTAAAATATTACATTCCGACGAGCTAAACTATCAAATACATTTCCAAAGTAAACTTGAATAAACTAAGTAGTCTGTCTCCCCAAGCTCCTAACTTGGCTCCCGTCTCGTCCTTCGTTTCCGGCATCTCCTGTGTCATCAGCTAGGGTAGAAGTAGGGCATTAGACAACGCACCCAGTAGGACTCCGAGTAGGGCTAACAGATGGATCACTGATAACAAAGCACATAGACAATATTATAATGAAAAACCATAAAGTGAATGCTATGCCATGGGTGTCTGTGTTATGAATCCCACCCATCATCCTTACTATCATGATGCCATATCCCCCTTGACGGAAAAACCTCGTCAAGATATAAACAATCACAAATCATCCCCCTTGACGGCAAGGCCTCGTCAAGATATAAACAATCACAAATCATCCCCCCTTGACGGCAAAAACCTCGTCAAGATATAAACAATCACAAATCATCCCCCTTGACGGCAAAACCTCGTCAAGATATAAACAATCACAAATCATCCCCCTTGACAGCAAAAACCTCGTCAAGATATAAACAATCACAAATCATCCCCCTTGACGGAAGAACCATCATCAAGGTATCATAATTACATACAACATCCCTGATAAATCAAACACATCAAAATATCCCCATGTCTGTTTATCGATCGCCCCGACGGAGCATGGACTCCGGTTTCATTTCATCCTTCCCCTGTTATATCCCTCCCATGCCATGCATGAGATGTAGATGCCATATGCCATGTAATATATGTAAATCATAGTCATAAAACCCAACTTAAAACAATCACATGATTACCAAATAAATCAAAGGGAAACCATCACATAATACTTAATCCAAAACCCATCTTAAAACATTCACATGATTTCCAAAATAAATTAAAGGAAAACCATCACATAATACTTAATCCATGGCTTACAAAAAGGTAGGAATCCTACCGAATACCGACTAGCGTCTCTTTACGTTTTCCGTCTACAGATCTAGTCGCCGATCGCGCACCGCTTGCGATGTCCGGTACCTTATTACATATTAATAGTCAGTCCCTGTTTTTAACCATTGATTATCTTAATTACATGAGTCAAAAAATCAGTCACCCTTGGCTTTATTAATCACACACAAGGTTATTACTTGAAGTCCCTAAGTCCATGATCATCTCCCATGGGGTTTTTTCAATTTAACCATTATTTACGGTTTTGCCACTATTACTCCATGGTTAAGTTTTCATTTTATCCTTCCCTTCTTAGGCCCATGATTGATCCATAGACTTGGATCCATTAATGTTCCATCAACCATGATATGTACATTAACAAATTAGTCCTTAACTTAGCCTAATTTTCCATTCATCTAACCACATACATAATCCCATTTTTACTTGGGTCCATATACATTATTTAGCTCCACTATAAGTCCTTCCTTGAGGTGGTTTCCATCATGCATTCAAATCATATAGATACTAATTTCCTACCCCTCTGGATTATTCAACACATATTCATAGATTCCTAAAAATGGTGGTACATCTAAGCTCACTTAGGTTATGTCAAATAATACCCATTCACCACTAAAAATATTCACAAGTATTACAAATTTCACCAATTACCAACTTCCACCCTACATGCCCACGTTATCAATGGCTACAACATCATACGGGTTTATATGCCTTCATTATCAGGTCACGTAGAATTGAAATCACACACAATCATCGAATAACATAACTCATGTGTAACAAGATCTTTCATCTCCATTCTCATCAAACAATAACATGAGATAACATAAGAAATAACACATTAATATAATCTAGCGATTCAACATATTTATGATTAGCTTACCCTACCCCATTTACAACATACACCTAGAGATTTAGAAATAACAATCCTACTCACCCAAATCAAGTCATCCCAACACATTTGAAGACCATCCATGACTATCCACAAATTCCTAAACTTTGGAATTATTCATCAGCCCCACCTAGGTTTCCAACCAAATGCATTGGCATATCACGGCCTCTTCATGCATATTACATTCACAACTCACAACACTTTATCAACTCATCAGCATATACATAGTCTATAACACATCCTTGTTCCTCAATGACTATTCATTGCATATAATCAATTATCAAAGCAATATCATATAAACTCATTGCAATGATTGATAATTCATAATTTAGCAACATCATAGGGAATCATCATGCAAACACTAAATAAAATATTTTCATAAATTCATAAGCATAGTATGGTTTGGTTCATGGTTCATTCTTTTCCACCACTTTTGAGGCCATTAACAATCATTGATATCCTCCATAATTTTTCCTCATTAAAATTCTTTAGCTTCACTAACATTTATTCATTAACATTTTAAAATCATAAATCCCCCTTCCATGGTTTTGATCTTAAAAACCCCATTTAAGCTTACTTAATTACTCACCATAATTCCTTCCAAAAATCACTCACATTTCATGCTTAAATAAATTTCATTACATAATGTCCTTAATGTATTTATTTTTCCTTAACCTAATTTATCCACTTTTTCCATTTTTTTTTTCATCCTTCCATGGAATGGATTTGAGATCAAAGGCCTTTCCTCTTTTTTTTTTTCATCCTTCCATGGAATGGATTTGAGATCCAAGGCCCATAATGTTTTGGCCACTATTAATCTAATAAAAATGAACCCCAAATTTTAAACCCTAAAAAGAATCCAATCTCTTGCTTTTTGTTAAAAAAAATACTTATAATCCGTCGTTTCCTCCGGCTTTTCTTTCTCCTCTTGATTTCCTTAGCCTCTTTTCTCCTTCTTCTTGATCTTTGGTCGGCGAAGATGCTTGATCAATGATAAAAACCTCCAAGCTTGGGTTCGGCCATCATAGGGTGTGTTTGAGAGAGGGTGAGGAGAGGATGGAGATGAGAAAGAAAATACTATGGCTTGATCTTGGAGTGATGGCCAAGCTTACACCTTTCTCCTCTCTTTTCTTCCAAGCTTTTCTTCTTCTTTCTCTTGGTTTTCTTCCTTTCCTTCTCCTTGGGTGTGGGACGGTTCTTGGAGAGTGGGAGAGATGGGGAGAGAGAGATGAGGGTGAAACAAAGAGAATGAGATGAAAACTTATCTTATCTCTTTGGTTACTTAAATTACACTTTACATTAAGTCTCCCAACCACCCCACATGAGATATTTTTCATGCTTTATGCTTTCTGGTTTATGGTGGTTGGGATAAATTCCACCAAGCCAACGTTTTTGGCTTCTTAAGATGGAAAGGTTTAGTTTTCCATCTTTTGACCCCTTTGACCACCTTTTAAATAATTTAATCATTTAATTAATTAGTTAATTACCTTAAGTTAATTAATTCCCACTTAACCTAATTCCATTATTCTACCCATGGTTGATCAAGTCAACCATGGTGGCCGGCCCCACCAATCCTTGGTCCACACGCCACCTCATTTGATGAGGTGGAGGTGGGTCCCAATCGGCCATGTCACCTTGGTCAATTCATCACCAACTTAGGTGATTTAAATTTAATTAAATCCATTACTCTTATTGGATCACCATTGGGCCCATGGCCCAATTAAAGTCACCCTTACCCATTTACCTTAGAGCTTACATTATCTTGACCCATTGGGTCCCAAATGGGTATTGGGCCCAATTTGACCATCCTTGACCCTTTAAATGAATTTAAATCCAAATCCATGTCCATTGGGCCATAGTTGGGCCTTTGTCCATATTTTGATCCATTCACCATTTATTCCATCAAATTTCCAATTTCCACCAGTAAAATAAATAATATCCACATTTATACTGATTTAAAAAGTCTGGGCTATTACAGCCCTAATCGAAAACACCTATTGGGCGCGTTGATCTAACGCCCTATCTCTATCCTTAGTGGATGACGCAGGAAAGGGGAAGAACAAGGATCGTGAAGGAAACCAAGCATAGGAGCTTGGGTTTTTTAATAGACTTTTAATTATTGATTGATTTATGGACTTTTTATTTAAGTTTATATGGACAATGTAATTTGATACTTAGATGATGTGGGCATGTAATAATTTAGTTAACTATTTGCTATGGTTAGGTATGTTTTGGATGGTTTGGAATGACTGTTTAGTCTAAGGTTATTTTAGTAATTTTGGAAAATATGATTATGTACTTTGCTGTCTAAAAATATAAAATGGAGTAGTCTTAGGATCTATTATAACCCGCAGTTAGATTAGGATTAAGTTTATTCTGCAAGTCTTATTCGTACCATGTGTGGATCGGTACTTATGGACTTAGATCATACGCACATGGGCTTGGCCAGTTAAGGGTCGGACTTTAGAAGTCCGAACTTAACTCGAGTCGTGACGTCCCGCCCCGATCACTTGTTTATTATTATTTTAAAAAAATAAATAAACTCTGATTTTAGAGTGAAAAGGGCGGGGTGTTACATAATTCAAGTATGGAAGTTGATGAAATTGGAAGTTTACATCATAGGGTTCGGCCATGGTGTTTGGCCGAACCCCATGAATTAAGTCTTTAGTTCAATAATGTTTCTATTTAAATTTAGGAGGAGGATGGAATCAAGATATCATGGTTCGGCCATGGGTTATGGCCGAACCTCATGAACCAATTTTTAAATGGATCCCTCAATGATAGATCATGTTTGGATTAAGGAATTATTATGGAACATTTAAAGGGTATTAGGAGTTTTGATGAATAAGTGAATGGATCTATGTTAGATGATGAAGGTGATGGCAAAATTGTAAATAGGTCAAAATAACGGACATAGGGTTTGGTCATGATGTATGGCCGAACCCCATGAATTATTTGATGGACCATGTGTTGGAATATTATAAGGGACACTTAGAGTGGTTATGCATGTTTAAGGTAATGAGGGATTTAATTACATATAGACCTATGTTCATAAGTTATGTTATTGGTTATGTTATTAGGTATAATGGCATGTTGGTAATTAAGTAAGAATAAAGGACCATGGGTTCGGCCATGGTGTATGGTCGAACCACATGGGAAATATTTGTTGGATCATGTTGGGACTAAGGAACCAGTTATGGATATATTAAGTTTACGTATTAATATTATGGATGGGTTTTGGACATAAACCTAAAGTAATGGCAAAGTTGTAAATACATGCTAAAATGGAAGGGTAGCCATGGATGGAAATGTTGTAAATATGAGAATAATAGAATGATAGCCATGGATGGCATTTTGGTAATTACGTAGAATTAATGGAACTATGTTTTGGAACTCAAACATTAGACCAATGGCAATTTGGTAATATCGGCTAAAAATGATAAACCATGGGTTCGGCCATGGTGTATGACCGAACCTCATGGGGATTGGTTTATGGACTTAAAATTATTATAAATCAAGTGGGACTTGGTTTTAATTGATTTTATATTATAAGGTAACGGGACCTCACCAGGTGTTTACGATCGTGAGTGGTTAACAGACAAAAGACGCAAGGACACGTAGTAGTCTTTGGTAGGATTCCACCTCTTGAAACCATGGGTTTATGTACACTATTTTTATCTTGATTTAATGATTTTATATTGCAAAGGATATGTTTCAAATGGTGATTTTATATGCTATGTTTATTTGATAATATAGCATGTGTTTTAAATATGAGCTTTTAAATGCTCTGATTTTGTATAATTGCATAGCATGTGGTATTTGCATCTCATGCATGGCATGGGAGGGATGACAGGTAACCGGAGACCCACACTCCGTCGGGGCGTCTGTAAAACACTCGTGGGGGGATACCTTGATGATGAGAATTCCATCAAGAGGATACTATGTATAATACCTTGATGATGAGAATCCCATCAAGAGGATACTATGTATGAAGACCTTGATGATGAGCATTCCATCAAGAGGAAACTATATATCCGGAGATCCACACTCCGTCGGGGAGTTTGTAAAACACTTGTGGAAGGATATCTTGATGATGAGAATCCCATCAAGAGGATACTATGCTTTTTTTAATCGGTGGGATTCATTGCATATGATAGCATGGCATGGCATTGAATTGGCATGATTATGACCTTTATTATCATGCAAGGTTTCTGGTTTTTATCGGTATGATTGGATCTCTATTATCATACACTATACTAGATATAATGTTTTATAAGTATGGTATGATTTATTATACTGGATTTGATATATTTATTATATCTGGATTTTTGGTACAACCCATGTGTTAACCCTCATTGGAATACCTACTGGGTGCGTTGTACTAATGCCCTACTTCTACCCTAGTTGATGATACAAGAAATCAGGGAAACGATGAACGCGTAACGGGCCAGGTATAAGAGCTTGGAGGATGATAGTTTATATCTTGTTAAAGATACTCATGGGCTTGTATTTTGAGTATCTCGAATTCGGATGTAATAATTTAGATGAATTTGCTATGGCTGGATGTTTTATTAGATAATTATGTTATGATAATGATGATTAAAGACTTGACGTACTTTGCTATCTAAATGGAATAGAACTGTGTTCTATTATGTTTCCGCATGTTATGATTATTATTCCGCATGTTTATATTGCTATGTGTGAACTATTTTCTTGGATTGAGTCCATACACACATAGGGTTGGCCAGTTAAGGGTGGACTTTAGAAGTTCGGACTTAACTCGCGTCGTGACGTCTCGCTCTCTATCACTCATCGTTTAAAAAATAAAATAAAAAATAGACTCTTACTTACGGGAAGAAGCGAGTGAAAAAGGGCGGGGCGTTACAGGTTCCGTAATACCCTTTGTTCTGTGTCCACCACTCGGACAGGCTTTTCAACGTATGTCACGTCGCTCTGGACCTCTATGTCTTGTTTGTTCAGTACATGAGAAGGATCAGGATTGTACTTCTTCAACATCGGTATATGGAACACATCGTGCAAAGATGCCAACTGTGATGGGAGTGTAACGCCGCCCCTTTTCACCGTAAAATCAGAGTAAATTTTTTTTTTTAAATAAAAAGTGACAAAGGGCGCGGACGTCACGACGCGAGTTAAGTTCCGAGCTTCTAAAGCCTGGCCCTTAACTGGCCAACCCTACGCGTACGTGGAACTAAGTCCACGAGTACGGTTCACGCGTAGAAAGTAAGCTCGCGGAATATAAAATTAAATGCGGAATGAAAATAGAGATTGTCCTACAAAATTTCAGATAGCAGACAAGAAACATCCATTTAGTTACTAAAATGCCGTTAAACTGTACTGTCCAAAATAAACTCTAAAACATAGTAAGCCATCTAAGTTATTACATTCCGACAAGCTAATTTACTCAATTTACATTTCCACAATAAAATAATTAAACTAAGTAGCCACCTCCCCAAGCTCCTAAGCTTGGCTCCCGTCTCGCCCTTCCGTTCCGCCATCTCCTGCATTGTCAGCTAGGGTAGAAGTAGGGTGTTAGAACACACGCCCAATAGGACTCCGAGTAGGGCTAACACATGGATTAGTAATAACAACACATAGATAATAAAGTAATGGAAAAACCATAAAATGAATGCTATGCCATGGGTGTCTATGACATGAGTCCCACCCATCATCCAAACCATATAATGTCATATCCCTCTAGACGGAACAAAACCTCGTCAAGATAGATCCAAATCGTAAAATATCCCCCTTGACGGCAAGGCCTCGTCAAGGTGTCCCCATGCCTGTTCTCGGTCGCCCCGACAGAGCATGGACTCCGGTTATCAAAATATCCCCATGCCTGCTTTTCGGTCGCTCCGACGGAGCATGGACTCCAGTTTCATTATTTTCCCGCCCATGCCGTGCATGAGATGTAATGCATTATGCTATGTAATATATATGTCTCATAACTCTAGTATATCATACATAGCCTTGGCATATAATGCATCATCTTAAAATATAAATCATAGTATTAAACATAACATTCATAATCTTAAAAAAAAATCCATCATAAGATAAATCCCATAGTCCACAAAATAAGATAAAGATACCATCACATATCCATGGCTTACAAGGAGGTAGGAATCCTACCGAATACCGACTCGCGTCTTTGTTTCGTTTTCGTCCGATAATTTGGCTACCGATACGCGTACCGCTCGCGATATCCAATACCTTATTACATACACAAATCAGTCCAAGTTTTAACCATTTCTAAGCCCATAAATCATTTCTAAGTCCATATGAAAAATCGGTCACTATTTAGGTTTTGTGGGTCCCATTTCATCTATTAAAACTTTTAATCCCATAATTCTTAAAAATTGGCCACCCTAAGCTTGATAAATCACTTATAAGGTTATTACATTAGAGCCCCTAAGTCCATGATCAATCTCCATGGAATTCTTGAATTTGGCCATTAATTACGGTTTTGCCACTACCTCATTTTCCATGATTAATCACTCATTTATCCATGCATGATTAAGTCCAAAATTGATCCATAACTTAGATTTATTAGAGATCTATCAACCATTACATGATCTCATTAAAGATAAGTCCTTAACTTAACCAAATCCCAATCAATTTAAACACATTCATACTCCAACCTAGCCCATCAAAAAACTCATAAATGGGCCATGGGTTCGGCCATACACCATGGCCAAACCCATGATGTCCTTTTCCCATCTTTTTTCTTGGGTCCATTGTTCACAGTTGAATTTATCACAAGTCCCTCCATATGGGGATTTCACCATTCATTTAGATCACCCATTTGATCAACATTGGTTTTTTTTTTATCTCTTGGGTTCATCAAAACTACTAACATTCCCATTTATTTTCCATTATTCACAACCCTTCATTCCATCATTTGATCACCATAGGGTTCATTATCCATTCATGCCTTTTGAGGCCATAAAAATATTCACATTCATCCATGGATTCCATCATAAAAGTTTTTTTCAAAAATTAGCTACATTAAAATCTTAAAACCCTAATTCATTCTCCATGGCTTCCATTCTTATAAAACCCTAAAAATCATACATCAATTACCATGGGGTTCACTCCATCCAATTTCCAATTTCCACCATAAAAAAAATAAATAATAACACATATATATTACTTTACAAATTCCGGGCCCTTACAGGGAGTGCCAATTGATAAGACACGTCCCCCATCTTTCTTATGATTGAAAACGGTCCCACATATCTTGGCGACAATTTTCCCTTCTTTCCAAATCTCATATGTCCCTTTCGTGGCGAGACTTTCAAGAACACCATGTCTCCCACTTCAAATTCAAGGAACCTCCTCATCTTGTCAGCATAGCTCTTCTGAAGACTTTGCGCAGTCAATAGGTGTTGCCGTATTAACTGTATCTGCATTGTAGTCTCTGTAACCCACTCAGGTCCAATCAGTACAGGCTCACCGGCCTCTGTCCAGGACACATGTGATCTACATGGTCTACCATATAATGCCTCAAATGGTGCCATTTGGAGGCTTGCCTAGAATTGTTGTTGTATGAGAATTATACCAACGACAAGTGATCCTCCCATCCACCCTTGAAATCTAGCATACATGCTCTCAGCATATCCTCCAATGTCTGTATTGTCCTCTCAGACTGCCTATCAGTCTGTGGATGGAATGCTGTGCTAGTTAGTAGATCTGTTCCCATGGCCGACTGCATGCTCTACCATACTCTACCGGTGAATCGACCATCTCTGTCGGACACAATAGTCCGAGGAATACCATGCAATCTGATGATATCCTTGATCAGTCGGTCTACCACGACCCATATCGCATCATTGCCCTTTGAAGACCTTGGCAACCCTATCACAAAATCCATGGACATGTGCTCCCATTTCCAATCCAGCACTGGTAAGGGTTTGAGTAACCCTGGTGGCTTCTGATGTTCCGTCTTAATTTGCTGACACGTTAAGCAATGAGCCACAAATTCTGCCACATCCCTTTTTAGTTCGTGCCACCAGTAATGTCTCTTCAGGTCGTGATACATCTTGGAGTTACCCGAATGAATGGAGAGTTTGGTCTAATGTGCCTCAATCAGTAACTCTTTTCTGCAGCTCTTAGGCACATATATGCTTCCTCGGAATGCAAGACCTTGTCCTGGTCGTAACTCCCATTCCAATATGACTTCACCAGTAGACATCTTGGCACATATCTCCTCCACTTCCGGGTCTATCCGCTGTTCCTGTTCAATCTTGGTAACCATGTTGGACCGTATGATCAAATTGTACATATTCCCATGGTTATTGATATATAAATTGAACTCTCGTATGGTATTCAGTATGTCCCATCATGTCCTGATCAAACATACCACTGATGCATGTGATAAGCGGCTGAGGGCATCCGCCACTTTGTTCGCCTTGCCAGGGTGATAACGAAGTGCGAACTCATAATCTGCCAGATATTCCATCCATCTGCGCTGCCTCAGGTTGAGCTCTTTCGAATCAAACAAATATTTCAAGCTCTTATGATCGGAAAATACTTCAAATTTCTCGCGTTATAAATAATGTCTCCAGCTTTTGAGAGCGAAGACCACTATGGCTAGTTCAAGATCATGCGTAGGATAGAGACGTTCATGTGTTTTCAATTGTCTTGATCCATAAGCCACCACACGATGACATTGACTGAGTGAACACCCCAATCCTTCTCCTGAAGCATCGCATTGTACTTCATAACCCTTGTCTCTTTTCTGCAAAATTAGGATAGGAGCAGTTGTAAGTCTCTCCTTCGGCGTTTCAAATCTCCAGTTGCAAACATCTGACCACTCAAATTTGACTCCTTTCTGAGTGAGTCGAGTTAGTGGAGATGCAATCTTGGAGAAATCCACGATAAACTTCCGATAATAACCAACCAATCCCAAGAAGCTACGGATCTCGGTTACATTCTTTAGTTCTTTCCAATTTCTTACTGTCGCTACCATGCCCTGGTCCACGGTTATACCTTCTGTTGATATTACATGCCCCAAAAAGTTGACCTCAGGTAGCCAAAATTCATATTTGCTTGCTTTGGCATATAATTTGTTTTTTCTCAAAGTGTCCAGAACTATTCTTAGGTGCTCAGCGTGTTCTTCCTGAGTCTTAGAATAAATCAAGATGTCATCAATAAATACAATGACAAACTGGTCCAAGTAAGGACGGAAGATCCTGTTCATTAAATCCATGAACACAGCCGGTGCATTGGTGAGTCCAAACGGTATGACTACAAACTCATATAGCCCATACCACGTTCTGAATGCTGTCTTTTCTATATCCTCCTCCCTAACCCGAATTTGATGGTATCCGGACATCAGGTCAATCTTAGAGAAATAACTGGAACCTTTAAGTTGATCAAATAAATCATCGATCCTGGGTAGGGGATACTTGTTCCTGACTGTTAGCTGATTCAGATTTCGATAGTCCACACACATACGGAGTGAACCATCCTTCTTCTTCACAAATAAAACCGGAGCTCCCCAAGCCGATGTATTGTTCCGAATGCACCCCAGTCTAAGCAGTTCATCAATCTTCTTCTTTAACTCGGACATCTCCGCTGGTGCCATCCGTTAATGTGGTAATGACACTGGTGCAGTGCCAGGGTAGATTTCAAAATTGATCTCCCTCATGGGAGGCAAGCTAGGGAGTTATTTTGAAAACACGTCTGCATAGTCCTTTACTATTGCCGAAAGTTCAGTCACCGGTGCCTTGTTGATTTGGATATTGTCCAATACTAGGTGATTCAACCCTTCATGTAGTCTGCTTTGTTTGTCAGTACGTACCACGTGTTGTTTTCCCTCGGGTGACCAAAATGTTACCTTGCGGCGATAGCAATCAATGTTGGCCTGAAAGCTAGCCAACCAGTCCATGCCGAAGATAATATCGTATTCTGTCATATCGAGTATCAAATAATTGAACTCAAACCTGAGTCCAGCAAGTTCAGTATTCACTGTTGTGCATATAAGCCCCAATGATGTGTCTCCGACGGGGGATACAATGGTGAGTGATGTGGACATTTTTTGTACTAAAGTTCCAGTTGCAGATATGAATGCAGCAGATATAAAAGAGTGAGATGCTCCAGAATCAAATAATGCAAAGGCATAGGAACTACTGACTGCCGCCATACCTTGAATCACCGAGTGATCCTCTACTGTTGGAGGTGCTAAGGTGAATAACCGTCCAGATCCTGTAGGCGGCCGTCCCTCCTGGTTAAATGTTCTGTCTCCTTGTGAATTAGCTGGCCTAGATGGTGGGTGAAATGAACCTCTGGTATTGGAGGGTTTGTTGAGTTGTGGGCATTCCCTCTTAAAATGGCCCGGCTGATCACAATGATAGCAGTTGTTCACCCCCTTTGGGAGCCTGAGTGATTGATGCAGATGGGAAGGGATGATTGGGACGAAAGCCCCCTGTTGACCCAGTGGATGGTGAGGGTCTGCTAATATTCGGTTGGAACTTCTTGTTGGGCTGAAATGTACCCCTGCCACTTTGAGCTCGGCGGTTGTCAAAACGCACCAACTTAGTCATTTCTTGCTCTGTTATTGTGGCCCTACTGACCACCTCTGCCAATGTAGCTGCTTTGAATATGGTTACCTTGGCCCTTATGCTTGGCCAAAGGCCCTGTTAAAACTTGCGAGCCCTTCGATATTCTGTATCCACCATATAGAATGCATACACGGACAAACTGAAAAACTCTTGGTGGTACTCTGCTACTGTCATGGTACCTTGTACCAAAGATAGAAAAGCTTGAGTCTGGCGCTCCTTCTCCTCTTCACGAAAATAATGATCCAGGAAGGTAGCTGAGAACTGCTCCCAAGTCATTGCAGTCCTATCTCCTTCTGGAAGAAGTGCTCGCTGCTTCTCTATCACCTCCCACTATTTACCGGCATCATCAATAAGTTATGATGTGGCCAGTAAAATTTTGTCAGCATGGTTTGAAATCTTGAGTAAGGTCAGGATCTGAGTGATCTTCTTTAGCCAATTTTCCTCTCCGACAGCCTCTTCTCTCCCTTTGAAGTAAGGAGGGCGCTGTTGTTGAAAGTCCCTAACCATGCTCCTGTCATTGGTCTCCTTGGTGGTTCCATTCCCGTTCAAGTGTTGTTGAAGCACCGAAGTGACCACCGCTTGAACCAAGTTTTGCAATTCAGGAGGCACCACCGGTATATTCACACTGCTTTGTTCTTCCTCCTCTTGGTGGGATGGTTGTTTTTCCTCTTCATGTTGAGATTGTCGTTCCTCCTCATTTCGAGGTTGTTCTACCTCCTCTTCACCCCCATTTGGGTTTTGTCAGGTATTTCTCCTTAGCCTTCCCCTTGGAGGCATTTTTCCCTAATCCATTGAAAAATATCATGACTTAGTTTCCATCATAAAATTTGTATTTCCTAATTTTTTTTTTCTTTTGGGAAATTTCCAAATTAACACTCTTGATTTTTCTTTGTTTCTGGGAAAATAGATCCTATGTTGCTATGTTTAATAATCCAATTATTTTGACTGTACTTCCTTTGCTATCATCCGTCTGAGTCTAACGAAGTAAATTAATGCACGGGAGCCGAATTAATTTACTCCGACAGATTCAATCTTTCTAGGTTCGCTCTGATACCAACTGTAACGCCCCGTTTTTTTTCACTCGCTTTCCTTTTCGAAAATCAGAGTCTATTTTTTTTTATAAACAAAGAGTGATAGAGAGCGGGACGTCACGACGCGAGCTAAGTCCGAACTTCTAAAGTCCGACTCTTAACTGGCCAACCCTATGTGTGCATGGACTAAGTCCATGAAAAACAGTTCACACATAACAATATAAAACTTGCGGAATAAAAATCCTAACTGTGGAATTATAAAAAACCCAGTTCTATTCCATTTCAGATAGCAAAGTACGTCAAGTCCTTATCCATAATTAAAATATCATAATTATCCAATAAAACATCCAACCATAGCAAATTCATCTAAATTATTACATGCTCGGAAACTAGTTACTCAAATACATGTCCAAAAGTAACTTTATTCAAAATATAAACTAAATCATCCAAGCTCCTATGCCTGGCCCGTTTCGCGTTCATCCTTCTCCTTGTTTCCTGTATCATCCACTAGGGTAAAAGTAGGACGTTAGAACAACGCGCCCAGTAGGTATTCTTACTAGGGCTAACACATGGTTAGTACAAAGCATATATAATATCATAATGTCAAAAACCATATAAACCATGCTATGTCATGATGCCAAATGCAATGAGTCCCACCCATCACATGTACATAAAAGTACCCCCACATAGGTCTTTCGGACGCCCCGACGGAGTGTGTGTAACGCCCGCCCCTTTTCACCTAAAATCAGAGTCTATTTTTTATTTTTTTTAATAAAGAGTGACAAAGGGCGCGGACGTCATGACGCGAGTTAAGTCCGAACTTCTAAAGCCCGCCCTTAACTGGCCAACCCTACGTGTGCGTGGAACGAAGTCCACGGAGAACAGTTCACACGTAGACAGCAAGCATCAAGGAATAATACAACTATATGCGGAATTAACAATAAGGACTATCCTACAAATTTGAGATCGCAGAGAAGATAACATCCATTTAAATTACTACAATACCTCAAAATCATAATGTCCATAATATAATCCCAAAACATAGCAAGTAATCTAATTTATTACATTTCCGACAAGCTAAACTATTGCAAATTACATTATCCGAAATAAACATTAGTAACTATCTAGCACAGCTTTCCAAGCTCCTTCGCCACCTCCTGTGTCATCAGCTAGGGTAGAAGTAGGGCGTTAGACAACGCGCCTAGTAGGACTCCGAGTAGGGCTAGCACATGGATTAGTAATAACAGCATACAGATAATAACCCAATGCAAGCTGATAAGCCATCATATAATGAAACTATAAAGTAAATGCCATGTCATGGTTGTCTATGTTATGCATCCCATCCATCATCCAAACCATATAATATCATATCCCTCTTGACGGCATGGCCTCGTCAAAATATACACCATCCCAAATCATCCCCCTAGACGGCAAAACCTCATCCAGATATAACCAATCACAAATCATCCCCCTTGATGGAAGAACCATCGTCAAGGTATCATAATTACATACAACATCCCTGATAAATCAAATTCATTAAAATATCTCCATGTCTGTTTATCGGTCGCCCCGACGGAGCATGGACTCCGGGTTCATTTCATCCTTCTCCTGTCATATCCCTCCCATGCCATGCATGAGATGCAGATGTCATATGCCATGTAATGAATATAATAACGAACCATGACATTTAAAAATCCCATCAATAAAACATATAACTTGATTATCAAAAAGAGATCAAGAAAAGACTCAATAATCACATCATAGCTTTAAAACCCATTTATAAACCAATCATATACTTACCAGAATAAATCAAATGAAAGCCCCTACATAATACATAATTCAAAACCAATCTTAACCAAACCATATAATTTTCAAAGTAATTCAAAGAAACCATCACTCCATCCATGGCTTACAAAAAGGTTAGAATCCTACCAAATACCGACTAGCGTTCTTTCTTTCGTTTCCGTCTGACAGTCCAGCTACCGACAAACGTACCGCTTGCGATGTCCAGTACCTTATTACACATTAATCAGTCCACATTTTAATTACATGAGTGTAAAAATCAGCCTCCCAGGCTTCATTTTACCCTACATAATGCTATTACTTAGAATCCCTAAACCCATGATCATCTCCCATGGAGTTCTTCATTTTAGCCATTATTTACGGTTTTGCCACTACCTCTTCTCCATGGTTAATCACTCATTCATCCATGCATGATTAAGTCCATAGATGATTCATATATTTGGATCCATCAATGACCCATCACCCATATCTTAAAATCAATAAAGTCAGCCACTTAATTTAACCTAAAGTCCATTACTTTAAACATGTACAAACACATTAACCTTAGGCCATAATGATCTACAATTGAGTCATTAAAATTCAGCCCTTTAAATTTAACCAAATCTCCATTGTCCTTGGTCTTTGGTTACACATTAAATTCATCATAAGTCCCTCCATTGAGAGAACCTAAACCATGCACTTGACTTATCATTACTTAATCACACTTCCATTACAACTAACAACACTAAAAATTAGCCACTTAAACACTCTAATCCTCATTCCTTTCTCACATACATCATACCAAATTTATCCATAAGTTTACCCACAAATGGGTCATGGGTTCGGCCATACACCATGGTTGAACCCATGGTGTCCTTTTCTCATTTTTTTTTCTTGGGTCCATTGCTCACATTTTAATTTATCACAAATCCCTCTATATGGGAATTTCATCATTTATTTAGATCATTCATTTGATAAACATTTGTTTCATCTCTTGAGCCCATTAAAAATAATAACATTCCCCCTCATCTTTTCATGGTTTCAAACATACTTAACCCATTGAATCTTCCCATTTTCCATCCTTTTTAAACCCCTTTAAAATTTGTAATACATGACCATAGGGTTCGGCCATACACCGTGGCCGAACCCATGGTTCATGTTCCATTATTTTTCTATGCCTCTTAAGGCCACATCATTACTCATTCAAAACCCTAAACTCATTAATACATTAATCCCTCTTTTGCATCCCTTAAACCCATCATTTGATGACCATTACACCACCATAGGTTTCGGCCATTTATCATGGCCGAACCCATGGCTCATGATCCACCATTCATTGCTCCAAGCACCTACATTCACCCATTTAAAATCCTAATTTTCATTTGCTACCCTCATTGTCTTCCATTTATCAAAACCTTAACCAATTAAATCAATTAGCTAATCACTCACCATGGGGTTCGGCCATGCTACATGGCCGAACCCTATGGCCCATGATTTTTCTTCCAATCATCCACTTCCATACTTAATTCATAAATTACCCAATGCACATAATCACTTATTTATTTCTTTTCCCTACTCCTAATTCACCCATTTAGGGTTTTCTCCATCTTCCATTTTCTCAAAACCCTAAAAAAAACATACATTACTTACCATGGGGTTCGGCTATGCTACATGGCCGAACCCTATGACTCTTAACTCCAAAAAAATGCATGTACCTCTATGTTTAATCACATTAATCATATAATGTCCATAATCCCTTTTTATTTTTCTTAATCCTAATTTTTCTCCATTAGGCTTTTTGCCCACTTTCCATTCCTTCCATTTGATGGATTTAAAATCCATGGCATAAACTTATGTAACCACCATTAAATTCACAAAAATAAATTCCAATTCTTAAACCCTAAAAATCCAAATTTTCTTGTTTAAGGAATACTTACAATCCGTCGTCTCCTCCAGGCTTCCGGCACTCCCGTCGGTTTCCTTAGCCTCCTCTCTCCTTCCTCTTGATCTTTGGTAGGTCAAGATTCTTGATCCATGGTGGCAACCCCCAACCTTAGGATCGGCCAAGGTAGGGTTTAAATTGAGAGAGGGAGAGGGAGAGATGATGAGAGGGGAGATGATCACCTTGATCTTAGGGTGATTTTCCTTAAAATTCTACTTCTTTCTTCTCTCCTTCTCTTCTTCTTAGCTTCCTTTCCTTAATTTCCTTCTTCTCTTCTCCTTCCTAGTGTGGGACGGCCATAAGAGAGTGAAGGATTGAAATGAGAATGAAAAGAGAGAAAGGAAGGAAAAGATGAGGCTTATCCCCATTTTTTTACTTTACATTAATTACATTCACCAACCTTAAGATATTTTTGAGATATTTAAATTGCTTTATGGCGGTGGTTATCTAAACCACCACCAAGCCCAACGTGTTTCATATTTGAGGTTGGAATGAGGTGGGTCTTCACCTCTTGGCCCCACTTTGACCACTTTTAACCATCATTTTAAATAATTTAATTATTTAATTAATTAGATAATTACCTTAGGTTAATCCATTTGTACTTAACCTAACTCCATTACTCCACCCATGGTTGACCAAATAAACCATGGTGGCCGGTCCCACCAAACCTTGGCCCACACGCCACCTCACTTGATGAGGTGGAGGTGGGTCCCACTTGGCCACATCACCTTGGTTTAATTCCAAATAACTTAGGTGATTTAAATTTTATTAAGCCCACTACAACCAATTGGATCATCATTGGGCCCATGGCCCAATTACATTTCCATCGTACCCATTTACCTTAGAGCTTAACCATCTTGACCCATTGGGTCCCAAATGGGTATTTGACCCAATTTGACCACCCATGGCCCAATTGGCCATCATTGACCATTAAATGACTTTAAAATGTAATCCATGGTCTATTGGGCCATATTTGGGCCTTTGTCCAAATTTTGGTCCATTTACCATTTACTCCACCAATTTCCAACTTTTATCATTAAAATAAATAATATTCACATATTTATTGATTTAAAAATTTCGGGCAATTACAGTGTGGACCCTCCGGTTTCTTCGTGATGGAAAAGCACATCAAGGTACCCCACATAGGTTTTTCGGATGCCCTGACGGAGTGTGGACCCTCCGGTTTCTTCCTGATGGATAAGCACATGAAGGTACCCCACATAGGTTTTTCGGATGCCCCGACGGAGTGTGGACCCTCCAGTTTCTTCGTGATGGAAAAACACATCAAGGTACCCCACATAGGTTTTTTGGACGCCCCGACGGAGTGTGGATCCTCCGGTTACATATCCTTCACCCCATGCCATGCATGAGATGCAAATGAATCACATGCTATTTTATCATATAAACATAGCATTTAAAATCACAATTTGAAACATATCCTTTGCAACATATATTCATAAAAAATAAGATAAAAACAATGTACATAAACCCATGGTTTCAAAGAGGTGGAATCCTACCAAAGATCACTAACGTGTCCTTGCGTCTTTTGTCCGGTAACTGATCACGATCGTACACACCCTCTGAGGTCCCGTTACCTTATAATATAACAATCAATTAAAACCAAGTCCCACTTGATTTACAATAATGACCAAGTCCATAAACCAACTTGTGGGGTTCGGCCATACACCATGGCCGAATCTCACCCCTTTTGTTTCAGTTTCCTATGTTGGTTTATTAATCTATAACCCCTAAGTTAAACATTTAATCACTTCCATTTTATTTAATCCAACATACATGAACCCAAAGTCCATCAAAACAATCCCCATGGGGTTCGGCCATACACCATGGCCGAACCCATGGTCTTTCATTTTTTACCATATTTACAACAATGCCATTCATACCACTTCATTCATTTAATACGCCATACATAGACCCTATGTCCAAAACCGATCCATAACATTGATTCACAAAACAATCCATTAACCGTGACATAACACCCCATATAATCCCTTAATTTGGTTCATGGGGTTCGGCCATACACCTTGGGAGAACCCTATGATGTATAACTTTCCAATTATAGCAACTTCCATACTTGAATCCATAATTCAAGGTTCCTTCCCTTTTTGATCAAAAGGTCCATAATTAGAAACTTTCTAATTTAATAACCATCTTCCATTTTAATCAATTAAAATCCATTAACAACACCAATACACCTCCATGGGGTTCGGCCATACACCATGGCCGAACCCTATGGTTCATAATGTTCTCTTTTAAATGAAATCAAAACAACATAACCCTCCATGGTTTTCATGATCTAATTGCATCTAAAACCATCAAACCTTCCATCCATTTAAAATAATTCACAAGTAACCTTTCCCATCATTTTCCATGATTTAATTTCATGAACATAATCCCATAAATATTTATGGGGTTCGGCCATACTCCATGGCCGAACTCATGGTCTAGGATCTTCACAAAATTCATCCATTAAAAATCTATACATTAAACCATGTCTTTCCATGGTTTCTAACCCATAGAAATAACCAAAGTTCCTCCATGGGTTCGGCCCTTGAGCATGGCCGAACCCTATGGTTTGTCAACTTCTCATTAAAAATACCGTGATCATCTCCCAATTCTCTTCTATGGGGTTCAGCCATACACCATGGCCGAACCCTATGGTTCCTTATCTTAAACAAAAATATCAAAACTAATTTCCGGTTCCGCGACTGCTGCGGTTCTCCTTCGCTTGTTCTTGCACTTCCAATCCTTTCTCTTTCTTCTTGATCTTTCATACAGTCGAGATTGTTCTTTGATGTTATGGGTACCGTGCGCCCTTGCTGCCCTTGTTTTTAACAACTTCCTCTTGATCCCAACTTGGAAGGTGCTAAAATACAATTGCCGTGCGCCCCTTGTCTATAATACTTCCAATCTGCCAATATCTTTAGAAGATAGCAAGTGCCGTGCGCCCCTTGCTTCACACTTTGGAAGAGTCCTTCAATTTAGCAATTTCCCTTGTATTGCTCCTAATAAGGAAAGGTATCCTATCTAATTTAGACATCTTCTAGTTTCACTCTTAATCAAAGGAAATGACCCCTTTTTTAGAGATACTCCAACTTATCTTCATGGATTGAGCATATCCTATGGATATGGATATGTCACACACGGCCATTGTAATTAATCCAAATCCCTTTATGCACATAATAATTAATTATAGACATAATACATTACTAATTTATTTAAGCCCCATTTAATTTTTATTGAAACCAATTCCACAATCCATTGGGTCTTACAATACTTTACCCATATACGGTCCATATCTAATAATTCACAAATTAAATGAATAATTTTCATATATATTAATAACTTGAAAATCCGGGGTGTTATAGATTTTGAATCCATGGCCCATAATATTTAAGCCAACCATTTCCAATCTATGTGGAATGTTCCCTTTAATCTCTTTTTACTTAATAAAATCTTGTCAAGTACCACTTACCGATTCCGCGACTCCTCCGATCTTCTTTCGTTCCTTGGTCTTTTCTTTCTCCTCCTTGATCTTCTTTCGTTCCTTAGTCTTTTCTTTCTTCCTCCTTGATCTTCTGCCAAAGAGTGGTACTTGATTAAAATGAAAATCCTAAGAGTGGTTCGGCCAAGGTAGAGGTTTGAGAGAGAGAGAGAGGGGGAGAGGAGGAGACAATGGGAGAAAACTCTAAGTCTTTTTCTTGTCTTGTGAGGGATCGGCCAAGCTTGAGAGAGGGAGAGTAGTTGAGATAGAAAACTCTTTCTTGTCTTAATGAGAGGATCAGCCAAAGTTTTCGTGTCTCTTGGGTTATGCCCCTTTGTAACAACCAAAACCTTTCACCTCCCTCATTAATGTTTCCTTTGGGTTTTCATCCCATGGGATGAAACTCCCCAACCATGTGCCCCTTGGGTTTCCATGATGAGATGGAAACCCTCCATCTCCCCAACGTGTATCCATGGGTTTCATCTCATGAGATGAAACCCTCCACCTTCCCAACTTGTGCCCATCTTAACTATTGACCAACCATGGTGTCCCTTGTCCTTCACCATAGGCATCCATTCACCTCCAACGTGTACACCTTGATTGTGCCTTTTGGGTTTCCTCCTTTGAGATGGAAAACCTCCATCTTCCCACTCCACTCCTTTCAATTCAACTCAACTCAACTTTAATGAACTCACATTAATAAATTCTCAACTCATGTGAATTCACTTTCCAACTCAAGCATTATTTATCCCGCTTGAACTCATTCATCAACTCAACTCTATTGAACTCACCCATGGTTGACCAAGTCAACCATGGCTTAGCCGCCCATGAACCACATGGTATTTAGGGTCCCACTTAGCCATTTCATTTACATGCCACCTCACTTGATGAGGTGGATCTGCACTTGAATCTTAATTGAATATTTTGACCCAATTAAATTGATCTTACCCATTTATTTCAATTAAACCTTATCCATAACCCGTTGGGTCTTAATTGGGTAAATGACCCAACTCCTTACCTATCTAAGGTCCATCTCCATTATTTAATTTCAAATTCCATTAATTCACAAATTAAATGGACAATTTCCATATATATATTCATGAAATGAAAATCCGGGGTGTTACACCTATCACCCAGGAAGAGCCAGTGTTGTTGCCGATGCCCGAAGCCGAAAGTCAAGAGGTTTAGTGGCATGTTTGTTGGGTGATCGAGATTTAGCAGATTTGGGTAGCATGGTGATGCGTCCTAGCTTGTATGACTTTGTTTCGAAAGCCCAATAGACAGATAGCAGCGCAATGAAAATTTTGGATGTGATCTCTAAATAAAACAGATCGAAGGGTTGGACAGTGAGGACAAATGGTGGACTACTCTTTCAAGGCAGGCTATTTGTACCCAAGTCTGATCAATGTAGAGAAGAAGTGTTAAACCATTTCCATCACACTAGTTTTGCAGTACATCCGGTTTCACTAAGATGTACAAGAACATGCATAGCCGATTTTGGTGGAGAGGCATGAAAAAAGATGTGGCTAGATTTGTAGCTTGATGTCCGACTTGTCAACAGGTAAAGCCTAAATGATAGAAGTCTCTAGGTGAATTGCACCTCTTCCAATCTCAGAATGGAAGTGGGAACATGTTACCATGGACTTTGTAATTGGGTTGCCCAGATCATCAAGAGGACATGATGCAGTTTGGGTAGTAGTGGACCGTTTAACTAAATCAACCAATTTTATGGCCATCAAGGTAATAGATTCATTGGAGACGTTGAGCAAATTCTATATTGATAGAGTGATTGCTTTGCATGTTGTTCCAATATCTATAGTGTCTGACAGAGACTTTAGACTTGTTTCTCAGTTTTGGCAGAGTCTTCAGAAGGAACTGGGTACACAAGTTTGTTTTAGCTCGGCTTTCCACCCTCAAACTGATGGATAGTGTGAGAAGACTATTTAGATTCTAGAGGACATGCTTCAAGCTTGTGTGCTAGACATGAAAGGTAGCTGGGAAGACCATTTGTCTATGGCAGAGTTTGTTTATAATAATAGCTATCAATCTAGTATTCAAATGGCACATTACGAAGCCTTATACGGCAGACCTTGTAGGTTACCTTTGTCTTGGACAAAAGTCAGCGACAAGATTATTTTGGGGCTAGAGATGATTAGAGATACAAGTGAAAAGGTGAAATTAGTCCAGCATAGGTAAATCACAACACAAAGTCGACAAAAGTGTTATTCTGATTGTAGACGTAGACCTCTGGAATTTGCAGTTGGGGATCTGTGTCCCTTAAGATCTCCCCTCCTTGCGGTATTGAGAGATTTAGAAGAAAAGGAAAATTATCGCCAAGATATATTGGACCATTTGAAATCTTGGGTAGAGTTGGAGAGGTGGCTTATCAACTTGCATTTCCACCTCAACTCGCTCGAGTTCACTATGTCTTCCACGTGTCTATGTTCCGGAGATATCTTTTTGACCCTTCACATGTGCTGAATTGGGAAGATGTTGAAATCACAGAGGACACAACTTATAAAGAAAAACCAGTCAAGATTTTGGGTTTGAGAGAGCAGATTCTTCGAGGTAAAACCATCCAGTTAGTGCATGTATTGTGGCAGCACCATGGAGTGGAGGGATATACTTGGGACCGGAAGGACGTGATCCACAAGTTGTACCCCTACTTGTTTGATGACCAAGGTATGTGCCTTAGTAAATTTTGGGGCGAAATTTCTTTTAGGGGAGTAGGTTGTAACAACCTGACCCAAACTAGTGAGTCATGGTCGAGTTAGAGTTAAATCGGGGTTCCTTATCGGATAATCGCTTATTTTAGCAAAATTGTTTGATATTGCTTGAAATTGTTTGCTTCTGTGTTAGACAATAGAATTTTGAACTCTAGACCCCCAATATGTGTTTATCGTAGTCTAAATTGAAGTTGGGAGATAGAAACAAGGTTCCAAAAATAGCAGGTGTCTATTTTTGAAAACTTTTCAAACTTAGAAAATTTCAAATTTGATGTGCTATCAGGGTCCACAATTGTCAAGAAGATCTATTTGAATATAATTATTCAATTTTTAATTTTAGATTCCATTTTTGGAAACTTTCAAAAAGAAAAAGAAAATTAGCTTTGGTTGGACCCAAGTTAATTTATTTTCTAAAGGGATTGATTAGAGAACTGATTTTGAGAAAATAATATTTTAAATTGAAACAAAAATTTAGTTTGGCAAAGGTCCAATTGATCTTGGAAAATTTTAAGTTGGAGAGTAAGTGGGCCATGATCTCACATGATTTTTGAGGTTAAAAGAGAAATTATTTGCCTTGAGCGTGTGGGAAAAGGGACCCCACAGCTTGGGTGCAGGCCCAAGAGAGAGAAATAGCAAGGGATTTTAAAAAATCCCATTAAAATTCAAGTAGGAACGGCCACCTCCTTTCTATTTAAAGAAAAAAAGGTCTCCTTTACCCTTAAGATTTGTTACTTTTATTAAGGAGGTGGGGATATTAAGGTAATAAGTCAAAGAGAGGCCTCTAAATGTAAGGGCCCGGAATTTTTAAAATTAATATAAATGGGAATATTATTTATTTTAAGGATGAAAATTGGAAAATTTATGGAATAAAGGGGTAAATGGGCGAAAATTTTGACAAAGGCCCAATTGTGGCCCAATAGACCATGGAGTGGATTTTAAAATTATGTAAGTGGTTAATGATGGCCAATTGGACCATGGGAGGTCAAATTGGGTCAAATAACCAATTGGGACCCAATGGATGAAGATGGTTAAGCTCTAAGGTAAATGGGTAAGATGGAAATGTAATTGGGCCATGGGCCCAAATGGTGATCCATTTAGAATGAATTCAATGGAATTAAAATCACCTAAGTTAAGTTAAAATTTAACCAAGGTTTGGTGGGGCCAACCACCATGGTTGATTTGGTCAACCATGGGTGGAATAATGGAATTAGGTTAAGTACAATGAATTAACCTAAGGTGATTTAAATAAATAAATGGGAATTAAAGTAACCAAAATATCTAAATATTGAATAATTAAAATTATCCAAATGAGGTGGTCAAAGTCGGGTCAAAAGGTGAAAACCAAATCACCTCATTCCAACTCAAAGTAAAACACGTTGGAACTTGGTGGTGGGTATCTAAACCACCGCCATAAAGTAAGAAAATATCTCATAAGGTTGGTGGGCTAATTAATGTAAAGTGTAAAAAAATGGGGATAAGCCTTGATTTCTTTTCCCATCCTCTCTTCATTTTTACTCTCTCCATTCTTCATTCTCCATTGCCGTCCCATGCTCTAAGTGAAGGAGAGGAAGAGAGCTAAGGAGAAGGGAAGAGAAGGAGGGAAGAAAGAAGTGGAAATTTAAGAAGAATTACTCCAAGGTCAAGGTTACCACCTCCCCTCTCATCATCTTTCCCTCTCCCTCTCTCAATACAAACCCTACCTTGGCCGATCCTAAGGTTAGGGGTTGCCACCATGGATCAAGCATCTTGACCTATCAAAGATCAAGAGGAAAGAGAGAGGAGGCTAAGGAGACCGACGGGAGCGGCGGAAATCAAAGGAGACGTCGGATTGTGAGTATTTCTTAAACAAGAAATTTTGGATTTAGGGTTTAAGAATTGGAATTTATTTTATATGAATGAAATGGTGGATAGATAATTTTATGCTATGGAGTTTAAACCCATCAAATGAGAGGGTGGAAGATGGAGAAAACCCTAAATGGGTAAATTAGGGTTAGGGAAAAGAAATAAATAAATGGATTATGTGCATTGGATAAATTATGAAATTAAGCATGAAATTGGATGATTACAAGAAAATCATGGGCCATAGGGTTCGACCATGTAGCATGGCCGAACCCCATGGTGGGTGATTATCTAGTTGATGTAAATAATTAGGGTTTTGAAGAATGGAAGACAATGAGGGTTTTTAGCTAATGAAATTTAGGGTTGTAAATGAATGCATGTGGGTAAGTTCTTTTTAAAATTGTTTTATGATGAAAAATGCAAATGGATTTTATGGCAATGGAAGGTATAAAAGAGAATGAATTATGAACCATGGGTATGGCCGAACCCTAGGTTGTTGTGTGAAGTTAATTAGGGTTTTAGGGTATAAAGCCATGGAAAAAAAAAATGGGAAGATTGATGAAATTAATATTTTGGTGAATGTAGGTATTTTGGAGCAATGAATGGTGGATCATGAACCCTATGGTGATGTAATGGTGATCAAATGATGGATTTAAAGGATGGAAAAGATGGATTAATGTGTTAATGAGTTAGGGTTTCAAATGAACAAATGTAGTGATCCAGTTTGGTGGGTTAGATTGGATGATGGATGGTGTTTGTGGCCTCCAAAGGGAATGAATGAGTGATGCACTCATTGAAGTTAAATGCATAAGGTAAACCCCATGGGAGGATTTGATGAATTAGGTATTTTGAATCCATGACCCAAATGGTGGATCATTTTTAGGTCTAAGGTTAATGTGTATGTATGTGATTAAGTAATGGGAATTGGATTAATTAGATGACAAGTTTTAATAGTTTGGTGGGTCATAAACGAACCTAAGTTAGGGATCTAAGTTTAAAAATCAATTTTGGACTTAATCATGCATGGATAAATGGGTGATTAATCATGGAAAATGAGGTAGTGGCAAAACCGTAATTAAATGCCAAATTCAAGAATTCTATGGAGATTGATCATGGAATGAGGGGATCTAATGTGATAACCTTATAAGTGGTTAATAAAGCCTAGGGTGGCTGATTTTAGACATATGTACTTAAAAGTATATAATGGATTAGGTGGGACCCACAAAACCTAAATGGTGACCGGTTTTTCATAAGGGCTTATAAATGGTTGAAACATGGACTAATGATTAATGTGTAATAAGGTACTGGACATCGCAGGCGGTGCGCGATCGGCGACCGGGCTTATCGAACGGAAAATGTAAAAGGACGCAAGTCGGTATTGGGTAGGATTCTAACCTTTTTGTAAGCCATGCATTGAGTGATGGTTTCCTTGAATTATTTTGGAAATAATATGGTATGTTTTAAGATTGGTTTTGAATTATGTATTATGTAGGGGTTTTTACTTGATTCATTCTGGTAAGCATATGATTGGTTTAAAATGGGTTTTAATGCTATGATGTGATTATTGAGGCTTTGCTTGATCTATTTTGGGTAATCAAGTTATATGTTTCATTGATGGGATTTTCTTTAAATGTCATGGTTTGTTATTATATTCATTACATGGCATATGGCATCTACATCTCATGCATGGCATGGGAGGGATATGACAGGGGAAGGATGAAATGAAACCGGAGTCCATGCTCCGTCGGGGCGACCGATAAACAGACATGGAGATATTTTGATGTGTTTGATGTATCAGGGATGTTGTATGTAATTATGATACCTTGATGATGATTCTTCCATCAAGGGGGAGGATTTGTGATTGTTTTACATCTAGACTGAGGTTTTGCCGTCCAGGGGAATGATTTGTGATTGTTTTATATCTGGACGAGGTTTTACCGTCCAGGGGGATGATTTGTGATTGTTTGTATCTTGACGAGGTCTTGCCGTCAAGGGGGATATGACAGCATGATGGTATGGATGATGGGTGGGATTCATAACATCGACACCCATGGCATAGCATTCATTTTATGATCTCCGTTATGTATTATCTATATGCTTTGTTATCACTAATCCATGTGTTAGCCCTACTCGGAGTCCTACTGGGCGCGTGTTCTAACGCCCTACTTCTACCCTAGTTGACGATGCAGGAGATGGCGGAACGGAAGGACAGGACGGGAGTCAAGCTTAGGAGCTTGGGAAGGCGAACTAATTATTTTGTTTAAGTTTATTTTGGGAAAATGTGTATTTGCATAATTTAGCTTGTCGGAAATGTAATAACTTAGATGTCTTGCTATGTTTTATAAATTATTTTGGACAGTACAGTATGAGGGCATTTTAGTAATTTAATGGATATCTCTTCCCTGCTATCTGAAGATTGGTAGGATAGTGTCTATTATCATCTGCACTTATTTTTATGTTCCGTGAGCTTACTTGCTATGCGTGAACCGTACTCGTGGACTTATGTTCCACGCACGCGTAGGGTTGGCCAGTTAAGGGCCGGGCTTTAGAAGCTCGGAACTTAACTCACGTCGTGACGTCCGCGCCCTTTGTCACTTTTATCAAAAAAAAAAAATGTACCTTTGATTTTACGGTGAAAAGGGGCAGGTGTTACAGTTGGTATCAGAGCAAATTCGGAAGAATGAATCTCTCGAAGTAAGATTTAAGACCATTGCACGTCTCACTGACGGCTAAGAATCCCAACCGACCGACTCTTCGGAGTCCGCTGCACGGGGACCGGGTTAATTTACTTCGATTGACTCAAACGGAAGTGTTTAATCTGAGAACAACAATTGACGGAAAGGAATGATAGCAAGGGAAGAAAGATTCATTCTAGGTGAGATTTATTGAAACATAGCAAGATAGGGTTTACTTCCCCAGAAATGAGAAAACATCTAGGTTTTTCCCCCAAATTGATGAAACAGTACTAGATTTATCAGATATAGTAAAGTAGGATGTACTTCCCCGGTATCCCCAATTTGAACAACAGACAATAGGAATTAAGAGTTTTCCTCCCCCAGAAACAAAGGAAAAAAAAACAAGTGTGCTTATTTGGCAACTTTCCCCAAACAAAATACATTGTGATATACATAAGAAATTCCCCAAAACCGAGATTGGGTTTAATTGGAAATTGCAGTTGATGATTTTTGGGTTCTAATTGTATTCTATGAATACAGGTATGTCAAATGAAAGGGAGTGTACGGAATTATGGGATAAGGGAAACCCTAACTGTTTCATAGATTTGGTGTCTGCTTCTAGCATAGCAGTTAGCCTGGACTTTCAGGAGGGACCTCCCGAGGAAGATGAAGAGGATTTAGCATCTCTTTCTGAAGAGAATGTGGAAGACTTTCTGATGATAAGATAGTCGGTAGGGGAATTGGAACCTAGTTATATGTACGAGTTGTGTAACCAGGTTGGGCACAACTGCACATATTGCCCCTACCCTCTTGAAGTGGTATACCCGCTTTCTGGACTACATGGACACGGGAAAGAGAGGACTAACTGTCCTTATATTGGAAGATAGTTAATGATTTTGGGGTTTTAAATGAAGGAAATAAGTGTGATATTAAATTGCACAAGCATACTTGTATTGTGAGTGCATGGGAATATACATGTGTTGAATTCTTATTGTTGAGTGTATGAGGTGATGAAATGTGGAAAGATTAATAGTTATGATCATACTAATTAAGTGAGGAAAGAGTATGTAAAAAAAAAAATGTACAATGGTGAACTGCATGCATCAAATGAGGATAAGAGGCATGAACTTTTGTTGTGGGGTATATGTTGCATATGCTTATGAGTGAGGTAAATGTGAATAAAAAGGGTGGGGAATATTTATTAATGTGATGTATGGGTATACTTGGGGGATGGTACAATGGCTTTTAGAAATGGTTTTTATATTGGCGATAACCCATGGTTTGATAATTTGTCATGACCAAGTGAAGGGATTTATGTTATGACATATAATGGGTGATGATGTAAACGCTTTGTGAAGGGGTATAAGAGGTTCTCATGTGAACAAAGTGCCATTTGAGAGATGTTGGATAAACAATGTACTTGAAAGGGGACCGGAGTGCATGGGTTAACTTGCCACATGAAACTCGTGAGAAGATGATATTATGAGGAGAATGTGAAGGGTCTAGCTTGCAAAGACTAATATATTGTATAAAAAAAAAAAATCTTCTATGTATAATGCAAGTGCATTCTCCCAATGTGTAGTATAGATTATGAATAAGTAATGATAGGCCTTGAAATGGATTTATGGCCTTAAAAGGCATGAATGAATGATGGACCATGAATTTATGAAAGCATTTTATTTAGTGATTGTATGAGGATTCCTTATGAGGTTATTAAGTTGTGAATTATCAATTGTGCAATGAGTTTATATGATGTACTTTGATAATTGGTGGTATTCAATGAGTAATCATTGAGGAACAAGGATGTGTTATAGACTATGGGTATGATGATGAGTTGATAAAGTGCCAGGAGTTGTGAATATGTAGTATGCATGAGAAGGCCGTGATATGCCAATGCGTTTGGTTGGAAACCTAGGTGGAGCTCATGAGTAATTCCAAAGTTTAGGAATTTATGGATGGTCATGTATGGTCTTCGAATGTATTGGGATGATTTGCTCTGGATGAGTAGCATTATTAATTTTAAAAATCTCTAGGTGTGTGTTGTAAATGGGGTAGGGTAACCTAATCATAATTAGGTTGAATCACTACATCTTATTAATGTGTTATTTCTTATGATACCCCAAATGGTTGTTTGATGTGAATGGAGGTGAAAGATCTGGTTACACATGAGTTTTGTTATTCGAAGATGGTGTGTGATTTCAATTCTACGTGGCCTGCTAATGAAGGCATATGAACGGTATGATGTGGTAACCATTGATAACGTAGACATGTAGGGTGGAATTTGGTGGTTGGTGGAATTGGTAATACCTATGAATATTTTTTGTGATGACTGGACATTATTTGACATAGTCTAAGTAAGCTTAGATATATCATTGTTTTTATGGAATCAATGAAAATATGTGGAATAATCCAGAAGGGTAGGAAATTAGTATTTATGTGATTGGGATTGATGTCGGGTATTGGTATTGGAGGAGTTATGAACAAAAAAGGGTTAGTCCCATAGTGACTTATATGCAAATAAAAGGTATGATTGCTGTTGAGAGATGGACTTAAGGGAAAGATTAAGAGTCTAGTGAAACTTGAATGGGAAGCTATGGGCGACTGCCGAGTGAGACTGATCACCTGACTCTGTAGTTGGCCGATGGAGTTCCAGGAGGGTGAAGCTAGAAACCTAGTTAAAATGGAATCAACAATGGACTTGAGCATAGGCTCGTATTGGCAGACTAACTCACACGGAGAGTAGACAAAAGAACGTATTGAAGGAGTACGTATGGGAAATGTTTTGATAACAGATAAAGTGAAATAGAATACGTAATCTACATAAAACCGCAAACGGATTCGTGAGGAAAATAGATAATACGTGGCAAAGTGAATTTTGCAAGAATGAAACTCATAGGTTGATATGAGTGGTATTGACGTAATTAAGAGGTACTTGGCATAATTAAACGGGAACGGCGAATAAACCCAGAAATGGAGGAGGTATGAATCAAGATATTTGCAGGCGAGGTAGTACCGGAATAAGAATTACGACCGGAACAGGGTCTTTTATTCCGAGGTAGGACATATGTACCTGAGAGCTGCAGAAGGGAGTTATTTGTTGACGTACACCAAGCCAAACTCTCTACCCATCCAGACAGCGCCAAGATATACCATGATCTTCAGAGGCACTATGGGTGGCATGGACTCAAGAGAGATGTGGCTGAGTTTGTGCTCGTTGCACTAACTTGTCGGCAGGTTAAGGCGAAACATCGGAAACCACCGGGTTTACTCAAACCCTTACCAGTGCCAGAGTGGAGATGGGAACATGTAGCCATGGATTTGGTGACAGGGCTACTAAGGTCATCAAGGCGCAACGATGCAATATGAGTCGACGGTACATCCGAAATGTTATCAGACTACCTGGTGTACCTCGGACTATTGTGTCCGACAGAGTATGGCAGAGCGTGCAGTAGGCTATGGGGACCGATGTGTTAACCAGCACAGTAATCCACCCACAGACTGATGAACAATTGGAGAGAACAATACAGATATTGGAGGATATGCTGAGAGCAGGTATGCGGGATTTCAAGGGTGGATGGGAGAATCGCCTGCCACTGGTGGAGTTCTCCTACAATAACAGTACCTCCAGATGGCTCTATTTGAGGCCTTATATGGTGGGCCGTGTAGATCTCCAGTGCGTTAGACAGAGGTCGGTGAGCCTGCGCTGATTGGACCGAAGTTGTTTGCGGAGACTATGGCGTAGATTAAATTTATACGGCAATCCTTACTCACTGCGCAGAGCCGTTATAAGAATTACACCGACAAGAGGAGAAGTTTCCCCGAGTTTGAGGGGAAGATTTGGTGCTTTTGGAAGTCTCACCACGGGAGGGACACATGAGACTCAGAAAGAAGGGAAACTGTCGCCTAGATTGTGGGGCCGTTTCCAATCCTAAAGAGGGTGGGGGAGGTGGCCTATTAGTTAGCACTTCCTCCACAGTAATCATTTTTACGTGATGTGTTTCATGTGTCCGGGTTGAGGAAAATACAACCCCGACCCTTCACATGTCTTGAATGTACCAGACGTCGATGTACAAAGCGACGTGATGTGTGTGGAGAAGCCGATCAGAGTGATCGGGAGAGAACAAAGGGTACTGCGGAACTCTTTGTGTGGATGTTTTGAACCTCTACTTCGTTCGAATTTTCGGGACGAAAATTTTAAAAGAGGATTGTATTGTAAGGGCCCGGAATTTTTAAAATTAATATAAATGGGAATATTATTTATTTTAAGGATGAAAATTGGAAAATTTATGGAATAAAGGGGTAAGTGGGCAAATTTTTTGACAAAGGCCCAATTATGGCCCAATAGACCATGGAGTGGATTTTAAAATTATGTAAGTGGTTAATGATGGCCAATTGGACCATGGGAGGTCAAATTAGGTCAAATAACCAATTGGGACCCAATGGATGAAGATGGTTAAGCTCTAAGGTAAATGGGTAAGATGGAAATGTTATTGGGCCATGGGTCCAAATGGTGATCCATTTAGAATGAATTCAATGGAATTAAAATCACCTAAGTTAAGTTAAAATTTAACCAAGGTTTGGTGGGGCCAACCACCATGGTTGATTTGGTCAACCATGGGTGGAATAATGGAATTAGGTTAAGTACAATGAATTAACCTAAGGTGATTTAAATAAATAAATGGGAATTAAAGTAACCAAAATATCTAAATATTGAATGATTAAAATTATCCAAATGAGGTGGTCAAAGTGGGGTCAAAAGGTGAAAACCAAATCACCTCATTCCAACTCAAAGTAAAGCACGTTGGAACTTGGTGGTGGGTATCTAAACCACCACCATAAAGTAAGAAAATATCTCATAAGGTTGGTGGGCTAATTAATGTAAAGTGTAAAAAAATGGGGATAAGCCTTGATTTCTTTTCCCATCCTCTCTTCATTTTTACTCTCTCCATTCTTCATTCTCCATTGCCGTCCCATGCTCTAAGTGAAGGAGAGGAAGAGAGCTAAGGAGAAGGGAAGAGAAGGAGGGAAGAAAGAAGTGGAAATTTAAGAAGAATTACTCCAAGGTCAAGGTTACCACCTCCCCTCTCATCATCTTTCCCTCTCCCTCTCTCAATACAAACCCTACCTTGGCCGATCCTAAGGTTAGGGGTTGCCACCATGGATCAAGCATCTTGACCTATCAAAGATCAAGAGGAAAGAGAGAGGAGGCTAAGGAGACCGACGGGAGCGGCGGAAATTAGAGGAGACGTCGGATTGTGAGTATTTCTTAAACAAGAAATTTTGGATTTAGGGTTTAAGAATTGGAATTTATTTTATATGAATGAAATGGTGGATAGATAATTTTATGCTATGGAGTTTAAACCCATCAAATGAGAGGGTGGAAGATGGAGAAAACCCTAAATGGGTAAATTAGGGTTAGGGAAAAGAAATAAATAAATGGATTATGTGCATTGGATAAATTATGAAATTAAGCATGAAATTGGATGATTGCAAGAAAATCATGGGCCTTAAGGTTCGGCCATGTAGCATGGCCGAACCCCATGGTGGGTGATTAGCTAGTTGATGTAAATAATTAGGGTTTTGAAGAATGGAAGACAATGAGGGTTTTTAGCTAATGAAATTTAGGGTTGTAAATGAATGCATGTGGGTAAGTTTTTTTTAAAATTGTTTTATGATGAAAAATGCAAATGGATTTTATGGCATTGGAAGGTATAAAAGAGAATGAATTATGAACCATGGGTATGGCCGAACCCTAGGTTGTTGTGTGAAGTTAATTAGGGTTTTAGGGTATGAAGCCATGGAAAAAAAAAATGGGAAGATTGATGAAATTAATATTTTGGTGAATGTAGGTATTTTGGAGCAATGAATGGTGGATCATGAACCCTATGGTGATGTAATGGTGATCAAATGATGGATTTAAAGGATGGAAAAGATGGATTAATGTGTTAATGAGTTAGGGTTTCAAATGAACAAATGTAGTGATCCAGTTTGGTGGGTTAGATTGGGTGATGGATGGTGTTTGTGGCCTCCAAAGGGAATGAATGAGTGATGCACTCATTGAAGTTAAATGCATAAGGTAAACCCCATGGGAGGATTTGATGAATTAGGTATTTTGAATCCATGACCCAAATGGTGGATCATTTTTAGGTCTAAGGTTAATGTGTATGTATGTGATTAAGTAATGGGAATTGGATTAATTAGATGACAAGTTTTAATAGTTTGGTGGGTCATAAACGAACCTAAGTTAGGGATCTAAGTTTAAAAATCAATTTTGGACTTAATCATGCATGGATAAATGGGTGATTAATCATGGAAAATGAGGTAGTGGCAAAACCGTAATTAAATGCCAAATTCAAGAATTCTATGGAGATTGATCATGGAATGAGGGGATCTAATGTGATAACCTTATAAGTGGTTAATAAAGCCTAGGGTGGCTGATTTTAGACATATGTACTTAAAAGTATATAATGGATTAGGTGGGACCCACAAAACCTAAATGGTGACCGGTTTTTCATAAGGGCTTATAAATGGTTGAAACATGGACTAATGATTAATGTGTAATAAGGTACTGGACATCGCAGGCGGTGCGCGATCGGCGACCGGGCTTATCGAACGGAAAATGTAAAAGGACGCAAGTCGGTATTGGGTAGGATTCTAACCTTTTTGTAAGCCATGGATTGAGTGATGGTTTCCTTGAATTATTTTGGAAATAATATGGTATGTTTTAAGATTGGTTTTGAATTATGTATTATGTAGGGGTTTTTACTTGATTCATTCCGGTAAACATATGATTGGTTTAAAATGGGTTTTAATGCTATGATGTGATTATTGAGGCTTTGCTTGATCTATTTTGGGTAATCAAGTTATATGTTTCATTGATGGGATTTTCTTTAAATGTCATGGTTTGTTATTATATTCATTACATGGCATATGGCATCTACATCTCATGCATGGCATGGGAGGGATATGACAGGGGAAGGATGAAATGAAACCGGAGTCCATGCTCCGTCGGGGTGACCGATAAACAGACATGGAGATATTTTGATGTGTTTGATGTATCAGGGATGTTGTATGTAATTATGATACCTTGATGATGATTCTTCCATCAAGGGGGAGGATTTGTGATTGTTTTACATCTAGACGAGGTTTTGCCGTCCAGGGGAATGATTTGTGATTGTTTTATATCTGGACGAGGTTTTACCGTCCATGGGGATGATTTGTGATTGTTTGTATCTTGACGAGGTTTTGCCGTCAAGGGGGATATCACAGCATGATGGTATGGATGATGGGTGGGATTCATAACATCGACACCCATGGCATAGCATTCATTTTATGATCTCCGTTATGTATTATCTATATGCTTTGTTATCACTAATCCATGTGTTAGCCCTACTCGGAGTCCTACTAGGCGCGTGTTCTAACGCCCTACTTCTACCCTAGCTGACGATGCAGGAGATGGCGGAACGGAAGGACAGGACGGGAGTCAAGCTTAGGAGCTTGGGAAGGCGGACTAATTATTTTGTTTAAGTTTATTTTGGGAAAATGTGTATTTGCATAATTTATCTTGTCGGAAATGTAATAACTTAGATGTCTTGCTATGTTTTATAAATTATTTTGGACAGTACAGTATGAGGGCATTTTAGTAATTTAATGGATATCTCTTCCCTGCTATCTGAAGATTGGTAGGATAGTGTCTATTATCATCTGCACTTATTTTTATGTTCCGTGAGCTTACTTGCTACGCGTGAACCGTACTCGTGGACTTATGTTCCACGCACGCGTAGGGTTGGCCAGTTAAGGGCCGGGCTTTAGAAGCTCGGAACTTAACTCGCGTCGTGACGTCCGCGCCCTTTGTCACTTTTATCCAAAAAAAAAAAAATGTACTCTGATTTTACGGTGAAAAGGGGCGGGTGTTACACTAAATAAGCCACAAGAAGCATACATGAATGAAAAAAGTCGTGCAAGCCTTGGAGGAGTTGTTGGAGCTCTCTCTCTCACTCTAGTTGGTGTTTTCTCCAAATAGGTTAGTATTTTTCTATTCTGCGCATCGTCACAAAAAAAATCTCATAACTAGGGCTTCAGATGGAATTTGTAACGACCCGATCCGAACACACAGGGCTTAGGGCTTGACTCAGTGTGATATTGTCCGCTTTGGGCCTTGCACACAAGCTCGAACCCGCACGGTTTTGTTATTGGGCCTGGGCCCACGTGGCCTGGCCCAAAAGGCCTCACAGTAAGTTACACATGGGTGGCTTTCTAATAAACCCACTCCCTCCTTTCTCTCCCACCGATGTGGGACTTCGAGAGAGGGAAGGATAGGGTATCACAGAATTTTTCAACGAAATTTGTTTTGTTGGATTCCAATTTCATAGATCTAGTTTCTGTTCGAATTTGGAAGAAAAAGTAGTTGTTTCGATGCCCCAGATCTTATCTGAAACACTGACCAAAATCTGATTTGAATGTTTGGATCGTTTATTGAATGATAGTATCAACATCTAGTGAATTCCTTGGTTGGATATCATGTGTATATTGAAATTGTCAACACATGTCATATTTATTATTCGTCGTGTGTTCATTTTAACTATTAACACATGTTATGTTTCTCATGTGTTTATTGTGTTTGTTTAACACATGTTATATTGGCCATGTGTTTATTGAATTTGTTAACACATGTTATATTGTTAGTTGTTTATAACGTTCATGTTATTGGCATACATGACATGGCATTCATGCATTATATATTTGTTGATTCGTCATGCATGAGCATCCACGGTTGGGTGGGTGATTTGTATTGTTGATTCGGGTCATTAACCCTGCACTCCATTGGGGACACTCGTCATGCACATTCGTTCGGTTCTTGTTTGATTGTCTTGCACTCTCCTGTGGACATTCGTCGTGCATATTCGTTCGGTTATGACCATTTACGTATATGTCCTACACTTAGCTAAGTTAAGCTTTGCATGATTCGTCGATTACTTTTCGTTCGTTGGGATGCATGGGTGTAATGGCCCACCCCTTCTCACTCTCCGAAAATCAGAGTCTATTTGTTTTTTTTTTTTTGAAATAAAGAGTGAGAGAGAGCGGGAGGCCACGACATGAGCTAAGTCCTAGCTTCCAAAGCCCGGCCCTTAACTGGCCAACCATACGTGTGCGTGTACTGAGTCCACTAAAACAATTCACACGCATTAAAGTTATACTTGCGGAATAAACCTATTACGGAATTAATATTTGGTTACATAAACTAACCATAACCTTTACTTAGCAAGGAAGTCAATCACCCAACTTAACTGAACTGAAAGTCGGAGGTAACGTCAAACCATAGTAGAATGATATCTAAGTCATTGCAATCCCAAAATGCACTTAGCTCAAATACACTGTCCAAAATTAAAACTTAAAATAAGCAATAAGCTGCCCAAGCTCCTAAGCTTGGCTCCTTTCTCATCCATCGTCCGTTCCATTCCCTTTACCATCTTCTAAGGTTGAAGTAGGGCGTTAGTCAAGGCGCCCAGTAGGTATTCCGAGTAGGGTTAGACACAAAGTATTAATATGAAATCAAGATACAAAACATCATACCGTACTTGTAAAACATAATACCTAAACACAGAGCATGATAATAGAGATCATAATCATGCTGATAAAACCAAAATAGTGCATGATACTCATAACAAAATCATGCCAATGTAATGCCATGGGTGTCATATGCCATGAATCCCACCCATTATCCATATCACAATCACATAGTATTCCTCTTGATGGATAATCCGCATCAAGGTATCCCCACAAATGCCTTATCGGTCGCCCCGAACGGAGCATGGACTCCGGTTACAATTCAAACACAGTATATTCCTCTTGATGGATAATGCACATCAAGGTATCCCCACGAATGCCTTATCTGTCGGCCCGAACGGAGCGTGGACTCCTGTTACAATTCAAACATAGTACATCTCTCCCCGTGAATGCCTTACCGGTCACCCCGAACGGAGCGTGGACTCCGGTTACAATTCAATCATACATCCATTGGAATCAGTGTGGATTCCTCCGCACGGTTGTTTATCGAAAATTCGAATGGAGCATGGACTCCCCTCATTTGTTCCCTCCCATGCCATGCATGAGATGGAAGTGCAAACATGCTATGTAATAATAAACATCATAGCATTAAAATCCCATAGTTGAAACATGGTACTTTGATACCAAAATTAACATAGAAGTAAAAACATCACATATACATAAATCCAATGTATCAATAAGGTAGGAATCCTGCCAACGTCCAAATATCGGGTCCTTGTGTTTCCGTTCAAAAACCGATCACCAATCGCGTCAAGCCGATCGTACACCATTTGCGAAATCCCGTTACCTTATTACATTTAACACATATACATAGGTGATCCATTTAATTCCATCAACCCCTACATCATCCTAGGTTCATCTCCCTTTACCATCTTAGTCTTTTATCCGTTTAAGTCCCCTAAGAGGTTTCCATCATACATTGGGGCTGAACCATGTTTTAAGTCCACAAAAATGCCTTTGTGGGGTTCAGCCCTACAACATGGCCAAACCTCACTCTCTTGGTTTTGGGCCCCTCTCTTTAGTCCTTTGATCATAATTGGGTCCATGACCCGATTAAATCCATTCCTTACCCATTTACCCTAATCATCAATCCATCTTGACCCATGGGGTCCAAACTGGGCATTTGACCCAATTGACCATATTGACCCAATTAAATAGAATTAATCCTATCCATGGTCCATTGGACCATACTTGGGCCATTACCCCACCTCTTATCCATTTAATACCCATTCCATCTATGAATCTTAATTTTTAACAATTAAAGTAAATGATACCTAGTATAATAATGCATTTGAAAACCCGGAATGTTACAATGGTTAGGGGACGCATGCATTTTATTTGCATCTTAACATAACATACATTTTTGTAAGATAATGTTTAAACTTATTTGGATTTATCGTTTATTCCTAGTTTGATATCGTTATATGCATAATTCTTGTATGGTTATTTCCTTCACTGGCATGGAGCTCATCCCTTATATTTCAGGAAATCCGTTAGAAAGACGTCAGGAAGATCAGTAGAAGGGACTTCGCTAGGAGTGTTGGCTTAATTAGTAGTTGTTATTTTGTTAAGAATTTTCTAGATTTTATTTAAGGAGTGAGATACAACAAGTATCATTTGATTTATTCGTAGTTTGAGTTAAGTTGTGCTTTTGTTTCCAACTTGTATTTGGGGAATCTTTGATTTGATTTGATGTAGGATTTATCGTCTGTTTAAGATTAGACATCTTTATTGATAAAAAATTTAGTTGTTGGACTATTGTTTGATTCCATGCTAGATGAGGACTAATCCTATATGGGAATGATGATTAATGGACATGGTTAATTCATTGAAATATTCTGCACTCTGATTACTTGCAATATTGTTAGTTGAGAGAAAAAAATATATGGAACCATGAATATGTTATTCCCGTTATTGGATCATGTTCGATTCGTGTAAGGCTCCGTTCGTTGTGTTAGAATGGGCGGGTCTTTACAAATACTCCTTCCTCTTCTCATCAGACCAGATCATCTCGCCAAACTAGATCATGATGGACCACTAGGAGTAGAAATCTCTTTGTATCTTAGGGTCTTTTGGAACGTGTGTTTGTATTTTGGTATGGGTACATACACTTTGGGGTCGTTGACCGTTATGGTCAAATTTTGGGAATGTACTTTAAAACTCTTTGGCATGTAATATTTTACAAATACGGTCATGTTCAAACTCTAAATTTCTATAGTTATATATATTTATGAGTTGAATGATTGCTTTATTATTCATGTGATGGAATGCTCAAAATTATTAATGATTGGTAGGATGTGTGACGTTTGAATGGGCTAATTGGCCTTCATAAATACCCAAGCCTTTACACGCTTTATCAATCCAATATATTTGTGAAATATGGTGGCTTCTTATTTGCCTTCATAAATAGTGGTTGAAGTCTATTTTTTATGCAAATGTGATATTGTCCCAATCTGCTTCATTATCATATCATTTTCATTTTGACACCGCGTGCTCATCTTCATATGTCGTACAGTATCAATGATAGGTTTAAACAGTTAAATCAACTTTCCTTATGATATCGCGTGACATTGACTTAAAACTTTCCATTGCCTCTCTCTCTCTTTCTCTCTCTCTTTCCTTCCTCCCGTAATCCCCATGCTTATTGTCATATCACATATCATTTGCGGAATATGGCATTGTCTTAGCATCTCTCATTACATTAGCCACTTACAGTTATATTTGTTTAAATGAATGTTGGGACGATGAACGGCAGACACCTTTGTCACACTCCAATATTAAGGGAGAGCACACATGTGAAAATTTTAAATGACATGGTTTATGATAAATAAGAGAAGTTATACTTACTCTGTAATGACCCGGCCAGATATTTCGGGATCTTAGAGAGTTCTGTGGATCTCCGAGTTGTTTTTTTGGTGTTTTGGTGGTAGTGAGGATTGTGTAGGCTCCATGGTGGGCCCTAGTTCGCCTGGGAGCTCTGAAGTTCAAAGGGCATTTTGGTAATTTTAATATTTTAATTATTTTTGTCATTTAAATTATTTGAAAATCACATCTTGATTACCTTTTTAAAAAAAAAAACACTTTGTGAAAGTGATGTTTTATTTTTTAAAAAAAAAACTAAACCCTAAGACCCCCCCATATTTAATCTCTCTTTCTCTCCCTTGCCAAACCCTAATCCCTCTTGCCCTCCCTTGAAACCCTAGCCGCCGCACTCTCCCTCTCCCCCCGCTCTCGACCTTCCCTCATTCTCCCTCTCTCCCTCTTCCCGCTGCTAATCTCTCTTTCTCCTTCCTCTTTCCCGAGCAAACTCGAAAACCCCCTTTGTCACCGCCGCCTCCACCTTGCCCTTCTCCTCCTCTCTGAAACCCTAAATCCCCCTCCCTCCTACCACCGTTTCCGCCCTTCTTCTCTCTTCTTCCTCTGCTAAACCCTAGCTCATGCCCCCTTTGTGTTGTGCCGCCGCCCCCCTTATCTTCTCTCTTCTCTTTCCCTCCCTTCCCTAATTCTCTTCCAAAACCTAAACCTGTTACCGCCGCTGCCTTCCCTCATCTCCTCTCCCTTCCTATTTGCTTCTGCTTCCCAGGCCCAATTGCAGTTCAGGTCTGACCCAACTGATTCCGTCCGTTTGGCCTTTCGGGCCTCCAAGCTTTCTAGGCCCAATTCGTAAGCCCAACGTCAGGCCCACGAGTTTTGGCCCAAAGCCTTTTGAGCCTAGTTTTCCAAACCCAGTAAATCCAAGCCCAACTCTCTTTTGGCCCAGCAGCTCGGCCCAGACCAGGCCCAGTTCCAGGCCCAGCCCAGGCCCGGGCCCGTTTTAGTTCCACTTCAGGCTCACTTCTAGTGTGTTTCAGAGATCTTTTCTGGAGTGCTTCTGGATCTTCTTTAGCTAGTTCCAGCCCGTTCGCAAGATCGTTCTCAGCCGTTTCGACCAGTTTTGCGAAACCATCCTAGTTTTGCAGACCCATCCCAGTTTATCGAGCTCGATAGCCGTGCATCGCCTCCTTCAATCCTTCAACCTATTTTCTTCATTTGGATTTCGAAAACGTGCACAAGTGAGGGAACTTATTACTGTTTTAGCATACATTCGCATCTATTTAACCTTTGACTTTGAACATGTAGTGACTTGAATGGGGCCCTTCATTTATCAAGCCACTCGGTAAGGGAATCGTTGAAATGAACATGTGGCAAGGGACCCGTTCGGGTGCACTCATGTCAACTATATGCGATTAATGGAAAAATTGTAATTGGATGGATAATTTTTTAACTTGGAAACTTGCGGGTAACATACTGTTTGTTTAATCATTACATGTGATTGAATTTATGATGAGAGTGATATATGCGTTGCGTAATGGGCATAATGTTCAAAATTTGTTGAGGATATGTTGGTGTTCTATCGTAATATGTATGAGAATTTATGATGGGAATGAGATGTACGTTGGGTTTTGAGCATGATGCTTGAGTGTATATTGATAAAATGTTGTGTGATTATTTATAACATATGAACATGATAATGATGAGCATGGATGTATATGTTTAGATAACCTGTTATATGCTCTTGTTATACAGGATGCATGTGTCGCTGATCTTGATTAATTATATTAGAACATGATTGCATTATTAGACTTGACCATGGTACGATGTGCATGCATGGGAGGTAACCCACGACGGACAATGTACCGTTGGTTATCGAGTGGAGGGTGTAATGGCCCGGAAATTGTAAATCAATACATATGTGTTATTATTTATTTTTAATGGTGAAAATTGGAAATTTGATGGAATAAATGGTAAATGGACCAAAATATGGACAAAGGCCCAACTAGGGCCCAATGGACTATGGATTAGATTTAAGTTTACTTAAAGGGTCAAAGATGGTCAAATGGGCCAAGGATGGTCAAATTGGGCCCAATACCCATTTGGGACCCAATGGATTAAGATAATGTAAGCCCTAAGATAAATGGGTATGGATAAATGTAATTGGGCCATGGGCCCAATGAGGATCCAATTGGTTGGAATGGACTTAGTTAAAGCTAAATCACCTAAGTTGGTGATGGAATTAGACCAAGGTGATGTGGCCAATTTGGACCCACCTCCACCTCACCAAGTGAGGTGGCGTGTGGACCCAAGGTTTGGTGGGGCCAACCACCATGGTTGAATTGGTCAACCATGGGTGGATACATGGAGGGAATTTAAGGAAAAGTAATTAGATTAAATAAGAAATAATTAACCTAGGCTAAGGGTTTAATTAATCACATTAGTTAAGTTGGTCAAATAAGTCAAATGGTGGTTTTTAACAAACACAAACCACCCAAAGAAACACACCAACGTTGGGCTTGGCATAAAGCATGGAAAATATCTATGTGTGGTAGGTGGGAGTAGTTAATGTTGGAATTAATTAACCAAATGAGATAACTCTCATCTCATTCTCCAACCCCCTTTCCATCTCACGTTATCTCTCTCTTTTGCTCCCTCAGGGAAGAAGAAGAAAAATTAAGGAGAAAAGAAGAGAAGGAGAGAAGAAAGAAGTGGGTTTCTTAGTCCATTACTCTAACATCACGGTCTATTGTCTTCCCTCTCATCATCTTCCCCTCTCCATCTCTCAAGCAAACCCTACCTTGGCCAATCCTAAGTTAGGAGGGTTTCACCATTGATCAAGCATCTTGGCCTACCAAAGATCAAGAGGAAGGAGAAAGGAGGCTAAGGAAGCCGACGGGAGTGCGGAAGTCGGAGGAGACGACGGATTGTGAGTATTTCTTAAACACGAAATTTTGGATTTTTAGGGTTTAAGATTTGGGATTCATTTTGTCAATTTAATGGTGGTCAAATGATTTTATGCCATGGATTTTAAATCCATCAATTTGAAAAATGGAAAGTGGAGGAAACTCTAATGGATAAATTAGGGTTAAAGAAAGAAAAAAAAATATAAATGGATTAAGGGTTATGTAATTAATGTGTGAATTTTTGTGGGGTTTTAAGGAATGAAGGACATTGTATAATTAGGTATTAATTAAGTATGGAGAATGGTTTAGGGTTTTAAGAGCTTATTGATTAAATGTGGTTAAGTTTAAAGGGGTGTTTATAAGAAAAATGATGGAGAAGATTAACAACTTTTAAATGGACCTTAAGCATTGTAAATGGGGTTTCAAAAACAAAAACTATGGAAAGATTTTATGGATGGAATGTTGTGGAACCCTATGGTGATGAATGTTGGTGGTTTTGTTGTACCAAAATGAACCTAGTGTTGATATTGGTAATGGATTCCAATGTAGTTAAAGATGAGGGTTTTATGATGGTGTGATAATGGTTATGAATAATGGAAAATAAATGGGAGTGTTGGTAATGTAGATGAACCAAAAAGAGACCTAATGTTGATCAAAGGGGTGATCTAAAATGTATGATAAAATCCCCACATGGAGGGACTTGTGATGGAATTAAGTGATACATGTTGACCAAGGAAGAAAATGGTAAAAGGACACCATGGGTTCGGCCATGGTGTATGACCGAACCCATGGCCCATTGGTGAGCCTTGTGATGGGTTAGATTGAAATGTGAATGATGTTTATGGCCTTCAAAGGGCATGAATTGATAATGGACTTAATGTGGGTTAAATGCATGTAGTAAACCCCATGGGAAGATTTGAGGAATGGGGTATTTTGAACCCATGATCCAATTTTATGAGACAATTGATGGGTTAAGTATGGGACTATATGGGTGTTTAAATTAATAAGGATTAGGCTAATTAGATGGTGGAATTTTAGTGATCTTGTGACATGTTGATGAATCATTGATGGATCCAAGATTTTGGATCTATCATGGGTCTAAGAATGGAGAAATAAAAATGAGTAATTAATCATGTAAAGGAGTAGTGGCAAAATTGTAAATAATGGCCAAATTCAAGAACTCCATGAGAAATGATCATGGACATAAGTGCAATTATGGTAACCTTAAGTATGTGATTAATGGATTTAAAAGGTTAAAAACATGGACTAATTTTGTGTATGTAATAAGGTATTGGATATCGCGAGCGGTATGCGTGTTGGTAGCTTGATTATCGGACAAAACCGTAAAAAGGACGCGAGTCGGTATTCGGTAGGATTCCTACCTATTTGTAAGCCATGGATTAGATGCTATGTGATTGGTTTATTGGTTTATTTTTAGTAATTATATTGATTGGTTGTATGATGGGTTTTAAGATTATGATATGTTTAAGATGGATTCTTATGGCTATGATTAAGTATTATATGGAATATGGCTATGAATTATGTTTAAGGTTATGCATTATAAGTTAAGGCTATGTATGATATGTTAAGGTTATGAGTTATAAATATTACATAGCATAATGCATTACATCTCATGCATGGCATGGACGGAAAAAAAATAAACAAACCGGAGTCCATGCTCCGTCGGGACGGCCGAGAACAGGCATGGGGATAGCCTGATAGGCTATAACCGGAGTCCATGCTCCGTCGAGGCGACCGAGAACAGGCATAGGGATACCTTGACGAGGTCTTGCCGTCAAGGGGGATATGGCATCATGATGGTAGGGATGATGGGTGGGATTCATAACATAGACACCCATGGCATGACATTCACTTTATATTTTCATTATATAATGGTTTACCAGTTTTCATTGTGTTATTATCTGTATGCTGTTATTACTAATCCATGTGCTAGCCCTACTCGGAGTCCTACTGGGGGCGTGGTCTAACGCCTTACTTCTACCCTAGTTGATGACACAGGAAATGCCGGAGCAGAAGGACGAGACGGGAGCCAAGCTTAGGAGCTTGGGAAGGCGGACTAATTATTTTGTTTAAGTCTATTTTGGGAAATGTGTATTTATATATTTTAGCTTGTCGGAAATGTTATATTTTAGACTTTTTACTATGATTTGGATTTTATTGTAAACATATGATGTTATGGCATTTTAGTAATTAAATGATGAAATCCTCCCTGCTATCTAGAAAAATTGGTAGGGTAGTATCTATTATCATTCCGCATTTAATGTATTATTCCTCGAGCTTACTTCTACGGGTGAACCATTCTCCGTGGACTTCGTTCCACGCACCCGTAGGGTTGGCCAGTTAAAGGCCAGGCTTTAGAAGCTCAGACTTAACTCGCGTCGTGACGTCTGCGCCCATTGTCACTTATTAAAAAAAAAAAATTAGACTCTGATTTTCGGTGAAAAGGGGCAGGCGTTACAGAGGGGTTGTTTACATGTGCAGATGTTTATGATGATATGAGTTTGGTTGTTGGGAGGACTTCTCCGTTACGTTCCGACGGTCGAGACCCCCATAGGAGATGCGAGTTTCCCCGTTACGTTCCGGCGGTCAAGGTGCCTGCCCCTTGAGATTGGTTTCCCCATTATGTTCCGGCGGTTGAGACCCCCATAGAGTATGCGGGTTTCCTCGTTGCATTCCGGCGGTTGAGGTGGTTGTGTATGTTATAGTTTCCTGGTTGGATTGGTAGGGAGACTGGAGTGGTTGGAGAACCATTGTGAGTTATGGAGGTGACGCCTCAGATTGGTCAGAGGGACCAATTGGTGAGTAGTATAGTTGATGTACTCATGTACGAGGACATTCATTCTATTAAGATATTCGTACGTTCATGCATATGATATATATGTTGTTGACAGGTGATATGCATTACTTCTTCACTGATTTGTTAGGGGAGATGGGAGTTTGTTGGAGGACCTGATGTGGGCAACCGAGATGATGTCTCGAAACCTGTCGGTGGATCATTAGTTAGCGATATGGTTGGCCATCGTGCACTTGAGCACCTTTGTTAAATTGATATTCTTTCATTCGTACATGTGATTTGTTTTATACTACTAACCTGTGATAAGTATTATATCCTCATTGGCCTGGTTAGCTCACCCCTTACCTTTCAGGTACCCCGATCGCGGAGGGATCGTGCGGGCCATTTGAGTAAGCACCTGGAGAGGAGTGATAGTAGTTAAATATTTATGTTTGTGTTTATGTTCTAAACTTGGAGACTCTAGTTTGTATGAGCTTTTGATTACACGCTTGTTCGAATGACTGTATAACTATGTTCAATTGGTCAAATGTCGTTTGTTATGTTTCTTGACCTTTTTGGACTGTGGTTTGTGAGCGGGAGGTAGTACTCGTTTTCAAAAAAAAAAAATTGTAGACCCGATAACCGTCTTTTATGACTTTTGAGATGTTTCGGAGATAACACGTCAGTGGCGGGACGGGGCGTTACAGTTGGTATCAGAGCATGGTTCAACTCTCGGACTGGCATGGGTCATAGTTAGAGGTGATGTAGATTGGATAATAGGTTCGTCCCCTATGTGATATGGTAGATGGAACCGGGTTATGGGGTGGTGCATAAGCACCCTAGGTTGTGTGGTGTGCTAGATGCGTTACTTTTCGGTCAGTATACTTGAGACGTGTCTTGTAGCGGATTCTTGCTCGGTGAGACTCCCCAGCGTTTGATTCGTGGATGGGTCAATGGTGAAGTAAACCACTTGTTCGAGTGGGTGGAGCACCGTGACGTGGCGACGAGAGCTGTGGGATTACGAATCTTTAGGTTTGGAGTTATGATGGTCTTACTCCCTAGAGTAATTAGGGGTGTTCCTCGGTGGGACCCACGTTAGGAGGAATCCTCACCTTGAGGCGCGTTGGTGGTAATTTTTTTTAAAGTGCTTGAGTACTACGATGGAGTCAAGGGGTCTTCAGATTGTGATTGAGATGAGATTACTCGAGGTTTCTAGCATTGGGAAGAGGTCGTGTTGTGGGTCTACCCCGCTGTGTACTGGAAGGGGGGGGGGGGGGGGGGGGGGGGGGGGGCGGGGCGCTCGTGTTTAGAGAGCAAGGACACCATTTGTTGGCCTCGCATTTAACTGTTTGGTATAGAAATAGATTTATTGGGAATCTATGGGCACCTACCGAGTGAGTCCGGCCAGCTAACTCGGTAGATAGCCGATGGAATTTCATGAGAGGTTGATGGGCTTGTTATGTTTGTGTTGTTCGTTAGGCTTATTTTGCGCTTAGGACTGCGGGGAGTGCCTGGTGTCTGAGCCAGTGATTGTATGTCTGGCTCTAGGATCCCCGTGGGTCCAATGTTATGGATAAAGGAAGTTGGGCTTTGTTAAGGGCTTGTTTAGGTCAGATTGGTAGGGTCTACCGTTGAGACTCAGGTGGACCCGATGTACGGTCTAAATTCCATATATGAGTGAGTTGGAAGCAAAGTGCTTTGAACTGATCATGTCGTTGTTTCTTAGCTCTTGATCAGTGTTTTGCCCGTTTCCAGTGTTCCACTTCTTTTTGTCTTGACTTTCGTTGGTTGTGGACTAGGTTTGTGGTTCGTGCGTTTTGACCTTTGTAGTTAGCGTTGGAGATCGATTTACAAGTTTTGGATATGTCAGAGTTCGACGTCATCTTGGCATGGATTGGTTGTCCTCACTTCAGGTTATCTTGGACTGTTACTGTAGGTGAGTGAAGGGTTAGTTCCTCACAGTGGATACATTCGTCGAGCGGCTTCCCACTTACAGTCTGAGCGTGGAAGAGTTGGGCAGCTTGGTGGCTAGCTTGATGTTAAGGGAGAGTTTGGGGTAGACAAATGTTGAGATGCCTCGCGTGGTCCGAGGGTTCCTGGAAGTCCTTCCGTAGAGGCTCCTTAGATTGTCGTCACCTATTTTGATTACTCATTATCGGGTAGGTTTTGTTGTGAATCTGCTCCCCTGGTACGACACTTATTTCGATTACTCATTATCGGGTGGTGCTAGTAGGATTTTGGAGCTAAGGAGTTAGTTCGAGGAGTTGGAGTCTCATGGTTACAGTTGACCCAGCGCCCTCCTTGGAGCTCACCGGCCTTGTTTGACCAAGAAGGGGATGGCTCTACGAGTTTGTGCTTTGATTACCAGCAGAGACTTTGGAGTTGGAGAAGCAGCTCAGGGAGTTAGAAACTCTTGGCTTCATTCGGCCTAACACTTCATCTTGGGGTGCACCGGCGTTGGTTGCTAAGAAGAAAGATGACTCCATGAGGCTATGCATCGATTATCGACAATTGAACATGGTTACAGGGAAGAACAAGTATCCTTTGTCAAGGATTGATGATCTGTTTGTCCACTTGAGAGGATCCTAGTGCTTCACCAAAATAGACCTTTGTTCGGGTTACCATCAGGTGAGCGTGCGGGAGTATGATATTGAGAAGACTGCCTTCCGCACTCATTTTGGACTTTATGAGTTTGGGGTAATGCCGTTTGGGGTGACTAATGGCCCGGTGACATTCATAGATCTAATTAAAATGATATTCAGACCGTACCTGGATCGGTTACAGTGGTGTTCATCGACATCTTGATATGTTCAGCATTAGAGGAATATCATGAGCAACATTTGAGAACCATGCTTCATGTCTTGAGGGATCATGAGCCTTGTGCGAAGCACAACAAGTGTGAAGTTTGGTTGCCAGAGGTTCAGTTTCTTGGGCACGTGATGTCAGCTGGCGGTGTGGCTAAGGGTCTAGCTAAGGTGGAGTCTACTTTGAGTTGGGAGTGACTTGGAGTGTGCTTGAAATCTGCAGCTTTTTGGGTCTTGCGGGTTACTATCGGCGGTTTATTAAGGATTCTCCAAGATCGCCACACCCATGACAAGGTTGACCCGTGAGAATGTGTCTTTCGCTTGGGACGAAGCTTGTGAGACAGCCTTCCGGAGGTTGAATGTGTAACGCCCGCCCCTTTTCACCGAAATCAGAGTCTATTTTCTTTTTTTTTGAAATAATAAGTGACAAAGGGCGCGGACGTCACGACGCGAGTTAAGTCCGAGCTTCTAAAACCCGGCCCTTAACTGGCCAACCCTATGCGTGCATGGAACGAAGTCCACGAGAACGGTTCACACGTAGACGTAAGCTCGAGAGATATTAAACTGAGTGCAGAATTAAAAATAGAGTCTTTCCTACAAACTTGTAGATAGCAAGGAAGATTACATCATTTAAATTACTGAATTACTTCAAAATGATAATGTCCAAAATAAAATCCAAACCACAGTAAGTAATCTAAATTATTACATTCCGACGAGCTAAACTACTCAATTACATATTCCAAAATAAATTTAAATAAACTAAGTAGCCCGCTTTCCTAAGCTCCTACGCTTGGCTTCCGTCGCGCCCTTCCGCTGCGCCATCTCCTGCGTCATCAGCTAGGGTAGAACTAGGGCATTAGACAACGCGCCCAGTAGGACTCCGAGTAGGGCTAACACATGGATTAGTGATAACAAAGCATATAGATAATATTATAACGAAAAACCATAAAATGAATGTTATGCCATGGATGTCTGTGCTATGAATCCCACCCATCATCCATACCATCCTGCTGTCATATCCCCCTTGACGGCAAAACCTCATCAAGATATAAACAATCACAAATCATCCCCCTGGACGGCAAAACCTCGTCCAGATATAAACAATCACAAATCATCCCCCTTGACGGCAAAACCTCGTCAAGATATAAACAATCACAAATCATCCCCCTTGACGGCAAAACCTCGTCAAGATATAAACAATCACAAATCATCCCCCTGGACGGCAAAACCTCGTCTAGATATAAACAATCACAAATCATCCCCCTTGACGGCAAAACCTCGTCAAGATATAAACAATCACAAATCATCCCCCTTGACGGCAAAACCTCGTCAAGATATAAACAATGACAAATCATCCCTCTGGACGGCAAAACCTCGTCCAGATATAAACAATCACAAATCATCCCCCTTGACGGCAAAACCTCGTCAAGATATGACCAATCACAAATTTTCCCCCTTGACGGCAATGCCTAGTCCAGATATAAACAGTCACACATCATCCCCCTTGATGGAAGAACCATCATCAAGCTATCATAATTACATACAACATCCCTGATAAATCAAACACATCAAAATATCCCCATGTCTGTTTATCGGTCGCCCCGACGGAGCATGGACTCCGGTTTCATTTCATCCTTCCCCTGTCATATTCCTCCCATGCCATGCATGAGATGTAGATGCCATATACCATGTAATATATGTAAATCATAGTCATAAAACCCATGTTAAAACAATCACATGATTACCAAATAAATCAAAGGGAAACCATCACATAATACTTAATCCAAAACCCATCTTAAAACATTCACATAATTTCCAAAATAAATTAAAGGAAAACATCACATAATACTTAATCCAAAGCCCATCTTAAAACATTCACATGATTTCCAAAATAAATTAAAGGAAAACATCACATAATACTTAATCCATGGCTTACAAAAAGGTAGGAATCCTACCAAATACCGACTAGCGTCCTTTTTCGTTTCCGTCCAATAATTCGGTCACCGATACGCGCATCGCTTGCGACGTCCAATACCTTATTACATATGAATAATCAGCCCATATTTTAAATCATAACCATGTCCCTAACATATGTCTTAGTGGGGTTCGGTCATACATCATGGCTGAACCTTACTATGCAGTCTTGTGGGTCCCATTTAATCTATCAAATATTTAAATCGCATGAACCTAAAAATCAGCCACCCTAGGCTTTATTTAACCATACCTAAGTTTATTACTTAGAGCCCCTAAGTCCATGATCATCTTCCATGGGCTCTTGAATTTGGCCATTAATTACGGTTTTGCTACTACCTTTCCCATGGTTAGACATTCACTTAACCATATACATTTTTTTTTGGTCCATAATTGATCCATAGACTTGGATCCCTTAATAACTCCTTAGTCATGACACAACATCATAAAAAATCAACCACTACCCCCATGTCGGGGTCCGCACTTTAAATCTGGCCATGACTCCCATTTCAAGGCCTATCATCACTCGTTATATGTCATAACACAAATCTCTTCACTTGGGTCATGACAAATTGTCAAGCCACAAGCCATCACCAATATAAAAGCCATTTCTAAAAATCATTGTACCATCCCCTAAGTATACCCATATATCACATTATCAAATACTCCCCACCCTTTTTATCCACATTTATCTCACTCATAAACATATGCAACATATAACCCACATCAAAAGTTCATGCATCTTATCATCATTTGACGCATGTAGTTCATCATTGTACATTTTTACGTACTCTTTCCTCACTTAATTAGTCTGTTCATAACTATTAGTCTTTCCTCATTTCATCACCTCATACACTCAACAACAAGAATTCAATTCATGTATATTCACATGCACTCACAATACAAGTATGCTTGTGCAATTTAATATCACATAATATCATCATTCCTAATCATATTTAAGTCCATTAACTTAGCCACATTCCCATTACAACTATCAACATTAGGTTCACTTTGGTTCATCAACACCACCAATATTCCCCATTTATTTTTCCATTATTTTACACCTACTAAATCCCCCATTTCATCACCATAGGGTTCACTTTCATCCACCATTTTTGAGGCCATTGAAATCACCAATATTTCCCATGATTTTTCCTCATTTAAATCCCTTTAAAAATACTCACATTCATTCATTTAAAACCCTAAAATCATTAATCACCCTCCATGTATTCCATTCTTTAAAACCCTAAAAATCATACCTCACTTACCATGGCTTCCATTTTAAAACCCTTTAAAATTACCCACATTTAATCATTTAAAAACTTAAAACCCTAAAATCATTTTCCATGCTTCCATTCTTATAAACCCTAATAAATTAATCAACCTCTACCATGGGGTTCGGCCATGCTATATGGCCGAACCCTATGGCCCATGATTTCCTTCAAATCCTACCTACATCCATGCTTAAAAACAATTCTTAATACCAATGTCCTTAATGTATTTTTTTTTCCTTAACCTAATTTATCCACTTTGTTCATTTTTTCCATCCTTCCATGGGATGGATTTGAAATCCAATGCCCATGATAATTTGGCCGTTATTTAAATCTAAGAAATGGACCCATTTATAAACCTTAAAAACCTAACCTCTTGTTTTAGAAATTACTTACAATCCGATGGCTCCTCCGACGTTTCCTTCTCCTCTCGGATCCCTTGGCCTTCTCTTCTCTTCTTCTCCTTGATTCGTCGGCTAAGATGTGCTTGACCCAATGAAAAACCCCAATACTTGGGTCGGCTAAGATAGGGTGTATTTGAGAGAGGGAGAGGAGGAGATGGTGAGAAAGAAGATACCAAGCTTTGATATTGGAGTGGTGGCTAATTGCTTGAACTTTTCCTCTTTCTTCCTTGGTGTGGGACGGTGGTGGAGAGCAAAAGATGGAGAACGTGTAAATGAGAGTGGGAGAGATGGAGAGAGTAAGATAAAGATGGAATGAGATGAAAATATCTCATTTGGTGGCTTAAAATACACTCCACCCTTTAATTCCCACCAAACAAGCATGAGATATTTTCTATGCTTTTTGCTTTATGCTTTATGGTGGTGGTTGAGATAAACCACCACCAAGCCCAACGTCTTGGGTGTTTGAAATGAGGTGTTTTGGTATTCCAATTTTGACCTTTTGACCATCACTTGATTAGATTAATTAATTAGTTAATTGGATCATTACTTAGGTTAATTAATTCCCATTTAATTGAATTCCATTAAATTTCTTCCATGAAATCCACCCATGGTTGACCAAGTCAACCATGGTGGCCGGGCCCACCAATTCTTGGTCCACACGCCACCTCACTTGGTGAGGTGGAGGTGGGTCCCAATTGGCCATGTCACTTTGGTCTAATTAAAATTAACTTAGGTGATTTAATTAAACCCCTTTCAATTACTTGGATCACCATTGGGCCCATGGCCCAATTACCTTCACCTCTTACCCATTTACCTTAAATCTTGCATCATCTTGATCCATTGGGTCCCAAATGGGTATTGGGCCCAATTTGACCATTCTTGGCCCAATTGACCATCATTGACCCCTTAAATGAATTTAAATCCACTCCATAGTCCATTGGGCCATACTTGGGCCTTTGTCCAATTTTTGATCCATTTACCATCTACTCCATCAAATTTCCCAATTCCCATCATTAAAATAAATAATAGCCACATTTTTATTGATTTAAAAATTCCGGGCTATTACAGAATGAGAGTATGACTTCTGCTTCAGTGAGAATTGTACTAGAGAGAGGCCACGACTATGCAGTTTTCTATGATGCTTCATGTATGTGATGGTTTGAACTGTGTACTGTCTTACCACCCCGATAAGACGGAAGTAGTTGCAGACACCTTGGGTCGCATGACGAGAGGGGCTTTGTCGAATCTGATCGAATGGTAGAGCATCCAGATTTTTTGCAGTACAGTTGTCCAGCCAGAGATTTATGATAGAGTTTGTGAGCTCAACAGACGGATGAGAGGTACATCGCGCTGAGGGATACTGTGACCAGTGACAGTGGACTTTTTAGATGGAATGTGAGATGAGGCGATGGTTTGATCTTCCAAGATAGACTGTATATATTCTTGTCCGGGCAGTGCTGCGAGGAGGTATTACGGCACTTCCATCATTCCGGATTTGTAGTGCGTCTGGGATGCAAAAGGTGTACCATGATTGCGTCAACAATTCTAATGGAGAAACATGAATAGTGCAGTGACTGAGTTTGTGACCGGTCGTTTGACGTCCTACAGGTTGAGATAGAGCTTGAGACCAGCTGGCAGACTACAGTCTCTTCCGGTTCCCCAGTGGAAGTGTGATCACTTTACTATGGACTCCGTAACTGGTTTACCGAAATCTCCCTTGAGACATGATGCAGTGTGGGATATAACGGGACGGTTGGTTGAGTCAGCCCATTTTGTTGGTATGAAGAAGACAGATCCTCCCAAGACCTTGAGTTGACTGTAGTTGGCAGAGGTAGTTAGGGTACACGGGGTACCTAAGTCAATTGTTTTAATTTGGAATCCGAGGTTTTCTCTCTGTTCTAGCGGAGCTTGTAGAAAGAGCTGGGCACACAATTATGTTTTAGTATGGCATTCCATCTGTAAGCGAATGGTCAGTCAGAGCGAACCATTCAGGTCTTAGAAGATGTGCTCCAAGCTTGTGTTTTGGGTCATGGCGATGGTTTGGAGAGTTAGTTACACTTGGTTGAGTTCGTTACAGCAATAGCTACCAGGTCAGTACCAAGGTGACTCCTTGTGGGGACTTATAGGTCAGACCGTGCAGATCTCGCTTGTGTTTCCGAAGAGCACCGATATAGTGATGTCAGCACCAGACGTGGTTAGGGAGACAATTGAGCTTGTGAGACTGATCAGTTAGAGGTTGCTAACTCCCCATAGTCGGCAGAAGGGTTTTATTGCCGTCGGAAGAGGGACCAGTACAGACTTAGGATTAGAGGTAGCAAGGGCTTTGTGGCAAAGCTATCTGCTCGGTTTTGATGGTTTGGCAATGCAGGGATAGAGAGTCTTCTATTTGGGATAACGGGGCAATGATGCGGACGCAGTTTCTAGCCTTGTTTGAGAGTTGAGGTATAAGTTTAGTTTGAATTTGTAGGACGAAATTTCTTAAAGGGGGTAGTGTTGTAATGACCTGGCCCTATATTTTGGGATCTTAAAGAGTTTGTGGATCTCCGAGTTGTTTTTTTGGTGTTTTGGTGGTAGTGAGGATTGTGTAGGCCCCATGGTGGGCCCCAGTTCGCCCGGTTTCGACCTCTGAAGCTCAAAGGGCATTTTGGTAATTTTAATATTTTAATTATTTCTGTCATTTAAATTATTTACAAATCACATCTTGATTACCTTTTAAAAAAAAAACACTTTGTGAAAGTGATGTTTTCCTTTAAAAGAAAAAAAAACTAAACCCTAAGATCCCCCCATATTTAATATCTCTTTCTCTCCCTTGCCAAACTCTAATCCCTCTTGCCCTCCCTTGAAACCCTAGCCGCCGCACTCTCCCTCTCCCCCCTCTCTCGACCTTCCCTCATTCTCCCTCTCTCCCTTTTCCCGCCGCTCATCTCTCTTTCTCCTTTCTCTTTCTCGAGCAAACCCAAAAACCCCCTTTGTCACCGCCGCCTCCACCTTGCCCTTCTCCTCCTCTCTGAAACCCTAAATCCCACTCCCTCCTACCGCCCTTGCGGCCCCCTTTGTGTTGTGTCGCCGCCCCCCTTATCTTCTCTCTTCTCTTTCCCTCCCTTCCCTTATTCTCTTTCAAAACCTAAACCTGTTACCGCCGCCGCCTTCCCTCATCTCCTCTCCCTTCCTGTTTGCTTCTGTTTTCCAAGTACAGTTGTAGTTCGGGTCTGACCCAACTGATTCGGCCCGCTTGGCCTTTCGGGCCTCCAAGCTTTCTAGGCCCAATTCGTGAGCCCAACGTCAGGCCCACGAGTTTTGGCCCAAATCCTTTTGAGCCTAGTTTTCCAAACCCAGCAAATCCAAGCCCAACTCTATTTTGGCCCAGCAGCTCGGCCCAGGCCAGGCCCAGTTCTAGGCCCGTCCCAGGCTCGGGCCCATTTCAGGTCCACTTCAAGCTCACTTCTAGTGTGTTTTGGAGATCTTTTCTGGAGTGCTTCTGGATCTTCTTTAGCTCGTTCCAGCCCGTTCGCAGGATCGTTCTCAGCCGTTTCGACCAGTTTTGCGAGACCATCTTATTTTATAGACCCATCCCAGTTTCTCGAGCCCGGTAGCTGTGCATCGCCTCCTTCAATCCTTCAACCCATTTTCTTCACTCGGATTTCAAAAATGCACAAAAGTGAGGGAACTTATTACTGTTTTAGCATACATTCGCATCTATTTAACCTTTGACTTTGAACATGTAGTGACTTGAATGGGGCCCTTCATTTATCAAGCCACTCGGTAAGGGAATCGTTGAAATGAACATGTGGCAAGGGACCCGTTCGGGTGCACTCATGTCAACTATATGCGATTAATGGAAAAATTGAAATTGGATGGATAATTTTTGAACTTGAAAACTTGCGGGTAACATACTGTTTATTTAATCATTACATGTGATTGAATTTGTGATGAAAGTGATATATGCATTGGGTAATGGACATAATGTTCAAAAATTGTTGATGATATGTTGGTGTTCTATCGTAATGTGTATGGAATTTATGAGGGAAATAAGATGTACGTTGGGTTTTGAGCATGATGCTTGAGAGTTTATTGATAAAATGTTGTGTGATTATTTATAACATATGAACATGATAATGATGAGCATGGATGTATATGTTTAGATAACCTGTTATATGCTCTTGTTATACACGATGCATGTGTCGCTGATCTTGATTAATTATATTAGAACATGATTGCATTATTAGACTTGACCATGATACGATGTGCATGCATGGGAGGTAACCCACGACGGACAATGTACCGTTGGTTATCGAGTGGAGGGGTTGTTTACACGTGCAGATGTTTATGATGATATGAGTTTGGTTGTTGGGAGGACTTCCCCGTTACGCTCCGGCGATCGAGACCCCCATAGGAGATGCGGGTTTCCCCGTTACGTTCCGGCGGTCAAGGTGCCTGCCCCTTGAGATTGGTTTCCCCATTATGTTCCGGCGGTTGAGACCCCCATAGAGTATGCGGGTTTCCTCGTTGCATTCCGGCGGTTGAGGTGGTTGTGTATGTTATAGTTTCCTGGTTGGATTGGTAGGGAGACTGGAGTGGTTGGAGAACCATTGTGAGTTATGGAGGTGACGCCTCAGATTGGTCAGAGGGACCAATTGGTGAGTAGTATAGTTGATGTACTCATGTACGAGGACATTCATTCTATTAAGATATTCGTACGTTCATGCATATGATATATATGTTGTTGACAGGTGATATGCATTACTTCTTCACTGATTTGTTAGGGGAGATGGGAGTTTGTTGGAGGACCTGATGTGGGCAACCGAGATGATGTCTCGAAACCTATCGGTGGATCATTAGTTAGCGATGTGGTTGGACATCGTGCACTTGAGCACCTTTGTTAAATTGATATTCTTTCATTCGTACATGTGATTTATTTTATGCTACTAACCTGTGATAAGTATTATATCCTCATTGGGCTAGTTAACTCACCCTTTACCTTTCAGGTAACCCTGATCGCGGAGGGGCCGTGCGAGCCCTTTGAGTAAGCACCTGGAGAGGAGTGATAGTAGTTAAACATTTATGTTTGTGTTTATGTACTAAACTTGGAGGCTCTAGTTTGTATGAGCTTTTGATTACACGCTTGTTCGGATGACTGTATAACTATGTTCAATTGGTCGAATGTCGTTTGTTATGTTTCTTGACCTTTTTGGACTTGTGGTTTGTGAGCGGGAGGTAGTACTCCTTTTCAAAAAAAAGTGTAGACTCGATAAACGTCTTTTATGACTTTTGAGATGTTTCGGAGATAACGTGTCCGTGGCGAGACGGGGCGTTACATACTCAAATGACCCTTCCCAACTTGTGCTCCATGAAAAGTACTTGAAATGGCCCTTTTGTCAAATTTTGACAAAGAGGGGGAGAAAATATTGAAATACTAGAGACACAAATGTTTTCATAGGAAAAGACTTTTGAAGGGGCCAATAAATTAAGAATGGGGGAGAAACAAAAATTCAATATCGGTATCAAAGACAGGGGGAGCAAATGTGAATTTAAGATATGCTTCAAAATTGAACACATATTTCTTATTATCACTAACCATTGGGGAGATCACTTTCCACGAAGAATATGGAGTTTATGTCATGATTGCAGGAATATCACATGCATATTATAAGGGGGAGCCGCCATGAGCCTTCAAGGCTTCAGACTATAGTGCAGTCAATGACATTTATTGTAATATTGTATTTTTGTACATGACATTTATTTGAATTTGTCAAAGTCTGTATTATGTATTTGGTTATGTATAGAGTATTCTCTAGGTTTTGTCACGAAATTGACAAAGGGAAGATTGTTAGCCTAAAAGTTAAATGTGTCTCCCCTGAGTTAGGCTGAGTTGTCAATTTCGTGACTGTGTTCAACTGAGTCCTGTATTGCAAATTTCGTGACCGAGTTGTGACTGAGTCGGAACGTGTCCAAGACTACATCTCTGGAAGACATGCACAGTCAAATAAAGCTTGAAGCTCCAGAAGATACGTTGTTTGGAAAACATCAAACCAAAATCGGAAGAACTTCTTAAATGCCAGCCAACACTAGTATACGGACCCTAGGACGGACCTAAAAGCCTTAGAATCCTTCGGTTAAGAACTAGTTTAATTAATAGGATTTCTAAGTACCTTTGCCCAATGGAGAGCTCTTGCTAACTACTAAATATCTCAATATATTCTCGTGTCTTTGCAATCTAATAAATGTGCATTATAGTTAAAATTGTATGATTCCAAAAGATCACACATGGTGCTCTCCATCTTGTCCGGATTTCAAAAACTCCAAAATTCATCAACACTTAGTGAAATCTGAGGCTGACTGGGAACCTCGGAACTTAGCCCTGCTCTACTTCGGAAGTTCCGAAGTAGTTTCAAGCTTTGGAACCTCTCTCGGAAGTTTCGAGGGATGCATCCACCGAGTTCCGAGACCCCCTACCATGTACAATCTTGACTTTGCTTCCAGCCTTGTGGTACGCTTCGGAAGTTCTGAACTAGGAACCTAGTAGGTTCTGAAGGGTGTCCAACTAGCCGTTGCACGGTCAAATTATCCGTTGAAATGTGACCGTTGTGATTTTGGCCATTGGACTTCAGAAGTTCTGAGGCTAGTCATGCAGGTTCCGAAGCATAGATCCATTTGGAGATCATTGACTATTTAAACCAAAGCCATTTGAGAGGAAAATGTTGATTATTTTGAGCTAGATTTTCTCCAACTCTTCACCAAGCATCTCAACCATTCTTAGAGCACCAAAACTCCACAGTTAGACCCTCATTGCTCTAAAACAAATCTCAAATGCTTTCAAAGTACTTATAGGCAAATATTGAGCATCGTAAGCTCAACATTGAATGTGTTATTGAGGAAATCTCTTGGGATTGATTACTCACATAGGCAAACCTTTAATCATCCCTAGATTTTCTCCTAATCTTTGGAGTGGCATTCATTAGAGCATTCTGTCATCACCAAGGAGCTAAGTGGAGAAAGACATCCAAGGACAAGCCAAGGATACTTCAAGTAACTAGGTAGTGTTCTTGGTAAGACTCTCAAGTTATACAACTTTCTATCATTCATTGAGATAATTGTAAAGGGTTGGTGTAACCCAAGTGAAATCTAAGAAAGGTGTTTTCTTGGTGTTTGTAAATCATTGGTTCAATCTCTACGCTTGAAAGAGATTAAGGTTGCAATAGGTTTCTTCTCCACCTGTGAAGGAGAAGGTTAGTGAAATCCTCAAATAGTGTACTTGAGGCATGGATGTAAACAAGGTTGCCGAACCACGTAAGAATACTTGTGTCACCTTCTTCCGTTTCTTTTGTTCTCCTTCACCTTACTTAGTGTATTGCATCATCTCATATCTTATTACACAATAGTTTACGTGGACTTAATGTTGTTTGTAAATCATATTTGGAATATTAATTGAGCAAATTTGTAGTGACCAATCATTAAAGTGCCCAATATTTGAAAAGATATTAAAACTCCCCGGTAGTCCTATTCACCCCCATCTAGGACTATTCTAGACATATTGGTAGCTTGACTAACAAAAAATTAAAGAGAAAATATGGGAATTGGTTTGCCTAAATCTAGCTCGCACCTCATTACCTTTAAGTCAATGGATGGGGTGCGTCAGATGGGTTTTTTGGAAAGGCTATAAATATTGGTGTGGGTGTTTTAGATTTCAATAAATCCATCGCTATCTGCTCTGTCTTTTTTGGTAACGCCCCGCCCTTTTTCACTCAATGCTTCCGTAAATCAGAGTCTATTTTTTTTTAAAAAAATAACAGAGTGAGCAAGAGAGGGACATCACGACGCGAGCTAAGTCCGAACTTCTAAAGTCCGACCCTTAACTGGCCAACCCTATGTGTGCATGGACTAAGTCCATGAAAACGGTTCACACATAACAATGTAAACATGCGGATTAAAACCATAACTGCGGAATTATAATAGAACCTAATTCTATTATATTTTAGATAGCAAAGTACGTCAAGTCTTCATCCATAATTAACATAACATAATTATTCAAATAAACATCCAACCATAGCAAATTATCTAAATTATTACATGCCCGAAGTCTAGTTACTCAAATTACAAGTCCATGAGTAACTTAATCAAAATATAAACTAAAAGCATCCAAGCTCCTATGCTTGGCCCTTTTCGCTTTCATCGTTCCCCTCGTTTCCTGTATCATCCACTAGGGTAGAAGTAGGGCGTTAGAACAATGCACCCAGTAGGTATTCCATTTAGGGCTAACACATGGTTAGTACAAAACATATATAATAATATCATAATGTCAAAAACCATATAAACCATGCCATGTCATGATGTCAAATTCAATGAGTCCCACCCATCACAAGTACATATAAGTTCCCCCACATAGGTCTTTCGGACACCCCGACGGAGTGTGGCCTCTCCGGCTTCTTCCTGATAGAAAAACACATCAAGGTATCCCATATAGGTTTTTCGGATGCCCCGACGGAGTGTGGCCCTACAGTTACATATCCTTCACCCCATGCCATGCATGAGATGCTAATGAGACACATGTTATTTTATGTTGTAAACATAGCATTAAAACTTCACAATTGAAACATATCTTTTACAATGTAAATTCATCAAAATAATAATAAAACATTGTACATAAACCCATGGTTTCAAAGAGGTGGAATCCTACCAGAGACCACTAACGTGTCCTTGAGCTTTCATCTGGTAACGCTCACAATCGTACACACCTTGTGAGGTCCCGTTACCTTATAACATATCAATCAATTAAAACCATGTCCCATTTGATTTACAATTATGTCCAAGTCCATAAACCCAACTTGTGGGGTTTGGCCATACACCATGGCCTAACCTCACTTCTTTGGTTTTAGTCCCTCCTTTGATTTATTCAATTAATTCCACAACCATGCCATCCTTGATTCATGAAACCAAACACTTATAGATTAATCGTCTAACCTTATCAAGTCCATAAAATCCATAAATCATTCCCCATGGGGTTCGGCCATACACCATGGCCGAACCCATGGTCTATCATTTCCTTCTATTTACAACTTTGCCATTGGTATTATCCTTAGTTAATCTTTCATTCATTTTAATCTACCATACATAGCCCTAGGTCCACCAAATAATTCCCATGGGGTTCGGCCATGCACCAAATAATTCCCATGGGGTCCCTTATTTCCATTTAAATTACAATATTGTCATTTCCTCCATCATTTTATGTTTAGGTTCAAAACATAAGTTCATAAACATCTAAGTCCACCCATAGTTCTTCACCATTTGCAATGTTTAAGACCATTTAAATCATTAACCTTCATCTATTATTTTCATCCATTAAAATTATTAAAACATTCCACTTAAATTCCATATCTAAAACCCTAAGTCCATAACCAATAACCTAGTCTTAATCATTCCTTTATTTACCCATAAAATATCTTCATGGGGTTCGGCCATACACCATGGCCGAACCCTATGATATCTAACTCTCCAATTATATCAATTACCATCCTTGAATCCATAAATCAAGGTTCCTTCCTTTTTTATCCAAAAGTCCCTTATTAGAACTTTTCTAAATTAATAACCATCTTCCATGGGGTTCGGCCATACACCATGGCCGAACCCTATGGTTCCTTTCTTTAAACAAAATTATCAAAATACTTACCGGTTCCGCGACTCCTCCAGTTTTCCTTCGCTCTGACTTGTTCTTCCGATCCTTTCCTTTCTTAGCCTTTTCCTCCTTCTTCTTGATCTTTCACACTTGCTGGCTGCCCTCTCCTTCTCTTGATATGTCGTGCGCTCCTTGTGTCTCTCCTTTATAAAACCTCCACTCGGTCCTATCTTAGAAGGTGCCATGCGCCCCTTGCAATTTATCAATTGCCTTAGTGTTGCTCTCAACTAGGCAAGGACCCCTTTTTAGAGACATTCTTGCACGTAAACGTGGATATGAAAATCTTCACATACGGCCAAGCAACTTCTTTATTTAGCAATCCCCCAATTTCACTCTTAACCAAGAAAAGACTCCTTTTAGTGCATCACCATGGACTGCGCATAATCATGGATATGGATATCTAATATTCGGCCAATCATCCTATATTTAATATTTAGATATCTTCTTTATTTGGATTTAAGCAATCGGATGTCATGGCCTAATCCAACACATCTAGGCGTGTTTGCCCATCTTAGGACAATCTTTGTTCGGCTATAACTCCTTGATTTCTAGAGAGGAAATCTAGCCTTATGCGTGTGTGTGTCATCCTCATACACCTCATGCGCATACCACTTAATCCCGATAGATATATTACATTACCATTTTAATTCAGCCCCATTTAATTCTATTGAAACCATTTCCACAATCCGATGGGTCCTAATTGGGCTATTGACCCAACACCTTACCCATCTAAGGTTCATATCTGTTAATTCACAATTAAAATGGCAAATTTCATAAATATTGATAACGTGGAATTCCGAAGTGTTACATTTTCATCTCTTTCTATTCTTAGTTTTTCAAAGTTTTCCAAAGTTTTGATCTGTTTTTGGGTTCCACACCTACTTCCAGTACTGCTGCTTGTTCAATTTTTTTGAAAACCTTAGGTATGGTTTCCTTCTAGTTTAATATTTTTACTTTGTAGACCTTCCATATGAGTAGCTTTGGTTAATTTTTAAGAAAGAAAGTCGAAAAATAGAGCGGTCAAACAGAGTGGCACATAAAATTGTAACACACTGCTCGACTGGTCGAGTGATTCTCGACCTGTCGAACAGGAGGTAATTTAACGGGTATTTTTGTAAAAGATGGGGACAGAAATGTAATTTTAAAAAAAAAAATTCAAAATTTGTAAAAATAATTTCTTTTGATCAAAATTCATGTATTTGACCTCTTTCATGTTTATTTTAAGCCTTGTAATGTTTAAAATATAGTATAACTTAGTTTGAGTACAAAACTTCTTTAATTCTTTATCCTGCTCCAAATTACGTGTGATGCTTTTGGTTTAGACTGAGGACCTGCTTGCTGCTTTATTTTTATCCTTTATTGACTGGGTCATTCTCAATACTGAAATTTCGTTACTAGAAGTATGCAAGACCGAGAGGTGGGGAGGGAGGGGGGGAGGGGGGGGGGAGGGGGGGAGGAATAGGTTTGATCCGATTTTATTTCATTTTTTAATAATTTATCAATTTAACAATATGTGCAGGGGAATAAACTTGTATGTAAGTGATAAATAAATGAATCAAACAATTAAAGCAAACCACACATGCACAACAATATACAGTGGTTCGGTTCACCTGAACCTACATCCACTGTTGGACTCACCCACTCTAGGGCTATCCCAAATCCACTATGTATGGGAGTCACACACAAACATTACAACCTAATTTTGAAAGGTTTGACCGCCCTGGTCTAATCCTTGACACCTATTTTTTAAGGTGGTTCAATCACACTATTCTAATCCAGCGTATAATGATAAACAAAGAACGCTTGCCTTGGGCCTTAACAATTCTTCAAAATGTGTGTTCTTCTTGTAGATATCTCTGCACCTTCTTCCTTTAGATCAAGTCCATCTTTATTTAGTATTGGCACAGCGGAACATGGGTACTAGGACAGGGATATGACTGATTTTGGGTCCTAGAGAAACATCCTCATCTTCATCATTAATGAAGTATTGAATACATGATTATATCCTTGTTAAAGGATAATGAAGATGGAGTGATGAGGGCTGAAAGCTCTCTGATAGCAGTTTTGTATTTTCCAATGTTCAGGACTACCTTTTGAATTTAACCAGCTATACATTTATAGAACTGTCTTGGAACAGTTAAGTCTCGAGGCCCCCAGATTTCCTTCGAGGCCTCGAGCCTATATTTGGAAGTACAACTCACTTAATTTCCAGATTTCAAAACTTTACTTCTAATGATTTTTAGTCAATGGCCAGCTCACTAATTTGCCACCTGTCCATGATTGCCAATCACAATATTTAAATAACAAATCATGAGGAAGCAAAAAGATTTTTCGTAATATTTTTCAACTTAAGAGGAGCCACAAAAGGTTTCCATTTTTTTCATGTGCTAGCAAATCATAGTGAGGCTTATCCATCAGAGATTGAGGAGCCTTCAAAAGATTCTTTCACCAGTGTGAGATGGTAAATTGATTATTCATAATCTCATCAAATCCATAGGAGCATTTCTATGATCTTATTTCCAAAAGATTTTCAAACAAGATGAGATATAGGATATTTCAAAATCATGAGCAGTCTTTCCCCTTTTTCAAATCTTTCTTACCATATCTTGTAAGATATTTGGTCAAAGGCCAGATGACATTGTGATCCCACGTTGAAATACAACTGCCTTGATCTTTGCTCAGATATGGACAGTCTTTGAGGCCTCGACAAAATGTTTGAGGCCTCGAGGCTGAGACTAAACATTTTTTCACATTTCAATTTACTAACCATTGATTTCTAAGATGTTTAGGCTTGACTTAAGGTCCACTATAGTCCACTTACTTGTGTACCAATCACATGTTCTGCGTAGACTCTTCTATGCATAGTAGATCTTTTGACATCTTCACATTCTTCCAAAGCAAGGTCCAACACACATGGTCATGCTCGGTCATGGAATTGACAATACATAGACTTGGCCAAACCGAGGCCCTAACAATCTCCCCCTTTGTCAGTTTCATGACAAAACCTATATTCTAACAAATACATCTCATTTAACCCCTTTACAATGAAATAAAATCCGTAAAAAAATACAGCTCAAACAATGACCATATCAAGACTTGAATTTCTTGCACTAACATTTCTCTCCCCCTTTTTCTTTTTCTCCCCTTGAAATGATGCCTTTAAAAAAAAAATCCTACAAAAGACATAGGCAACTAGGTGGGATTTTGAAATTTCTCCCCCCTCAACATTAGTACCATTTTTCTCTCCCTTTTTGTCATAAATTGACAAAGGGTACTAAACAATAATATCATGGAGAAACGGATTTAACAAAACATTTGTTTTAAATAAGCTATTATATCAATTGTAACGACCTTACGCTACCATTCCCAAGTGTGATATTGTCTGCTTTGGGCACCATATGGACCCGTACGGTTTTGTTCCTGGGCCCTGGTCCACATGGCCAGGCCCAAAAGGCTTCACACAAGGGAGGGGGGCTTCTCTCATATAAACTCCCACCCCACCCACCTCACAACCGATGTGGGACTTTGAGGTGGGTGGTGGGTATTACAATCCACCCCTCTTAAGAAAGGAGCCATCCCCGGCTCTGTCACATCACAGTGGTAGAGTGCCTACACAGTCCGAGTGTTGAACTGTACTCTGATACCAATATTTGAAACTAAGAAAGATCCACCACCAAATAATTTGTCAGAACCTCAAAGATACATTTTCCTATTAGGCACATGGAGGATCTGAAAAGATCAAGGGGCCTAAACACATCCTCTCACCTTCTAAACCCATTTCGCATTAAAGGAAGATGGCTGGAGGGATGAAATAGAATTCTTTGAGTCAGTTCATGTTTGAGAAACTCTTTTAGCAAATCTGTTACTATTTGATTTAAGAGCTGATTTTGATCTCTTCTTTGAAAATTTTGCCTGACATTATCCCTTCTATGATGTACCTTTGGTTGGACACAAGTAAACTTCTCTTTGTGATGTTTCTTTCTTAGGGGACATTCAAACCTTAGGTGACCCAACTTTTCACAATAGTAGCATGTTACAATAGAAGATTTAGAGAAGGAATGCTCACCTTTCAAAAAAACAGTTTTGGAGTTGGATTTCTTATCGACCAGTTTTATCTCTAAATTGTTTTCTAATATTTAAGAGTTTTTCAAGTTTTTCTTCCCCTTGAGTAAATTTATCTTCAAATTTTATTTTGTAACTCCTTAACTGGTTTAAGTCAAATTCCAGTTTTTGTCACTTCTAATTTTTTACTCATCTTTCTTTAGTTTTAAAGTTTCATTTTGAACCAATTTGAGCTTTTCTTGAAGTACTTAGATTTTCATCTTGAACAATTTTTAAGTCTTTTTCAAATGTTTCTTTTTCAGTTTTAATTGATTTTTAATTATACATTTTCATTTTTAGATTTACCAAGTCTTTTAGCTAAATCTTTGCTTTTTAAGAACAAAGCATTATAAGCTTCTTGTAAGCCATCATCCTCATAGTCTGATCCTTCACTATCACTTTCAACATTTGGAGCATTTTTAGGATCATAAGAGATGGAAGCAATGAAACCTTCCGTCTTGACAACATTTTCATGGGTTGATACATCGGATTCACTTTCGGATTGTGATGTTTCTTCTTCCACCACAGTGGTCATGGATTTCTTGTTAGATCTCTTCTCAGAAGGACATTCATTAACAAAGTGCCCATATCCATCACAATTAAAACATTGAGTTTCTTTGGGCTTAGATTTTTCTTTGAATATATCTTCTGACTTTTCTTTTAAAAAATGTGTTTTACTTTTATTGAATTCTCTATGGTCTTCTTTATTAAGTCTTCTTCTCTCTTTCCCCCTATTAAAACGTCTTAAGAAATTTTTAGCAAGAGTGGCAGCCTCTTCATTTGGATCACTTTGTGAGTCATCAGATTCTTCATCCATTTTAAATTTAGTTTTTAAAGAAGTTTTTAGAGCAATTGGTTTTTTCTTACGTTTTTCATCATCAAAGTGAAGCTCATAGGTTTGAAGGGATCCTACCAAGTCATCAACCCTCATTAGAGACACATCTCTGTATTCTTCAATGGCGGTTACCTTAGGTTTAAAACTTTTGGGCAAATTTCTTAGTATTTTGGTACAGATTTTAAATTCAGGGTTTATTTCACCTAAGGCCCACATGGAATTTACAATGTCACTTAGCTTCAAATAGAACTCCGTAAACATTTCATTTTCCTCCATACGTACGTTATCAAATTGTGACTAGAGGATTTGGAGTTTAGACCTCTTAATAATTGAGGTTCCCTCATGTGTTCTTTCTAGGATGTCCCAAGCATCTTTGGCTGTCACACATGTCATTATACGCTTGAACTCATCTGGTGAGACAACATAATTAATGGCATTTAAAGCCTTTCTATTTGCAGTAGATAGAGTTTTTTCCATGTCGGTCCAGGTGAGATAATCCTTAGATTTAGTACCAATGATTTGTTGAACAGATTTTCCTGCTTCATCTGTAATGCCCCGCCCTTTTTCACTTACTTTCCGAAAATCAAAGTCTATTTTTTTTTTAAAAGTGATAGAGAGCGGGATGTCACGACACAAGTTAAGTCCGAGCTTCTAAAGCCCGACCCTTAACTGGCCAACCATATGTGTGCGTGGACTAAGTCCACTGAGATGGTTCACACGTATTAAGTTTATATGTGCGGAATATAACATAAACTGACTGCGGATTATAATAGAACCTAAGGCTACTCCATTTTAGATAGCAAAGTACTTAGTCACTTAACCAAAATAACCTTAACTTAAACATCCAAACAAGCATTCCAAATCAAAGCAAAATTATCTAAGTTAGTACATGCCGACATCTAACTATTCAAATTACAAGTTCATATAACAAAAGACAACCAATCACATATCCAAGCTCCTACGCTTGGCTTCTTTCACGATCATCGATCCCTTCCGTTCCTGTGTCATTCACTAGGGTAGAAGTAGGGCGTTAGAACAACGCGCCCAGTAGGAATTCTAAGTAAGGCTAACATATGGGTTAGTAACAAAATCATATATAATCATACCCTCAAAACCATATGAAATCATGCCATGCATTATGTCTTATGCAATGAGTCCCACCCATCACAATACATGTAACCTCTTGATGGAATTCTCCTCATCGAGGTATCCCCACAGTGGTCTTTCGGACGTCCCGACGGAGTGTGGCCTCCGGATTCTTCTTGATGGGATTATACACAACAAGGTCTTCCCACGATTGCCTTACGGACGCCCCGACGGAGCATGGCCTCCGGTTACAAACTTCCCTCCCATGCCATGCATGAGATGTACATGTCCATATGCTATGTAATATAAATAACCATAGCATTAAAAACTCCACGTTTGAAACATAATATATTTACAACATAAATCATCAAAATAAAGATAAAAACATATTACATAACCATGTTCTAAAGAGGTAGAATCCTACCAAGACCACTAAAATATCCTTGCTTCTTAAACCAGTCACCGCTCAAGATCACGCACCATTTGTGTGGTCCCGTCACCTTGTTACATATCAACAAGTCAATCCATATTCCATTTGATTTACCATTTGGTCTAAATCCATAAACACACCCTTGTAATCTAGCATGCATGCTCTCAGCATATCTTCCAATGTTTGTATCGTCCTCTCCGAGTGTCCATCAGTCTGTGGATGGAATGCTGTGTTAGTCAGTAGATCTGTCCCCATGGCCGATTGCATGCTCTGCCACACTCCGCAGGTGAATCGGCCATCTCTATCGGACACAATAGTCCGAGGAATACCATGTAACCTGATGATATCGTTGATATACCGCCGATCCAAAGTCTCAGATGAGTCTGTCATCTTAATAGGAAGAAACTGTGCAGACTTGGTCAGTCGGTCTACCACGACCCATATCGCATCGTTGCCCTTTGAAGACCTTGGCAACCCTGTCACAAAATCCATGGAGATGTGCTCACATTTCCATTTCGGCACTGGTAAGGGTTTGAGTAACCCTGGTGGCTTCTGATGTTCCGTCTTAACCTGCTGATAAGTTAAGCAATGAGCAACAAATTCGGCCACATCCTTTTTGAGTCCGTGCCACCAGTAATGTCTCTTCAGGTATACATCTTGGTACTGCACAGATGAATGGAGAGTTTGGTCTGATGTGCCTCAATCAGTAACTCTCTCTGCAGCTGTTACGTACATATATCCTACCTCGGAATACAAGACCCTGTCCGGGATGTAATTCCCATCCTGGTATGACTTCACCAGTAGACATCTTGGCCCATATCTCCTCCATTTCCGGATCTATCCGTTATTCCTGTTCAATCTTGTCAAGTACCACATTACATCAAAGTCATTCATATCAACCTATGAGTTTCATTCTCGCAGAATTTATTCTGTCTCATGTTATCTCTTTTTCTCGTGAACCCATTTGCACAACTCCCACAAAAACGCCACCTCCCATTCATTATTCATCTTGGAGTTTCATGCATAAGATAAACCTCCCATGCATCCAACGCATACCCTTGGATTTGAATTGTGTAACTCCCAAAACCTTTTCATCCAACTCACCTCTTATGTAATTTAATTCGAATCTATTTAACTCACTTAACTCAACTTATCCATTTAACTCAACTTATCCATTAAACTCAATTCACCCTTTTAATTCAATTTAACTCAACTCATTCACTTGATTGCATTCCCATTTAATTCAACTCAACCATTTGATTCCATTTCCAACTCAAATCAGCCCCAACCAAGTTAAGCTTGGACTCACTTGGTGGTCAACCAAGTCAACCATGACCCATTGGGTCCCAATTGGGCCTTTTGACCCAAATATCCACCTTGACCCAATTAAATGTATCTTACCCATTTACCCTACATTGAATACTCATTTCATAACCGTTGGGTCTTAATTGGGCCATTGCCCAACACCTTACCCATCTAAGGTCCATGTCCATTAATTCATAATTTAAAAGGACAAAATTCATGTAAATTGATATCTTAAAAATCCGGGGTGTTACAATAAAATCCTCTTTTTAAAATTTTCGTCCCGAAAATCGAGCGAAGTAGGGTTCCAAACAATTGACATAAATAGCTCAGGATGAGCTGTTCTCATTTCCGACTCCAGTTCCCAAGTGGCTTCCTCAATACCATGTCAATCCCATACCACCTTGACGAATTGAATCGCTCGGTTTCGTAATACCCTTTGCTCAGTCTCCACTATTCTGACAGGCTTTTCGACGTATGACACGTCGCTTTGGACATCTATATCTTGTATATTCAGTACATGAGAGGGATCAGGATTGTACTTCCTCAACATCGATATATGGAATACATCGTGTAAAGATGCCAACTGTAAAGGGAGTGCCAATTGATAAGCCACATCCCCCATCCTTCTTATGATTGCAAATGGTCCCACATATCTTCGCTACAATTTCCCCTTCTTTCCAAATCTCATGTATCCCTTCCGTGGCGAGACTTTCAAGAACACCATGTCCCCCACCTCAAATTCAAGAAACCTCCTCCTCTTGTCAGCATAGCTCTTCTGACGATTCTATGCAGTTAATAGATGCTGCCAACTGTAATGCCCCGCCCTTTTTCACTTACTTTCCGAAAATCAGAGTCTATTTTTTCATTGTTGTTCTCAGATTAAATGTTCAGTCTGAGTCTAACGAAGTAAATTAATCCGGCCCCCTTGCAGCGGACTCGAAAGATTCGGTCAGTTGGGGTTCTTATCTGTAAGTGAGACATGAAACCGTCTTAATCTTACTTTGAAAGATTCAACCTTCCCGTTTCGCTCTGATACCAACTGTGGCGTCCCTCTCTCTATCACTTTTAAAAAAAATTAGACTCTGATTTTCTGAAAGTAAGTGAAAAAGGCAGGGAGTTACATCATCTTTGGCTGATTTTTCAGAGATTTCCTTAATAGGATGTTCCCAACCCCTTGCTACTGATTCCCATACAACTTCATCAAGTGATATAAAGAAACTTTTCATTTTTGCCTTCCAAGAGGCATCGTTAGAGCCGTCAAAGTAGGGAGGTTTGGAAACAGGGTGACTATCACCTCTATGCATGATTCTAGTACAAAATTAACTCGGACGATTAAGTCAAACTTAGAGTAACTGAGCGCTTGATGCCAATTGAAATTCCGTTACTAGAAGTATGCAAGACCTAGATGGGGGTAAATAGGTCTGATTTGATTTTATTTCTTTTTTTAATAATTTATCAATTTAACAATATGTGTAGCAGAATAAACGTGTGTGCAAGTGATAAACAAATGAATCAAACCATTAAAGAAAACCACACATACACAACGATATATAGTGGTTCGGTTCACTTGAACCCACATCCACTGGTTGGACTCACCCACTCTAGGGCGATCACAAATCCACTATGTATGGGAGTCACACCCAAACATTATGTAACACCTTGGATTTTCAATTAATTATTATATATGAAAATTACCCATTTAAATTTGTGAATTTTAAATATGGATCATGGATGGGTAAAGAATAGGGCCATGGCCTAATTAAGACCCAATTGATTGTGGAATTGGTTCCAATAAATTAAATGGGGCTGAAATTAATTTAGTAATGTAATCCATGATTTGCGCATAGAGAGAATTATTATAGATTGCCTTGGCCGAATTTTAGATAATAAATCTATAGGTTATGCGTATGGATTGGTAGCCAAGGAAACTATCTAATTTAAATAGAGATAGGATGAATGGAAGGTTCTTAAATAAGAAAAGGAGGTCAGCACTCACTAAACAAGGAAGGGGCGCACGGCTTAAGGGAGGGAGTAGCTATCTTAAGCACTTCCTAAATTTGGATTAAAAGGAAGATTATAAAAGGAGAGGAGAGCAAGGTTGCATGTTTTTACAACCCATAGCCGAATTCTATTTTTCCTCTCTCTCAATCTCTCATCCTCTCACACGGCAAAGAGCAAAGGGAAAGGAGAGGAAGATTGGAAGAGAAAGATCAAGCGAGGAGAGAACAAGAAATCAATCGGAAAGAGGTTAGTATCTTAATGGGATAATTTTATTCTTGAAACAAAAAGAACCATAGGGTTCGGCCATGGTGTTTGGCCGAACCCCACGGAGGAAGATTGGTGATGATTTAATGATGGTTTGAATGATAAAAACCATGGCAATGTATGGTTTAGATTTATAAATTTGAATGATGAAAACCCATGGGAGAGTTTGATAATTTTAAAGGGAGATATGGATAGGGATGTGGGTCGGCCATGGCATGGCCGAACCATGATTGCTTTATGGCTAAGATGATTGGATCAAAAGAATGGGAAAGAAAGGGGTGAGGTTCGGCCATGGTTTATGGCCAAACCCCATCAATTATATTTATGTTTTTAATTGATTTTATGGATGGTAATCGGTTACATTTAATAAGAGGTTAATGTTATTAAGGGATTAAATAACCAAGATCATGAACCATAGGGCTCGGCCATGGTGTATGGCCGAACCCCATGGGGTAGTTTTGGAATGGAGATTAAAATAAGAAACTATCCAATTATGGAAGGATTGGTTGCTAGAAAACATCCAATTATGGAAAGATGGTGTAATAGCCCGGAGTTTTTAAATCAATATATATGTGGCTATTATTTATTTTAATGATGGAAAATTGAAATTTTGATGGAATAGGTGTTAAGTGGATCAAAATTTGGGTAAAGGCCCAAGTATGGTCCAATGGACCATGGATTGGATTAAATTCATTTAGATGATCAATGATGATTAAATGGTCAAGAATGGTCAAATTGGGTCAAATACCCATTTGGGACGCAATGGGTCAAGAGGATTTAAGCTCTAAGGTAAATGGATAGGAGGGAATTTAATTGGGCCATGGGCCCAATGGTGATCCAATAAAGGGGATGGATTGAATTGGTTTAAAATCACCTAAGTTAGTGATGAAATAATCAAGATGGCATGACCAAGTGGGGCCCACCTCCACCTCATCAAGTGAGGTGGCGTGTGGACCATAATTTAGGTGGGACCTACCATCATGGTTGACTTGGTCAACCATGGATAAGTAAAAGGGAATTAAAGAAGATCAAGTGAATTAATGTGATTTAATTAATGAGAATCATCTAAGTTTAATAGTGATTGGACCAAGGTGACATGGCCGAATGGGGCCCACCTCCACCTCATCAAGTGAGGTGGCGTGTGGACCAAGGAAAAGGTGGGGCCGACATCATGGTTGACTTGGTCAACCATGGATAAGTGAAGGGGAATTAAGGAGGATTAAAGTGGATTAAGTTGATTAAATTATTTTAAATCATCTAAGTTAATATTAATTGGATCTAAGTGACATGACTGAATGGGGCCCACCTCCACCTCACCAAGTGAGTTGGCGGGTACGCTAGGAGTTGGTGGGGCGGGCCACCATGGTTGACTTGGTCAACCATGGGTGGATTTCATGGAGGAAATTTAATGGAATTAAATTTAATGGGAATTAATTAACCTAAGTTAAGGATCCAATTAATTAATTAGTTAAGTTAGTCAAATGGGTCAATGGGGAGTCAAAAGGAATAAGTCAAATGGTGGTTTTATCTCACCCAAACCACTCCAAAGAAACACAAATAAAACCATGGACTTAGGGTGGTGGTTTCATCTCAACCACCACCACCCAAAGCATGTTGACCCATACCTCTCCATGATGTGGTCAAATGGTCAAAATGGGAAGACCAAACCACCCATTTCAAACGCACAAAACCGTTGGCTAATGGTGGTTTTATCTCAACCACCACCACCCAAGGACATGTAAGCCATACTTGGTTGGTGGGGAGGAATGATGGAAGTGTGTGGCCCAAGCAAACCAATGGGGATGAGATGGTTTTCATCTCATCTCTCAAGCTCACTCTCATCTCACTCTCTCCCTCTCCCCCTCCCACTCATTGCCGATCCATGCTCTAAGGAAAAAGAAGGAGAAAAACTTAGAGAAAAGGAAGAAAAACCCAAGTGTTGGCTGACCACATCAAGACCAAAACCTTGAGATATCTTTCTCATCCCCTCCTCCCTTCCATCTATCAAACCTATCCCTACCTTAGCCGAACCCAAACCTTGGAGACTTCATCTTGATCAAGCACATCTTGGCCGAACATCAAGGAGAAGAAGAAGGAGAAAAGGCTAAGGAAATCAAGAAGAGAAAGAAAAGCCGGAGGAGCCGTCGGAGTGGTAAGTATTCTTAAACAAGAGATTACATTTTAAAGATTAAAAAGAGATCATGAAATCCATTTTTCTTGGATTGAATGGTGGCCAAAATATCATGGGCCATGGATCTAAAATCCATTCAAGGAAAGGATGAGAAATGGACAAAATGGGAAAGATAAATTAGGTTAAGAAAAAAAATAAAGGATGTATTAAGGACATTATGTAGTATGGCCGAACCCCATGGAAGGTGATTAGGAGAATTTTATGAGGTCTTAAAGAATGGAAACCATGGAATATGATTGATGTTTTTTAAAGGCTTTGAATGATTAAAAGTTAGTGATTTTTAAAGGGGTTTTAAATGAGAAAATCACAGGGGATGTAAATGATTTTTAATGGCCTCAAAAGTGGTGGATGAAGGTGACCCATGAACCATGGGTTCGGCCATGGTGTATGGCCGAACCCTATGGTGATATATTTGGGGTTTTAATGGATATGAAAAGATGGAAAATGATGGAGAAGGTTCATTGTTTTTAAGTGGAGTTTAAGTATTATAAATAAGGTTTTAAAGGGGTGGAAATAATGTTTTAAAAATAAAACCATGGACCATGGGTTCGGCCATGGTGTATGGCCGAACCCCATGGAGAGATTTTGGTGGATTTAAGTGTACTTGGATCATAGAGATAATGAGAAAAGGTTAGTGGAATTAATGGACCTTAAGTGTAGTTAATATTGACCAAAAGTAATGATTTAAATACATGATGTAAACCTCCTCATGGGAGGACTTATTATGGATCTAAATGTGGTGAAATAGACCCAAGGAAAATGAGGAGAATACATCATGGGTTCGGCCATGGTGTATGGCCGAACCCATGACTCATTTGAGAGTCATTTTTGGGCTAAGATTAAGGTATATGCATGTGTTTAAAATTAATGGGGTTTAGATTAAATTAAGGACTGATTTTTAATGTGTTCATGTTATGGTTGGTGGGTCACTAATGGATCTAAGTTATGGATCAATTTTGGACTTAAGTGTGCATGGATAAATGAATGATTAATCATGGAAAGGAGCAGTGGCAAAATGGTAAATATTGGCCAAAATGAAGAACCATGGGTTCGGCCATAGTGTATGGCCGAACCCCATGGAGGATGACCATGGACTTAAGAGTGTTTAAAGATGACCTTATGTATGGTTAAATGAAGCATAGGTTACTGGATTTTAAACCCACTTGTAGGTCATTTTATGGGCTAAATTTGGGATTATGCATGTGGTTAGATGAATGGAAAATTAGGCTAAGTTAAGGACTAATTTTTAGTGTGTACATATCATGGTTGATGGATCATTAATGGATCCAAGTTATAGATCAGTTATGGACTTAAGTGTGCATGGTTAAATAGGTAATTAGCCATGGGAAGGAGTAGTGGCAAAATCGTAATTATGGCCAAAAAATGAAGAACCATGGGTTCGGCCATGGTGTATGGCCGAACCCCATGGGGGATGTTGGTGGACTTAAGGGTTCTAAATAATAACCTTATTTGCTGATTTATGGAGCATAGGTTACCGATTTTTAGACTCATGACATTAAAATAATTAAATAGATTAAATGGGGTCCACAAAACCTAGATAGTGAGGTTCGGCCATGGGGTATGGCCGAACCCCACTAAGGTATGATTAATGGGCTTGGAAATGGTTAAAAACATGGGCTGATTATTCATATATAATAAAGTATCGGACATCGCAAGCGGTGCGCGTATCGGTGATCGGATTATCGGACGGAAACGTAAAGGGACATTAGTCCGTATTCGGTAGGATTCCTACCTTTTTGTAAGCCATGGATTATGTGTTATGTGATGGTTTCCTTTGATTTATTTTGGTAATCATGTGATTGTTTTAAGATGGGTTTTATGACTATGATTCATATATATTACATGGCATATGGCATCTACATCTCATGCATGACATAGGAGAGATATGGCATGGGAAGGATGAAATGAAAACGGTGTCCATGCTCCGTCGGGGCTACCGATAAACAAACATGGGGATACTTTGTGTGATTTGACCTTGATGATGGTTTTTCCATCAAGGGGGATATTCGTTTTTATTATTATACCTTGAGGAGGCTTTGCCATCAAGGGGGATACTTTGTGTGATTTGACCTTGATGATGGTTTTTCCATCAAGGGGGATATTCGTATTTATTATTATACCTTGAGGAGGCTTTCCCATCAAGGGGGATACTTTGTGTGATTTGATGGTTTTTCCATCAAGGGGGATATTCGTATTTATTATTATACCTTGAGGGGGCTTTGCCATCAAGGGGGATACTTTGTGTGATTTGACCTTGATGATGGTTTTTCCATCAAGGGGGATATTCGTATTTATTAATATACCTTGAGGAGGCTTTGCCATCAAGGGGGATACTTTGTGTGATTTGATCTTGATGAAGCTTTTCCATCAAGGGGGGACATTATGTATGGTTGAAAAAGGGACATTGTACAATGTGATGAGCTTGATGGGTGGGATTCATGACATAGGACACCCATTGCATGACATTGCACCAAATTGCATGGTTTTGATATAATATTATCTATATGTTTTGTTAATACTAATCCATGTGTTGGCCCTACTCGGAGTACCTACTGGGCGCGTTGTCTAACGCCCTACTTCTACCTTAGATGACGACACAGGAAACGGAGGACATGACGGGAGCCAAGCGTAGGAGCTTGGGGAAGCGGGCTAGATGATTTACTTAAATTTATTTTGGAATGTAATTTGAGTAACTTAGCTCGTCAGATTGTAATAATTTAGATTACTTGCTATAGTTTAATTTTATTTTGGACATTATGATTTTGAGATATTCTAGTAATTTAAGTGACATACGTCCTTGCTATCTAAAATTGGTAGGATAGACTCTATTATAATTCCGCATTAAGTGATATTTCCGCAAGCTTACTTTCTACGTGTGAACCTTTCTCGTGGACTTAGTTCCACGCACACGTAGGGTTGGCCAGTTAAGGGTCGGGCTTTAGAAGCTCGAACTTAACTCGCGTCGTGACGTTCCGCTCCCTTTATCACTCTTTATTTCCAAAAAAAAAAAAAATAGACTCTGATTTTAGTGAAAAGGGGCGGGGCGTTACAGTTGGTATCTAAATTTGGAAACTATCCAAGTGTGGAAGGTATTTGCTAAATTTAGAAAGTTTCCAATTTTGGAAGGTGTTTGCTAAAATTAGAAAGCTTCCATTTATGGAAGGAGGTTGCTAAAATTAGAAGCTACCTAATTGAGGACTTTCTAAATAAGGATTTTTGGAAACCATAGGGTTCAGCCATGAGTATGGCCGAACCCCATGGAATTGGTTTGGTATTTTTAGTGTAAATAAATTTATGGTTATTAATTTAGAAAGTGGAGATAAGTTTGGAAACAAAGGTATCGTGGGTTCGGCCATGTGTATGGCCGAACTCCATGAATAAAAAATTGTGGGTTAGGCTTTGTGTTTTGTAAATAAAGTAAAGGATATAATGTATGTTATGGAATGATAGCCATGGATGGCATTCTTGGTAATTATGTGAAAAATATGGAACATTGGGTTCGACCATGATGTATGGCTTAACCCCATGAATTATTTTATGGACTATGTGTTTTGGATAAAAAGAAGCATGTATGGATGATTTGGAACCTAAGCAAAGAAAAAGGGCTATAGTTATGAACAATGGCAATTTGGTAAATAATGGGATAAATGAACAAAAAGGGTGAGGCTCGGCCATAGGTATGGCCAAACCCCACAAGTATGGTTTATGGACTTAAATATTGCAAATCAAGTGGGATTTGGTGTTGACTTGTTATTATATTATAAGGTAACGGGATCTCGCAAACGGTACGCGATCGGTGATCGAATCTTGGACGGAAACACAAGGACTAGTGAACGGTCTTTAGTAGGATTCCACCTCTTTGAAACCATGGGTTTATGTACATTGTGCCTTATCTTGTTTTTGATGAACTTATGCCGCAAAGGATACGATTTAAATTGTGATTTTAAATGCCATCTTTATATGAGGAAATATCATGTGTTTTAAATATGATTTTCAATTCTATGTTTATGTTATAAAATAGCATGCGTTTCATTGGCATCTCATGCATGGCATGGGGTGAAGGCCTATGTGGTGGGTACATTTATGTACATGTTATGGGTGGGACTCATTGCATTTGTCATCATTGCATCGCATAGATTTTACATGGTTTTATATATTATGTTATAATATATGTTTTGTATTAACCATGTGTTAGCCGTAAGTAGAATACCTACTGGGCGCGTTGTTCTAACGCCCTACTTCTACCCTAGTTGATGATACAGGTAATCAGGGGAACGATGAACGTAAGACGGACCAGGCATAGGAGCTTGGAGACTTATTTTACATATTTTGAATAAAGTTACTCATGAACTTGTATTTGAGTATTTGGATTTCGGAATGTAATAACTTAGATGGTCGAATGATTTATTGGATAATTATGATGTTTTAATTATGGATAAGGACTTGACGTACTTTGCTATCTGAATGGAATAAAACTATGTTCTATTATGTTTCCGTATGTTATGATTTTTATTCCGCAAGTTGATATTGCCATTTGTGAACCATTTTATTGGACTGAGTCCATACACACATAGGGTTGGCCAATTAAGGGTCGGACTTTGGAAGTTCGGACTTAGCTCGTGTAGTGACGTCCCGCGCTCTATCACTCTACTCTGCTATACAAAAAAAAAATTTATACTCTGAATTTACGGAAAAAAATGAGTGAAAAAAGGGCGGGGCGTTACACATTACAACCTAATTTTGAAAGGTTTGACCTCCCTGGTCTAATCCTTAACACCTATTTTTTAAGGTGGTTCAATCACACTGATCTAATCCACCGTATAATGATAAACAAAGAACACTTGCCTAGGGCCTTAACAATTCTTCAAAATGTGTGTTCTTTTTGTAGATATCTCTGCGCCTTCTTCCTTTAAATCAGGTCCATCTTTGTTGAGTATTGGCACAACAGAACATGGGTACTAGGACAGGGATATGACTGATTTTGGGTCCTAGAGAAACATCCTCATCTTCATCATTAATGAAGTATTGAATACATGATTATATCCTTGTTAAAGGATAATGAAGATGGAGTGATGAGGGGCTGAAAGCTCTCTGATAATTGTTCTGTATTTTCCAATGTTCAGGACTACCTTTTGAATTTAGCCAGCCATACATTTATAGAACTGTCTTAGAACAGTTAAGTCTCGAGGCCTCTAGATTTCCTTTGAGGCCTCGAGCCTGTATTTGGAAATACAGCTCACTTAATTTCCAGATTTCAAATCTTTATGTTCTAATAATTTTTAGTCAATGGCCAGCTCACTAACTTGCCACATGTCCATGATTGCCAACCACGATATTTAAGTAATAAATCATGAGGAAGCAAAAAGATTTTCCATAATCTTTTTCAACTTAAGAGGAGCCTCAAAAGGTTTCCATTTTTTTCATGTGCTAGCAAATCACAGTGAGGCTTATCCATTAGAGATTGAGGAGCCTTCAAAAGATTATTTCACCAGTGTGAGATGGCAAATTGATTATTCATAATCTCATCAAATCCATAGGAGCATTTCTAGGATCTCCTTATTTCCACAAGATTTTCAAACAATATGAGATAAATCATGAGTAGCCTTTCCCCTTTTTCAAATCTTTTTTACCATATCTTGTAACATATTTGGTCAAAACCTAGATGATATTGTAATCCCACGCTGAAATACAATTGTCTCGATCTTTGCTCAGATATAGACAGTCATTGAGGCCTCGACTATAATAACCTGGATTTTCAATACAATAATTGTATTGGCTATTATCTATTTTAATTATTAAAATTTAATAATTATAGACGGAATGGATGTTAGATGGATAAGAATTGGGCAATGGCCCAAGTATGGTCCAATGGATCATGGATAGGTAAATATGGTCCATTGGGTCAAATGCCCAATTGGGACCCAATGGGTCAAGATGAGTTGACCATTAGGGTAAATGGGTAAGGAATGGATTTAATTGGGTCATGGACCCAATTAAGATCTAAAGGCATGGGACCCACCTCATCAAGTGAGGTGGCAAGTGTATGGCGTAATATGGAAGTGGCATAGCCAAGTGGGACCCAAGGCCACCTCACCAAGTGAGGTGGCGTGTGGACTAAGGCACATGTGAGGCTGGCCACCATGGTTGACTTGGTCAACCATGGGTGAGTTCAAAGGTGAGTCCAAGAGGATTAAGTGAGGTGAGTGGAGTTAAGGAATTAATTAATTTAGAATAAATCCAAGTGCTTGAGTTAGGAGTTTGAGTTTCATTTAAATGAAGTGAGTTGAATGGGTGGTGAGTCACATGGAAGACGAAAAGATGGAGTGAGTCTAAGGGGAGGTGGAGGGTTTCCATCTCATGGAAACCCTAGATACCAAATTCGTTGGGTAGTGGGTTTGTGCCAAGTGTAAGGCATGTGTCCTCTTGGTTAGCCAAGGGACACATGGGGAAGACTCCACATTGATGAGAGTGGTCGGGAGGTGAGTGTAATATCCTAGATTTTTCAATATATCAATATTTACGAAAATGCCATTGGATTTATGAATTAAAGGGTTATGATCGTAGATGAGAAAATGGTGGGACCCATTGTTCAAGTAGGAACCAATGTACTTGGTATAAGGTTCAAATTAAGTTAAATGGGTAATATACATTTATTTGGGTCAAAGTGGTTAATTGGGTGAAAGGACCCAATTTGGACCCAATGGGTCGTTATGGACATGATTAATCATTGAGTGAGCTCAAGTCTAATTGGGTTAGGCTGAATTGAATGGGAGTGTTAACAAGTGGTTAAGTTAACTCAAATTAAATGAAGTAGTTGAGTTTAATGTGGAGTTGAATTAAATGATGAGTTAAATGGGTAAGTTGTGTCATATGAGTTGGAAGGGAAATTATGGAGATAATTATCTCAAAGGAGTGAATTAAGAAATTAAAGGGTTGTAGTTTCAAACTCAAACACCACACCACACGTTGGATGCATGGAGAAGTTATCTCATGCATGAAACCCCTAGATAAGTAATTAATGGGGTGGCGGTTTTAGGAGTTACATATGTGAGGAGTTGTATTTCAAATTCAAACATAATGCACGCTGGAATGGCATGAGAGATTAGTCTATGCATGAGAGTTAAAGGGAAGTTCGATAGTTGAACGATTTAAGGGTTAAAGACACAAAACCGTTGGCATGTAGGAGTTTCATCTCATGGATGAAATTCCCACACGGGTAAATTATGGAAGATGAATAGACTTGTGGAGGTTACACAAGGCCAACCAAAAGCTAGCCGTTGGAGCCTATGGGAGTTTCATTTCAATATGAAACTCTCACATACAAGGTTAATGAGAGATGGTTGGTGGAGGAAAGGATACACTAACTCATGCATGGGAGACGTTGGGTACCTTGGGAGTTTCATCTCAAGGATGAAACCCAAAGGGAGGCATTAAGCAAATTGGAGTTACATATGGGTTCACACATGTAGAAGTGATGGAGAAGGGTTGCATCTAGGGCAGCCAAGAGCCAAAAACCGTTGGAGGGTTTCATCTCAAGGATGAAACCCCCAAATGAAATAAGTGATGGAAATGATTGTGGGGGGGGGGGGGGGGGGGGGGGGGGGGAGGGGAGAGAGTTACATGTGGTGCCAACCTTAGGCTGAAGTTGGTTAACCAAAGATAGAATTTCATCTCCATTCACTTTATCTCTCTTCCTTGGCCGTTCTCCATCTTCCAAGACAAAGACATTAGCTGGTTGTCTCTCTCAAATCAGTCCTTAGCCAATCCCTCCACCAAGATAAAGTACACATAAAGCAAAGGAGTTTTGCATCAAGGTTTTATCACCCTCATCCAAGGCCAAATTTCTATCTCTCTCTATCAAATCAATACTTTGGCTAAACCATTTCAAGGAGTCTCCAAGCAAGATCAGTGTCGGCTAAAGGAGAAGGAAGGAAGGACTAAGAAAGGAACGGAAGAGCAAGCCAGAGTAAAGATCAAGAAGTAGTGAAGGAACCGGAGGAGTCGCGGTATTGGTAAGTGCAGTATAAACCCTTGTTAAATAAATTGGTTAAGGGAATATGATCCGGCCATTGTATGGCCGAATCTATCAAGGATTTAGATCATGGATTATACTGTTTAAAAAGGGTAAAACATGAATCATAGGGTTCGGCCACTTGGGATGGCCGAACCCCATGAAAAGACTTGGTAATTCTTATGGTTTTTGAGAGATAAAAGCCATATCATGTTTTGAAGGTTTAAAGGGTTTTTAAATGGAGATAAGTTCCTGTTTTGGATCGGTTATTGTATGGTTGAACCATGTTGTTATTAGGGCTAAGTTGCTGGTCATAAACCATGTATAAATGATGGAATGATTGAGTCAAAAGAACCATAGGGTTGGGCCATGTGTATCGCCGAACCCCATGGACTGTTTTTATGGGTTAATTGGAGTAAGAACATGGTTGGAAATTATGGATGATTATGTGTTTTTATTTAAGAATCACATATGTTTATCTATGGACTTAGTAAAAGTAAATAATCAGCCATCAACGATGATGGAACATGGGACAAAAATCCATAGGGTGAGGTTCGGCCATGTAGTATGGCCGAACCCCACTAATGGTCAATTGATGGACTTAGTTGTTAACTTATAATGTAATTGGGCAAAATCAAATGGAGATGTATGTATGAAGGATTTAAAGGACCAAATTAAGATGGTGAGGTACGGCCATGTTGTATGGCCGAACCCCACTAAGGTGGCTTGATTATGAATATTGGTTATTAAGCAAAATTAGAAAAGGGTTAGTTTAATGGCACAATTGTAAATATAGAATGAAATGACCAAAGGATTTCAAAGATGGGCAAAAACCAAAGTGGTAAGGTTCGGCCATGTTGTATGGCTGAACCCTACCAAGGTACATTTGGAAGATTAAGTTATTTGGATGGTTTTGGATTAAATAAAAAAGGAGATCAAAATTTAAGTGGGTGAGGTTCTGCCATGTAGTATGGCCGAACCCCACAAAGTGGTTTTTGGGACTTAGACTTAGTTGGAAATTAAATGGACATATATTTGACTTGCAGTTATATAAACAAGGTAATGGGATTTCTTAAATGGTGTACAAGTAGTGAACGGCTTAAAAGAGCAGTCAATCTAAGTGAACATTGTGTAGGTTTCCTACCTTTTTGTAACCACACTTATGTTTGATGTTTTATCTTAATTTTGATGAAATATGTGCTAAGTTATTATGTTTCAAAGTGATTTTGTATGTTAAGATGTATTTACAAATGGCATGAACTCATGGACATCTCATGCATGGCATGGGGTGATAATTATGGAAACCGGAGGCCACACTCCATCGGGGCGTCCGAAAGACCACTGTGGGGTACCTTGGTGATGAGAATCTCATCAAGAGGAAACCGGAGGCCACACTCCATCGGGGCGTCCGAAAGACCACTGTGGGGTACCTTGACGATGAGAATCCTGTCAAGGGGAGGCTATGTATATCTGTGATGGGTGGGACTCATTACATGTGCATAACATACATGGCATTGTTTTATGAGATTTTGATGAACATGTATTATCATATTATTTGCGTGTTTTTATACTAACCTTGTGGTAGCCCTAATCAGAAACATCTACTGGGTGCGTTGATCTAACGCCCTATCTCTATCCTTAGTGGATGATGCACGAAAGGGGAAGAACGAGGATCATGAAGGAAACCAAGCATAGGAGCTTGGGCTTTTGAATGGACTTTAATTTATGGATTGATTTATGAACTTTTTATTTGGACAATGTAACTTGATAGTTAGATGATGTTGGCATGTAATAATTCAGTTAACTAGCTATGGTTTGGTATGTTTTGGATGGTTTGGAATGAATGTTTAGTCTAAGGTTATTTTAGTAATTTTGGAGAATATGATTATGTACTTTGCTATCTAAAAATATAAAATGGAGTAGTCTTAGGATCTATTATAACCCGCAGTTAGATTAAGATTAAGTTTATTCCGCAAGTCTTATTTGTACCATGTGTGGATCAGTTCTTATGGACTTAGATCATACGCACATGGGCTTGGCCAGTTAAGGGTCAGACTTTAGAAGTCCGAACTTAACTCGCTTCGTGACGTCCCGCCCCGATCACTTGTTTATTGTTATTTTTAAAAAATAAAAAATAAACTCTGATTATTAGAGTGAAAAGGACGGGGTGTTACAGTGAGGTCTTATCCAAGAAACCCTAAAGCTCTCATCTTATTCACTCTCTCCCTCTCACTCTTTGGCCGACCCTCTCCAAGACAAGAAAACACTTAGGGTTTTTCCATCTCATTCACTCTCTCCCTCTCACCAAAACCCCAGGGCCGACCTCTCTCCTTGAGACAAAAGAACTTAGAGTTTCCTCCGATTCTCTCCTCCTCTCCCTCTCTCAAACCTTCACCTAGGCCGAACCCTCTCTTAGGGTTTTCATCTTAAACCCTCTCCCTCTCAAACAACACTCTTTGGCCGAAGATCAAGGAGGAAGAAGAAAAGACTAAGGAAGGAGAAGAATGGAGGAGCAAGACGGAGTGAAAGAATGTAACGCCCGCCCCTTTTCACCAAAATCAGAGTATATATTTTTTTTTTTTTGAATAAAAAGTGATAAAGGGCGCAGGACGTCACGACGCGAGTTAAGTCCGAGTTTCTAAAGCCCGGGCCTTAACTGGCCAACCTTACGTGTGCGTGGAACTAAGTCCACAAAGAACGGTTCACACGTAGAAATACGCCTGCGGAATATTAAACTAAGATGCGAAAATTATAATAGAGACTATCCTATCAATTTTTAGATAGCAGGGAAGATATATTCATTTAATTACTAAAAGACCTCAAAATCACAGTGTCCAAAATAAAATCCAAAACATAGCAAGTAATCTAAATTATTACATTCCGACTGGCTAAGCTACTCAAATTACATTTCCAAAATAAATTTTAAATAAATTAAGTAGCTCGCTTCCCCAAGCTCCCACGCCTGGCTCCCGTCTCGTCCTTCGATTCCGCCATCTCCTGCGTCATCAGCTAAGGTGGAAGTAGGGCGTTAGACAACGCACCCAATAGGACTCCGAGTAGGACTAACACATGGATTAGTGATAACAAGCCTATCGGTAATAATATAATGAAAACCATAAAATGAATGCCATGCCATGGGTGTCTTATGTCATGAGTCCCACCCATCATCGTTACCATTGTACAATGTCTTTTTTTTCCAATCATATATAAATCCCCCTTGATGGAAAAACCTCATCAAGATATCCCCATGTTTGCTTCTCGGTCGCCCCGACGGAGCATGGACTCCGGTTATAGCACATCAGGCTATCCCCATGTTTGCTTCTCGGTCGGCCCCGACGGAGCATGGACTCCGTTATAGCACATCAGGCTATCCCCATGTTTGCTTCTCGGTCACCCCGATGGAGCATGGACTTCGGTTTCATTATTTTCCCGCCCATGCCATGCATGAGATGTAGATGCATTATGCTATATTATATATAAATCATAGCCTTAAGATAGAATTTATAACCTTAACATATAATTCATTGCCTTGCAATATGCCATATATTATATATAAATCATAGGCTAAAAACTCCTCATAAACATATCACATGATTACTAAAATAAATTAATAAAACATCCATACACACATAGTCCACGGCTTACAATAAGGTTGGAATCCTACCGAATACCGACTAATGTCCCTTTACGTTTCCGTCCGATAATCCGGTTACCCATACGTGCACCGCTTGCGATGTCCGGTACCTTATTACATATGAATAATCAGCCCATGTTTTTAACCATTTAAGTCCATTAATCATACCTTAGCGGGGTTAGGCCATACACCATGGCCGAACCTCACTAACTAGGTTTGTGGGTCCCATTTAATCCATTAATTATCTTAATTTTGTGAGTCTAAAAACTAGCACCCTAGGCTTTATTAATCACACACAAGGTTGTTACTTAGAGCCCCTAAGTCCATGATCATCTCCCATGGGGTTCGGCCATGTATCATGGCTGAACCCATGGTTCTTGAATTTGGCCATTATTTACGATTCTGCCACTCCTCTTCCATGGTTAAATTACCTCTTCTATCCATGCACACTTAAGTCCATAATTGATCATTAAACTTAGATCCCTTAGTACCTCATTTAATCATGCCATAAAATCATTAAAAATAGCCCTTTTTCTTAACTAAATCCTCATTAATTAAAACACCTACATAACCCCATACTTAGCCCATCAAATGGCTCATACATTGGGTCATGGGTTCGGTCATACACCATGGCCGAACCCATGATGTCTTTCTTCCCCATGTTTCTTGGATCCTTTGTCACACTTTGGATCTACTACAAATCTTCCCATGAGGGGTTTATATCATGCATTTAAACCACATTGAGTCCATTAACTTAACCACATTCTCTATTCATTTTCATGGTTCCAAAATACCCAAGTCCACCAAAATTTCTCCATGGGGTTCGGCCATACACCATGGCCGAACCCGTGGTCCATGGCTCACCTTTATTTGCAATATTTGAGGCCATGCATAATCACTAATTTTTTTCCTCCATGGTTTATCATTATTTCCACCCCTTTAAAACATTATAAACTATGCTTAAAAATCCATTTAAACCATCAACATTCTTAATCATTTTTCCCTCTTTTTACACCCTTTAAATTTACAAACACATCACGCTAGGGTTTGGCCATACACCATGGCCGAACCCATGGTTCATGGTTCATTATCCATGTAATAGCCCGAATTTCTAAATCAATATATATATGGCAATTATTTGTTTTAATAATGGAAAAATGGGAACTTTGATGTCATGAATATTAAATGGATCATAATTTGGACAAAGGCCCAAGTATGGTCCAATGGACCATGGATTTGATAGGATCCATCAAAAGGATCAATGATGGTCAAAGTGGGCCCGATAACCATGTGGGATCCAATGGATCATAATTGATCCAAGCTCTAGAGTAAATAGTAGAAAATAATTTAATTGAGCCATGGGCCAATGGTGACCCAATTAATTGGAATTGATCACCTAAGTTAATGAGGAAATAATCAAGATGACATAATCAAGTGGGGTCCACCCCACCTCATTAAGTGAGGTGACGGGTTGACTAAGATTTGGTGGGGCCAGCCACCATGGTTGACTTGGTCAACCATGGTGGATACATGAAAGATTTGAAGGGAATTAAATATGAATTAAATTATTAAATTAAATGGGCTAAGTTAAGAAAGAAATTAAATAATGGGGTGAGTCAAGATGGTTTCCCATCTTAATTGACTCACCAAACTCATTAGAATGAGTTATGACTCAAACTCATTCCAACCACCTCCACTAAAGGGGACAATGACCCTAAAATGGGGGCATGCAAGCCCATACCTCCCTCCATGCTTGGTTGGTGGAGGGAGTCAAACCAATCATCACACCCATCTCATCTCACTCTCTCCCTCTCTTCCTCTCCTCTCCAAACCGTCCTCTCTCTCTTCCAAAGAAAACACTAAAGAGAAAAGAAGAGAAAAGAATTTAGAAAGAAGGGAAGAAGGAACTAGGAGTTGGCCAATCACTCCTAAGACCCAAGACGTGTGATATTTTCCCATTCTCTCCTCCGTTTTTCCCTCTCAAAACTGCTACACCTTGGCCGAACCAAACCTTGGTGACCTTACCCTGATCAAACTCACCACTGGCCGAGTATCAAGAAGAAAGAAGAAGGAGAAAGGGAAAGAATAAGGAAGAAGAGGAGCAAGAGACAACCGGGAGAGCCACGGGTTGTAAGTATCTCTAAACAAGATACTAAGTTTCGAAATGGTTAAAAATGGAATATTTTATGAGAAATCGCGAAGGAAGGAAGTCCAAAACATGCAATGGAAAGGACTGACGAAACAGTCAGTCGACTGAATCAGAGATTCAGTCGACTGAACTGATAATGAACGAACCAGAAACGAAGTTCTGGGAGTTTCAGCCGATTGAACCAGGGATTCAGTCGACTGAACTGACAATGGACGAATCAGAAACGAGCTTCTGGGAGTTTCAGCCGACTGAACTAAAGTTTCAGTCGACTGAACTAATGGTGGCTGAAATCAGAAGGAGTTTCTGGGAGTTTCAGCTGACTGAATATGGGGTTTCAGCCGACTGAACACAAACGTCTCGGACAAGAAAAGGGTTCTGGAGGTTTCAGCCGACTGAATCTATGATTCAGTCCACTGAACTAATACTTGTTAAACACGTAAACGGATGGTTGATAGTTCAGCCGACTGAATGTGTATTTCAGTCGACTGAAAATAAAATGGCAAGACAAACAGGCGATCTGATTCAAAATCAGCCGACTGAATCTATGACTCAGTCGACTGAAAGTGTATGAACCATGTTTCAGCCAACTGAATGTATATTTCAGTCGACTGAAACTGAACTGTCAAGACAAACAGACGACCTGATTCGAAATCAGCCGACTGAATCTGTGATTCAGTCGACTGAACTCATAGTTCAGTCGACTGAATTGAAATGTACAGTTTTTGGAATATTTTCTAAGACACTACTAATCCTGTAAGACAAATGGAGATGATATAAAATTAAAGGGACTGATTTTAATGATCCTACGACATGATTGAAAAGTCATTAATGGATCCAAGTGTATAGATCAGTTATGGATTGAGTTATATACGTGTTGAAATCAATGGAAAAAAAGGCCAAGATAAGGGCTGATTATAATAATCTTATCGTATGGTTAAAGACCACTAATGAACATAGGCTTATGATCAGTTAGAGACTTAATCGTGGATAAGATAAAAACTAACTTGGGAAATGTATAATAAGGTATTGGCACATCGCAACGGTACGCGAACGGCGACCCAAATTATCGGACGAGAACGAAAAAGGACGTTATCAAGATTTGGTAGGATTCCTACCTTTTTGTAAGCCGTGGATTATGTGTATGTGATGCTTTCCGTATTTGATTTTGGAAATTACATGATTTATCATTACATGGATTTTATATGGTATGGATTATATTCTAAATGCTATGGACGGAACTTTTATATGCTATGGATTATATTCTTATCCTATGGATTTTATATTATGGATATGAAATGTATATATATATTACATAGCATAATGCACTTACATCTCATGCATGGCATGGGCAGAAAAATAAAAGAACCGGAGTCCATGCTCCGTCGGGGCGACCGAGAACAGACATGGGGATATTGATGTGGTATAACAGGAGTCCATGCTCCGTCGGGGCGACCGAGAACAGGCATGGGGATATTGACCTGGTAAAACCGGAGTCCATACTCCGTCGGGGCGACCGAGAATAGGCATGGGGACATTGATATGGTATCTGTAACGCCCGCCCCTTTTCACCGTAAAATCAGAGTGCATTTTTTTTTTAAATGAAAGTGACAAAGGGCGCAGACATCATGACGCGAGTTAAGTCCGAGCTTCTAAAGCCCGGCCCTTAACTGGCCAACCCTACGTGTGCGTGGCACGAAGTCCATGGAGAACAGTTCACACGTAGACAGCAACATCAAGGAATAATACAATTATATGCGGAACTAACAATAAGGACTATCCTACAAATTTGAGATCGCAGGGGAGATAACATCCATTTAAAATTACTACAATACCTCAAAATCATAATGTCCATAATATAATCCCAAAACATAGCAAGTAATCTAATTTATTACATTTCCGACAAGCTAAACTATTGCAAATTACATTATCTGAAATAAACATTAGTAACTATCTAGCACGGCTTTCCAAGCTACTTAGCTTGGCTCCCGTCTCTTCCTCCCGCTTCGCCACCTCCTGTGTCATCAGCTAGGGTAGAAGTAGGGCGTTAGACAACGCGCCCAGTAGGACTTCGAGTAGGGCTAGCACATGGATTAGTAATAACAGCATACAGATAATAACCCAATGCAAGCTGATAAACCATCATATAATGAAACTATAAAGTAAATGCCATGTCATGGGTGTCTATGTTATGCATCCCACCCATCATCCAAACCATATAATATCATATCCCTCTTGACGGCACGGCCTCATCAAAATATACACAATCCCAAATCATCCCCCTGGACGGCAAAACCTCGTCCAGATATAACCAATCACAAATCATCCCCCCTGGACGGTAAAACCTCGTCCTGATATAACCAATCACAAATCATCCCCCTTGATGGAAGAACCATCATCAAGGTATCATAATTACATACAACATCCCTGATAAATCAAATACATTAAAATACCTCCATGTCTGTTTATCGGTCGCCGCGACGGAGCATGGACTCCGGGTTCATTTCACCCTTCCCCTGTCATATCCCTCCCATGCCATGCATGAGATGTAGATGTCATATGCCATGTAATGAATAAAATAACAAACCATGACATTTAAAAATCCCATCAATAATACATATAACTTGATTATAAAAAAAAAAATCAAGAAAAGCCTCAATGATCACATCATAGCTTTAAAACCCATTTATAAACCAATCATATACTTACCAGAATAAATCAAATGAAAGCCCCTACATAATACATAATTCAAAACCAATCTTAACCAAACCATATAATTTTCAAAGTAATTCAAAGAAACCATCACTCCATCCATGGCTTACAAAAAGGTTAGAATCCTACTGATTACCGATTCGCATCCTTTTTCCGTATTCGTCCGACAATCCGGCTACCGACTCGCGTACCACTCGCGCTATCCGACACCTTATTAAATTACCAAATTAGTCCATATTGTCCCATTTCCAAGCCCATAAACCATATTTTAGTGGTTTCTTCATTTTAGCCAATAATTACCATTTGTGCCACTACCCCTTTACATAACCAATTACACATTCATTCATGCCTATTTAAGCCCAAAATTGATCCACAACCTAGGTCCATTAATGATCCCTAACCATGTTACAAGATCATTAAAAAAATCAACCCTTAACTTAGCCTCATTTCTATTGATTTAAACAAGTCATATTTCCAAATTTTAGCCCCTTAGCATTCTCATTTGTGAGACTAAAATGCATCAACCCCAAGCTTAGTTTAATCATTCACAAGGTCATCTTTATGCACCCATTTTCATGTCCAACTCACATGGGGTTCGGCCATGTACCATGGTCGAACCCGCGGTTCTTCAATGCGGCTAATAATTACCATTTTGCCATTCTCTCTTCCATGTTTAATCATTCACCCATCCATGTATATTTTAAGTCTAAATATATCCATAACTTAAATCCATTAAAGATTCACTAACCATGACCCAACATGAAACAAAATCAGCCACTAATTTGATCAAATTTCCATCATCTGATCACAAACATGGAACCAACCTTAGCTCATACAATGACCTACAAAATGGCTCATGGGTTCGGCCACATACCATGGCCGAACCCATGATGTCTTGTTCCCCATTTTGCTTGGATCTTTTAACACATTTTAGATCTATCACAAGTCTTCCCATGAGAGGGTTACATCATTCATTTTAAATCACCATTCCATTGCATTTTTCATCATACAACCATTTAAAACATTACTCCCATGCATTCATTAAAGCCCTAATTCATTAATCAAGAACCCACATTGCTTTCCATTCTTAAAACCCTAAGTAATTTAAACCAACCACCAATTCACCCACCATGGGGTTCGGCCATACTATATGGCCGAACCCTATGGCCCATGATTCTTATTTCCAAGTACCCAATTCCATGTTCAATTTAATCAATCACACAATGCACACAATATATTTCTCCAATTTCTTACCCTAACCCTAATTCACCCATTTGGGGTTTTCTCCAGCTTCCACCCTTCCATTTAATGCATCTAAATTCCATAGTATAAAATCACCTATCCACCATTAATTTCACAAAAATAATTTCCATTTCTTAAACCCTAAAATCCAAAATTCTTTTATTTAAGAAATACTCACTATCCGACGTCTCCTCCGATTTCCGCCGCTCCCGTCGATCTCCTTAGCCTCCTCTCTCCTTCCTCTTGATCTTTGATAGGTCAAGACTCTTGATTAATGGTGGCAATACCCAACCCTAGAATCAGCCATAGTAGGGTTTGTGTGTGAGAGAGAGAGAGAGAAAAATCATGAGAGGAGAGATGTTAAACCCTAACCTTAGAGTGATTTCCCTCCAATTTCCACTTCTTTCTTCTCTCCTTCTCTTCTCTTCTCCTTAACTCTCTTCCTCTCCTTCCTTAGAGCATGGGACGGCAATGGAGAATGGGAGGGATGGAGTTTGTGAAGAAAAGATGAGAATGAGATAACCAATAAGGCTTATCTCCATTTTTCACTTTAATTTAATGATCCCACCAACCTTAAGATATTTTATTTGCTTTATGGTGGTGGTTATCCAAACCACCACCCAAGCCCAACGTTTTTAACATTTTGAGGTGGGGTAGCTTGGTCTCCATTTGACCAATCTAACCCCATGTAGCCACCAACTTATTAATTTAAGTATTTAATTAATTTGATAATTAACTTAGGTTAATTCATTTTTATTTAACCTAATTCCCATTATTCCACCCATGGTTGACCAAGTCAACCATGGTGGCCTGCCCCACCAATCATTGGTCCACATGCCACCTCATTTGATGAGGTGGAGGTGGGTCCCAATTGGCCATGTCACTTAGGCCTAATTAATACTAACTTAGGTGATTAAAAATCAATTCAACCCACTTCCCTTATTGGATCACCATTGGGCCCATGGCCCAATTAAGTTCTCTCCTATCCATTTACCTTAGAGTTTGCATTATTTTGACCCATTAAGTCCCAAATGGGTATTGGGCCCAATTTGACTATCCTTGGCCTAATTTGACCATCATTGACCATTAAGATAAATTAAATCCAATACATAACCCATTGGGCCCTAGTTGGGCCTTTGTCCACATTTTGATCCATTTACTATCTATTCCATCCAATTTCCAATTTCCACCATAAAAGAATAAATAATAACACATATATATTACTTTACAACTTCCGGGCCATTACATCAACCATTATTGACCAATTAAATAAATTTCATCCAACCCATGGTCCATTGGACCATACTTGGGCCTTTGCCCAAATTTTGATTCACTTAACATTTATTCCACTAAAATTCTCAATTTCCATCATTAAAATAAATAATAACCACAGATATACTGATTCACAAATTTCGGGTCATTACAGTATCACCGGAGTCCATGCTCCGTCAGGGCGACCGAGAAGCAAACATGGGGACACCTTGACGAGGATTTGCCGTCAAGGGGGATAAGATACTTCATGATGATGTAGATGATGGGTGGGACACATGACATAGACACCCATGGCATGGCATTCATCATATGTTTTTATTATATTGCTATCAGTATGCTTGTTATTACTAATCCATGTGCTAGCCTTACTCGGAGTCCTACTGGGCGCGTTGACTAACGCCCTACTTCTACCCTAGCTGGTGATACAGGAGACGGAGGAAACAGTGGACGTGACGGGAGTCAAGCTTAGAAGCTTGGGAAAGCGGCTACTTTGTTTATCAAAGTTTTATTTTGGAAATGTTGTAACTCAAGTAGCATAGCTTGTTGAATTGTAATAATTTTGGATTTCTTACTATGGTCTGGATTAAACTCTATACGTTAACATTTGGGGCATAATCATGAACATGGGGGTATTTTGGTAATTTAACATTGTATCTTCCCTTCTATTTAAAACCGATAGGGTAGTATCTAATATAACGTTCCGCATGTAATTATGTTCCGCGAGCTTACCTCCTACGCGTGAACTGTACTCGTGGACTTTGTTCCGCGCACGCGTGGGGTTGGCCAGTTAAGGGCCGAGCTTTAGAAGCTCGGACTTAACTCGCGTCGTGACATCCGCGCCGTTGTCACTTTGATTTAATTAAAAAAAAAAATAGACTCTGAAATATGGTGAAAATGGGCGGGCGTTACAGTTGGTATCAGAGCAAAATCGGAAGAATGAATCTCTCGAAGTAAGATTAAGACGGTTGCATGTCTCACTGACAGCTAAGAATCCCAACTGACTGACTCTTCGGAGTCCGCCGTACGGGGGCCGAATTAATCTACTTCGATTGACTCAGACTGAAACATTCAATCTGAGCGTCACATATGACGTAAGAAAATGATAGTAAGGGAAGTACAATCATTATAACGTTGATGTAGTTATCAGACATAGGAAAATTTTCCCCAACTTCACAAAAATGGACAAACATAGTTATTTGGGAAGTTTTCCCCAAACCAAGTATGCAGATTTGGTAATTTTCCCCCAAATATGAGAGACAATACGTAATTCTTAGGAATTATCCCCTCAAAGACTAAGTATGAGTATATTGGTAATGTTTTCAAAGCTAAATATGAACGCACCAATGTTATGAAAGAACTAAGTTGATATTTCTTTTCAATGACTTAGGAAATGCCACCTAGAAGAAGAACTTGCAGAAATCGCCGGGTAGAAGAGGAGGTACCACCACCTCATCAAGAGGAAGTGCACCCACCGCATCAAGAGGAGGTGCCACCACCTCATCCAGCCGAGGGACAAAACAGTATATGTACCTCCCGAGTTAAGGGATGTGGTTCAAGCGGCAGTCGCTTCTGCTCTCCAACAACACTCAAGCGGAAATGCGACCGCCAACGACCCAAGTAAAAGGAAAATGGTCAAGGATTTCAACAACAGCACCCTCCCTACTTCAGGGGAACAGAAGGGGCTGTTGGAGCGGAACACTGGTTAAAAAGGATCACTCAGATCTTTAATCTGCTCCCAATTTCCAGTCCTACTAATAAAATTTTACTGGCCACTTCTCAACTGATTGAAGATGCCAGTAGTTGGTGGGAAGTGGTAGAAAAGCAACAAGCCCTGGTGCCAGAAGGGGAAAGAACCATCATGACATGGGAATGGTTCTCAGCCACCTTCCTAGAACAATACTTTCCGGAGGAAGAAAGAGAGAGCCAGACGGAAGCCTTCATCTCGTTGGTACAAGGTAGCATGACGGTAGCGCAATACCACAGAGAATTCCTTAAGCTGTCCGTCTATGCATTCTACATGGTGGATACTGAACACCGAAGGGCCCGTAAATTCGAACGTGGCCTTCGGCCAAGCCTCAAGACTAGAGTGACCATTTTCAAAGAGCCCACACTGGTAGGAGTGGTCAGCAGGGCCACCATAGCAGAGCAAGACTTGAATGAAATAATGCGGTTTGACAACCGCCGAGGGCAAGGTGGGCGTGGTACATTCCAACCCAACAAGAAATTCCGCCCGAACTCTAGCCGACCCTCACTCTCCACAGGCTCTATGGGGGCCTTTCGCCCCAATCAGCCCTCCTCATCAACATCAGTCACACAGGTTCCCGGAGGTGGGAACACATGTTACCAGTGTGGCCAACAGGGCCACTTCAAGAGGGATTGCCCACAGATCAACCGACCCTCTAACTCCAGGGGTGCCTTCCGCCCTCCATCCAGATCGACTCAGTCGCGGGGGGACCGAACATACAACCAGGTGGGACGGGCGCCAACCCCTACCGGATCTGGATGGCTCTTCACCATACCGATTCCAATAGCGGTGGATCGCTCGGTGATGCAAGGTATGGCTGTAATTGGTAGTTCCTATGCTGTTACATTATTTGACACTGGAGCTTCACATTCATTTATATCTGTTGCATTCATATCTGCCACGGGCACGTTAGTACAAAACTTGTCCACATCACTCACCGTTGTATCCCCTGTTGGAGACACATCATTGGGACTCATATGTACGGCATTGAACACTGAACTCGCGGGGTTCAGATTCGAGTCCAACTACTTAGTGATCGATGTGGCGGAATACGATGTTATATTTGCCATGGACTGGTTGACTACATATCAAGCTCACATTGATTGCCACCTTCGTAGGGTGATATTTTGGTCACCCGAGGGAAAGCGGTATGTAGTACACGCTGACAGGCAGGGCATCCCTAGAAGGCTGCAGGAAGAATTGAACCATCTTGCCTTGAACAGTCTCAGATTGGATAAGGCACCAATAACTGAACTTCCGGTGGTAGTAACAGAGTATGTCGAGGTATTTCCAACAGAGCTCCCTGGTTTATCACCTAAGAGGGAGATAGACTTTGAAGTCAAATTATATCCCGGCGCTGCTCCAGTATCACTACCCCATTATAGAATGGCACCAGCTGAGATGATCGAGTTGAAGAAGCAGATTGATGAACTGCTCAGACTGGGTTTTATTTGGAACAGCACATCCGCATGGGGAGCCCTGGTATTATTTGTGAAGAAGAAAGACGGTACTCTATGAATGTGTGTGGATTATAGAAAGTTGAATCAGTTGACTGTCAGGAATAAGTATCCCCTACCCCGGATTAACGATCTATTTGATCAGCTTAGGGGTTCCTCTCACTTTTCCAAGATTGATTTAATGTCCGGATATCATCAAATCCGGGTTAGAGAGGACATAGAGAAGACTGCTTTCAAGACTCGGTATGGCTTATATGAATATGTAGTCATGCCGTTTGGGCTTACTAATGCACCGGCGGTGTTCATGGATCTGATGAATAGAATATTCCGTCTTTACTTAGATCAGTTTGTGATCGTATTCATTGACGATATTTTGGTCTACTCCAAAAGTCAGAAGGAACATGCCGAACAAATGGAGATGATATTTTCTAAGACACTACTAATCCGGTAAGACAAATGGAGATGATATTAAATTAAAGGGACTGATTTTAATGATCTTACGACATGATTGATAAGTCATTAATGGATCCAGGTGTATAGATCAGTTATGGATTGAGTTATATACGTGTTGAAATCAATGGAAAAAGAGGCCAAGATAAGGGCTGATTATAGTAATCTTATCATGTGGTTAAAGACCACTAATGAACATAGGCTTATGATCAGTTAGAGACTTAATCGTGGATAAGATATAAACTAACTTGGGAAATGTATAATAAGGTATTGGCACATCGCAATGGTACGCGAACAGCGACCCAAATTATCGGACGAGAATGAAAAAGGACGTTATCAGGATTTGGTAGGATTCCTACCTTTTTGTAAGCCGTGGATTATGTCTATGTGATGCTTTCCGTATTTGATTTTGGAAATTACATGATTTATTATTACATGGATTTTATATGGTATGGATTATATTCTAAATGCTATGGACGGTACTTTTATATGCTATGGATTATATTCTTATCCTATGGATTTTATATTATGGATATGAAATGTATATATATATTACATAGCATAATGCACTTACATCTCATGCATGGCATGGGCAGAAAAATAAAAGAACCGGAGTCCATGCTCCGTCGGGGCGACCGAGAATAGACATGGGGATATTGATGTGGTATAACAGGAGTCCATGCTCCATCGGGGCAACCGAGAACAGGCATGGGGATATTGACCTGGTAAAACCGGAGTCCATGCTCCGTCGGGGCGACCGAGAACAGACATGGGGACATTGATATCGTATCACCGGAGTCCATGCTCCGTCAGGGCGACCGAGAAGCAAACATGGGGACACCTTGACGAGGATTTGCCGTCAAGGGGGATAAGATACTTCATGATGATGTAGATGATGGGTGGGACACATGACATAGACACCCATGGCATGGCATTCATCATATGTTTTTATTATATTGCTATTAGTATGCTTGTTATTACTAATCCATGTGCTAGCCCTACTCGGAGTCCTACTGGGCGCGTTGACTAACGCCCTACTTCTACCCTAGCTGGTGATACAGGAGACGGAGGAAACAGTGGACGTGATGGGAATCAAGCTTAGAAGCTTGGGAAAGCGGCTACTTTGTTTATCAAAGTTTTATTTTGGAAATGTTGTAACTCAAGTAGCATAGCTTGTTGAATTGTAATAATTTTGGATTTCTTACTATGGTCTGGATTAAACTCTATACGTTAACAATTGAGGCATAATCATGAACATGGGGGTATTTTGGTAATTTAATGTTGTATATTCCCTTCTATCTAAAACCGGTAGGGTAGTATCTAATATAATGTTCCGCATGTAATTATGTTCCGCGAGCTTACCTCCTACGCGTGAACCGTACTCGTGGACTTTGTTCCGCGCACGCGTGGGGTTGGCCAATTAAGGGCCGGGCTTTAGAAGCTCGGACTTAACTTGCGTCGTGATGTCCGCGCCGTTGTCACTTTGATTTAATTAAAAAAAAAAAATAGACTCTGAAATATGGTGAAAATGGGTGGGCGTTACAATCCATTCATGCTTTTTGAGGCCATAAACATCATTCACATCTCCCATGAATTTCCTCATTTAAAATCACTACATTTAATCATTAAAACCCTAAAAATCACAAATCATCCTTCCATGATTTTAAGCCTAAAAACCCCATTAAAATTCCTTAATTACCTACCATGGGGTTCGGCCATACTAGATGGCCGAACCCTATGGTCCATGGTTCTTTCTAAAATCATCACCTTTCCATGTTTACATAAAATTTTAATACATAATACCCTTAAAGCATCCTTTATTTATTTATTTTAACCTAATTTATCCACTTTGTCCATTTCTCACTTCATCTTTGGATGGATTTAAGATCCAAGGCCCATGATGTTTTGGCCACCATTAAATCTAAGAAATGGACCCAAATCTTAAACCTTAAGAAAATCTAACCTCTTGTTTAGAAATACTTACAGATCCGACGGCTCCTCCGACTTTTCTTTCTCCTCCTGGATTCCTTGGCCTCCTTTCTTCTTCTTCTCCTTTGTTGGTCGGCTAAGATGTGCTGGACCCAATGAAAAATTCCAATGCTTGGTCTGGCCAATGATGGAGGTAGATTGAGAGAGGGAGAGGAGGAGAGGATAAGGGAAATGCTTAAGTCTCATTGGTCTTGATCTTGGAGTGGTGGCTTATGCTTTGAGTTTCTTCCTTCTCTTCTTCTCTTCTTAGTTTTCTTCTTCTCTTCTCCTTGGTGTGGGACGGTTTTGGAGAGAACAAGAGAGGGAGAGAGTGAAAGAGTTAGATGGAAAAAGATGGAGAAATGAGATGAATCTATCCCATTTTGGTTGACCTACACTCCACTATTTAATTCCTCCCACCAACCAACATGGGCTAATGTGCTTAGTGGTGGTAGGTGGGATAAAACCACCACTTAAGCCAATGGTTTTGGCCTCTTAAGATGGAGTGGTTTGGTCTTCCATTTGACCATTTGACCAAACTTAATTAATGTAATTAATTAAATCCTTAACTTAGGTTAATTAATCCCCATTTAATCTCCTTTTAATCTACTTGATTCCTCTCCATTATTCCACCCATGGTTGATCAAGTCAACCATGGTGGGCGGCCCCACCAATCTTTGGTCCACACGCCACCTCACTTGGTGAGGTGGAGGTGGGTCCCATTCGGCCATGTCACCTAGGTTTAATAAATTCTAACTTAGGTGATTTAAATTTAATTAAATCCATTCCTCTTATTGGATCACCATTGGGCCCATGGTCCAATTAAATTCCCTCCTATCCATTTACCTTAGAGCTTAAATCCTCTTGGCCCATTGGGTCCCAAATGGGTATTGGGCCCAATTTGACCATCCTTGGCCCAATTAACTATCATTGACCATTTAAATGAGCCTTTGCCCCAAATTTTGATCCACTTAACATCTATTCCATCAAAATTCCCAATTTCCATTATTAAAATAAATAATAGCCACATATATATTGATTTAAAAATTCCGGGCTATTACAAAGAAAACGAAGGAGTTGGAAATCGGTATTTCTGATTTATTAATTAAAAGGAGGTTAAGGGAACATTCCATTTCGGATTGAAAATGGTTGGCCAAAATGCTAAAGGCCATGAATTTAAGATCCATTCAAGGAAAGACAAAATGAGGTTCGGCCATGTTGTATGGCCGAACCCCACCAATGCATTTTTGTGGACTTAAAACAATTTCAGCCCTAAGTTATGGCCGAAACACCTTGGGGATCTTAATCGGGCTAAGGACTATAACCATAGGTGGAAAATGAACATGGAATGATGGGGATCAAATGGGTCATCGTTTTGATCTATTTTATGTGTAATAAGGTAACGGGATTTCACAAACGGGCGTACGATCGGCTTGACGCGATCGGTGTGTGGTTTTTGGATGAAAACACAAGGACACGATATTTGGTCGTTGATAGGATTCCTACCTTATTGAAAACCATGGAATACGTATATGTGATATTTTTACTTCTATGTGCAACGAGTTATTTTGGTATCAAATGATATGATTTAATGATGGGATTTCATGCTATATGTGTAATATGAATAGCATGTTTTGCACTCATGTCTCATGCATGGCATGGGAGGGATCAATGAAGGGAGTCCACGCTCCATTCGGATATCCGATAAACACACGTGGGGAGGAATCCGTACTGATTTTGGGTTATGATGTTTGTAATAAAATGAGGAGTCCACGCTCCGTTCGGTGGGACCGATAAGGCATACGTGGGGGGTCATGACAATACCTTGATGTGGATTATCCATCAAGAGGAATACTATGTGATTGTGATATGGATGATGGGTGAGATACATGGCATATGACACCCATGGCATGGCATTGACTTGCATGGCTTTAATATTATATGTATCTAATGTGATTTTGATACTAACCCATGTGTTTGAGCCTACACGGAGTACCTACTAGGCGCGTTGTCTAACGCCCTACTTCTACCTTAGATGATGACACAGGAAATAGACGGAGCGAAGGACACGATCGGAGCCAAGCTTAGGAGCTTGGATAATCTAGTTTCATTTCATTTCAGTTTTTATTATGGACAATGTAATTTGAGTAGTTAGTATTTGGGACTGTAATAACTTAGACTATTTGCTATGGTTTGGATTTTAATTTTAGACATTTTAACTTAAGTTCATTATTATTAAGTGGACTTCCTTGCTATTTAAAATTGGATAGGATAGAACTCTATTATAATTCTGTATTATGTTTAATTCCGCATGCATAGCCTTAGTACATGTGAATTGTAACACTTCGGAATTTCATGTTATCAATATTTATGAAATTGGGGCATTTAATTTGTGAATTATTGGATATGGACCTTAGATGGGAAAAGAGTTGGGTCAATTACCCAGTTAAGGCCCAACGGATTGTGCATATGGTTGCAATTGGAATAATTGGGTAAGGTGTATTCAATTGGGTCAAGATTGGTAATTGGGTCAAAATTGTTAATTGGGTCAAAATGTCCAATTGGGACCCAATGGGTCGTGTTTGACTTGGTTGACCACCGAGTGAGTTGAGTTGATTTGAATTAAATTAAAGTGGTGAGTTGAATAAGTTGGATGGAGATGGTTGTACAATTCAAATTCAAACAAAGGGGACGGTTTTACATTTCAAATTTCAAATTCAAACGTTGGAGAGATGGAGGAGTAGTGGTGTGATTCAAATTCAAACAAAGATACACATTTTAAATTCAAACCAAGGATTACACGTTGGAGAGGTAGGAAGTTATGGTTTAATTTTCAAATTCAAACGTTGGAGAGATGGAGGAGTAGTGGTGTGTTTCAAATTCAAACAAAGATACACATTTCAAATTCAAACCAAGGATTACACGTTGGAGAGGTAGGAAGTTATGGTTTAATTTTCAAATTCAAACAAATGGGGAGTTTTGGTTTAATTTTCGATTTCAAATAAGGGTTACACGTTGAAGAGGTAGGAAGGTTTGGTTTATTTCAAAATTCAAATAAGGGTTACACGTTGGACAGGTGAGGAAGTTTGGTTTATTTCAAATTCAAACAATGGTTACACATGGAGAGATAACGGAGGGATTATAGTTACACATTTCAAATTCAAACTCTCTCTTGGCCGTTCACTCCTCAAGACCAAAGACAAGAGTTTCATCTCAAAGTTCTATCTGTAACGCCTCGCCCTCTCCGAGATTCAAAGTCTAATTTTTTTTTTAAATAATAATATAATAACACCTGAAGAGGACGGACGACGTCACGACGCGAGTTAAGTTCAGACTACCCAAGTCCGACCCTTAACTGGCCACTCATGTGTGCATGGACTAAACCATGAAAGACAATCCACACATGGAACTAAACAAGTCATGCGGAATAAAACTGGACTAACTGCGGAATTAAACTGAATAGATAGCAAGTACAAGTCTCCCAATAAATCTGTTTATACCAAGCATCCAATATCAAACCATAAACAAACCATAGCAAAGTTACTAGTTATTATGTCCATAAAATGTAATTCAAACGACAGTAAAATATAAGTTCATTCCAACACTGAAGCTCTTAAGTCCTGTTCCTCGACCTTCTCTTTCCTTTTTCCTTTTCCTGCATTATCCTCTAAGGATAGAATTAGGGCGTTAGATCAACGTGCTCAGTAGGTTTTCCGATCAAGGCTACCACATGGTTAGTATATAAAATATGCATACATCACAGTATATGATCAACAAAACATCTGAAATCAATGCTATGTATGAAAGTGCAAATGTAATGAGTCCCACCCATCACAAATATACATAGCTATCACTTGACGGGATTTTCACGTCAAGGTAATCTAGGGTACTCCACATTTCCTCTAAATAGAACTCTCATGTCAAGATAAGCCAGAGTACTCCACATTTCCTCTATATAGAACTCTCATGTCCAGGTAATCCAGAGTACTCCTCATTTCCTCTGGATAGGACTCTCATCATTAAGCCATTCCATAATCATCACCCCATGCTATGCATGAGATGTCCATGTATATATATGTCATTTGTAAATATATATCTCATCATTCAAAACCAATTTGAAACATAATAACAAGAACAACATATCTCATAAAAACATGATAAAACCAAATATAACTGTGGTTACAAGTAGGTAGGAAACCTACAGAAACTTCGCTTAAGTGTCCGTTCCTTTTTAAGCGTCACCCGATCACGACTCGTGCGCCGTTCAAGTTCCGTCACCTTGTCCATATAACAACAAGTTAATACTCAATATTCTTGATTTCTCATCAAGTCCAGATCCCATAAATCATCTTACGGGGTTCGACCATACCCATGGCCGAACCTCACCAACTTAGGATTTAATCTTCCTTTTCATTTGATCAACCCTTAAACACTTTACCCTTCAAACATATCTTGGTAGGGTTCGGCCATACAACATGGCCGAGCCATACCACTTTGATTTTGGACCCCTCTTTTCAAGTTGTTTGATCAATCCTTTCATATTACACTTTGACTTGTATTTACGGTTTTGCCATTGACCTAACCATATTTAATCTTGCTTAGAAAAACAAGATCCATAAAAACCACCTTAGTGGGGTTCGGCCATACAACTTGGCCGAACCTCACCATTTGATTTGTTCCTTCATTCACCATCTCCAATTACATTATAACTTAGCCTAAGTCCATCAAATAATCATTGATGGGGTTCGGCCATACTACATGGCCAAACCTCATCCTATGGATTTTTATCCCATATTCCATGATCTACAATGATTGATTATTTACTTACACTAAGTCCATAAATAATCATATCATCATCATATTTTCAACCATGATCTTATCCTAATTAATCCATAAAAATAGTCCATTAAATTCCATAACCAAGAAACCTTACATCCATATAAAATGGCCCATGGGGTTCGGCCATACACATGGCCGAACCTAATGGTTCCCTTGGTTCAATGATTCCCTCATATGTACATAACTTATGCTCAATACTTTTAGCCATGATAACCACATGGTTCAGCCATACATTGGCCGACCCAATATATACACTTTATCTCTATTTTTAAACACCTTAACCCTTCCTCAACTTGTGTGGTTTTTATCTCTCAAAACCATCAAAATCACCATAAGCTTGACAACTCCTTTCATGGGGTTCGGCCATCTCCAATGGTCGAACCCTATGGCCCATGTTTTGAACCTCTTTAACATATAATTTGAGTCTTATTAAAACACATAAAATCTCTATAATTTTGCATGGTTTTTAGCCTTCAAAAACCATCAAAATACCTAAATAATTTCATGGGGTTCGGCCATCCAAAGTGGCCGAACCCAATGATACATTTTTACCATTTTAAACAACCTTTATCCAAGGTTTAATTTCTTGATGCATTCGGCCATTCCATGGCCCAAAACATGCTCCCTTTTTACCAATTTAATTAAACTAAATTCCATGGAGTACTTACCAATTTCCTTTGCCTTTCCTCTTGCCTTTGATCTTTGTTTCCTTCCCTCTTGTTTCTTTCCTTCTTCCTTAGTCTCTAGCCGAATATGTTCTTGATCAATGGTGAAAACACCAATAGCTGGTTCGGCTAAGGAGGTGTGTTCTTGAGAGACGAAGAGAGATGAGAATTCTAAGGTTTTTGGCAATGTAAATTCGGCCAAGTGATGGTGTTTTGTTTTTGTTAAACAACCCCATATCCTCTCATTAATCCTCATCAATCCTTGATCAAACCAAGGGGACATTTGGTGCCAACCAAGGCACCCCTTGACACTCCCAACGTTGGATCCTTGGGTTTCGATATGAGATGGAAAACCTCCCAATTCCCATGAGATTTTTATCTCATTCCATTGGTTTCCATGCACCAAACATTAATTCCAACCCACCAATGTGTGGGACTTGTTTTCTTGGTGATGTTTGAGATGAAGGCACTCTTCACCTCCCATTTGACTCATTGAAATAAGGTCCCTTTGGTTTCCATTTTGACTCACCCAATTCATTAGCTCAATTCACCACATTGAATGCCATTCATTTAATGCACTTGAGTCAACTCAACCATTTAATTCAAACCAACTCACTTCAGTCCCAACTCAACCTGATTTAACTCATATTTGAGCTCACTTGAGGGTCCACACGGTCAACCATGGTCCACATGGTCAACTCGACCCATTGGGTCCCCATTTAGTCCATGGATCCAATTTGATGCCATGACCCATTTATGGGTGGTTTAGCCCTTTGAATGTGGTTTTACACATTTGTATCAAGCCTACCCATTTATCATACATTTCATTTCCAATCAATTCAGCTTAACCATAATAAATTTGAGCTTAGCCAATGGTCAAATAAGTCCACCATGACCCATTGGGTCCCAACTGGGTCCTTTGACCCAATTAACCATTTTGACCCAATTTGAGGTACATTACCCATTTATTAAACTTGATCCTTATAATATGTTCATAGTGTCTTGATTTGAACAATGGGCCTGTAACGCCCGCCCCTTTTCACCGTAAAATCAGAGTACATTTTTTTTTTTTTTTAAATGAAAGTGACAAAGGGCGCGGACATCACGACGCGAGTTAAGTCCGAGCTTCTAAAGCCCGGACCTTAACTGGCCAACCCTACGTGTGCGTGGCACGAAATCCATGGAGAACAGTTCACACGTAGACAGCAACATTAAGGAATAATACAACTATATGCGGAACTAACAATAAGGACTATCCTACAAATTTGAGATCGCAGGGAAGATAACATCCATTTAAAATTACTACAATACCTCAAAATCATAATGTCCATAATATAATCCCAAAACATAGCAAGTAATCTAATTTATTACATTTCCGACAAGCTAAACTATTGCAAATTACATTATCCGAAATAAACATTAGTAACTATCTAGTACACCTTTCCAAGCTCCTTAGCTTGGCTCCCGTCTCTTCCTCCCGCTTCGCCACCTCCTGTGTCATCAGCTAGGGTAGAAGTAGGGCGTTGACAACGCGCCCAGTAGGACTCCGAGTAGGGCTAGCACATGGATTAATAATAACAGCATACAGATAATAACCCAATGCAAGCTGATAAACCATCATATAATGAAAGTATAAAGTAAATGCCATGTCATGGGTGTCTATGTTATGCATCCCACCCATCATCCAAACCATATAATATCATATCCCTGTTGACGGCACGGCCTCATCAAAATATACACAATCCCCAATCATCCCCCTGGACGGCAAAACCTCGTCCAGATATAACCAATCACAAATCATCCCCCTGGACGGCAAAACCTCGTCCTGATATAACCAATCACAAATCATCCCCCCTTGATGGAAGAACCATCATCAAGGTATCATAATTACATACAACATCCCTGATAAATCAAATACATTAAAATACCTCCATGTCTGTTTATCAGTCGCCCCGACGGAGCACGGACTCCGGGTTCATTTCATCCTTCCCCTGTCATATTCCTCCCATGCCATGCATGAGATGTAGATGTCATATGCCATGTAATGAATAAAATAACAAACCATGACATTTAAAAATTCCATCAATAATACATATAACTTGATTATAAAAGAAAATCAAGAAAAGCCTCAATGATCACATCATAGCTTTAAAACCATTTATAAACCAATCATATACTTACCAGAATAAATCAAATGAAAGCCCCTAGATAATACACAATTCAAAACCAATCTTAACCAAACCATATAATTTTCAAAGTAATTCAAAGAAACCATCACTCCATCCATGGCTTACAAAAAGGTTAGAATCCTACCGATTACTGATTCGCGTCCTTTTTCCGTATTCGTCCGACAATCCGGCTACCGACTCGCGTACCACTCGCGCTATCCGACACCTTATTAAATTACCAAATTAGTCCATAATGTCCCATTTCCAAGCCCATAAACCATATTTTAGTGGTTTCTTCATTTTAGCCAATAATTACCATTTGTGCCACTACCCCTTTACATAACCAATTACACATTCATTCATGCCTATTTAAGCCCAAAATTGATCCACAACCTAAGTCCATTAATGATCCCTAACCATGTTACAAGATCATTAAAAAAACCAACCCTTAACTTAGCCTCATTTCTATTGATTTAAACACATCATATTTCCAAATTTTAGCCCCTTAGCATTCTCATTTGTGAGACTAAAATGCATCAACCCCAAGCTTAGTTTAATCATTCACAAGGTCATCTTTATGCACCCATTTTCATGTCCAACTCACATGGGGTTCGGCCATGTACCATGGCCGAACCCGCGGTTCTTCAATGTGGCTAATAATTACCATTTTGCCATTCTCTCTTCCATGTTTAATCATTCACCCATCCATGTATATTTTAAGTCTAAATTTATCCATAACTTAAATCCATTAAAGATTCACTAACCATGACCCAACATGAAACAAAATCAGCCACCTAATTTGATCAAATTTCCATCATCTGATCACAAACATGGAACCAACCTTAGCTCATACAATGACCTACAAAATGGCTCATGGGTTCGGCCACATACCATGGCCGAACCCATGATGTCTTGTTCCCCATTTTGGTTGGATCTTTTAACACATTTTAGATCTATCACAAGTCTTCCCATGAGAGGTTTACATCATGCATTTTAAATCACCATTCCATTGCATTTTTCATCATACAACCATTTAAAACATTACTCCCATGCATTCATTAAAGCCCTAATTCATTAATCAAGAACCCACATTGCTTTCCATTCTTAAAACCCTAAGTAATTTAAACCAACCACCAATTCACCCACCATGGGGTTCGGCCATACTATATGGCCGAACCCTATGGCCCATGATTCTTATTTCCAAGTACCCAATTCCATGTTCAATTTAATCAATCACACAATGCACACAATATATTTCTCCAATTTCTTACCCTAACCCTAATTCACCCATTTGGGGTTTTCTCCATCTTCCACCCTTCCATTTAATGCATCTAAATTCCATAGTATAAAATCACCTATCCACCATTAATTTCACAAAAATAATTTCCATTTCTTAAACCCTAAAATCCAAAATTCTTTTATTTAAGAAATACTCACTATCCGACGTCTCCTCCGATTTCCGCCGCTCCCGTCGATCTCCTTAGCCTCCTCTCTCCTTCCTCTTGATCTTTGATAGGTCAAGACTCTTGATTAATGGTGGCAACACCCAACCCTAGAATCAGCCATAGTAGGGTTTGTGTGTGAGAGAGAGAGAGAGAAAAATCATGAGAGGAGAGATGTTAAACCCTAACCTTAGAGTGATTTCCCTCCAATTTCCACTTCTTTCTTCTCTCCTTCTCTTCTCTTCTCCTTAACTCTCTTCCTCTCCTTCCTTAGAGCATGGGACGGCAATGGAGAATGGGAGGGATGGAGTTTGTGAAGAAAAGATGAGAATGAGATAACCAATAAGACTTATCCCATTTTTCACTTTAATTTAATGATCCCACCAACCTTAAGATATTTTATTTGCTTTATGGTGGTGGTTATCCAAACCACCACCCAAGCCCAACGTTTTTAACATTTTGAGGTGGGGTAGCTTGGTCTCCATTTGACCAATCTAACCCCATGTAGCCACCAACTTATTAATTTAAGTATTTAATTAATTTGATAATTAACTTAGGTTAATTCATTTTTATTTAACCTAATTCCCATTATTCCACCCATGGTTGACCAAGTCAACCATGGTGGCCGGCCCCACCAATCATTGGTCCACATGCCACCTCATTTGATGAGGTGGAGGTGGGTCCCAATTGGCCATGTCACTTAGGCCTAATTAATACTAACTTAGGTGATTAAAAATCAATTCAACCCACTTCCCTTATTGGATCACCATTGGGCCCATGGCCCAATTAAGTTCTCTCCTATCCATTTACCTTAGAGTTTGCATTATTTTGACCCATTAAGTCCCAAATGGGTATTGGGCCCAATTTGACTATCCTTGGCCGAATTTGACCATCATTGACCATTAAGATAAATTAAATCCAATACATAACCCATTGGGCCCTAGTTGGGCCTTTGTCCACATTTTGATCCATTTACTATCTATTCCATCCAATTTCCAATTTCCACCATAAAAGAATAAATAATAACACATATATATTACTTTACAACTTCCGGGCTATTACATAAACCATTATTGACCAATTAAATGAATTTCATCCAACCCATGGTCCATTGGACCATACTTGGGCCTTTGCCCAAATTTTGATTCACTTAACATTTATTCCACTAAAATTCTCAATTTACATCATTAAAATAAATAATAACCACAGATATACTGATTCACAAATTCCGGGTCATTACAGGGCCCCACCATTTTCTCATTTGCAATCACATATAATAATTTACCAATCCAGTGGCATTTTCGTAAATATTCATATCATTGAGAAATTGGGGTGTCACACTATCCCTCTTACTCAAAGCAGATCCTCTCTCAAACCCACATAATTTGACCGAACTCTATCTCTCTCTCAAGCTCTCACACTCGGCCAAAAGATCAAGAAGAAGGAGGAAAATGCTAAGGAAAGAAAGGATTGAAAGAACAAGTCGGAGTGAAGGAAAGCCGGAGGAGTCGCGGAACTGGTAGGTATTTTGATTTAAATTTGGTTTAAAGTAAGGAACCATAGGGTTCAGCCATGGTGCATGGCCGAACCCCATAGAAGAAAAATTAAGGGAAGCATATGGTATTTCAATGGAAAGGATGAACCATAGGGTTCGGCCATGTTGTATGGCCGAACCCCATGGGGAAAATATGTATGGACTTAGGGTTTTTAGATGTTGAATTTAAGTGGTTTGTTTTAATAATTTTAATGGGTTTCAAAACATGAAAATAATAAAGATGTTAAAGGGTTTAAATGGAAGGTTGTTGGTGAAGAACCTAGACCATGGGTTCGGCCAAGGGGTATGGCTGAACCCCATAAAGAATTATGGAATTATATTCATATAGTTAGATCATGGAAATGATGGCAAAGTTGTAAATATAGGCCAAAATGAAAGATCATGGGTTCAGCCATGGTGTATGGCCGAACCCCATGAGGTCTTTTTATGGACTTAAGTTGTTAACAACGTTAAACAATTGTGGTATTGGTGATTACCTAAGGAAAGAAGTGATGGCCAAAGGGATGAAACTGAAGGACCATGGGTTCGGCCATGGTATATGCCCGAACCCCATGGATAGTATTTTTGAATCTAAGTTGGCATGAAGGTTGTAAATGGTGAATGAATTATGTATGGATCACTCTTGGACTTGGGGTAGTAAATGATGAAGCAATTTTATGCATACTATGTCTATGTATATTTTAAATGAATGGAGGATTAATTGGAGGAGGCAATTATAGACTTATGTTATGGACCTAAGATGGTGAACCATATAAAGGAGAAGTTAGAAATGAAACATCAAGGGTTCGGCCATGGTGTATGGCCGAACCCCATGAACTTGTTAATGGGTCATTTGTGGGTCTTTGTATAATTTAAATGAATGGTTTACCAAACCAAGGGATGAAGGGAATCATTAGGGCTTTATTTTATGATTTATGAATCAATCATGAATCCATGTTATGGATCAGTTTTGGACCTAAACATAAGGTGATGGAAACCATGGCAATATTGTAAATAAGTAAAATTAATGGACCATGGGTTCGGTCATGGTGTATGGCTGAACCCCATGGGGAATGTTTGGTGGACCTAGGGTTTATGTATGTTAGGTTAATGAATTAAAAACATTATGATCTTGGACTTAAGTTAAAGGATCAAAAAAAGGAACCGCAAAAACTAAGTGGGTGAGGTTCGGCCATAGTGTATGGCCGAACCCCACTAAGGCATATACTATGGACTTAGACATGGTTGGAACATTAGTTGACTTGTTGATATGTAACAAGGTGAAGGGACCTCATAAACGGTGCGCGATCGTGAGCGGTTACCAGTTTAAGAAGCAAGGACACGTTAGTGGTCTTTGGTAGGATTCTATTTTTTTGAAACATGGTTTATGTATGATGGTTTTTATCTTATTTTGATGAATTAATATTGTAAAAGACATGTTTCAAATGTGGGTTTTAATGCTATGTTTATAATATAAAGTAGCATGTGTTTCATTAGCATCTCATGCATGGCATGGGGTGAAGGATATGTAACCAGAGGGACCACAATCCGTCGGGGAGTCCGAAAAACCTATGTGGGGTACCTTGATGTGCATTTTCCATCAAGAAGAAACCGGAGGGGCCACACTCCGTCGGGACGTCGGAAAAACCTATGTGGGATACCTTGATGTGCATTTCCATCAAGAAGAAACCGGAGGGGCCACACTCCGTCGAGGAGTCCGAAAGACCTATGTGGGGGTACTTATATGTACTTGTGATGGGTGAGACTCATTGCATTTGACATCATGACATGGCGTTGTTTATATGACTTTTGACATTATGATATTATCTATGACTTGTACTAACCATGTGTAGACCCTAATGGGATACCTACTGGGCGCATTGTTCTAACGCCCTACTTCTACCCTAGTGGGTGATATAGGAAAGGAAAGGGACGATGATCGTGATCGGAGCCAAGCATAGGAGCTTGGATATGTGATTTTATTTATGTTACTCATGGACATGTAATTTGAGTAGCTAGACTTCGAGCATATAATAATTTAGATATTTGCTATGGTTTGTGAATGGTTACTTTGGTTATTTAAGTTAAGTTAATCATTTATAATTGACGGAATACTTTGCTATCTAAAATGGAATAGATTTAGGTCTATTATAATCCGCACTTTATGATATAATCAACATGTTTATATTATTATGTGTGAACAGTTTTCATGGACTTAGTCCATGCACACATAGGGTTGGCCAATTAAGGGTCGGACTTTAGACGTCCGGACTTAGCTCCCATTGTGACGTCCCGCTCTTTATCTCACTTTGTATTTAAAAAAAAAAAATTAGACTCTGATTTTCGGAGAGCATAGAGAGTGAAAAAGGGCGGGGCGTTACAGTTGGTATCAGAGCGAAACGGGAAGATTGAATCTTTCGAAGTAAGATTAAGATGGTTTCATGTCTCACTGACAGATAAGAATCCCAACTGGCCGACTCTTCGGAGTCCTCTGCACGGGAGCCGGATTAATTTACTTCGTTAGACTCTGACTGAACAATCAATCTGAGAACAACAATGAAGGATAGCAAAGGAAGTACAGTCAAAATAAATGGATTTATCAAACATAGCAAATTAGGAGATACTTCCCTGATATCCCAAATGGGGAAAACGAATACTTGATACTTAGGAAGCTTCCCCAAAAACAAAGAAATACAAAGAGTGCTTATTTGGCAAATTCCCAAGGACAAGAAACACAGGATGTTTATTTGGCAATTTTCCCCAAACAAGAGACATTATGAGATACATAGGGAAATTCCCCAAAACAAAGACTAGTTTGATTAGAACTGTTGTTGGCATTGACATACTTCGGTTGTTGTGATACAGATATGTCGAGCAGCAAAGAGTATACAGAGTTGTGGGACAGAGGGACCCCTAGCTGTCCGATAGATCTGGTTTCTTCTTTCGACGATTCCAGCGTGACAAACTTCATCAAGGAAGTTGTAAACAGTCAGGACGTGGAAGTAGAATCGCCCGAGTACAATGTTGGGGTTACTCCAGCCTTTGTACCCGAAGAAGATGAGGAAGATGTCCCAAATTTAGAAGAATCCGTCGGGGAGATAGGCTCGCCCGAGTATACTCCGGCTACTCCGACTTCGGATGAGTTGACAGATTATATGTACGAATTATACAATCAGGAGGGGCACAACTGTACTTATTGCCCCCACCCTATCGAGGTTATTTGCCCTATTTGTGGACTTAACGGGCACGGGAAGGAGGGGACTAACTGTCCTTATAGTGGGGGACCAGGAATAATACCCTGTCTAACTTGTGGAGTATTGGGGCACACATCAACGACATGCCCTAACAACTTCTTCAATTTTGGTGATGATGCAGGGTCTTCTATGGAAGATTAGGCTAAGAAGTGGAAAGAGAATGTCGGGGAAATGGGAGATCTTATAAGGGTTGTGGGTACGTTTTGAAGGGTTTGTTCTAACCCTACCAACCCTTGTATTGTGACAGAAGTTTGAATAAATTTCAATAAAGTATGGAAACTTAAGAGTTTATAAAGTCTTTGGCACTGAGATGTAGGTGACAAGGTCACTTGATTATGTTGAGACGTGGTATGGATGCGTCCCTCACGTGATATTGATGAGATAAGAATATAGATTCCATGAGTATAGCCTAGAGTAGCTGTAAGACTGTGGGAATCTCGATATGAATTTCGGAGAATTGGTTCCGTAGGGTTACCGTTGAGGAGTGGGTCCCTCGCATACTACACACTGGAGGGCGCTCTCAAGGCTATTTTGCACACTTGATGTGCGTGGATGCGTAGAGCTAGGTACTGTTTTACCTCGTGTGGGTCGTGCTATCTTCGTCAGACGCGGTTCGACCACCTTAGAGCTTCACTGAATCACCCTTGGGGTGAAGGGATCCAGGGCGGGGTAGACTTGATCACGTTGGACGTGGGTCTTCCGTTTAGTAAGTCATGGGCCCTAAGTCTTGCTAGGGGTTAGGGTATATTATGATTTGATATTTTTGCTACAGTCACGTAGTGATGCATTCGAGTGTTGTTCCTATGGATAGAATTGTAACGCCCGCCCCTTTTTCACTCGCTTTTCGAAAATCAGTCTTTTTTTTTTTTTTTTGAAATGGAGAGTGAGAGAGGGCACGGACGTCTCGACGCGAGTTAAGTCCGAGCTTCTAAAGCCCGACCCTTAACTGGCCAACCCCACGCGTGCACGGAACTAAGTCCACGGGAACGGTTCACGCGTAGAAAGTAAGCTCGCGGAAACTAACTGAATGTGGAACATGATAATAAAGTCTATCCTACCGGTTTTTAGATAGAAGGGAAGATACAACATTAAATTACCAAAATACCCCATATGTTCACATTTATGCCTCAAAACGTTATTGTCCATAATGCAGTCCAAACCATAGCAAGAAATACAAATTATACAGTCCGACGAGCTAAGCTACTTTAAATTACATCTCCAAAATGAAACTTAAATAAAGATAGATATCCGCTTCCCAAGCTCCTAAGCTTGGCTCCCGGCGTGTCCACCGTTTCCGCCATCTCCTGCGTCATCAGCTATGGTAGAAGTAGGGCGTTAGTCAACGCGCCCAGTAGGACTCCGAGTAGGGCTAGCACATAGGTTAGTGATAACATGCATACCGACAATAATATAATAAACATATGATGAATGCCATGCCATGGGTGCCTATGTCATGTGTCCCACCCATCCACCGTATCATCATAAAATATCGTATCCCCCTTGACGGTAAAGCCTCGTCAAGGTGTCCCCATGTTTGCTTCTTGGTCGCCCCGACGGAGCATGGACTCCGGTTTCATTATTTTCCCGCCCATGCCATGCATGAGATGTAAGTGCATTATGCTATGTAATATACATATATATCTCATAAACTTAATATATCATACATAGCCATATAATGCATAACATTAAAATATAAACCATAGTATGAATATATAATCCATAAATAAAAAACCCATCATAATACAAATCGCATAATTATCAAAATAGATTAAAATAACCATCACATATCCACGACTTACAAAGAGGTAGGAATCCTACCGAATACCGCTTAGCGTCCCGTTACGTTTCCGTTCGATAATCCGATCGCCGATCGCGTACCTTTTTACGACGTCCCGATACCTTATTACATGTAACACCCCAATTTCTCAATGAAGTGGAAAATTACGAAAATGCCCCTGAGTTATTAAATTAATTATTTTTTGATGATAAGTAAGGAAATAGTGGGGCCCATTGCTCAAATTAAAATCATATGAGCACATTATGAATGTTAAGTTTGATTGGTTGGGTAATTTACATCAATTGGGTCAAAAATGACTAAATGGGTCAAAAGGCTCAAATGGGACCCATCGGGTCTCACTGAATTATTTGACCGTTTTGTGAACCTAAATTAAATGGGGTTAGGCTTATTTGATTGGAAATCAAGTGGAGGAAAAATGGGTAGGCCTGACCCATATGTAAAAACCAGGTACAAATGACCAAAATACCCCTAATTGGGTCATGGAGTCAAAAACGGGTCAAGGAGCTAAAAGTAGACCCAACGGGTCGAGTTGACTATGGTTGACCGTGTGGACCCTCAAGAGAGCTAAAATATGAGTTAAATCAGTTGAATGGGACTGAAGTGAGTTGGAATTAAATCAAGTAGTGAGTCAACACTTGTGCATTAAATGAAATGCATAAAGTATGTGAGTTGGATGAGTTGAGATGGAAATCTAAATAGCCTTGAGTTCAAGTGAGTTAAAAGGGAAATTGAAGGGCCTGTAAAATCAGTGAGTTGAGTGGAAATTTGAAGAGGTTGGCTGGTCTCAAACCAACCAAAACAAGTCCCACACGTTGGGGACTTGTTTTGGTGATTTCCATAATGTATTTTAAATGAGAATACATGGGATTGAGATGAGATGAATGGTAAACTGAATGGCTGCATGGGTAGGTACCAAGGGGTGCCTTGGATGGCACCCAATGCTCATCAATTTTGTTAAGAAGTTATGAGGGAATTGAGAGGTCATGGTGGCTGAAATACAAAAGCAATGAACCCCATGTTTAGCCGATTTTTGTCAATGCAAACCCAAGTTTTTCCCATCTCTTTCTCCCTCTCTCCAATTCGTGTTCTTCGCTGGAACAGCAGAGGTTTTTGGCACCAATTATTCAAGCTTAAACCAGCAAGGAATTAAAGAAGAAAGGAAGAAATAAAAAATAGGAAGCAAGGATCAAAAGTCAAGAAGAAAGGCTTGGAAAATTGGTAAGTATTTCCATTGAGTGTTGTTGAAAAATATGGAACAAATGGGGTGTGTATTGGGCCATGGTCATGGCCGAATACACCAATGTTTAACCTTGATTAATGGAGGTTTAGAAATGGTAAAGATGACCATTGGGTTCGGCCACCATGAAGGGCCGAACCCCATGTAAAAGATTGCTTGGTTTTCATGTTTTGGAAACACGAAAACCATGGGTTTTATGAACTGTTTTTGGGTTGATTTAAGATTCAAATGCATGTCTTAGAAAGGTTTAAAACATGGATTCGGATGTCAGAAAAGGCTGAAGTTTATGTGGTCTAAATTAGTGGATTAAAATTGGAAAAAAAAATGGATCATGGGGATCGGCCATCTTGGATGGCCGAATCCCATGAAGTTGTGTTGGTTTTTGGATGGTTTCTTTGAAAGGTGAAACCTGATAATAATATACTGTTTATTACATGATTATTGGAGGTTTAAAAAATACTAAACATAACCATTGGGTTCGGCCACCATGGAGGGCCGAACCCCATGTAAAAGAGTGTTGGTTTTCATATTGGGAAACATGGAAACCATAGACTTTTATGGACTGTTTTTGGATGGTTTTTGAAAGGTAAAACCCAATAATATTATGCTGATTCTTACATAATTTAATGGACATGTGATGTAAGTTACAAATGGTCCAAAACATGGGCATAGGGTTCGGCCACATTGGATGGCCGAACCTCATAAAAATGTTTGATAAGTTGGTATGGTTTTGGAGAAATAAAATCATACCAAATGGTGGGGATTTTTATGTGATAAGGTTACTGATTTTGGTTGGCCATGGGATGGCTGAACCATGTAGTTAACATGGTTAAAGAATAGAACTTAACTTGTGAACAAATGATGGATCATTGAGTAGGAGAAACATAGGGTTCGGCCATATGAATGGCCGAACCCCATAGATTGTTTTATTGGATTAAGTAAACACATGATTTATCTTTGGATTTAGTGATAAGTAAGTAACCAGCCACTATATATGATGAAAGAAGAGACAAAATCAGTATGGTGAGGTTCGGCCATGTAGTATGGCCGAAACCCACTAGTGGTCATTCAGTAGACCTAGTGGCTAACTTGTAACTTGATTGGTTAAAAATCAAATTGAAGATTGATGTATGAAAGGTGTAAAGGATCAAGAATAAAGTGGTGAGGTTCGACCATGTTGTATGGACGAACCCCACTAAGGTAGATTACTTTTATGATTTTTGTTTATGAGCAAGATTAGACATTGGTTAGACCAATGGCAAATCTGTGAATACAAGTCAAATGAAGGGATTGATCAAAGGACTTACAAGATGTTTTTGGCCTTATATGTGAATGGACACTTAAGTGACAATATGATTTACTGATTATTGTATCACAAGGTGACGAGAGTTGAACGACGTGCGAGTCGTGACCAGGTGAAGCTCAAAGAGGAACGGACACTTAAGCAAAATTTAAGTAGGTTTCCTACCTACTTGTAACCACAGTTTTACCCCAGTTTTCTTATGAGACTCTTGTTTTATTATATGTGTTTCAAATAATATATTATGCATTAACAAATGGCATACAGGCATTGGCATCTCATGCATAGACATGGGATTATGAATGAGGTTCTACAGTGTTTCAAGTTATGATTTACGTCCTCCTTCGGCGGTGCAAGTCACGCTAGGAAGAGTAACATGATGATCATAGTCACAATGGTCTCCTTAGGCGATGAGAGTCCCGCCAGGAGGACTCATACGTGATATGAATCAGTCAGTGATGAAGTGATGAAAGTGTGTTGTAATTTACCTTGTCGGTGCAAGGCACATCAAGTGATGGCTATGAATGTACATGATGGGGGAGGCTCATTGCATGTGCATATTTCATAGCATTGTTTTACCTGTTTTTACTAATCATGTACTATGATATATATGCATGTTTTATATGCTAACAAGTGGTAGCCCTAATTCGGGAACCTACTGGGCGCGTTGATCTAACGCCCTAATTCTATCCTCAGAGGAGTATGCAGGTACAAGCAAAGGGAAAGAAAAGGTCGTTGACCAGGAGGGGAGCCAAGCCTAAGCGCTTGAATGATGGACTGGACTACTTTATATTACTGTCATTTGAATACTTTTGTTGGACATGTAATAATTCATTACTTGTTATGGTTTGATTAGGTTAATAACCTTTGGATCGTTGATTTATCTTAATTAATGTCTGAGACTGTTACTTGCTATCTAGTCTTTCTATTCCGCAATTAATCTAGATTATTCCGCATGTTGATGGTAGTTCCATGTGTGATTCATTATCATGGTCTAGTCCATGTACACATGGGTGGCCAGTTAAGGTTCAGACTTGTGTAGTCTGAGCTTAACTCGCGTCGTGACGCCGGCCGCTCTCTTTCGATGTTTTATTATTACTTTTTTAAAAAAAAATTAGACTCTAAAATTCTTGGAAAGGGTGGGGCGTTACATTACACATTTACCGAATTAGTCCATTTGCTATCCATGATTAAGTCCCTAACTGATTACAACCTTAGATTCCTAATTACGTCACACGTTTATCAAAATCAGCCCCTAACTTAGCCACATTTCCCATTGGCTTAAACACATCTATAAATCCAATTTTGGCCATTTTAAATATTTCGATTTGCGAGCCTAAAACGCAGCATCTATCCGTTTCATTTAATCATTCGTAATGTATCCAATAAAAATAGCCACTTAATTTAATTAACTTTGAAAATATTTAATCCCATAAATCATTCTATATTTGACCTAAGATGTGGCCCACAAAAGGGGTCATGGGTTCGGCCATACACCATGGCCAAACCCATGGTACCTAATTTCCATTTCCTTGGGTCCATTTTACTCCCTTCAATCCTATCTCTAATGAAATTAAATCATCCATTTAAGTCCCCATTTTTTCATCCCATTCTAAATCATCACATACCATACTCATACATCCATTAAAATTATCATCTCCCACCATAATTTTCCATTCTTTTTACCTTTCATCAAAATCACCAAACCTCACCATAGGGTTCGGCCATACACCATGGCCGAACCCATGGTTCATGGCTCACCTTCATGGATGCCATTTTAAAGCCATTATCTCACTCATATTTGTCCAAGAAAAATCCATTTTTAAAATCAAAAACCCTCATTCATTTTGGCGCTTTTTAAAACTTCCAAAATATTAACCCATTAATCAATCATTTCCATCCTTTAAACCCATTTAAAAATCACTTTCCAACACCATAGGGTTCGGCCATACACCATGACCAAACCCATGGTTCATGGTCCATCTTATCCATGCCATTTTTTGAAACCAAAATACTTATTTACATTTCTCATTAAAGCTCTTTAAAAATCATCAACTTTAAAACCTTAACAATCCACATTAACATCATCCCCATTCACCATGGGGTTCGGCCATGCTACATGGCCGAACCCTATGGTCTATCTATTCATTAAAAAATTTCATACTCTCCATGCTTTAATACAACCTTAAAAATTCCAAAATTACAATCATCTCCATGTCTTCCATTATTTAAAATCATAAATCACTAATGTTTACTCATTTAAAAACCTAAATCTCATTAACCATTTTCCAAACTCTTAAACCTTAAAATGTTAATAAAACCATTAATCACTTAGCATTTAAGAACCCTAACCCTTTCTCCATATTTTTCCAACTTTGAAATCCTCATAAAACCATTAATCATTTTAGTACTTAAAAACCCTAATTAAGTTCATACTTCACCTAATCACCCACCATGGGGTTCGGCCATGCTACATGGCCGAACCCTATGGCCCATGATTTTCTTTCAAACTACACAAATCCATGCTTAAAAATTTAAATCCAAACCATCCTTAATCCATTTATATTTTTTTTCTTAAACCATTTCTTCCATTTCATCCATTTCTTATCCTACCGTTGGATGGATCTTAGATCCATGGCCCACAACATTTTTGGCCATATTTAGTCTAAGAAATGGATTCCATAACTTATCTTAAAAGAAATATCTAAACTTTTGTTTTAAGAATTCTTACCACCCGACGACTCCTCCGGTCTTTCTTTGCTTCTCCTCTGGCTCTCCTTAGCCTTCTCTTCTCTTCTTCTCCTTGATGTTTGATCGGTCAAGGTGTGCTTGATCAATGGTGAAACATGCTTGGATCGGCTAAGGTAGATCTTGATTTTGAGAGAGGGAGAGGGGAAGGTGATGAGAAATTGTCTAGCCTCCTTGATCTTGAGGTGGTGATGGTTGGTCAATACTTGATTTTTCCTTTCTTCTCTTCTTTTCCTCTAAGTCTTCTTTTTCTTTTCCTTAGCACATGGAGGGACGGTTTTTGGAAGTGGAGGAGATGGAGATGAGTGAAATGGTTAGGAAAGAATGAGATGGAATCTCATCTTTTGGTTAACTTAGGTCACACTCCACATTAACTCTTCCCACCAACCAACATGGCATTAATGGTGGTGGTTGGGATAAAACCACCACTTAAGCCCATGGTTTTCAATTTGTGTTTCTTTAAGAGTGGTTTGTGTTTGTTGGAGTGGTTTGTGTTTGTTTGGGTGGTTTTGACCATTTGACCATTTTAATTTTGGTTAATTAACTTAGGTCAATTTGATCCTTAGGTTAAGTTAATTAATTTCTTCCCACTTAATTTAATCTCATTAAATTCCCTCTAAGATCCACCCATGGTTGACTAAGTCAACCATGGTGATCGGCCCCACCACCCTTGGGTCCACACGCCACCTCAATTGGTGAGGTGGAGGTGGGCCCCATTTGGCCATATTACCTTGTTCAATTTATCACCAATTTAGGTGATTTAAATTTTATTAAATCTATCCTTCTTATTGGATTACCATTGGGTCCATGGCCCAATTTCATTTTTGTCTTACCCATTTACCTTAGGGTTTATATTAATTTGATCCATCAGGTCCCAAATGGGTATCAGACCCAATTTGACTATCCATGACCTAGTTACTTAGCATTGACCAATTAAATGAATTAATTTCAATTCATGGTCTATTGGGTAACCATTGGGCCCATGGCCCAATTAAATTTCCTCTGATCCACTTACCTTAGGGCTTAGCTACCTTGGCCCATTGGGTCCCATATGGCTATTTGACCCAATTGACCACCCTTGACCCAAATTTATCATCGTTGACCCATTTAAATGAATAAATCAAATCCATGGCCCATTGGACCACACTTGGGCCATTGTCCCAAAATTTGGTCCATTTGACATTTTATCACATCAAACTTCAAATTTAAAATAATAAATGCCACTATATATTGATCCAAAAATTCGGGCTATTACAAGAATAGCTCAGGTAGATGATGTGCCCTGGATTAGTTATGCCCATGAATGGATTATACCCATAGGAGGGTTATATTCATGGATGGTTATTAACCAGGGATCAATGATATTCACTGATAGAGAGATACCAGGGATGGATGTGTATAACCGTGGATGATGATTCCCATGGTGGTTTGGATTGAGGCCGGGTATCGATATCGTAAAAGATTTGAACAAAAGGTGTTAGTCACATAGTGACTTATGTGCAAATGAAGATGTGCTAAATTTTGGAGTTGTATTTAATGGAAAAGATAAGAGTCTAGTGAAACTAGAATGCGACGCTATGGGCGACCGCCGAGTTACTCTAGCTAGCTGACTCTGTAGTTAGCCGATGGATTCCCAAGAGAGTGCAGCTAGAAACCTAGTTAAAAATGGAATCAGCAAAAGACTTGAGCATAGGCTCGTATTGCAGGCTACCTTACACAGAGAGTAGACAAATGAACGTATTGAGTGAGTACGTATGGAAAATATCTTGGCAGCAGGTAAAGTGAAATAGAATACATTGATCTACATAAGATCGCAAATGGGTTCACGAGAAAAAGAGATAACATGAGACAGAGTAAATTCTATGAGAATGAAACTCATAAGTGGATATGAGTGATTTTGATGTAATTAAGTGGTAATTGACAAGATTGAACAGGAACAGTGGATAGACCCGGAAGTGGAGGAGATATGGGCCAAGATGTCTACTGGCGTGGTCATACCGAAATGGGAGTTACGACCAGGACAGGGTCTTGTATTCCGAGGTAGGATATATGTGCCTAAGAACTGCAGAAGAGAATTACTGATTGAGGCACACCAAACCAAGCTCTCCATTCATCTGAGCAGCACCAAGATGTATCACGACCTGAAGAGACATTACTGGTGGCACGGACTCAAGAGGGATGTGGCAGAATTTGTGGTTCATTGCCTAACTTGTCAGCAGGTTAAGACGGAACATCAAAAGCCACCAGGGTTACTCAAACCTTTACCAGTGCCGGAATGGAAATGGGAGCACATCTCCATAGATTTTGTGACAGGGTTGTCGAGGTCTTCAAAGAGCAATGATGCAATATGGGTCGTGGAAGACCGACTGACCAAGTCTACACATTTTCTTCCCATTAAGATGACAGACTCATCTGAGACTTTGGGTCAGCGGTATATCAAGGATATCATTAGGCTACATGGTATTCCACAGACTATTGTGTCCGACAGAGATGGCCGTTTCACGAGCAGAGTATGGCAGAGTATGCTGTCGGCCATGGGAACAGATCTACTGACTAGTACAGCATTCCATCCACAGACTGATGGGCAATCTGAGAGGACAATACAAACATCGGAGGATATGCTGAGAGCATGCATGCTAGATTTCAAGGATGGATGGGAGGATCACTTGCCGTTGGTAGAATTCTCATACAACAACAGTTACCAAGCAAGCCTCCAGATGGCACCATTTGAGGCATTATATGGTAGACCATGTAGATCACCTGTGTGCTGGAAAGAGGCCGGTGAGCTTGCACTGATTGGACCTGAGTTGGTTACAGAGACCACAGCGCAGATACAGTTGATACGGCAGCACCTATTGGCTGCACAAAGTCGTCAGAAGAGCTATGCTGACAAGAGGAAGAGGTTCTTGAATTTGAAGTGGGGGACATGGTGTTTTTTAAAGTCTCACCACGAAAGGGACACATGAGATTTGAAAAGAAGGGGAAACTGTCGCCCAGATATGTGGGACCGTTTTCAATCATAAGAAGGATGGGGGATATGGCTTATCAATTGTCACTCCCTTCACAGTTGGCATCTTTGCACGATGTGTTCCATATATTGAAGTTGAGGAAGTACAATCCTGATCCCTCTCATGTACTGAACATAAAAGACATAGATGTCCAAAACGACGTGACATACGTCGAAAAGCTTGTTCGAGTGGTGGACACATAACAAAGGGTATTATGGAACCGGGCGACCCAGTTTGTTAAGGTGGTATGGGATCGACACGGTAATGAGGAAGCCACATGGGAACTGGAGTCGGAAATGAGAACAGCTTATCCTGAATTATTTATGTAAATGTTTGAAACCCTACTTCGCTCTATTTTCAGGACGAAAATTTTAATAAGAGGGTCGTATTGTAACACTTCGGAATTTCATGTTATCAATATTTATGAAATTTGGCCATTGAATTTGTGAATTATTGGATACGGACCTTAGATGGGTAAAGGGTTGGGTCAATTGCCCAATTAAGACCCAACGGATTGTGGATATGATTGCAATTGGAATAATTGGGTAAGATGTATTCAATTGGGTCAAGATTGGTAATTGGGTCAAAATTGTTAATTGGGTCAAAATGTCCAATCGGGACCCAATGGGCCGTGTTTGACTTGGTTGACCACCGAGTGAGTTGAGTTGATTTGAATTAAATTAAAGTGGTGAGTTGAATGAGTTGGATGGAGATGGTTGTACAATTCAAATTCAAACAAAGGGGACGGTTTTACATTTCAAATTTCAAATTCAAACGTTGGAGAGATGGAGGAGTAGTGGTGTGTTTCAAATTCAAACAAAAATACACATTTCAAATTCAAACCAAGGATTACACATTGGAGAGGTAGGAAGTTATGGTTTAATTTTCAAATTCAAACAAATGGGGAGTTTTGGTTTAATTTTCGATTTTAAATAAGGGTTACACGTTGAAGAGGTAGGAAGGTTTGGTTTATTTCAAAATTCAAATAAGGGTTACACGTTGGACAGGTGAGGAAGTTTGGTTTATTTCAAATTCAAACAATGGTTACACATGGAGAGATAACGGAGGGATTATAGTTACACATTTCAAATTCAAACTCTCTCTTGGCCGTTCACTCCTCAAGACCAAAGACAAAGAGTTTCATCTCAAAGTTCTATCCTTCTCACTCAAAACCGATCCTCTCTCAAACCCACATAATTTGGCCGAACTCTATCTCTCTCTCATCCTCTCACACTCGGCCAGAGGATCAAGAAGAAGGAGGAAAAGGCTAAGGAAAGAAAGGATTGAAAGAACAAGTCGGAGCGAAGGAAAATCGGAAGAGTTACAGAACTGGTAGGTATTTTGATTTAAATTTGGTTTAAAGTAAGGAACCATAGGGTTCGGCCATGGTGTATGGCCAAACCCAATGGAAGAAAAATTAAGGGAAGCATATGCTATTTCAATGGAAAGGATGAACCATAGGGTTCGGCCATGTTGTATGGCCGAACCCCATAGAGAAAATATGTATGGACTTAGGGTTTTTAGATGTTGAATTTAAGTGGTTTGTTTTAATAATTTTAATGGGTTTCAAAACATGAAAATAATAAAGATGTTAAAGGGTTTAAATGGAAGGTTGTTAGTGAAGAACCTTAGACCATGGGTTCGGCCAAGGGGTATGGCCGAACACCATAAAGAATTATGGAATTATATTCATATAGTTAGATCATGGAAATGATGGCAAAGTTGTAAATATAGGCCAAAATGAAAGATCATGGGTTCGGCCATGGTGTATGGCCGAACCCCATGAGGTCTTTTTATGGACTTAAGTTGTTAACAATGTTAAACAATTGTGGTATTGGTGATTACCTAAGGAAAGAAGTGATGGCCAAAGGGATGAAACTAAAGGACCATGGGTTCGGCCATGATGTATGGCCGAACCCATGGTTAGTATTTTTGAATCTAAGTTGGCATGAAGGTTGTAAATGGTGAATGAATTATGTATGGATCACTCTTGGACTTGGGGTAATAAATGATGAAGCAATTTTATGGATACTATGTCTATGTATATTTCAAATGAATGGAGGATTAATTGGAGGAGGCAAGTATAGGCTTATGTTATGGACCTAAAATGGTGAACCATATAAAGGAGAAGTTAGAAATGAAACCCATGAACTTGCTCATGGGTCATTTGTAGGTCTTTCTATAATTTAAATGAATGGTTTACCAAACCAAGGGATGAAGGGAATCATTAGGGCTTTATTTTATGATTTATGAATCAATCATGAATCCATGTTATGGATCAGTTTTGGACCTAAACATAAGGTGATGGAAACCATGGCAATATTGTAAATAAGTAAAATTAATGGACCATGGGTTCGGCCATGGTGTATGGCCGAACCCCATGGGGAATGTTTGGTGGACCTAGGGTTTATGTATGTTAGGTTAATGAATTAAAAACATTATGAGCTTGGACTTAAGTTAAAGGATAAAAAAAAGGAACCCCAAAAACTAAGTGGGTGAGGTTCGGCCATAGTGTATGGCCGAACCCCACTAAGGCATATATTATGGACTTAGACATGGTTGGAACATTAGTTGACTTGCTGATATGTAATAAGGTGACGGGACCTCATAAAAGGTGCACGATTGTGAGCGGTTGCCGGTTTAAGAATCAAGGACACGTTAATGGTCTTTGGTAGGATTCTACCTTTTTGAAACATGGTTTATGTATGATGGTTTTTATCTTATTTTGATGAATTAATGTTGTAAAGGATATGTTTCAAATGTGGGTTTTAATGCTATGTTTATAATATAAAATAGCATGTCTTTCATTAGCATCTCATGCATGGCATGGGGTGAAGGATATGTAACCGGAGGGGCCACACTCCGTCGGGGCTTCCGAAAAACCTATGTGGCGTACCTTGATGTGCATTTTCCATCAAGAAGAAACCGGAGGGGCCACACTCCGTCGGGGCATCCGAAAGACCTATGTGGGGGTACTTATTTGTACTTGTGATGGGTGAGACTCATTGCATTTGACATCATGACATGGCATTGTTTATATGGCTTTTGACATTATAATATTATCTATGACATATACTAACCATGTGTAAACACTAATGGAATACCTACTGGGCGCGTTGTTCTAACGCCCTACTTCTACTCTAGTGGATGATATAGGAAAGGAAAGGGACGATGATCGTGATCGGAGCCAAGCATAGGAGCTTGGATATGTGATTGGATTAGATTTTATTTATGTTACTCATGGACATGTAATTTGAGTAGCTAGACTTCGGGCATGTAATAATTTAGATATTTGCTATGGTTTGTGAATGGTTACTTTGGTTATTTAAGTTAAGTTAATCATTTATAATTGACAGAGTACTTTGCTATCTAAAATGGAATAGATTTAGGTTCTATTATGATCCGCACATTATGATATAATCCACATGTTTATATTATTATGTGTGAACCGTTTTCATGGACTTAATCCATGCACACATAGGGTTAGCCAGTTAAGGGTTAGACTTTAGAAGTCCGGACTTAGCTCGCATCGTGACGTCCCGCTCTTTATCTTACTTTGTATTTAAAAATAAAATTAGACTCTGATTTTCGGAGAGCATAGCGAGTGAAAAAAGGCGGGACGTTACATGAACCGTTTTAGTGGACTTAGTCCACGCACATGTATGGTTGGCGAGTTAAGGGCTGGGCTTTGGAAGCTCGGACTTAGCTCGCGTCTTGACGTCCCTCTCTCTCTCTCACTCATTCTTTTTTAAAAAAAAAATAGACTCTGATTTTCGACGAGTGAAAAAGGGCGGGGCGTTACAGTTGGTTTCAGAGCGAAACCGGAAGGATGAATCTTTCGAAGTAAGATTAAGATGGTATCATGTCTCACTGACAAGATAAGAATCACAACTGACCGACTCTTCGGAGTCCGCTGAACGGGGGCCTGATTAATTTACTTCGTTAGACTCAGACTGAAGCATTCAATCGGAGAGCAATACTTGACGAAAAAGGAATAATAGCAACGGAAGGACAGTCACTATAAATTGGATTTATCAAACATAGCAAAATAGGACATATTTCCCCGAAAAAAGAGAAACATCAATGATTTTTCCCCAAATTGAGAAACAACACTTGATACATAGGAAAATTTCTCCGAAAATGAGAAACATCAGGAGTTTTCCCCAAATTGAGAAACATCACTTGATACTTAGGAAAACTTCCCCAAAAAGAAATATAAGGGTGTTTATTTGGCAATTTCCCAAAAAAAAAACAATACGGAAACACGAAACTTTACGAAGAAGCTAAGTCAACGATGTTCAATGACTTAGGAAAATGCCTCAGAGAAGAAGAACTAGACAAAACTCGCATGTGGATGAAGAGGTACAGCAACCATACCAAGTGGAGGGGTAGAATAGCGTGAACATTCCCGTGGTGCCTCTCGAGCTACAGAACTTGGTACAAGCGGTGGTCACTTCCGTTCTTCAAGAACATATGAATGGAAACAGAAATGCGACCACCAACGAGGTAAATGATCGGAGGATGGTTAGAGACTTTCAGCAGCAGCGTCCCCTTTACTTCAAAGGGAAAGAAGGACCTGCCGGAGCGGAGAACTGGCTGAGGAACATTACCCAGATCTTGACACTACTGAAGATCTCCGGTAATGAAGATAGGATATTACTGGCTACCTCACAATTGATTGATGATGCCGGCAAATGGTGGGAAGTGATAGAGCGACAACGGACACTGATTCCGGAAGGGGAAAGGATTGCGATGACATGGGAGCAGTTCTCGGCTATGTTTCTGGATCACTACTTTCTAGAAGAGAAAGAACGCCACACCCAAGCATTCATATCTTTGGTGCAAGACATCATGACTGTGGCGGAGTACCATCAGGAGTTCCTTCGTCTATCTTGTTATGCCTTATACATGGTGGACACGGAGTACCGAAGGGCTCGCAAATTTGAGTGGGGCCTTCGACCGAGCATCAGGGCCAAGGTGACTTATCTTCAAGGCACCTACACTGGCGGAGGTGGTCAGTAGAGCTACCATAGCGGAGCAGGAGATACAGAGACACTGCAGTTTGTGGACAACCGCCGAGGCCAGAGTGGGGGAAATACCTTTCGTCCCAACAAGAAGTTCCGACCTAACTTTGGGAGACCTTCACCTTGTAACGCCCCGCCCTTTTTCATTTGCTGAAAATTAGAGTCTAACTTTTTTTTTTGAATAAAAGAGTGAGAGAGAGTGAGACGCCACGACGCGAGTTAAGTCTGAACTTCTAAAGCCCGACCCTTAACTGGCCAACCATACGTGTGCATGGACCAAGTCCACAAATACTGTTCACACGCAATAAGTTATACATGCGGAATAAATCATAAGTGCGGAATTATAATAGAATCCTAATTCTATTCCATTTTATATAGCAAAGTAGTCCATGTCTTAACCATAATTATCTTAACTTAAATATCCAAAATAAATCATTCAAACCATAGCAAAATATCTAAGTTATTACATGCCCAAATGCTAGCTACTCGAATTACATAGTCCATGAGTAACTTAAGCAAAATATAATTAAACACATCCAGCTCCTATGCTTGGCTCCGATCACGTTCATCATTCCCTTCAATTCCTGTGTCATCCACTAGGGTAGAAGTAGGGTGTTAGACAACGCACCCAGTAGGTACTCCAAATAGGGTTAACACATGGTTAGTACAAATCATATAAATAACATAATATCAAAACCATGTAAAACAATGCCATGCCATGGTGTTGTATGCAATGAGTCCCACCCATCGCCATAACACAATCATAATATCCTCTTGATGGAATCTCCTCATCAAGCTATCCCCACAGTTTCCTTATGGACGCCCTGATGGCGTGTGTTCTCCAGTTACTTCTTGATGGATAATGCACATCAAGGTCTTCCCACGAATGTCTTACGGACGCCCCGACGGAGCGTGGCCTCCGGTTACAAATCATCCCTCCCATGCCATGCATGAGATGTAAATGTCCACATGCTATGTAATTGTATAAATCATAGCATAAAACTTCCATATTTGAAACATAACATTTGATACAAAATAACTCATCAAAAACATGAACTGAAATCATATTACATGTCCCATGGTTTCAAAGATGTAGAATCCTACCAATGACCACTAAAGTGTCCTTGCGTTTTTCGTCCGAAAACCCTTCACGATCGTACACCGCTTGTGAGGTCCCGTTACCTTATAACATATCTATAAATCAAAACCCATGTTCTATCATGTCTAAGTCCATAAACACACCTTTGTGGGGTTCGGCCATACAACATGGCCGAACCTCACCCACTTGAATTTGGGTCCCTCGTTTATTTATTAACCGATCCACATAAGTTCAACCATTTAAGAAACCCTAAGTCCACAAATATTCCTTAGTGGGGTTCGGCCATACAACATGGCCGAACCTCACTCCCTTGTTTTTATGCCCTTCTTTTCAATCCATTGATCTTTTAAATTAAGTCCAAGATCATGCCATCTTTGTTTCATTAATCTAATCACTTATAGATTAATCATTTAACATTAATAACCACTTAAGTCAACAAAAACATTCCTCATGGGGTTCGGCCATACACCACGGCCGAACCCATGATCTTTCATTTTTACTCATATTTACTTCTTTGCCATTATTTCCATCACCTTATGTTTAGGTCCAAAAACATAGGTTCATAACTAAACATCCCATGCACAAATAATCAATCAACCATAATCAAATCCTTCCATCTCCTAACATAATCATTCATCTAAACATGATAGGTCCATGAATGACCCATTAAAATGGTTCATGAGGTTCAGCCATACACATGGCTGAACCCATGGTCCTTTGTTTCCATCCTACCATGATCAAACCACCTTTTAAAAGCATTAATACCTCTCCATGGTTTTCATGTTTAAAAACCCTTTTAAATCAATAACCTCCCTTCATGGGGTTCGGCCATACAACATGGTCGAACCCTATGGTTCCTCATTTTCTTTTAAAAAGAATCAGACATCTATGGTTTGATCCTTTGATGGTTCTCATACATACATCCATTTAAAGCCTTTAAAACCTTTTAAAATCATAAACATACATCTATGATTTTCATCTTTCAAATCCATTAAAAATAACTGATGTCCTTCCATGGGGTTCGGCCATACAACATGGCCGAACCCTATGGTTCATCACTTCTTCTTGAAAATCATGTAACCATGTTCATATATCTCGATGGGGTTCGGCCATACAGCATGGCCGAACTTCATCCAACTCTTCCTTTGTCCTTAATGGTTTTTATGCATAAAACCTTAGGGTTTAGCCATACAAAGGCCAAACCATGATCTTTGATCATCTTTTCTTACTTAATAAAAATCTATCAAGTACTTACCGATTCCGTGACTCCTCCGGTTTCTTTCACTCCTTCTTGATCCTTTCCTTCCTTAGCCTCTTCTTCCTTCCTTCTTGATCCTTGGCTGAGACTGATCTTGATAAAATCTCTAGGAGTGGTTCGGCCAAGAGGTATAGATTTGAGAGAGGGAGAAAGAGAGAAGATTTAAGATGACAACTCTAAGTGTTCTCCCTTTGTCTTGAGAGTGGTTGGCCCTGTGTGAGAGGGAGAGGATGAGATGAAAATTCTCTAAGTGTTCTTGTCTTGAGGTGGGATTCGGCCAAGAGAGAGAGCTTGATAGAGTGAATTGAAACCAAAGTCCTTTCCTTGGTTAATGAGGGTCGGCCAAAGGTGGTGTCCTTTGGTGATACCCCTTTGTAACTCTCATGCCCCTTCACCTCCCTCCTTAATGTTCCATTTGGAGGTTTCATCCATGAGATGAAACACTCCCACCGTTTGACCCTTGGGTTTCCATCTTGAGATGGAAACCCCCCCATCTCTCCAATGTGTAAGCCTTTGTGTAACCTCCAAAACCTTTCACCTCCTCATTAATGACCATTTGGAGTTTCATCCCATGAGATGAAACTCCCATCTCTCGAACGTGTAGTCTTGACTTGGGTCTCATGAGATGCATATCTCCACCTTCCCACTCCACTCACTTGAGATCAAAGTCCCATTAACTTCCATTCAACTCATTTAACTCAACTCACCTCTTTAATTCAACTCATTTAACTCACTTAAAATCAACTCAATTACTTGATTCCATTTCCAACTTAATTCAGCCCAATTTAATTAACCTTGAACTTACTTGGTGGTCAACCAAGTCAACCACAACCCATTGGTACCAATTGGGCATTTTGACCCAATTGACAATTTTGACCCAATTAAATAAATCTCACCCATTTAATTCAATTGAACCATATCCACCATCCATTGGGTCTTAATTGGGCAATTGACCCAACACCTTACCCATATAAGGTCCATATCCATTAATTCACAAATTAAATGGAAATTTTCATAAATATCTATAACTTGAAATCCCGAGGTGTTACACACCTTCCACTGGATCAGCAGGGGGCTTTCGTCCCAATCAACCCTCCCCATCAGTATCAGTCTCTTAGGTCCCCTGAGGTGTGAGTACCTGTTTCCAGTGTGGCCAACAGGGCCATTTCAAGAGGGAATGTCCACAGAACACCAGACCCTCTCACTCCAGGGGTTCCTTTCGCCCTCCAGCCAGATCAGCTCATTCACAAGGATCCAGGGCGTACAACCAGGTGGGATGGGCGCTTAACCCGACAGGATCTGGACGGCTGTATACCTTAGCTCATCCTCCAGAGGCGGTGGATCACTCCGTGATCCAAGGTATGGCAGTAGTCTGTAGTTCTATGCTTTCGCATTATTTGATTCTGGAGCATCCCACTCATTTGTATCTGCTGCATTTATATCTGCTACTGGCACCTTAGTACAAAAATTGTCCACATCACTTACTATTGTATCCCCCACAGGAGACACATCATGGGGACTTGTATGCACAGCGGTAAACACTGAACTCGCTGGATTCAGATTTGAGTTCAATTATTTGGTACTCGAGATGACTGAGTACAACATCATCTTTGCAATGGACTGGTTGGTTAACTTTCAGGCCAGCATTGACTGCCATCTCCGCAGGGTGATATTTTGGTCACCCGAGGGCAAGGGATACGTGGTACATGCTGACAAACAGAGCATCCCTATGACCAGAAGACTGCATGAAGAATTGAACCACCTTGTATTGAACAACATCAGATTAGACAAGGCACCGGTGGCTGAACTTCCGGCGGTAGTGAAAGACTACGCGGAGGTATTCCCAACAGAACTCCCTGGCTTGCCACCAAAGAGGGCGATTGATTTTGAGATCAAGTTGTATCTGACACTACTCCAGTGTCGTTGCTACATTACCGGATGGCCCCAGTTGAGATGTCCGGGCTAAAGAAGTAAATTGATGAACTACTCAGATAGGATGCATCAGGAACAACACATCATCTTGGGGAGCCCCGGTATTATTTGTGAATAAGAAGGATGGTACACTTCGGACGTGTGTAGAATACAGAAAATTGAACCAGCTGACTGTCAAAAACAAGTACCCTCTACCTAGGATTGATGATCTATTCAATCAACTCAAGGGTTCCAATCACTTCTCCAAGATTGATCTGATATCCGGCTACAATCAAATCCGGGTTAGGGATGAAGACATAAAGAAGACGGCTTTCAGAACGCAGTATGGATTATATGAGTATGTGGTCATGCCATTTGGACTTACCAATGCACCAGCTGTGTTCACGGATTTAATGAACAGGATCTTCCGTCCTTTCTTGGACAAGTTTATAATTGTTTTTATTGATGATATCTTGATTTATTCCAAAAGTCAGGAGGAGCACGCTGAGCATTTGCAGATAGTCCTGGACACCCTGAAGAAGAATCAACTGTATGCCAAAGCAAGCAAGTGAAAATTCTGGCTATCTGAGGTTAACTTCTTGGGGTATGTCATATCAGCAGAAGGTATAACCGTGGACCCGGCTAAGGTGGCAACAGTCAGAGAATGGAAAACACCAAATAATGTGACCGAAGTCCGAGCTTTCTGGGATTGGCCTGTTACTATAGGAAGTTTATCATGGACTTCTCTAAGATTGCATCTCTACTTACCCGACTCACTCAGAAAGGAGTCAAATTTGAATGGTCGGATGTATGTAACCGGAAATTCGAGGAACTGAAGGAGAGGCTTACAACTGTTCCTATTCTGATTTTGCCAGAAAGGGGCAAGGACTATGAAGTATATTGTGATGCTTCAGGAGAGGGACTTGGGTGTTCTCTCACTCAAAGTCAACATGTGGTGGCTTATGGTTCAAGATAGTTGAAGATTCATGAACACCACTATCCCACGCATGATCTGGAACTTGCCGCAGTGTTCTTTGCTCTCAAAAGCTGGAGACACTATTTTTATGGCGAGAAGTTTGAGGTGTTTTCAGATCACAAAAGCTTAAAATATTTGTTTGATCAGAAGGAACTCAACATGAGGCAGCATAGATGGATGAATATCTACAAAATTATGAGTTTACGCTTCGATATCATCCTGGCAAGGAGAACAAAGCGACGGATGCCCTCAGCCACATGTCACTTGTAACAGTGGTCAGTTTGATCAGGAATGAATGAGAGATGCTGAATACCCTTCGAGAATTCAACATGTATATCAAGAACCATGGGAGCATGTATAATTTGATCATACGGTCCAACATGGTCTCCAAGATTGAATAGGAGCAACGAAGAGATCCGGAAGTGGAGGAGATATGGGCTAAGACGTCTACTGGTGAGGTTATACCGGAATGGGAGTTAAGACCGGGACAAGGTCTTGTATTCCGAGGTAGGACATATGTGCCTAAGAGCTGTAGAAGAGAGTTATTGATCGAGGCACACCAAACCAAACTCTTTATTCATCTGGGCAGCACCAAGATGTATCATGATCTGAAGAGACACTACTAGTGGCATGGACTAAAAAGGGATGTGGCAGAGTTTGTTGCTCACTGCCTAACTTGTCAGCAGGTTAAGACTGAACATCAAAAGCCATCAGGTTTACTCAAACCCTTACCAGTGCCGAAATGGAAATGGGAACATATCTCCATGGATTTTATGGTAGGGTTGCCAAGGTCATCAAAAGGCAACGATGCAATATCGGTCGTGGTAGATCGATTGACCAAGTCTGCCCACTTCCTCCCCATCAAGATGGCAAATTCCTCTGAGACTTTGGGTCGATGGTACATCAGGGATATCATCAGCCTACACGGTATTCCCCGGACTATTGTATCCGACAGAGATGGATGATTCACCGGCAGGATACGGCAGAGCATGCGCTTGGATATGGGAACAGATCTATTGATTAGCGTAGCATTCCATCCACAGACTGATGAACAGTCAGAGAGGACGATACAAACATTGGAGGATATGCTGAGAGCATGTATGTTAGACTTCAAGGGTGGATGGAAGGATCACTTACCGCTGGTGGAGTTCTCTTACAACAACAATTACCAGGCAAGCCTCCTGATGGCTCCATTCGAGGCCTTGTATGGTAGACCATGTAGATCACCAGTCTGTTGGACAGAGGCCGGTGAACCTGCACTTATTGGACCCGAGCTAGTTGCAGAGACTACGGAGCAGATTAAGTTGATACGCCAGTATCTACTTACTGCACAAAGTTGTCAGAAGAGCTACACCGAAAACAGAAGGAGGTTCCTTGAGTTTGAAGTGGGAGACTTAGTGTTCTTGAAAGTCTCGCAACAAAAGGGACACATACGATTCGGGAGGAAAGGGAAACTGTCGCCTAGATTTGTGGGGCCGTTTGCAATCCTAAAGAGGGTGGGGGAGGTGGCTTATCAATTGTCACTTCCTCCACATTTGTCATCTTTGCACGATGTATTCCATGTTTCTATGTTGAGGAAATACAACCCTGACCCTTCACACGTTTTGAACGTGCAAGATGTTGATGTGCAAAGCGACGTAACTTATGTGGAGAAGCCGGCCAAAGCGATCGGGAAGGAAAATACAGTACTACGAAACCGAGCCATTCAGTTCGTCAAGGTGGTATGGGATCGACATGGTAATGAGGAAGCCACCTGTGAACTTGAATCGGAAATGAGAGCAACTAATCCTGAGCTTTTTGTGTAAGTTGTTTGGAACCCTACTTCGCTCGATTTTCGGGACGAATATTTCAAAAGAGGAAAATATTGTAATAGCCCGGATTTTCAATACAATAATCGTATTGGCTATTATCTATTTTAATTATTAAAATTTAATAATTATAGATGGAATGGATGTTAGATGGGTAAGAATTGGGTCAATGGCCCAAGTATGGTCCAATGGAACATGGATAGGTAAATATGGTCATGGACCCAATTAAGATCTAAAGGCATGGGACCCACCTCATCAAGTGAGGTGGCAAGTGTATGAGGTAATATGGAAGTGGCATAGCCAAGTGGGACCCAAGGCCACCTCATCAAGTGAGATGGCGTGTGGACTAAGGCACATGTGAGGCCGGCCACCATGGTTGACTTGGTCAACCATGGGTGAGTTCAAAGGTGAGTCCAAGAGGATTAAGTGAGGTAAGTGGAGTTAAGGAATTAATTAATTTAGAATAAATCCAAGTGCTTGAGTTAGGAGTTTGAGTTTCATTTAAATGAAGTGAGTTGAATGGGTGGTGAGTCACATGGAAGATGAAAAAATGGAGTGAGTCTAAGGGGAGGTGGAGGGTTTCCATCTCATGGAAACCCTAGATACCAAATTCGTTGGGTAGTGGGTTTGTGCCAAGTGTAAGGCATGTGTCCCCTTGGTTAGCCAAGGGACACATGGGGAAGACTCCACATTGATGAGGGTGGTTGTGAGGTGACGTCTTATTCAAGAAACCCTAAGGCTCTCATCTCATTCACTGTCTCCCTCTCACTCTTTGGCCGACCCTCTCCAAGACAAGAAAACACTTACGGTTTTTCCATCTCATTCACTCTCTCCCTCTCACCAAAACCCCAGGGCCGACCTCTCTCCTTAAGACAAAAGAACTTAGAGTTTCCTCCCATTCTCTCCTCCTCTCCCTCTCTCAACCTTCACCTAGGCCGAACCCTCTCTTAGGGTTTTCATCTTAAACCCTCTCCCTCTCAAGCAACAATCTTTGGCCGAGGATCAAGGAGGAAGAAGAAAAGACTAAGGAAGGAGAAGAACGGAGGAGCAAGATGGAGTGAAAGAAAACGAAGGAGTCGCGGAATCGGTATGTATGATTTATTAATTAAAAGGAGGTTAAGGGAACATTCCATTTCGGATTGAAAATGGTTGGACAAAATGTTAGAGGCCATGGATTAAAGATCCATTCAGGGAAAGACAAAACGAGGTTCGGCCATGTTGTATGGCAGAACCCCATCAAGTGATAAACATGTCGGATGTAAAATACCTATGAGATGGGTTGAACAAATGAATGGTGATGAAGATTAGGGTTACATATATGATAAATGGATATGGTCCAGGACAATATGTATACAGGACTTATGACAACATGCATGGTTAAACTTGAGAAATGATCAAAGAACATGGTTCGGCTCTTGCATGGCCGAACCCGAATCTTGATATGCACAAGGACCATATGCATATTCAATATATGGAATGGAGAATGATCAAAGATCATGGTTTGGCCCTTGCATGGCCAAACCCTAGATTTTATGTATGAAGACCATTAAGGACAAAAGGGATTGGATGAGGTTCGGCCATGATGTATGGCCGAACCCCATCAAAGGATCTAATCATGGGTATGTAATCTTTAAGAGGAAATGATGAACCATAGGGTTCGGCCATGTTGTATGGCCGAACCCATGGATCATGTTTGTGGGATCTAAGTATGTGTAAATGAACTAAGTGCATGATTAAACCCCATGGAGGGATTTTGTTTATGGATCTAATATTTGTAAATGATTTAAGAAAAGAGAGGATGAAAATGAGACATCATGGGTTCGGCCATGTTGTATGGCCGAACCCCATGAATCAATTTTATGGACATTTTGTGGATCCATGCATGTTTAAGAAATTAAATGATTATGGGTGATCAAGCTAAGAAACAAAAGAAAAGAAATGATGATGGAATGGAAGAACCATGGGTTCGGCCATGTTGTATGGCCAAACCCCATGATGGATATTTTATGGACCTAAGTTGTTTAGCAAGTTAGATGATTAAACAAGGTAATATTGGATCGGTTAAAAATAAACAAGGACCAAAAGAAAGGCGGGTAAAACCAAAAATGGTGAGGTTCGGCCATGTTGTATGGCCGAACCCCACCAATGCATTTTTGTGGACTTAAAACAATTTCAGCCCTAAGTTATGGCCGAAACACCTTGGGGGTCTTAATCGGGCTAAGGACTATAACCATAGGTGGAAAATGAACATGGAATGATGGGGATCAAATGGGTCATCGTTTTGATCTATTTTATGTGTAATAAGGTAACGGGATTTCACAAACGGGCGTACGATTGGCTTGACGCGATCGGTGTGCGATTTTTGGATGAAAACGCAAGGACACGATATTTGGTCGTTGATAGGATTCCTACCTTATTGAAAACCATGGAATACGTATATGTGATATTTTTACTTCTATGTGCAACGAATTATTTTGGCATCAAATGATATGATTTAATGATGGGATTTTCATACTATATGTGTAATATGAATAACATGTTTTGCACTCATGTCTCTTGCATGGCATGGGAGGGATCAATGAGGGGAGTCCACTCTCCATTCGGATATCCGATAAACACACGTGGGGAGGAATCCGCATTGATTCCGACTTATGATGTTTGTAATAAAAAGAGGAGGCCACGCTCCGTTCGGTGGGACCGATAAGGCATACGTGGGGAGTCATGACAATGCCTTGATGTGGATTATCCATCATGAGGAATATTATGTGATTGTGATATGGATGATGGGTGGGATACATGGCATATGACACCCATGGCATGGCATTGACTTGCATGGCTTTGATATTATATGTATCTATGTGATTTTTATACTAACCCATGTGTTTGACCCTACACGGAGTACCTACTGGGCTTGTTGTCTAACGCCCTTCTTCTACCTTAGATGATGACACAGGAAATGGACGGAGCGAAGGACGCAATCGGAGCCAACCTCAGGAGCTTGGATAATCTAGTTTCATTTCATTTAAGTTTTTATTATGGACAATGTAATTTGAGTAGTTAGTATTTGGGACTATAATAACTTAGACTATTTGCTATGGTTTGGATTTTAATTTTGGACATTTTAACTTAAGTTGATTATTATTAAGTGATGGACTTCCTTACTATTTAAAATTGGATAGGATAGAACTCTATTATAATTCCGCATTATGTTTAATTCCGCATGTATAGCCTTAGTACGTGTGAACCGTTTTAGTTGACTTAGTCCACGCACACGTATGGTTGGCCAGTTAAGGGCCGGGTTTGGAAGCTCGGACTTAGCTCGCGTCGTGACGTCCCTCTCTCTCTCTCACTCTTTCTTTTCAAAGAAAAAAATTAGACTCTGATTTTCGACCAGTGAAAAAGGGCGGGGCGTTACATCGATAAAATGCTTGAGGCCTCGAGGCTGAGACTAAACATTTTTTCAAATTTTCAATTTATTAACCATCGATTTCTAAGATGTTTAGGCTTGACCAAATGTCCAATATAGTCCACTTACTTGTGTACCAATCACATGTTCGGTGTAGACTCTTCTATGCATAGTAGATCTTTTGACATCTTCACGCTCTTCCAAGGCAAGGTCCAAAACACATGGTCACACTCAGTCACAGAATTAACAATACATAGACTCGGTCAAACCGAGGCCCTAACAAATACATCTCGGTAACGATCACTGGTGATAATACAAGATGGCCACTGAATTTTAGGTTCTTTGTGTTTTGTATTCCGATTCTTTTTTTTTTTTCTTTTAAAAAAAAAAAAACATTGTGTATTCGGTGTTATATTATTTTATTGACTTTTGGTCATTTTTGGCTTTCACTTGAAAGATCGTTGGAAGTATCAAACTGTGAATATTGTAGCATGGGTTTTACGTTTTTAAATGTGGACTTACACGAATTGATTTCTCGATTAAATAAAGAATTAAGAAGGAGAAAATACAAAGAGATAGGTTTATTTGTTAAAACGTTGTATTTATCAAATTTTGATTCGGTTTTAAGATTTTTACAGTTCCTAAAAAACCCTCGTCAATTTATGGAGATGAGATTCAACCACATTGTATTTACTAAATGCATCTCATATTTGTATTTTAAATTAAATTATGATATCGTTAGTCCAATGGTAATGAGTGGAGATGCGTGGTTAATGAGAACAGACCAGAATACGATACCGACACTGTTAACACGTGACGAGATGATAGTGTGTTTATGAAACGTAAACCTCAGAGTGTACGAGATGTCGAGGTCTAGCCATTCTAAAACGGAGAGCAGAAACCACTCACATGCCTAGAGACTGACCGGTTTATCAGTTGGAGATCTTGAGACAGATCAATTTCCCACCGCGATTCTAAATGGAATGTGTGTATTTGTGTATAACGATGTATTTTAGGAGATATACTTTTACAAGGTAAATAGTGAGTAGAGGGTGTAAGGACCCGGAGTTTAACTCCTCATTTTATGTAATTTCTTTATCATATAAATGAAATATATGATTTAGGTCCAAATAATGTAAATATTAAAAGAAATGAAGGGAAACTAAAGTTTCCTCAGATAATACATCGACCTGGTCCATGTGTCAGGAAGTCTGAACGTTTCCAGACGATACATTGACTGGATCGATGTATCGAGGAAAAGGCAATCGAATGGATCAACACGTCGACAAAGTCGATGCATCGAGTAGCCCGCACGTCTTGAGCAGACACTCTGTCTACCACCAGCCAAACCTTTCGTTTTTCCATGCATTGCCTCTTCCATTTTCAAGGACTCAATTAAGAGTCTAGGGATATCAAGAAAGGAAGATAAAAAGAAGAGAAAATGAAGGAAAAAGAAAGAAAGAAAGAAAATAAAAGGAGAGAAAAGTAGAGAGAAGAAAATAGAGAAGGAGAGTGTCTGACCACCTCTCTTGCTCATCCGAGTGCACCCTATCACTCACATCTCAGCCCTCAACTCGACCAAGAATCTCTTCACCTTCTTTAAGGCTTCCTCTGTTATGGGAAAGGAAGGAGAGACCAAGCAAGGGGAAAGATAAATCGACCTAGCAAGGAGGGAGGAGAGCAAAGAGACAAGGGAAATCAGATTTCACCCATTCGAGTACACCTAAGAATCACTCGAAGAAGGTGAATCTATAATATTTTTGAATAAATTATTAACACTAGAATGTTTAGGAAATGTGTATGAATGGATTGGGAAAGAAAGAACCCAAAAACAACGAAGACCTGCGTAAAGGGAAGCCATGGGTAATGGGTCCATGAAAATAATAATTGTTGGACTGAAAGAAAGTAAACCCAGGATGACACATCGCCTATATCGATGTCTAGGCCTAGGTATGATAGAGATGGAAATCGGAATGAACAGATGATCAATTAATCTCAGAGCAACCCGTCGACTAAGTTGATGTTTCGGTCTGAGTATGATTAAACTAGAACAGAAATATGAAGATGATGAAATTACGCTGGGAAGATATATCGACCTGGGTAAGATAAAATAGAAATGAAACTAGTTTGAGTACGATGTATCGAGCAGATAGATATGTCGGCCTGTAAATGAAATAATCGGTGTAAGTATGCTGAAATTGAAATAATGATTGTTAGTGCCCCGGCTTGGTCGAGTACCTGTTTGTCAATTCCATGACTCGGGAAGAAGCACTTGCTAAAAGAAGCTTGAAGGTTCAAGATGATCAATAAAGAAGATCATGTTCCATCAAAGCTCAAAGATCATCGTAATGGCAATCACAAAAAGGTATTATCGCCATAGATGACCTTAGGTGGAACCCACACCTGAGAGAGGACTATCCTAGGCTTAGTTTAACAAATGATAAAATCATATAAGGCCTAGAGATGTTATTGTACAGTGAATTGGAAATGAACTTGAAGAAAAAAAAAACTACGTTCACTGTCAGTTCTACCAATCTATCTCGTCGACCCCTTGGTGGAGACAGGATCGACCCATCGTGGTTAAGGACTGGTTGGTCAGTTTGACATAGGTTCTGGAACTTAGAACTGTCATTCTAAAAATGCCTCTTACCGAGAGTATCGTGTGCACCGACCCCTCGGTGATGAGCTTGAACGACCCCTCGTGGCCATCGACTCGTCGGTATAAATCTTATGAGTTCAAGACTGGGAACTTATAAGGGGTCTCGATAAAACAGACATGCCGATAGTCATAGATCGATCGAGAGTAACAGGATCGACCCCTCGGTAAAGGACGACAGGTCGGTCTGGGTTTGACTAGTTTCTGTCTTGAAACTCTGTCGGCATAGAGTTACCCCAGATCGAGCCTCTCGTATGGACCGACCCATTGGTATCATGACTATCGACCCATCAGTGACGCTAACATGTCGGCGGGGAAATAATTATGCAATTGGGGTTGCATTTAATGCGCAACGGTCTGGTGGTTGAATGGTAATAAATACGAACATGGACCCATTGGTGCAACCGAGCTGTCGGTCCTGACAATCGAAACGACCGTTAAGACTTTTTCTATAAATATGAATGTTGTATGATCATTTGGATATCTTCCCTGAACTGAGAAAAATCATGCACTCTTAGGAACTATTAGCTCTCTTGTGCCTATACCAAAATCAAATACCCAATCTTTGATTAAAGATTGTGAGAGAAAAAGAACGAAGAGAAGATACAACATCTACTGGGACTTGAACAAATTATCCTAGTCTTACTTAAACCGTGATTGCTATTCAAAGTCTACAAGGAAGAGCGTCTGTAACACCCCGGATTTTCAAGATATCAATTTACATGAATTTTGTCCATTTAAATTATGAATTAATGGACATGGACCTTAGATGGGTAAGGTGTTGGGCAATGGCACAATTAAGACCCAATGGATATGTTATAAGGATCAATTTAAAGTAAATGGGTAAGGTGCATTTAATTAGGTCAAGGTGGTTATTTGGGTCAAAAGGCCCAACAATGGGTCGTAGTTGACTTCGTTGACCATTAGGTGAGCTCAAGCCTAATTAGGTTAAAGCTGAATTAAGATTGGAACGGAAATCAAATGATTAAGTTGAGTCAAGTGAATTAAAATGGAAACACAATCAAGTGAGTGAGTTGGCATTAAAATGATGAGTTAAATGGGTGAGTTGAGTCAAATGAGTTGGATGGGAAATTTTGGAGATATTTATCTCAAAGGAGTGAAGTGTGATGTTGAAGGGCTATAGTTTTAAACTCAAACACCACTCCACACGTTGGAGGGAAAGCATGTGGGGGTGGGGGGTGGGGTAGTTTCATCTCAAAGATGAAACCCCCACATGAAACATTAATGAAAGGAGGAAGATGAGGAGAGGTTACACCAAGATTTCAAATTCAAAATACACCACACTTTGGAAGCATGGGGGTTTCCCATCTTAGATGGAAACTCAAGAGCCAAAACCGTTGGGAGGGTTTCATCTCATAGATGAAACCCCCAAATGGAATAAGTGAGGGAGATGAATGGGGAGGGGAGTTACCAAGGAGTGCCATCAAGGGGCACCACCTTTGGTCAACCCTCATTACTTAGTTTCCATTCATCATCTCTCTCTCTCCCTCCTTTGGCCGTTTTTCACCTCTCAAGATAAGGAACCTTGGCTGGTTGTCTCTCACACAAATCATTCCTTGGCCGATCACTTCTCAAGGTATAGACTTAGAAAAGATTTGTGATCTTAAACCATCACACAAAGCCAACCACTCTCAAGACAAGGATTTGGAGCATTGTTCTAAGCTTCTCCCTCAAGCCATATCACTTGGCCGAATTATTCCAAGGGGTTTCCAGTAAGGTTAGTCTCGGCCAAAGAATCAACAAGAAGGAGAGGCTCAGGAAGGAAAGGAACAAGCCGGAGTGAAGAACAAATTGGAGGAGTCGCGGGATTTGTAAGTGCTCAATAAACTCTTGTTAAATAAGATGGTTAAGGAAACATGATTCGGCCATTGTATGGCCAAACCTATCAAGGGTTAAAATCATGGTTATTGAGTTTAAAAGAGGAGATAAGGAACCATAGGGTTCGGCCATGATGTGTGGCCGAACCCCATGGAAAGATATTGGTTATTTTTGGGGGTTTTGAGGGATAAAGATCATGGAACATTATGAATGTCTTAAAAGGAGTTTTAAATGGATATATAGGTAAAGCATGGGTTGGCCATTGCATGGCCAAACCATAATGTTATAATGGCTAAGATGTTAAAGGGGGACAAAAGCTAAATGAGTGAGGTTCGGCCATGGTGAATGGAAGAGGAGTGGCAAAACCATAATTTGTGGCCACATTGAAGGACCATGGGTTCGACCATGGTACATGGCCGAACCCTATGTGGGTTGGACATGAAAATGGATATATTATGAATGAATAAATGAAGCAGATAGTTGCTGCGTTTTAGGCTCGCAAATCGGAATTTTAAATTTGGCCAAAATTGGATTTATGTATGAGTCTAAAACCAATGGATAATGGGCTAAGTTAGGGACTTAATCATGGATGATATATGGACTAATCCGGTAAATGTAATAAGGTATCGGGCGTTACAAACGGTACGCGATCGGCGACCGGATTATCAAACGGGAAGCGTAACGGAACGCGACACGGTATTCGGTAGGATTCCTACCTTTTTGCAAGCGATGGATATGTGATGGTGTTTTAAATTATTTTGACTTGGCTTATTATGGATTTATGATTATAATTTATGATTTATGGGACTTGCACTATGATGGGTTTTAACTTATGAATTACATGATAGTATCATGGATTATATTTTAATACTATGCATCATATGGCTATGTATGGTATATCGAACATGGTCTATCTATATACTACATAGCATAATGCACCTACATCTCATGCATGGCATGGGCAGAAAAAAATAAACAAACCGGAGTCCATGCTCCGTCGGGGCGACCGAGAATCAGACATGGGGATTGCCTGAGGGCTATAACCGGAGTCCATGCTCCGTCGGGGCGACCGAGAATTAGACATGGGGATAGCCTGAGGGCTATAACCGGAGTCCATGCTCCGTCGGGGCGACCGAGAAGCAAACATGGGGAACATGATATTGTATGATCATACGAATAATGGGTAGGACACATGACATAAGCACCCATGACATAGCATTCATCACATACTTATTTTGTTGTATTTTATGTTATCGATATGTGTGTATCACTAATCCATGTGCTAGCCCTACTCGGAGTCCTACTGGGCGCGTTGACTAATGCCCTACTTCTACCCTAGCTGATGATGCAGGAGAGGCAGGAAGGGGTGGACATACCGGAGGCCAAGCTTAGGAGCATGGAAAGCGCAGTCCTAGTTTATATTATGTTTACATTTTGGAGATGTAATTTTAAAGTAACTTAGCTTGTCGGGTTGTATAAATTTACATTTCTTGCAATGGTTTTAGACGTTACTTATGGACGATACATTTTGTGATATAATCATGAACGTAGGGGCATCTTGGTAAATTCAATGTTGTATCTTCCCTTCTATCTAAAAACCGGTAATATAGACTCTATTATCATGTTCCGCAATAATTATAATCTGCGAGCTTACCCCTTACGCGTGAACCGTTCTCGTGGACTTAGCTCTGCGCACGCGTGGGGTTGGCTAGTTAAGGGTCGGGCTTTAGAAGCTCGGACTTAACTCGCGTCGTGGCGTCCGCGCCTTCTCTCACTCTTCTATTTAAAAAAAAAAATAGACTCTGATTTTCGTAAAACGGGTGAAAAAGGGCCGGGCGTTACAGTTGGTATCAGAGCGAAATTGAAAGAATGAATCTCTCGAAGTATGATTAAGACGGTTGCATGTCTCACTGACAGCTAAGAATCCCAACTGACCGACTCTTCGGAGTCCGCTGCACGGGGGCCGGATTAATCTACTTCGATTGACTCAGACTGAAACATTCAATCTGAGCGCCACATTTGACGTAAGAAAATGATAGTGAGGGAAGTACAATAAACATGACATTGATAGATTTATCAAACGTAGGAAAATTTCCCCCAATTTCACAAAAATGGACAAACATAGCTAGATGGGAAGTTTTCCCCAAACCAAGTATGCTTATTTGGTAACCTTCCCCAAATGAAAGAAACGATATTCGATACTTAGGAATTTTCCCCCAAGAATGAAGTATACTTAATCAATAATTCTCCCCCAAAATGAAGAAATAATTGATACTTAGGAAAATTGTTCTAAGTTATGAACATGACAATTTTATGAAGGAACTAAGGCAATGAATATTATGCAATGACTTAGGAAATGCCGCCAAAGAGAAGAACCCGTCTCAACCCCCGAGTGGAGAGAGAGGTAACACCCCCTCGACAGGAAGAAGAGGTACCACCACCTCATACAGCCGAGGGACAAAATAGTATCAATGTAGAAAGTGTACCTCCCGAGTTGAAGGACATAGTCCAAGTGGCAATCGCTTCTGCTCTACAACAACATTCAAGCGGTAATGCGACCGCCAGCGACTCCAATAAACGAAAGATGGTCAAAGACTTCCAACAACAACGCCCTCCCTACTTCAAGGGAAAGGAAGGGGCTCTGGGAACGGAACACTGGTTAAAGAGGATCAACCAAATCTTGAATTTGCTCCAGATTTCCAGTACTGCTGATAAGATCTTATTAGCCACATCCCAACTGATCGAGGATGCCGGTAGTTGGTGGGAAGTGGTAGAAAAGTAACAAGCATTGATACCGGAAGGAGAAAGGATACCCATGACATGGGAGTGGTTCTCGGCCACCTTCCTAGAACAATTCTTTCCGGAGGAAGAAAGAGAGAGCCAGGCTGAAGCTTTCATCTCACTGGTACAGGGCAACATGACAGTGGCGGAGTATCATAGAGAATTTCTTAAATTGTCTATCTATGGGTTTTATATGGTGGATACTGAACACCGAAGGGCCCGTAAGTTTGAACGGGGCCTTCGGCCAAGCATCAAGAATAGAGTAACCATTTTCAAAGAGCCCACACTGGCAGGGGTGGTTAGCAGGGCCACCATCACAGAAAAGGAACTAAATGAGATAGTGCGGTTCGACAACCGCCGAGGGCAGGGTGGGCGGGGAACGTTCCAACCCAACAAGAAGTTCCGCCCGAATCATAGCAGGCCCTCACCCTCCACTGGATCTACCGGGGGCTTTCGCCCTAGTCAGCCTTCTACATCAACATTAGTCACACAGGTTCCCCGGGGTTGGAACACTTGCTATCAGTGTGGCCAACAGGGCCACTACAAGAGAGAGTGTCCACAAACTAGCCGACCCTCCAACTTCAGGGGCCCTTTCCGCCCTCCAACTAGATCGACACAGTCGCGGGGAGGCAAAACATACAATCAGGCGGGGCAGGCACCAAAACCTGCGGGATCTGGACGACTCTTCACCATACCATCTCCAGTAGCAGTGGACCGTTCAGTGATGCAAGGTATGGCTGTAATTGGTAGTTCCTATGCTGTTACTTTATTTGACTCTGGAGCATCACATTCATTCATATCTGCTGCATTCATATCTGCCACGGGTACACTAGTACAAAACCTGTCCACATCACTCACCATTGTATCCCCCGTCGGAGACACATCATTAGGACTAATATGTACGGCATTGAACACGGAACTCGCGGGATTTAGATTCGAGTTCGATTATTTAGTAATCGATATGGCGGAATATGATGTCATATTTGGCATGGATTGGTTGACTACGTATCAGGCCCATATTGATTGCCATCTTCGTAGGGTAACATTTTGGTCACCCGAGGGAAAGCGGTACATGGTACACGCTGACAGGCAGGGTATCCCTAGAAGACTGCAGGAGGAATTGAATCATCTTGCCTTGAACAGCCTCAGATTAGATAAGGCACCAACGGTTGAACTTCCGGCGGTAGTAGCAGATTTTGCCGAGGTATTCCCAATAGAACTCCCTGGTTTGCCACCCAAGAGGGAGATAGACTTTGAAATAAAATTATACCCCGGCGCCGCTCCAGTATCATTCCCCCATTATAGGATGGCGCCAGCTGAGATGACCGAACTGAAGAAGTAAATTGATGAACTGCTCAGACTAGGAGCCCCAGTATTATTTGTGAAAAAGAAAAATGGTACCCTACGAATGTGTGTGGACTATAGGAAATTAAGTCAGTTGATTGTCAGGAACAAGTATCCCCTACCCCGGATTGATGATCTGTTTGATCAACTTAGGGGTTCCTCTCATTTCTCTAAGATTGACCTGATGTCCGGATACCATCAAATTCGGGTTAGAGAAGAGGACATAGAGAAGACAGCCTTCAGGACACGGTATGGTCTATATGAATATGTAGTCATGCCGTTTGGACTTACTAATGCACCGGCGGTGTTCATGGATCTGATGAATAGAATATTCCATCCATACTTAGATCAGTTTGTGATCGTATTCATCGATGATATTTTGATCTACTCCAAAAGTCAGAACGAACATGCCGAGCACCTGCGGATAGTCCTAGACACCTTGCGGAAGAACCAATTGTATGCCAAAGCCAGCAAATGTGAATTTTGGTTATCTGAAGTCAAGTTCTTGGGGCACATCATATCAGAGGAAGGTATAGTCGTGGACCCGGCTAAGGTGGCAGCAGTCAAGGAATGGAAAGCGCCGACAAATGTGACCGAGATCCGCAGTTTTCTGGGATTGGCCGGTTACTATCGGAAATTCATCATGGACTTCTCCAAGATTGCAGCTCCGCTTACCCGACTCACTCAGAAAGGAGTCAAATTTGAGTGGTCCAATCTGTGCAATCAAAGATTTGAGCAGCTTAAGGAGACGCTTACGACCGCTCGTATTCTGATCTTACCGGAAAGAGGCAAAAATTATGAAGTGTACTGTGATGCCTCCGGTGAGGGACTGGGGTGTACACTCAGTCAAAGTAATCGTGCGGTGGCGTATGGATCAAGACAGCTGAAAATTCATGAACGTCATTATCCCACACATGATCTAGAACTAGCAGCGGTAGTCTTCGCTCTCAAAAGCTGGAGACACTACCTCTATGGTGAAAATTTTGAGGTGTTCTCGGATCACAAAAGTTTGAAATACTTATTTGATCAGAAAGAACTCAATATGAGACAGCGTAGATGGATGGAATATCTGGCGGATTATGAGTTCGCACTTCGGTATCATTCAGGTAAGGAGAACAAAGTGGCGGATACCCTCAGCCGCTTGTCACATGCGACAGTAGCCAGCATGATCAGGACGGAATGGGAGGTATTGAATACCATCAGAGAATTTAAACTCTACCTCAATAATCATGGGACCATATATAATCTGATCATACGATCCAACATGGTCTCCGAGATTGAACGGGAGCAACGGACAGATCCAGAGGTGGAGGAGATTTGGGCCAAGATGTCTACCGGTGAGGTTGTACCGGAGTGGGAGCTACGACCCGGACAAGGTCTTGTGTTCCAGGGCAGGACATACGTACCTAAGAACTACAGAAGAGAGTTGTTGATTGAAGCACAACAAACCAAACTCTCTATCCACCCGGGTAACACGAAGATGTACCATGATCTTAAGAGGCACTATTGGTGGCATGGACTTAAGAAAGACGTGGCAGAGTTTGTTGCTCGTTGCTTAACATGTCAACAGGTTAAGGCAGAACATCGGAAACCGCCAGGCTTACTCGCACCCTTACCAGTACCAGAATGGAAATGGGAGCACATAACCATGGACTTTGTTACGGGGTTACCAAGGTCATCAAAGGGCAACGATGCGATATGGGTCATAGTGGACCGATTAACCAAGTCCGCACATTTCATTCCCATCAAAATGACAGATTCATCAGAAACTTTGGGTCGACGGTACATCCGAGAGATCATCAGGCTACATGGTATTCCCCGGTCTATTGTGTCCGACAAGGATGGACGATTCACCGGCAGAGTATGGCAGGGCATGCAGTCGGCTATGGGGACTGACGTATTAACTAGCACAGCGTTTCACCCACAGACTGATGGGCAGTCAGAAAGAACGATACAGACATTGGAGGATATGCTGAGAGCATGCATGCTAGACTTCAAAGGCGGATGGGAGGATCATCTACCACTGGTGGAGTTCTCTTACAATAACAGTTACCAGGCAAGCCTTCAAATGGCTCCATTTGAGGCCTTGTATCGTAGACCGTGTAGATCGCCAGTATGTTGGACAGAGGCCGGTGAGCCTGCGTTGATTGGGCCAGATTTGGTTGCAGAGACTACAGCACAGATTAAGCTAATACGGCAACATTTACTCACTGCACAGAGCCGTCAGAAAAACTATGCCGACAAGAGGAGAAGGTTCCTCGAGTTTGAGGTGGGAGACTTGGTATTTCTGAAAGTCTCACCACGGAAGGGGCACATGAGATTCGGAAAGAAAGGGAAACTGTCTCCTAGATTTGTGGGGCCGTTCCCGATATTGAAGAGGGTGGGAGGGGTAGCTTATCAGTTAGCGCTCCCTCCACAACTGTCATCTCTACATGACGTGTTTCATGTGTCCATGCTGAGAAAGTACAATCCTGACCCTTCTCATGTGATAAATGTTCAAGACATCGATGTACAAAGCGATGTGACATATGTGGAGAAGCCGGTCAGAATTATTGGAAGTGAACAAAGGGTGTTGCGGAACTGCGCCATTCAGTTCCTCAAGGTGGTATGGGAACGACATGGCAGTGAAGAAACCACCTGGGAACTTGAGTCGGAGATGAAGACCCCTTATCCGGAGCTCTTCGCATGAGTTGTTTTGGACCCCTACTTCACTCGAATTTTCGGGACGAAAATTTCAAAAGAGGATTCTATTGTAATAACCCGAATTTTTGATAAATATATATATTGGCATTTATTCATTTTAAATTGAAGTTTGATGTAATAAAATGCCAAATGGACCAAATTTTGGGACAATGGCCCAAGGATGGCCCAATTGGGCCATGGGTTGGATGAAATCCATTAAATGGGTCAATGAGGACTAATCGGGTTAACGATGGTCAAAGTGGGCCCGATAGCCATGTGGGGCCCAATGGATCAAAATCAGTTCAAATCCTAAGGTAAGTGGAAAAGGAGGGAATCTAATTGGGCCATGGGCCCAATGGTTACCCAATAAACCTTGAATTGAAATTGACACATGTAATTGGTCAATTTGGGTCAAAGAGCCATGTGGGACCCAATGGGCCAAGGTAACTAAGCCCTAAGATAAATGGGTAAGACAAGAATCAAATTGGGCCATGGGCCCAATGATGATCCAATAAAAGGAATACAATTAATAAAATTTAAATCACCTAAGTTAGGTGATAAATGGACCAAGGCAACATGGCCAATGGGGCCCACCTCCACCTCACCCATTGAGGTGGCGTGTGGACCCAAGAGTAGTGGGACCGACCACCATGATTGACTTGGTCAACCATGGGTGGATCATGGAGGGAAATTAATGGGATTAAATTATATAGAAGGTGATTAATTAAATTAATCAAGGGATCAAGGTGATCTAAGTTAATCAACCTAAGATTAAAATGGTCAAATGGTTAAATGGTCAAAACCACTCCAACAAACACAAACCACCTCAAGAAAACACAAATTAAAACCATGGGCTTGAATGGTGGTTGGGTCTCAATCACCACCACCAAAGTCAAGCCAACCCATGCTTGGTTGGTGAAGAAATTAATGTGGAGTGAAGACCACTCCAACCACCTCCATTCCTTTGCAAACCAACCCATTTCACTCAAGCATTCCTCATACACCAAGAAAAAAAACGGCACCCACCTTGCAAGAGAGGAGAAAGAACTTAGAAGAAAAGCTTAGAAGGAAAAGAAAAGGAAAAGAGAAGAAAAGAGGTGAAACCTTGGATTCACCATTGGAAGGTCAAGAGTTACTATCTTCATCATCTTCCCCTCTTTCCCTCTCTCAACCTAGCCCTATCTTAGCCAATCCAAACATGTACCACCATTGATCAAGCACATCTAGCTGATCAAAGATCAAGAAGAAGGAGAGAAGAGGCTAAGGAAATCAAGTGGAGGAACAAAGACCGGAGGAGTCGTCGGATCGTAAGTATGTTCTAAACAAGAGATTTAATTGTTAAGGCTTTAAGTTTTGGAATCCATCCTTGCCATATGATGGTGGCCAAATTATTTTAGGCTATGGAATGGATTTAAACTCCATCAAATGGAAGGCTAAGAAAATGGAAATGATGATGAATTTATTAAGAGGTTAAAGTTTAAAAGTTTGGAGAATGGCTAATGAACTTTAGGTTTTTAAATGAGTGAACATTAGTGATTTATGATTTCAAATTTTTGGAATTCTAAGGTTGTATTAAAGCATGGAGAATATGGAATTTTTAATGAATGGATGGACCATAGGGTTGCATGGCCGAACCCCATGGTAAGTGAGGATGATTTTAATTTGGATTATATTTTAATATTATGCATTTTAATTAGGGTTTTTATAAGAAATAAAAAGTTGGAGAATGGCTTAGGGTTCCAAGGATTTAAAGGATTAAATGTAGGCAATTTTTGGAAAAAAGTTTTATGATGGAATCCATGGATGATATTTTAGAATTTTTATAAGATTAGAAGTATGGAGAAATGGTTAATGAAAATTAGTTTTCAAATGATTAAAAATGGGTGTTTTAAAGGATTGTTAAAATGAGAAATCATGAGGAAATGTTGGTGGTTTTTAATGGACTTTAAATGTGATTAAAGGACCCAAGTTAAAAATGAGGGAAAGGCATCATGGGTTCGGCCATGGTGTATGGCCGAACCCATGACCCATGTTTTAGGTCATTCATGGGCTAAGTATGGTTTATATATGTGCTTAAACAAAATGGAAATTAAGTTAAGTTAATGATGAAATTTAAATGGATGTTACAAGTATGATATGTGATGTTTAAATGGAATAAGGATAGTGATTGAAATGGATGATTTAAGTTTCATTGGAGGTATGTTTAATGGGTAATTGAAACCAAGAAGGATGGGGAAAGAAACATCATGGGTTCGGCCATGATGTATGGTCGAACCCATGACCCAAATTTTGATCAACTTTAGGCTAAGGTTAATGCATGTATCAATGCCTAGGAGGTTGTTTTAAAGGGCCAAAATGAATGAAGATTTGTGATTTTTGAAATGGATTATTTTTGGGACAAAATATGAGTCTTTGAAAATGGCACCAATAAAAGTGAACCATGAACCCTATAGTAATATCTTGGGACTTTTATGAATGGAAAACAATGGAGAGAAATGAAAATATTAAATGGATTGGTAAGCATGGTAGGTGATGTTTTATATGAGATGAAAAATGGGGTTTTAAATGAATGACTTAAATTCATTGGTGAAGGTAAAATGAACCAAGAAATTAGGAAATGGACATCATGGGTTCGGCCATGGTGTATGGCCGAACCCATGACCCCTTTGGGAGCCATATTATGGGCTAAGTATGGAATTATTTATGGGATTAAATATTTACAAATTTTATTAAACTAGATGGCTGATTTTAAGATGTTATGTCATGATTAAGAAATTATAAATGGGTCCAAGTTTATGGGTGAAATATGGACTTAAATATGCATGGATAAAAGGGGTAACTTAACCATGGAAGAGGAGTGGCAAAACCATAATTTGTGGCCACATTGAAGGACCATGGGTTCGACCATGGTACATGGCCGAACCCTATGTGGGTTGGACATGAAAATCGGTATATTATGAATGAATAAATGAAGCAGATAGTTGCTGCGTTTTAGGCTCGCAAATCAGAATTTTAAATTTGGCCAAAATTGGATTTATGTATGAGTCTAAAACCAATGGATAATGGGCTAAGTTAGGGACTTAATCATGGATGATATATGGACTAATCCGGTAAATGTAATAAGGTTTCGGGCGTCACAAACGGTACGCGATCGGTGACCGGATTATCGAACGGGAAGCGTAACGGAACGCGACACGGTATTCGGTAGGATTCCTACCTTTTTGTAAGCGATGGATATGTGATGGTGTTTTAAATTATTTTGACTTGGCTTATTATGGATTTATGATTATAATTTATGATTTATGGGACTTGCACTATGATGGGTTTTAACATATGAATTACGTGATAGTATCATGGATTATATTTTAATATTATGCATCATATGACTATGTATGGTATATCGAATATGGTCTATCTATATACTACATAGCATAATGCACCTACATCTCATGCATGGCATGGGCAGAAAAAAAAAACAAACCGGAGTCCATGCTCCGTCGGGGCGACTGAGAATCAGACATGGGGATTGCCTGAGGGCTATAACCGGAGTCCATGCTCCGTCGGGGCGACCGAGAATCAGACATGGGGATAGCCTGAGGGCTATAACCGGAGTCCATGCTCCGTCGGGGCGACCGAGAAGCAAACATGGGGAACAGGATATTGTATGATCATACGGATAATGGGTGGGACACATGACATAAGCACCCATGACATAGCATTCATCACATACTTATTTTGTTGTATTTTATGTTATCGATATGTGTGTATCACTAATCCATGTGCTAGCCCTACTCGGAGTCCTACTGGGCGCGTTGACTAACGCCCTACTTCTACCCTAGCTGATGACGCAGGAGAGGTAGGAAGCGGTGGACATACCGGAGGGCAAGCTTAGGAGCTTGGAAAGCGCAGTCCTAGTTTATATTATGTTTACATTTTGGAGATGTAATTTTAAAGTAACTTAGCTTGTCGGGTTGTATAAATTTACATTTATTGCAATGGTTTTAGACGTTACTTATGGACGATACATTTTGTGATATAATCATGAACATAGGGGCATTTTGGTAAAGTCAATGTTGTATCTTCCCTTCTATCTAAAAACCGGTAAGATAGACTCTATTATCATGTTCCGCAATAATTATAATCCGCGAGCTTACTTCTTACGTGTGAACCGTTCTCGTGGACTTAGCTCTGTGCACGCGTGGGGTTGGCCAGTTAAGGGTCGGGCTTTAGAAGCTCGGACTTAACTCGCGTCGTGGCGTCCGCGCCCTCTCTCACTCTTCTATTTCAAAAAAAAAAAAAAATAGACTCTGATTTTCGTAAAACGGGTGAAAAAGGGCGGGGCGTTACATAGGAAACTCCCCAAAACAATAAATACAAGATGATGATTAGGGAAAATTCCCCAAAAATAAAGATTAGTTTGATTAGCACTGCTGTTGTCATTGATATGTTTCTGTTGTTGTGATACAGATATGTTGAGCAAAATAGAGTATACAGAGTTGTGGGACAAAGGAACTCCTAGCTGTCATATAGATCTGACTTCTTCTTCCAACAACTCCAACAGGCCAGACTGCGTTGTGGAAGTTAACGGAGACGTCCATGTAAGGTTTCCCGAGGATGTTGAAGTGTATCTAGCCCCTTTTCCAGAAGAGTATATGGAAGATATCCCAATGATAGGAGAATCAATAAGGGAGATAGCGCCCGGGTATACGAGCGAGTTGTACAATCAGGAGGAGCACAACTGTACTTTCTGCCCCTACCCCTTGAGGTTATTTGCCCTGTTTGTGGACTTCACGGGCACGGGAAAGAGAGAACTAATTGTCCTTACATTGGCGGACCAGGAATAATACCCTGTCTGACTTGTGGAGTGTTGGGGCACACGTCAACGACATGCCCTGACAGCTTCTTTGGTTTTTATGATGATGCAGGGTCTTCTACAGAAGATTTGGCTAAGAAAAGGTAAGAAAATGTCGGGAAAAAGGGAAAGATTTTGTAAGGGTTGTGGGTACGTTTTGAAGGGTTTGCTCTAACCCTACCAACCATTGTATTGTGATGGAAGTTTGAATGACTAAGTAAGCAAACTTAAGAGTTTATGAGGATTTTGGCATTGAGATGTATGTGACGAGGTCACTTGATTATATTGAGACGTGGTATGGGTGCGTCCCTCATGTGATATTGATGACTGAGATGTGGTATGAGTGGGTCCCTCACATGATATTGATGATTGAGACGTGGTATGGGTGCGTCCCTCACATGATATTGATGATTGAGATGTGGTATGGGTGCATCCCTCATGTGATATTGAAGAGATAAGTATATAGATTCCATGAGTATGGCCTTGAGTAGCTGTGAGACTGTGGGATCCTCGATATGAAATACGGAGACTTGGTCCAGTAGGGTTGCCGTTGAGGGTGGGTCCCTCGCATGCTTCGTGCTGGAGGGCGCCCTCACGGTTATTTCGCACACTAGATGTGCGTTGATGCACAGAGCTAGATACTATTTTACCCCATGGTGGTGGTACTAGTTTGGTTAGAAGCGGATCGACCGCCTTAAAGCTTGACTGAATCACCCTTTGGGTGAAGGGATGCAGGGCGAGGTAGACTTGATCACGTTGGACATGGATCTTCCTCTTAGTAAGTCATGGGCCCTAAGCTTGCTATGTAATACCCCGGATTTTCAAGTTATAAATATTTACGGAAATTACCCATTTAAATTGGAAAATTTTAGATATTGGTCTTATATGGGTAAAGGGTTGGGTCATTGCTCAATTTAGATCCGATGGATTTGTTATAGATTCAATTTAAAATATATGGGTAAGATATGGTTAATTGGGTCAAGGTTGTTTATTTGGGCCAAATGCCCAAATGGGACCCAATTGGTCATGGTTAACTTGGTTAACCACAAAGTGAGTTCAATTAAAAATTAACTGGGGCTGAAATTTAATTAGTAATGCAATTTCATAATAACGGCGGAAAATGATAAACCATGGGAATTGTATGGTATGGACCTATGTGTTGGAACCTAAGCCTAAGTTGTTGGAGGCAATGGCAAGGTTGTAAATACTTGCTAAAAATGAGGGTTAGCTTTGAATGGCAATTTCGTAATTATCACCTAAAATGAAAGATCATGGGTTCGGCCATGGGTATGGCCAAACCCCATGAATTTGGATTATTGGGTTATATTAGCCATGGATGACAATCTTGTAAATATATTAAAAAAAAAATAGACTCTCAATTTATGGGAAGAAGCGAGTGAGAAAGGGCGGGGTGTTACAATTGGTATCAGAGCGAACCTGAAACACTGAATCTTTCGGAGTAAATTAATCTGGCCTTCGTGCATTAATTTACTTCGTTAGACTCAAACGGATGATAGCAAAGGAAGTACAGTCAAAATAATCGGAATTATCCAACATAGTAAAATAGGATATATCCCCCGGAAACAAAGAAAAATCAAGAGTGCTGTTTTGGCAATTTTCCCACGGACAAGAAAACACAAGTTGTTATTTGGCAATTTTTCCCCAAACAAGAGACATTATGTGATACATAGAGAAATTCTCCAAACAAAGATTTAGTTTGATTAGAACTGATATTGGCATTGACATACTTCGGTTATTGTGATACAGATATGTCAGGCAACACAAAGTATACAGAGTTGAGGGATAATGGGACACCTAGCTGTCCGATAGATCTGGTTTCTTCCGATGATTCCAGCGTACCAAACTTCAACAATGAAGTTGAAACCAGTCAGGACATGGAAGTAGAATCACCTGAGTACAATGTTGGGGTTTGATCCAGCTTTTGTACACGAAGAGGACGAAGAAGATGTTCCAACGTTAAAGGAATCAGTAGGGGAGATAGCGCCTGGGTATATGTGCAAAGTTTGCAATCAGGAGGGGCACAGCTATATTTATTGCCCCCACCCTATCGAGGTTATTTGCCCTATTTGTGGACTTCAAGGGCACGGGAAGGAGAGGACTAACTGTCCATATATTTGGGGACCAGGACTAATACCCTGTCTGACTTGTGGAGTGTTGGGGCACACATCGACGACATGCCCTAAAACTTATTCGATTTTTATGATGACGCAGGGTCTTCTATAGAAGATTAGCCTAAGAAAGGGTAAGGAAATGTCGGGAAAAGGGAAAGATTTTGTAAAAGTTGTGGGAACGTTTTGGAGGGTTTTGTTCTAACCCTACTAACCCTTGTAACCTGATGAAAGTTCGAATAAATTTCAATAAAGTTATGCAATTTAAGAGTTTATGAGGATTTTGGCATTAAGATGCATGTGACAAGGTCACTTGAGTTAATTGAGATGTGGTATGGGTACGTCCCTCACAGGATATTGATGAGATAAGTGGATAAATTCTATGAGTATGGCTTAGAGTAGCAATGAGACTGTGGGAATCTCGGATATAAAATACGGAGACTAGATTCCGTAGGGTACCGTTGAGGAGTGGGTCTCTCGCATGCTACGCGCTGGAGGGCGCCCTCACGGCTATTTTGCACACTTGAAGTACGAGGTTGCGCAGACTAGATACTATTTTACTCGTGGGGGTGGTACTAGTCTCGTCAGACGCGGTCCGACCACCTTAGAGCTTGACTGAATCACCTTGGGGTGAAGGGATACAGGGCGAGGTAGACCGGATCACGTTGGACGTGGGTCTTCCGCTTAGTAAGTCATGGGCCCTAAGTCTTGCTAAGGGGTCGGGATATATTATGATGGATACTTTAGCTACAGTCACATGGTGACTCATTCGAGTGTTGTGATTACGGGTAGAATATCTCATGGTAGAGGATGTGATCGGGATTAATTTTGATCAAGGATGGAATAGTTATGCCCATGAATGGATTATACCCATAAGGGGGTTATATTCATGGATGATTATTAATTATGGATAGATGATACTCATTGATAGAGTGGTACCAGGGATGGATTTGTATAACCGCAGATGGTGATTTCCGTAGTGGTTTGGATAATGTCAAGTAAGGGTACCAATGTAGACGTGTTGGTAGTATGATGGACCTGTTGGTCTCATAGATAACATATAGACCTAATGATTGGGACATGTTTCGATTTACGTCTCACGTTATAAGGAAAAGGTGTTAGTCGTATTACGTTTTGTATCACAAGAAAGTTAGTATTGAGAGATGCTCGGTATCATAAAAGTTCTGAACAAAAGGGTTAGTCACATAATGAATTATGTACAGATGAAGATATGTTTACATTTGGAGATGTACTAAGGGAAAGGTTAAGAGTGTAATGAAACTCGAATGGGAAGCTATGGGCGACTGCCAAGTTAGTCTAGCTAGCTGACTCTGTAGATGGCCGATGGAGTTCCAGGAGAGTGAAGCTAGAAACCTAATTAAAATGGAATCAGTAAAAGACTTGAGCATAGGCTCGTATTGGCAGGCTATCTCACGCAGAGAGTAAACGAATGAACATTCTGAGCAAGTACGTGTGGAAAATATTTTTTTGTAGCAGGTGAAGTGAAACAGAGTATATTAATTTGCATAAGATCGAAAATGGGTTCACGAGAAAAAGAGATAACATGAGACAGAGTAAATTCTACGAGAAGGAAATTGATATGTTGATATGAGTGACTGTGAGGCAATTAAATAGTACTTGACAAGATTGAACAGGAACAAAGGATAGATTTGGAAATGGAGGAGACATGGGTCAAGATGTCTATTGGCGAAGTCATATCGGAATGGGAGTTAAGAATGGAACGGGGTCATGTATTCCAGGGAAGGATATATGTACCTAAGGGTTGCCAAGGTCACCAAAAGGGCAACGATACGATATGGGTTGTGGTAGACCGACTGACCAAGTCTGCACATTTTATTCCCATTAAGATGACAAATTCATCTGAGACTTTGGCTCGGCGGTATATCAAGGATATCATCAGATTGCATGGTATACCTTGGACATTGTGTCTGACAAAGATGGTTGATTTACAGGCAAAGTATGGCAGAGCATGCAGGCGGCCATGGGAACAGACTTATTGATTAGCACGGTATTCCACCCACAGACTGATGGGCAGTCTGAGAGGACAACACAGAACAAAGGGTATTACGAAACTGAACGATTCAGTTTGTCAAAGTGATATGGGATCGACATGTCATTGAGGAAGCCATATGGGAATTCGAGTCGGAAATGAGGATAGCTCATCCTGAGCTATTTATGTAAATATTTGAAACCCTACTTCACTCAATTTTCGGGTCGAAAATTTTAAAAAGAGGTTTATATTGTAATACCCTAGATTTTCAAGGTATAAATATTTACGGAAATTACCCATTTAAATTGGAAAATTTTAGATATGGATCTTATATGGGTAAAGGGTTGGGTCATTGCTCAATTTAGATCCGACAGATTTGTTATAGATTCAATTTAAAATAAATGGGTAAGATATAGTTAATTGGGTCAAGGTTGTTTATTTGGGCCAAATGCCCAAATGGGACCCAATGGGTCATGGTTAACTTGGTTAACCACCAAGTGAGTTCAATTAAAAATTAAATGGGACTGAAATTTAATTAGTAATGCAATTTCATATAAACAACGAAAATTATTTATCATGGCACCTTCTAAGATAGGATGCATGGTCGCATGAAGAATATCTATGAGATATGCGCATGAGGTATTGGAGTGATATTAGGAATGATTAAATGGAAGGGGCGCATGGCATAGGGAAACAAGGGGCACATGACATAGGGAATGATTTATCTTGGCACTTTCTAAACTAAGATAAGATTAAAGGGAAGGTTTAATAAAAGAAAGGAGCAAGGGCACATAGCACCTTCTAAGATTGGATCAATGGCAATTAGTATCTTGTATCAAATGAAAGATTTTATAAAGGGTAGCAAGAGGTACACGGCAATGGGGATTGCAGCCAAGGGCGCAAGGCATTGTCTAAGATGGGAACCAAGAGATGTCTAATAAAAGAAGGCAAGGAGGGGCGTATGGCACCTTCTAAATATGGGATTAAGTGGGGCTTTTTATAAAAGAAATAACCATAACAAGTGCACACAACAATAATGATTTTGGCAAGGGATACACGGCATTGAGGTGAGTATTATCTTAAGTACCTTCCAAAGATGGAACCAGTGGAAGATAATATAAGGAGAGAAGGACAAGGGCGCATGGATTTCATATCTTTCTCGAAGTTTTCTTTCTCTCTCTCTCCCTCTCTCAACTTCTCATTCACGGCAAAGCAAGAACAAAGAGAAGGCTGCAGCAAGCACAAGAGCAGCCAACCGAGTGGAAGAGCAAGGAGAAGAAAGGACTAAGGAAAGAAGAAGCTTGGAAGAGCAAGATCAACCGACGGAAGAAGAATAAGGAACCATAGGGTTCGGCCAAGGTGTATGGCCGAACCCCATGGAAGAAGAATTAAGAGATGATCATGGATGAACCATAGGGTTCGGCCATGCAAAGGGTTTTGGCGATTTTATAGAAGAAACATGGGTCATATTATTATGGTTAATGTATGGTTTTAAGTGATGCTTTTGGTGATTATATTTTATGGGATGAAAGTCATAGAGTAATTATATGGTTTTAGATCCATGGAAAGATAAATTAATGGAAAGAAAGAACCATAGGGTTCAGCCATAGTGCATGGCCGAACCCCATGGAAGGTTATTGATTAATTTTAAATGTGAGTTGAGGTTAATGGCACGTGAGATTTGAATTGATTAAATGGGGGTTTGAATGAATAAAGATGTACTTTAAGGAACCGTATTATGGACCTTTTTATTTGATTTAAATTGGATTATCTCCATGAGCGAGGTTCGGCCATGGTGTATGGCCGAACCCCACTAGGATTTATTGATGGAGATGTATGGGTATTATGTTCATGAAATTAAGAAGATGGAAGTGGATTTGAGAATTATTTATATAGATTGAAAACCATAGAAAGTTATGATAATTTTAATGGAGTTGGTTATTAATTTAGAAAGTAAATGAAAAAAAGGTTATGGAATTATGTAAGTATTATTGTTGAATTTTAATGGACTAAAATAAGGGTCAAGATCATGAACCATAGGGTTCGGCCATGGTGTATGCCCGAACCCCATGGAGATGGTTACTGTTTTGGATTGGTAAATGCATTTTGTTGCTAAGTTTGGAAAGCTTCCAATTATGGAAGGAGTTGGCCAAATTAGAAAGCTTTTAATTAAGGAAGGAGGTTGCCAAATTAAGAAGTGGTATTTATGGAAAGTTTCTATTCTTGGAAGGTGGACATTGAAATTAGAAAGTAACTAATTATATACCATGGAAGATTAATTTGGAAACCTTCCAATTGTAGAAAGGTGGAGTTAAATTATGGAAACCTTCCAATTATGGAAGGGTGGAAAATTAATTGGAAACCTTCTAAGAATGGAAGGTGGAGACTATTTTATGGAAACTTAGGCATCATGGGTTCGGCCATGTGTATGGCCGAACCCCATGAATCCAATTTATGGTTTATGTTTAATGAGTTATGACTTTAATGTTTGCAAGGATCGGATTATTGGTTATGTAAGCCATGGATGGAAAAGTTGTAATTAAAGGCCAAAATGGAGGATCATGGGTTCGGCCATGATGTATGGCCGAACCCCATGAGGTTCTTTGGGGACTTAAGTGGTTAAGGTTTTTTTTTTAGGGTTCATGTATGGACTTATGTGTTGGAACCTAAGCCTAAGTTGTTGGAGGCAATGGCAAGGTTGTAAATACCATGCTAAAAAGGAGGGTTAGCTTTGAATGGAAATTTGTAATTATCACCTTAAATGAAAGATCATGGGTTCGGCCATGGGTATGGCCAAACCCCATGAATTTGGATTATTGGGTTATATTAGCCATGGATGGCAATCTTGTAAATATATAAAAAAGTTAGACTCTGAATTTAAGAGAAGAAACAAGTGAAAAAGGGCGGGGCGTTACATGCTAGGGGTCGGGATACGTTTATATGTTGATATTGTTGCCACAGTCATGTAGTGATTCATTCGAGTGTTGTTCCTACGGATAAAATATCTCATGGTAAATGATGTGCCCTAGATTGTTTATGCCCATGAATGGATTATACCCAAAGGGGGGTTATATTCATGGATGGTTATTAACCAGGGATAGATGATATTCACTGATAGAGAGATACCAGGGATGGATGTGTAAAACCGTGAATGATGATTTCCATGGTGGTCTGGATTGATGCTGGGTATCGGTATTGTAAAAGATTTGAACAAAAGGTGTTAGTCACATAGTGACTTATGTGCAAGTGAAGATGTGCCAAATTTTGGAGATGTGTTTAATGGAAAAGATAAGAGTCTACTGAAACTCGAATGGGAAGCTATGGGCGACTGCCGAATTAGTCTAGCTAGCTGACTCTGTAGTTAGCCAATAGAGTTCCAGGAGAATGAAGGTAGAAACATACTTAAAATGGAATCAGCAAAATACTTAAGCATAGGCTTGTATTGGCAGGCTACCTCACACAGAGATGGTCGATTCACAGACAGAGTATGCCAGAGCATGCATTCGACCATGGGAACTCAAGTCGAAAATGAGAGCAGCTGACCCTGAGCTATTTATGTAATTTATTTTGGAACCCTGCTTCGCTCAATTTTCGAGACGAAAAATTTAAAAAGAGGATTGTATTGTAACACCCCGGATTTTCAAGATATCAATTTACATGAATTTTGTCCATTTAAATTATGAATTAATGGACATGGACCTTAGATGGGTAAGGTGTTGGGCAATGGCCCAATTAAGACCCAATGGATATGTTATAAGGATCAATTTAAAGTAAATGGGTAAGGTGCATTTAATTGGGTCAAGGTGGTTATTTGGGTCAAAAGGCCCAATTGGGACCTAATGGGTCGTAGTTGACTTGGTTGACCATTAGGTGAGCTCAAGCCTAATTAGGTTAAGGCTGAATTAAGATTGGAAAGGAAATCAAATGATTAAGTTAAGTGAATTAAAATGGAAAGACAATCAAGTGAGTGAGTTGGCATTAAAATGATGAGTTAAATGGGTGAGTTGAGTCAAATGAGTTGGATGGGAAATTTTGGAGATATTTATCTCAAAGGAGTGAAGTGTGAAGTTGAAGGACAGTAGTTTTAAACTCAAACACCACTCCACACGTTGGAGGGAAAGCATGGGAGAGTTTCAACTCAAAGATGAAGCTCCCACATGAAACATTAACGAGAGGAGGAAGATAAGGGGAGGTTACACCAAGATTTCAAATTCAAAATACACCACACGTTGGAAGCATGGGGGTTTCCCATCTTAGATGGAAACTCAAGAGCCAAAAATGTTGGAGGGTTTCATCTCAAGGGTGAAACCCCCAAATGGAATAAGTGAGGGAGATGAATGGGGAGGGGAGTTACCAAGGGGTGCCATCAAGGGACACCACCTTTGGTCAACCCTCATTACTTAGTTTCCATTCATCCTCTCTCTCTCTCTCCCTCCTTTGGCCGTTTTTCACCTCTCAAGGCAAGGAACCTTGCCTGGTTGTCTCTCACACAAATCATTCCTTGGCCGATCACTTCTCAAGGTATAGACTTAGAAAAGATTTGTGATCTCAAACCATCACACAAAGCCAACCACTCTCAAGACAAGTATTTGGAGCATTGTTCTAAGCTTCTCCCTCAATCCATATCACTTGGCCGAATTATTCCAAGGGGTTTCCAGCAAGGTTAGTCTCGGCCAAAGAATCAAGAAGAAGGAGAGGCTAAGGAAGGAAAGGAACAAGCCGGAGTGAAGAACAAATTGGAGAAGTCGCGGGATTGATAAGTGCTCAATAAACTCTTGTTAAATAAGATGGTTAAGGAAACATGATTCGGCCATTGTATGGTCGAACCTATCAAGGGCTAAAATCATGGTTATTGAATTTAAAAGAGGAGATAAGGAACCATAGGATTCGGCCATGATGTATGGCCGAACCCCATGGAAAGATATTGGTTATTTTTGGGGGTTTTGAGGGATAAAGATCATGGAACATTATGAATGTCTTAAAAGGATTTTTAAATGGATATATGGGTATAGCATGGGTCGGCCATTGCATGGCCAAACCATAATGTTATAATGGCTAAGATGTTAAAGGGGGACAAAAGCTAAATGAGTGAGGTTCGGCCATGGTGAATGGCCAAACCCCACTAGAGTGTATATTATGAACATGAAAATGGAGGATGCATGTTAAAGAATGTTAATCATTCTACATGGTATAAAAATGATATGGGATGAAAGAACCATGAACCATGGGTTCACCCATAGTGTATGGCCGAACACCATGGAAGGTTGCCAAGGACTGGGAAGGGATTAAATGGAGTAATGTTTAAGTGGACTTCGATTATTATGTATGTTAAACAATTGGTGCATAAGTAATAAGATTAATGAATCAAGAGGTCATGATCTTATATTTAAGTTAAAAGAGCGAAGGATTTGAAAGAGAGACCAAAACCAAAATGGTGAGGTTCGACCATGATGTATGGCCGAACCCCACTAAGGAGTAGTTGGTGGATTTAAGGTTTTGTTCATGTTAATGAATTATTTAGTCATGAACACAAGTTTTGGACTTAAAAATGGTATTAAAATCATGGAGTAATGGATTTTAGATATCATAGGGTTCGGCCATGGTGTATGGCCGAACCCCATGAAACATTTTGTGGATCAAAATGGGGACTTATGTACGCTTAGATGAGGGATGCTTTGGTTATTGAATTTTATAGACTGTTTTAATAAAGTTAATGGGTGGAAATAATAGATCAAGGATTAAAAGGAGACCCAAGTTAAATGAGTTTGGTTCGGCCATGGAGTATGGCCAAACCCTACTATGGTTTATTTTATGGACATATGAATGAAATGGAAACTGAGAATTGGATCAATGGCAAGATTGTAAATAAATGAAAATAATGAACCAAGGGTTCGGCCATGTTGTATGGCTGAACTCCATGGGAAATGTTTTATATATTTGAAGTGTTGATAAGATTGGATGGCTGATTTAAAAGTGTTGGGTTTTATGAATCAAGAATGGCAAGGATTGGATTTGAAAGATCAAAAGGTTGAAAAGAAAGGACCAAAACCAAGATGATGAAGTTCGGCCATGTTGTATGGCCGAACCTCACCAAGGTGTATTTGGTGGATTGAGGGTTTTTAAATGGGTCACTTTGATGAGATCGGTTAAATAAAAGGGACTAAATTAAAAAGGGTGTGGTTCGGCCATGGTGTTTAGCCGAACCCCACAAGGTTGAGTTTTGGACTTAGACATTGATGTGAATCAAATGGGTTGTTGGTTTGATTGATTGTTGTGTAAATAAGGTAACGAGACCTTACAAGTGGGACGCGATCGTAAGCGGTCGACTGTTTAAGAAGCAAGGACACTTAGTGGTCTTGGTAGGATTCTACCTCATTGAAACATGGATATGTATATGGTTTTATCTTATTTGATGGTTTATGTTGCAATTATATTATGTTTCAAAAGTGAAGTTTTTAATGCTATGGTATTTACATTACATAGCATATGGACATGTACATCTCATGCATGACATGGGAGGGGAATTTGTAACCGGAGGCCACGCTCCGTCGGGGTGTCCGTAAGGCAATCATTGGAAGACCTTGATGTGTATAATGCCATCAAGTAGAATCCGGAGGCCACACTCCGTCGGGGCGTCCGAAAGACCACTGTGGGGATACCTTGATGAGGAGAATTCCATCAAGAGGTTACATGGAATGTGATGGGTGAGACTCATTGCATAAGACATATGGCATGACATGATTTTACATGATTTTGATGATATGATATTTTATATGATATTTGATACTAACCATGTGATAGCCCTACTTAGAATTCCTACTAGGCGCGTGGTTTTAACGTACTACTTCTACCCTAGTGAATGACGCAGGAAACGAAGGGATCGATGAGCGTGGACGGAGTCATGCTTAGAAGCTTGAATGAGTTTACTTAATAGTTGTTTAAAGTTATTATTTGGACTTGTAATTTGAGATAACATAGAATGTCGGACATGTAATAACTTAGTTATGTTGCTATGGTTTGGAATGATTTTAGTTGATTATTTCAGTTAAGATAAACATTGTAAAAGGACGTACATCTTTGCTATCTAATAAATTGGAATAGAGTTAGGTTCTATTATAATCCGCAGTATAAGATATTATCCGCATGTTAACTTATGTGTGTGAACTATCTTGGTGGGCTTAGTCCACACACACATAGGGTTGGCCAGTTAAGGGTCGAGCTTTAGAAGCTCGGAGTTAACTCGCGTCGTGACGTCCCGCTCTCGTTCACTCTATCACTTTTTTTTAAAAAAAAATCAACTCTGATTTTCGGAAAGCGAGTGAAAAAGGACGGGGCATTACAGCTTCATCACATCTTGAGTGAATCTTTGAGAAGCAAACATCATCAACGAGAAAGAGCTTTAAGGCAATTGCTTCTTGGTTTTAACTTTGCTTTTAAAACCTGTACCCCGAAGTGGATTAAGGAGAGGTACTCTGTAACCACTATAAAAAAAACTCTAGAGTGTCGTCTCTGGCACTGTGGTGTGTGGATTCTCAGCCAATTGAGTGACGTTAAATTCCTACTCTAACTATGAGGTGTAAGTCCCCACATAGTGAATTTGGGGGATAGCTCAAGGTTGGGAGAGTCCTAACAGTGGATGTAGGTTTTTTAACCGAACGACTTTATATCTTGTGTCCTTGAGATTGTGGTGTTAGAGATAACTTCTTGTATTGATTGATTAATCACTTTTTTGCTAACGTACACCTACTCGATTGTTACATCATCCCCACTTAATCTAATCAATCAAGTTAATTTCAAAAGGGAGCAACAAATTGAGATTGACCAATTCAACCCCGCCCCCCCCCCCCCCCCCCCCCCTCCTCTTCCTTTCTCTAGGGTCAATAGTGTTCTAGTACATTGGGATTTTCAATTGGTATCAGAGCAAGGAGCTCGCTACAAGGATTTAACCATCCGAGTAAGATCTTGTTGCTAGAACAACTGTTATGGATACCTACATGACAATGTCCAGAGAGGTTATTAAAAAACTATGCCTAGAAAATCCACAATCTAAATATTATGCACACAACTCTGTTGTAGGTCTTGCTCTTGTAATCTCTATAACAGGAAGGATAACTCGTCGCCCAAAGGAAGAAGACCAATCAAAGTAAAGTTGTGTAATGAAGAAGAATCTGAGTCTGCATCAATCTTGGAAAATGAAAGCAAAGGTACATTATATAGCCTGGTTGCTTCCTCTACTTATGATAAACAAGAACAATTTAGTGAATCTGAACATGAAGAAACTCTTGTTGATCTCTAAGAATCATACAGTGCTTTGTATGTTGAGAGTGTTGAGAGTATAGAGTTAACCAAGAAAGCTCACAAACTTAAAAGTGAGAATGCCTATCTGACTAAACTCCTTGAAATTGAGAGAATCGAAAAAAAAACTTTCTCAACAGAATTTGAAAAATCAATTGATGAGATACTAGTGTTGAGAAAAAGTCAGACTGATCTTCAATCGTAAATGGATTTGTGCAAGAAATATCACAAACATTTGGCTGAAACGAGCAAGTGTCTTGAAAATAAAATTACACTGTTATTGTCTGACTTGGAGAGGTCATCCCAATCTAAAGACAAGGTATTTAGTTTCGGTATATATTACAAGGAAAAATCAGGGATAAAGCATGACAAAAGCTTGGTCATTACTGAGAGGCAAACTCCTGTAGATATTAAAAAACATATGCCCAAACTCTCTAATCTTCAATGCAACTATTGTGGCAAATGGGGTCATTCTAAGTCAAATTGTTATTTAAGGAAAAATTCTTAGATAAAGTCTTCATTGGAAAAGCTGAGACGTAATTTCTAAATCAGAGTTTACCAATCATCTTGGATAAATTGGGATATCCAAGGATCAAATTCTTTGATGGAAAATCGTATTTCAAATCCAGACAGATTATACAGGAGAATGACTCCACCATTACTAATTCATCTAATGTATCCCCAAACAATAATAGCTTCATGATCCATACAGCCTTAAATGCTGAAAGGCAATCCAAGTGGTACTTGGACAGTGAATGCTCTCGACATATGACTGGAAACAATTCTTACATGTCTGATTTGGTGAATTGTAATGGAGGATCTGTAGTTTCTGGGGATGGAAACATGGCCAATATAATTGGAAAAAGGTCCTTAAATATTCCATTCTATAGGGTCATCAAAGATGTCTACCTTGTTGATCGTCTAAAACACAATTTGCTTAGTATATGTCAACTATGTGCAAATAACAGTAAAGTTACTTTCAGTAAAAAGGATTGCCATGTTTATTCAAATGAAGGAGAGGTTCTTTTGAGTGGTAGCCTCACGTCTGATGATTGCTATATTTTGGATTGTACCTCAACTCCGATTTAGTGCATTTTGTCCAAAATCAGTGAGGCTAAACTCTGGCATTAGAGGCTCGGTCATGTGAACTTTGAAGATTTGTCCAAACTTAGTGAACATATAAAGGGATTACCCATAGTTAGACGATCTAAAGGAATTATATGTGGTGACTGCCAAAAGGGAAAACAAATCAGGGCAACACATAAACATACAAATATGATAGCAACTTTTAGACCCTTAGAACTACTTCACATGGACTTAGTAGGACCCACTCAACACGAAAGTGCTGTAACACCCCGCCTTTTTCACTCGCCTAAAATCATAGTCTACTTTTAAAAAAATAAAATATAAAGAGAGAGAGAGCGGGACGCCACGACGCGAGCTAAGTTCGAGCTTCCAAAGCCTGGCCCTTAACTGGCCAACCATACGTGTGCGTGGACCGAGTCCACTAGAACAATTCACACGCTTTCAAGCTATACTTACTGAATAAACACATTGCGGAAATATCATATGAATAGAATTACTATCCCTATCCATTAATTAGCAAGGACGTCAATCAACAATAAATTATCTGAACCTAATATCCAAATGTAACGTCAAACCATAGCAAAATAATATCTAAGTTATTACAGTCCCAAAATGCAATTAACTCAAATACATTGTCCAAAATTAAAACTTAAATAAAATAAGCAATAAGCTGCCCAAGCTCCTAACATCTAAGGTAGAAGTAGGTCGTTAGTCAACGCGCCCAGTAGGTATTCCGAGTAGGGTCATACACATGGGATTAGTATAAAATCAGAATAAATACATAATATCAAAATCATGCTAATTCAATACCATGCCATGGGTGTCATATGCCAATGATTTCCCACCCATCAACCATATCTCAAAACACATTGATAATCCTCCTGATGAACAAGCCACATCAAGGTATTCATTGTCATGACTCCCCACGTATGCCTTATCAGTCCCACCCAACGGAGTGTGGATTCCTCTTTCATTTCAAACATCATATATTGTTTCAAGTATATCAATCGGAATCAGTACAGATCCCTTCCCACGTTTGTTTATTGGATACCCCGAATGGAGCGTGGACTCCTCTAGATGTTCCCCCCCATGCCATGCACGAGATGTGAGTGCAAACATGCTATTTCATGTTAAATTACATAATAGCATTGAAATTCCACTCTTAAAACATAAGCATTTTGATACCCAAAATAGATCATCAAATATGGAAATAAAAACCATTACATGGGGAATCCTACCCAAGTCCAAGTATTGTATCCTTGCTGTTTTGTGATGTGACGTGCAACGCTTTCGTCAAAAACGATCACACCTCCGCTTGCGGAATCTTTTAACCTTAAATGAATTTCATCATAAAATAACCAAATTAATTATCCTTGATTTAAATCATTCCTTACATCCTTCCAATTAAACTTAACCATCTGGAAAAGGAAAATCATACAAAAACTTCACTTTTAAAATTAGTCGGTTATCCGTCCGCTGACCATCTTGCGGATGACAGAAACCTGTCCGTAGACGGCAGAAACCCGTCCTACAGACTGTAACCTGTCCGCTGAAAGCACTATACTCAAGTCTGTTACCCGTCACGTGGATGATAGAGACCTGTCCGCGGATGGTGATACCCCTCCACGAACAACCCTTGTCTAGTTTATTACCCACCCACAGACAACCCATGTCCAGTTTATTATCCATCTGCGAACGGTCGAAACTCGTCCCGCGGACAATAAAAACCCGTCCGAGGACTATGATACATGTTCTCAGACAGTGCCATCAGAGATCAGTCCTCATTTTATTTGATGTTCGGCTTGACCTTTCCTTATGAAATTCATTTCTTATATTTAACATATATAATGTCGTCCATACATTTTTAAAATCAATGAGTATGCCCTACTCACTAACCCCACTAGGGTCTTGTCCATTATTCTCCCAATCTTCGTATTACACATAGTTTCGGATCCGTTCTTTTCTCCAATCATTTAACCATTTTCTTGGATGTATTTTTCAGTTCATGGCCCATATAACCAATTGGCCGACGATTTCAAATCAATAAATAGAATCCAAAGGTTCGGCCAAACTATGGCTAAAACTATGGATTCCCTTAGTTCATCCATTTATTCAATCCTATCACGCTAAACCTTACATACCTTTCCCGCTTCTCCTTCGTTTTCTTTTTAGTCTGATCAGTCCTTCTCCTTCCTTTGTCTTTGTTCTTTCAGTTCCTCCAAGTCTTGAGCCGAAAATGTGAGAGAGAGAGAGATGAGAAGAGGCGATGCAATCTCTTGTTCCACCTTGAGAATTCGGCGAAGGATGTTGAGAGAGGGAGAGAGAGAGATAGGAGTGGAGATGTGAATCTCTTGCTCAAAAGAGAGGGAGAGAGGATCGGCCAAGGTATGTTGTTGAGAGAGGGATAAAGAGAGCTAGGAAATTCTCTTGTTTGAAGGGAGAGGATCGGCCAAAGGGGGGTGGAGTATACCTCTTAGTAATTCAGCCCTCCATCCTCCCAACCACCCTCCTTAATGTTTGTTCTTTCCCATGTGTCCCTTGGTTTAACCAAGGAGACACATGGCTAGGGTCTCCCCCCCTTCCCAACGTTGGTGCATGCCTTGGGGCTTCATCCAAGGAGATGAAACTCTCCATCTACCCTTGACTCACTTGAGACTCTCCTCACATCCCAAACAACTCAACACAACTCATTTTAACTCACTCATCAACTCATCTTGATTTGAACTCACCCATGCAACTATTAACTCAAGACTTGAATTTATTCCTTAATTAAATAATTCCTTAACTCAACTCACTTCACTTAACCCTTTTGAACTCACCCATGGTTGACAAAGTCAACCATGGTTAACCGATCATACATGTTACCTTAGACCACGGCCACCTCACTTGATGAGGTGGATTTGGGTCCCACTTGGCCATGCCACTTACATGCCACCTCATACACATGCCACCTCACTTGATGAGGTGGATCCCATGTCTTGGGTCTTAATTGGGTACATGATCCAATTAAATTAATTCTTTACCCATTTAATTCCCAAAATCCATTCACTTTGACCCATTGGGTCCCAATTGGGTAATTGACCCAATTACCTACATTTACCCAATTAATTAAAATCAAACCATATCCATGATCCGTTGGATCATAATTGGGCCATTGACCCAATTTTTAGGCATTTAAAATCCATTTCATCCAGAAATCTTAAATTCATCAAATTAAACAATTAAAATCGACAAAATCCAATATATTATTATAGTGAAAATCCGGGATGTTACAATATTACCCTCTTTTGAAATTTTCATCCCGAAAATCGAGCAAAGTAGGGTTTCAAACAACTCATACAAAAAGCTCAGGATGAGCTACTCTCATTTCTTATTCAAGTTCCCAAGTGGCTTCCTCATTAACATGTCGATCCCATACCACCTTGACGAACTGAATGGCTCGGTTTCGTAACACCCTCTATCTTTTCCCAATCACTCTAACCGGCCTTTCAACAAAAGTCACGTTGCTTTGCACATCAACATCTTGCACATTCAGCACGTTCGAAGGATCAGGATTGTATTTCCTCAACATAGAAACATGGAATATATCGTGCAAAGATGACAACTGTGGAGGACGTATTAATGGATAAGCCATTTCCCCCACCTCTTTTGGATTGGAAAGGGTCCCACAAATCTAGGCGACAATTTCCCTTTCTTACCAAATCTCATATGTCCCTTTCGTGGCGAGACCTTCAAAAATACTAAGTCTCCCACCTCAAACTCAAGGAATCTCCTTCTCTTGTCTGCATAGCTCTTCTGACGACTCTGAGCAGTGAGCAGATGTTGTCGTTAGTGCAGGCTCACCGACCTCTGTCCAACACACTAGTGATCTACAAGGTCTACCATACAACGCCTCGAATGGAGTCATCTGGAGGCTTGCCTGGTAACTGTTGTTGTAAGAGAACCCAATCAGTGGTAAGTGATCCTCCCATCCACTTTTGAAGTCTTATATACATGCTCTCAGCATGTCCTCCAATGTCTGTATTTTTTTCTCTGACTATCTATCAGTCTGTGGATGGAACGTTGTGTTGATCAATAAATTCATCCCCATAGCCGACTGCATGCTGTGCCACACCCTGCCGGTGAATCGGCCATCTCTGTCAGACACAATTGTTCTCGGGATACCATGTAGCTGATGATATCCTTGATATACCGTCGTCCCAAAGTCTCAGATGAATCTGTCATCTTTATGGGAAGAAAGTGTGCAGACTTGGTCAATCGATCTACCACGACCCATATTGCTGTCAGCTAATTCAATTTCTTGTAATCTACGTACATCCGAAGCGTACCATCCCTCTTCTTCACAAATAATACCGGTGCTCCCCAAACAGATGTGCTGTTCCGAATGCATCCTAGTCTGAGCAGTTCATCAATTTGCTTCTTTAACTCTGACATCTCAGCTGGGGCCATCCGGTAATGTGGCAATGACACTAGAGCAGTGCCAGGATATAGCTTAATCTCAAAATCAATCTCCCTCTTTGGTGGCAAGCGAAGGAGTTTTGTTGGAAATACCTCTGCGTAGTCTTTCACTACCGCAAGTAGTTCTGCCACTGGTGCCTTGTCTAGTCTGATGCTGTTCAATACAAGATGGTTCAATTTTTCATGTAGTCTCTTGATCATAGGAATGCTCTGTTTGTCGGCATGTACCACATACCGCTTTCCCTCGGGTGACCAAAATATCACCCTGCGGAGATGACAGTCAATGCTGGCCTGGAAGTTCGCCAACCAATCCATGCCAAAAATGATATTGTACTCTGTCATCTCGAGTACCAGATAATTGAACTCAAATCTGAGCCCAGCAAGTTCAGTGTTTACCAATGTGCATATCAGTCCCTGTGATGTGTCTCCAACAGGGGATACAATAGTAAATGCAATGGACAACTGTTGTACTAGAGTGCTAGTAGCAGATATGAAAGCAACAGATACAAAGGAGTGGGATACTCCTGAACCAAATAATGTACAAGCATAGGAACTACAAACTACTGCCATACCTTGAATCACTGAGTGATCCACCGACTCTGGGTGAGGAGCCAAAGCATACAGTCGTCCAGATCCCGTCGGATTAGGTGCTCGTCCTATCTGGTTATATGCTCTGGATACTTGTGAATGAGCTGATCTAGCTGGAGGACGAAATGAACCCCTGGAGTGAGAAAGTCTACTGTTCTGCGGACACTCCCTCTTGAAATGACTCTGCTGGACACACTGAAAGCAGGTGCTCACACCTCGAGGGACCTAAGAGACGGATATTGATGTGGAGGGCTGATTGGGACGAAAGCCTCTAGTTGACCCAATAGAAGGTGATGGTCTCCCAAAGTTGTGTAATGGCCCGGATTTTCAATGCAATAAATATATTTCGCTATTATTTATTTTAATTGTTAAAAATTAAGATTCATAGATGGAATGGATGTTAAATAAATAAGAAGTGGGGCAATGGCCCAAGTATGGTCCAATGGATCATGGATAGGATTAATTCTATTTAATTGGGTCAATGTGGTCAATTGGGTCAAATGCCCAATTGGGACCCAATGGGTCAAGATGAATTGATGATTAGGGTAAATGGGTAAGGAATGGATTTAATCAGGTCATGGACCCAATTAAGATCAAAGGCATGGGGTCCACCTCATCAAGTGAGGTGGCAAGTGCATGAGGTAATATCAAAGTGGCATAGCCAAGTGGGACCCAAGTCCACCTCATCAAGTGAGGTGGCGTGTGGCCTAAGGCACATGTGGGGCTGGCCACCAGGGATGACATGGTCAACCATGGGTGAGTTCAAAGGTGAGTCCAAGAGGATTAAGTAAAATGAGTGGAGTTAAGGAATTAATTAATTAAAAAAAAATTCAAGTGCTTGAGTTAGGAGAATGAGTTTTATTTAATGTAGTGAGTTGAATGGGGTGAGTCACATGGGAGATGAAAAGATGGAGTGAGTCAAAGGGGAGGTGGAGGGTTTCCATCTCAATGGAAACCCTAGACACCAAATTCGTTGGAGAGGGTGTGTGTGCCATGTGTAGGGCATGCATCCTCATGGTTAGTCAAAGGGGAGGTGGAGGGTTTCCATCTCAATGGAAACCCTAGACCAAAAACGTTGGAGAGGGTGTGTGTGCCATGTGGAAGGCATGCATCCTCTTGCTTGGTCAAGGAACTCATGGGGAAGACTTCACATTGAATGAGGGTGGTTGGGAGGTGAGGTCTTGTCCAAGAAACCCTAGACAAGATGGAAAGGGCTAACTCTTCATCTCATTCACTCTCTCCCTCTCTCAAGCTCTCCCTTGGCCGACCCCTCCAAGACAAGGAAACACTTAGGGTTTTTCCATCTCATGCACTCTCTCCCTCTTACCAAAAACCCTAGGGGCCGACCTCTCTCCAAGACAAGAAAACACTAAGAGTTTTCTCCCATTCCCTCCTCCTCTCCCTCTCTCAAACCTTCTCCTTGGCCGAGCCCTCTCTTAGGGTTTTCATCTTAAACCCTATCCCTCTCAAGCAACACACTTTGGCAGAAGATCAAGGAGGAGAAAGAAAAGACTAAGGAAGGAGAAGAACGGAGGAGCAAGGTGGAACGAAAGAAAACAGAGGAGTCGCGGAATCGGTAAGTATTACTTGAGAAGATTTATAAATTAAAAGGAGGTTAAGGGAACTATGGTTTTGGCTATGGAATGGCCGAAACCATGGGGTTCCATCTCGGATTGGAAAGTTGGCCAAAAATGTTATGGGCCATGGATTTGAAATCCATCCACGGAATGCCAATAAGGTGACATAAAAGTGAAGTATGATACAAAATCCGAAATATGGTTTTAGATGGAAAAAAAAGGGACAAAACCCTAATGAGTAAGGTAGGTTATATAAATGAGGATTATTAAGGGCAATATGTATATATATGGCTTATGACAACATGCATGGTTAAACATGAGAAATGGTCAAAGAACATGGTTTGGCCCTTGCATGGCCGAACCCTAATCTTGATATGCATAAGGACCATATGCATGTTCAACATAAGGAATGGAGAATGATCAAAGATCATGGTTTGGCCCTTGCATGGCCAAATCCTAGATTTTTATGTATAAGGACCATTAAGGACAAAGAGGATTAGATGAGGTTCGGCCATGATGTATGGCCGAACCCCATCAAATGATCTAATCATGGGTATGTGATTTTTAAGAGAAAATGATGAACCCTAGGGTTCGGCCATGTAGTATGGCCGAACCCCATGGAGGTATGTTAGTGATTTTGATGGGTTTTAAAGGATGAAAATGATGGAAGTATGTTAGTTATTTTAATGGGTTTTAAAGGATGAAAATGATGGAAGAATATTGGTGGTTTTCAATGGGTTTTAAATGTTGTAAATGATGATTTAAAATGAGGAGATGATGAAGAACAATGGACCATGGCTTCGGTCATGATGTATGGCCGAACCCCATGGAAGAAATGTTGATGGATTTTGGGTTTTAAAATGATGAACCATGGCTAATAAGCTAAGAAATAAATGGAGATGAAGGACCATGGGTTCGGCCATGTTGTATGGCCGAACCCCATGGATCATGTTTGAGGGATATAAGTGTGTAAGTGACCTAAGTGTATGATTAAACCCCATGGATGATATTTCATGGACCTTTGTGGATCTAGGTATGATTGGATTTATAAATCAAAGAAGACATGAGGTTAGACCCATTTTTGTTTAAAATAAAACAAGGGTTAAGAAGGGGGTCAAAACCAAAGAATGAGGTTCGGCCATGTTGTATGGCCGAACTGTAACGCCCCGCCCTTTTTCACTCGCTTTCCTTTCCGAAAATCAGAGTCTATTTTGTTTTAAACAAAGAGTGATAGAGAGTGGGACATTACAGTTGGTATCAGAGCGAACCAGAAAGATTGAATCTTACGGCGTAAATTAATCCTACTCTCGTGCATTAATTTACTTCGTTAGACTCAGACGGATGATAGCAAAGGAAGTACAGTAAAAATAATTAGATTTATCAAACATAGCAAAATTAGGAGATGCCTCCCCGATATCCCCAAATGGAGAAAACAAATACTTGTTACTTAGGAAATTTCCCCAAAAACAAAGAAATACAAAGAGTGCTGATTTGGCAATTTCTCTAAAGGCAAGAAACATAAGATGTTTATTTGGCAATTTCCCCAAACAAGAGACATTATGTGATACATGGGGAAATTCCCCAAAACAAAGACTAGTTAGATTAGAATTGCTGTTGTCATTGATATGTTTATATTGTTATGTGTGAACCGTTTTCATGGACATAGTCCATGCACACATATGGTTGGCCAGTTAAGGGTCAAACTTTAGAAGTTCAGACTTAACTCGCGTCGTGACGTCCCGCTCTCTATCACTCTTTGTTATAAAAAAAAGTAGACTCTGATTTTCGGAAAGGAAAGAGAGTGAAAAAGGGTGGGGCGTTACACGAACCCCACTAGTGATTTTTGGTGGACAGTGGGTAGTGGACAGTGGATAGTGGGTAGTAGACAGTGGACAGTGGACAGTGGACAATGGGTAGTCGACAGCGGGTAACCGGCTGATTTTAAAAATGAAATATTTATATGATTTTCCAAATGGTTAAGTTAAATTGGAGGGGTGAAGAGAATGGTTTAAATCTATTGGAATAATTAATTTCATTATTTTATGGAATTTATTTAAGGTAAAAAGAATCCACAACCGGGGGTGTAACACTTCGGAATTCCATGTTATCAATATTTACGGAATTTTCCATTTTAATTGTGAATTAACGGATATGTACCTTAGATGGAAAAGGTGTTGGGGCAATGGCCCAATTAAGACCCAACGGTTATGGTATAAGGTTCAATTTAAAGTAAATGGGTAAGGATCATTTAATTGGGTCAATGTTGTTATTTGGGTCAAAATGCCCAATTGGGACCCAATGGGTCGTGGTTGACTTGGTTGACCACCAGGTGAGTTCAAGCCTAATTAAATGGGGCAGAATTAAAATGGGAATACAATCAAGTGAGTGAGTTGATCTTAAAGTGATGAGTTAAGTGAGTTGAGTTGATTTGAATTAAATTATATGAGTTAGGTGAGTTGGAGCCTTGGAGTTTCACCTCATGGATGAAGCTTCCACACAGAGAGATAATGGAGGTGGACGGTTACACATTTCAAATTCAAACAAAGGCACATGTTGGAGCCTTGGAGTTTCACCTCATGGATGAAACTCCCACATGGAGAGATAATGGAGGTGGACAGTTACACATTTCAAATTCAAACAAAGGCACACGTTGGAGCCTTGGAGTTTCACCTCATGGATGAAACTCCCACATGGAGAGATAATGGAGGTGGACGGTTACACAATTCAAATTCAAACAAAGGCACACGTTGGAGCCTTGGAGTTTCATCTCATGGATGAAACTCCCACATGGAGAGTGAATGGAGGTGGATGGTTACACATTTCAAATTCAGACAAAGGCACACATTGGAGCATTAAGGAGAGAGGTTAAGGAAAATGGGAGTTACACCAAGGGCTTTACCAAAGCCATTATTCTTGGCTGATCACTCCTCAAGACCAAAGACATAGAGTTTCATCTCAAAGTTCTATCATTCTCACACAAGGCCGAACTCTCCCTCTCTCTCAAGCTCTCACACTTGGCCAAAGGATCAAGAAGAAGGAGGAAAAGACTAAAGAAGGAAAAGAGCAAGGAGTGAAAGAAACCGGAGGAGACGCGGAATCGGTAAGTGCTCGATAAATTGTAAAAATGAGAAGAAAGTGGTCAAGGACATGGTTCAGCCATTGCATGGCCGAACCCTAATTTTATTATGGCTAAAGACCCAATGATGACCCATAGTGTTTGGCCATGTTGTATGGCCGAACCCCATGGAAAGGAATTAAGGAATTTTTATGGGTCAAAGTATTTTTAAGAGAAGATGATGAACCATAGGGTTCGGCCATGTTGTATGGCCGAACCCCATGGAAGAACATTTGTTATATTTTAATGGATATATAAATGGATAAAAATCATGGACATATGGGTATGAGTTTAAAAGGTTTTTAAAGGGTTTAAATGGATGTGTGTATGAGAACCATCAAAGGACTAAATCTTAGTTGTATGATTTTTAAAAGAAATTAAGGAACCATAGGGTTCGGCCATGTTACATAGCCGAACCCCATGAAAGTGTTAGTAATGGTTTATGGACTTAAGTATTTTTAGATCATGATAAATGATGATCAAAAAGGATGAATCTAAACCTCATGGAGGGACCTTGGTTTATGGACTTAAAAATGGTAATGGATTCAATGGAGAAATTGGAATTTAGACATCATAGGGTTCGGCCATGGTGTATGGCCGAACCCCATGAACCTTCTTAAATGGGTCCTTTGTGGTTCTATGTATGTGTAAAGGAAGGGATTATCAAAACAAGGAATAAAGGGAATTATTGGAGTTTTATGCTATGATTTATGAATCACTTATGAATCTAGTTTATGATCAATGTTGGACCTAAGCATGAAGTGATGGGAATAATGGCAAATGTGTAAATATGGGAGAAAATGATAGATCATGGGTTCGGCCATGGTGTATGGCCGAACCACATGAGGAATGTGTTTGATGGACTTAGATTATTATTAATGTTAAATACTTGTTGCATAAGTGATGAGATTAGTGAATCAAAGGATGAATGGTCTTGGACTTAATTAAAAGATCAAAGGACTTGAAAAAGGGACTAAAATCAAGATGGTGAGGTTCGGCCATGTTGTATGGCCGAACCCCACTAAGGTGTATTTGGTTGACTTAGGGTTTTTAAAGTGGTCTACTTGTATATGATTGGTTAAATCAAAAGAGGGACAAATTCAAGTGGGTGAGGCGGCCATGTTGTATGGCCGAACCCCACAAGGTTGTGTTTATGGACTTAGACCTAATGTTAAATCAAATGGAATATGGGATTGACTTGTTGATATGTAACAAGGGGACGGGACCTCATAAACGGTGCGCGATCGTGAGCGGTTACCGGTTTAAGAAGCAAGGACACTGTAGTGGTCTTTGGTAGGATTCTACCTCTTTGAAACCATGGGTTTATGTATGATGGTTTTTATCTTATTTTGATGAATTTATGTTGTAAAAGATATGTTCCGAATGTGAGTTTTAATGCTAAGTTTATAATATAAAATAACATGTGTTTCATTAGCATCTCATGCATGGCATGGGGTGAAGGATATGTAACCGGAGGGGCCACACTCAGTCGGGGCGTCCGAAAGACCACTGTGGGGATACCTTGATGTGCATTTTCCATCAAGAGGTAACCGGAGGGCCACACTCCGTCAGGGTTTTCGAAAGACCAATGTGGGGGTACCTTGATGATGAGAATCCCATCAAGAGGTTATATGTACTTGTGATGGGTGGGACTCATTACATTTGACATCATGACATGGCATTGTTTTATATGGTTTTGACATTATGTTATTATATATGATTTGTACTAACCATGTGTAGATCCTAAATGGAATACCTACTGGGTGCGTTGTTCTAAAGCCTTACTTCTACCCTAGTGGATGACACAGGAAAGGAAAGGGACGATGAACGTGATCGGAGCCAAGCATAGGAGATTGGATATGTGATTGGATTATATTTTGTTTAAGTCACTCATGGGCTTATAATTTGAGTAGCTAGATTTCGGGCATGTAATAATTTAGATAATTTTGCTATGGTTTGAATGGTTTGTTGGATATTTAAGTTAAGTTTAATTATGATTAAAGATTTGAAGTACTTTGTTATCTAAAAAGGAATAGATCTAGGTTCTATTACAATCCGCAGTTTATGATTTAATCCGCATGTATATATTATTATGTGTGAACTGTTTTCATCGACTTAGTCCATGCACACATAGGGTTGGCCAGTTAACGGTCGGACTTTAGAAGTTCGGACTTAGCTCGAGTCGTAACGTCCTACTCTCTATCACTCTTTTATTTTTTTTTTAAAAAAAATAGACTCTGATTTTCAGAAAGCGAGTGATAAAAGGCGGGGCGTTACAGTTGGTATGGCAGAGTTTGCAATCGGCCATGGGAACAGATCTACTGACTAGTACAGGATTCCACCCACAGATTGATGGGCAGTCTGAGAGGACAATACAAACATTGGAGGATATGCTGAGAGCATGCATGCTAGATTTCAAGGGTGGATGGGAGGATCACTTGCCATTGGTAGAGCTCTCATACAATAACAGTTACCCGGCAAGCCTCCAGATGGCTCCATTTGAGGCATTATATGGTAGACCATGTAGATCACCTGTGTGCTGGATAGAGGCCGGTGAGCCTTCACTGATTGGACCTGAGTTGGTTGCAGCGACCACAGCGCAGATACAGTTGATACGGCAGCACCTATTGGCTGCACAGAGTCGTCAAAAAAGCTATGCTGATAAGAATGATGGGGGATGTGGCTTATCAATTGGCACTCCCTTCACAGTTGACACCTTTGGACGATGTGTTCCATATATCGATGTTGAGGAAGTACAATCCTGATCCCTCTCATGTACTGAACATACAAGACATAGATGTCCAAAGCAACGTGACATACGTCGAAAAGCCTGTCCGAGTGGTGGACACAGAACAAAGAGTATTACGAAACCGAGCGATCCAGTTTGTTAAGGTGGTATGGGATCGACACGGTAATGAGGAAGCCACATGGGAAATGGAGTCGGAAATGAGAATAGCTCATCTTGAGCTATTTTTGTAAAGGTTTGAAATCCTACTTCGCTCGATTTTCGGGACGAAAATTTTAAAAAGAGGGTTATATTGTAACACCCCGGATTTTCAAGTTATCAATATTTACGGAATTTGCCATTTAAATTGTGAATTAACGGATACGGACTTTCGATGGGTAAGGTGTTGTGACGCCCACTTAGGACCCAACGGTTATGGTATAAGGTTCAATTTAAAGTAAATGGATAAGGTGCATTTAATTGGGTCAATGTTGCTATTTGGGTCAAATTGCCCAATTGGGACCCAATGGATCATGATTGACTTGGTTGACCACCAAGTGAGTTCAAGCCTAATTAAATGGGGTTGAATTAAAATGGGAATGCAGTCAGGTGAGTGAGTTGATCTTAAAGTGATGAGTTAAGTGAGTTGAGTTGATTGGAATTAAAATTATATGAGTTAGGTGAGTTGGAATGAGAGTTTCATCTCATGGATGAAACCCCCACTTGGATCATTAATGGAGAGGTGGGGAGTTTTGTTTATTTCAAATTCAAACAAAGGCACACGTTGGAGCCTTGGAGTTTCATCTCATGGGTGAAACTCCCACATGGAGAATTAATGGAGGTGGACGGTTACACATTTCAAATTCAAGTGGGTGAGGTTCGGCCATGTTGCATGGCCGAAACCCCACAAAGTTGTGTTTATGGACTTAGACCTAATGTTAAATCAAATGGAATATGGGATTGACTTGTTGATATGTAACAACGTGACGGGACTTCATAAACGGTGCGTGATCGTGAGTGGTTGCCAGTTTAAGAACCAAGGACACTGTAGTGGTCTTTAGTAGGATTCTACCTTTTTGAAAACATGGTTTATGTCATATAGTTTATTTGGTTTTTTTTGATGAGTTATGTCATAAAAAGATTATGTTCTAATTATGAGATTTGAAATGATATGATTTGTATAAATTGCATAGCATGTGGACTTTTGTATCTCATGCATGGCATGGGAGGGAGGATATGTAACCGGAAGCCACACTCCGTCGGGGCGTCCGAAAGACCACTGTGGGGATACCTTGATGTGCATTTCCCATCAAGAAGTAACCGGAGGGGCCACACTCCGTCGGGGCATCCGAAAGACCAATTTGGGGGTACCATGATGATGAGAATCCCATCAAGAGTTATATGTACTTGTGATGGGTGGGACTCATTGCATTTGACATCATGACATGGCATTGTTTTATATAGTTTTGACATTGTGTTATTAGATATGATTTGCACTAAGCATGTGTAGACCCTAAAAGGAATACATACTGGGCGCGTTGTTCTAACGCCCTACTTCTACCCTAGTGGATGACACAGGAAAGGAAAGGGACAATGAACGTGATCAGAGCCAAGCACAGGAGTTTGGATATGTGATTGAATTATATTTTGTTTAAGTTACTCATGGACTTGTAATTTGAGTAGCTAGATTTCGGGCATGTAATAACTTAGATAATTTTGCTATGGTTTGAATGGTTTACTGGATATTTAAGTTAAGTTTAATTATGGTTAAAGACTTTAAGTACTTTGCTATCTAAAATGGAATATAATTGTTATTCTATTGTAATTCCGCATGTTAACTTGAGTATGTGTGAACCATGTCAGTGGACTTGGTCCACTCACACGTATGGTTGGTCAGTTAAGGGTCGGGCTTTGGAAGCTCGGACTTAGCTCGCGTCGTGGCGTCCAGCTCTCTCTCACTCTTTTATTCAAAAAAAAAATAAATAGACTATGATTTTTGGAAAGCGAGTGATAAAGGGCGGGGCATTACAAGGGGCGCGATCGATGAGCGGTTCTTGGACGAAAGGGCAAGGACATGATATTTGGTCGTTGGTAGGATTCCTACCTTATTGAAAACCATGGAATATGTATATGTGATGTTTTTACTTCTATGTTAATTTTGGTATCAAAGTACTATGTTTCAACTATGGGATTTTAATGCTAGGATGTTTATTATTACATAGCATGATTGCACTTGCATCTCATGCATGGCATGGGAGGGATCAAATGAGGGGAGTCCACGCTCCATTCGGATTTTCGATAAACAACCGTGGGGAGGAATCCACACTGATTCCAATGGATGTATGATTGAATTGTAATCGGAGTCCACACTTCGTTCGGTACGGCCAATAAGGCATTCGTGGGGAGAGCTATACTGTGTTTGAAATGTAACCGGAGTCCATGCTCCATTCGTTGGGACCGATAAGGCATTTGTGGACTCCTTTTTCATTTCAAACATCATATACCACTTCACGTATGTCAATCGGAATCAGTACGGATCCCTCCCCACATTTGTTTATCGGATACGCCGAATGGAGTGTGGACTCCTCTCATATGTTCCCTCTCATGCCATGCATGAGATGTGAGTGCAAACATGCTATTTCATATTAAATTACATAATAGCATTGAAATTCCATTCTTAAAACATAAGCATTTTGATACCCAAAATAGATCATCAAATATGGAAATAAAAACCATTACATGTACATAATCCAAAGTTTTTCAACAAGGTAGGAATCCTACCCACGTCCAAGTAATGCATCCTTACTATTTTGTGATGTGACATGCAACGATTTCGTCAAAACCGACCACACCTCCGCTTGCGGAATCCTTTTACCTTAAATGAATTTCATCATATAAAATAATCAAATTAATTATCCAATTGATTTAAATCATTCCTTACATCCTTCATAATAAACTTAACCATCTGGAAAAGGAAAATCATACAAAAACTTCACTTTTAAAATCAGTCGGTTATCCGTCTGCTGAACATCCTGCGGACAACAGAAACCCGTTTGTGACTGTAGAAACCCATCCCGCGAACGGCAGAAACCCGTCCTATAGACTATAACCCGTCCGCAGACAGCACTATACTCAAGTCTATTACCTGTCCGCGAACGGTCAAAACCCGTCCTGTGGACGATAGAAACCCGCCTGCAGATGGTGATACCCGTCGACAGACAACCCTTGTCCAGTTAATTACCCGCCCATGTCCAGTTTATTATTCGTCCGCCGACGGTCGAAACTCGTCCCGCGGACGATAAAAACCCGTCCGCAGACAGTGCCATCCGAGATCAGTCCTCATTTTATTTGATGTTTGGCTTGGCCTTTCCTTATGAAATTCATTTCTTATATTTAACATATATAATGTCATCCGTACATTTTTAAAATCAATAGTATGCCTTAATCACTAACCCCACTAAGGTCTTGTCCATTATTCTCCCAATCTTCGTATTACACATAGTTTCGAATCCGTTCTTTTCTCCAATCATTTAACCATTTTCTTGGATGTATTTTTCAGTTCATGGCCCATATAACCAGCTAGCCGACGATTTCAAATCAATAAATAGGATCCATAGGTTCGGCCAAACTATAGCTAAAACTATGGATTCCCTTAGTTCATCCATTTATTCAATCCTGTCATGCTAAACCTTACATACTTTTCCCGCGTCTCCTTCGTTTTCTTTTTAATCTAATCAGTCCTTCTCCTTCCTTTGTCCTTGTTCTTTCAGTTCCTCCAAGTCTAGAGCCGAAAATGTGAGAGAGAGAGATGAGAAGAGGCGATGCAATCTCTTGTTCCACCTTGAGAATTCGGCCAAGGATGTTGAGATAGGGGGAGAGAGAGAGATAGGAGTGGAGATGAGAATCTCTTGCTCAAAAGAGAGGGAGAGAGGATCGGCCAAGGTATGTTGTTGAGAGAAGGAGAAAGAGAGATAGGAAATTCTCTTGTTTGAAAGGGAGAGGATCGGCCAATGGGGGCTGGAGTATACCCCTTAGTAATTCAGCCCTCCATCCTCCCAACCACCCTCAATGTTTGGCCTTTCCCATGTGTCCCTTGGTTTAACCAAGGAGACACATGGCTAAGGTCTCCCCCCTTTCCCAACATTGATGCATGCCTTGGGCCTTCATCCAAGGAGATGAAACTCTCCATCTACCCTTGACTCACTTGAGAGTCTCCTCACATCCCAAACAACTGAACACAACTCATTTTAACTCACTCATCAACTCATCTTGTTTTGAACTCATCCATGCAACTCCTAACTCAAGACTTGAATTTATTCCTTAATTAAATAATTCCTTAACTCAACTCACTTCACTTAACCCTTTTGAACTTACCCATGGTTGACCAAGTCAACCATGGTTAGCCGACCATACATGTTACCTTAGACCACTCGCCACCTCACTTGATGAGGTGGATTTGGGTCCCACTTGGCCATGTCACTTACATGCCACCTCATACACATGCCACCTCACTTGATGAGGTGGATCCCATGTCTTGGGTCTTAATTGGGTACATGACCCAATTAAATTAATTCCTTACCCATTTACTTCCCAAAATCCATTCACTTTGACCCATTGGGTCCCAATTGGCTAATTGACCCAATTAATTACATTTACCCAATTAATTAAAATCAAACAATATCCATAATCCGTGGGACCATAATTGGGCCATTGACCCAATTCTTACCCATTTAAAATCCAATTCATCCATAAATCTTAAATTCATCAAACTAAAAAATTAAAATCGACAAAATCCAATATATTATTGCATTGAAAATCCGAGAGTTACAAGTGCTGGGGGAAAAAAGTATTTCTTAGTAATAGTTGATGACTAGAAACTTGGGAATCATTTTTAAGGGAAAAATCAGATGCATTTTGTGAATTCAGAGTCATTGTAAAACGAATTATGAATGCAAAAGAATCAAACATTCACAGAATAAGGACTTATCATGGAAGGGAATTTGAAAATCAGTCATTCAACAAATTTTGTGAAAAAAAAATCATACATCACAAATATTTTGATCCCAAAACTCCTTAGCAAAATGGAGTCGCTGAGAGGAAAAAGAGGGTCCTTAAAGAAATGGCCAACACCCTACTTGAAAGCAAGAATGTTCCCAAAAATATGTGGGCCGAAGCTATTAACACTGCCTGCTATGTCATTAATAGAGTATATTTGAGGGTAGGACTGAATAAAACAGCTCATGAACTGTGGAGTGGTAGAAAACCCAACCAAGTATTTTAAAGTATTTGGAAGTAAATGTCACATACTGCGAGATAGAGAACAGTTCAGAAAATTTGAATCTAAAAGTGATGATGGCATCTTCCTAGGACGCTCCAAGACTAGTCATGCTTATCGGGTCAAGAACCTTAGAACTGGTTCCATACAAGAATCAGTTAATGTGATAATCAATGATCATGCAAGTAAACCAGAGAAAGAGTTAAAAGAAGAGGAAATCTTCAGGTTGGAAAAAGTAAATACAGAAAACAAAGATGAATCACAAGATCCTCCACCTGAACCAAAACCTTTGAAAAATGCAAAGGAACACCCCCTCAAACAAATCATAGGGGAACCTACTGATGGAGTAAGAACAAGAAGGCAACTTGAAAATTTGGCCAATTATGCGTGCTTCACTTCAGAACTTGAACCCAAAAGAATAAAAGAGGCCATAGTTGATGAAGAGTGGGTAAATGCTATGCAAGAGGAACTAGGTCAATTCACTAGAAATGATGTATGGAATTTAGTTCCTAGACCCAAGGAAACACATATCATTGGAACCAAATGGATATTAAAAGATAAATTGAATTAACATGGAACCATCATAAGAAATAAGGCACAACTTGTAGCTCAGGGATATACTCAGATAGAAGGTTTAGATTTTGATGAAACCTTTGCTCCTGTAGCAAAATTATAATCTATTAGAATTCTGATGTCCATTGCATGTCATCTCAAGTTCAAACTATACCAAATGGATGTAAAAAATGCCTTCTTGAATGGACTTTTGGACGAACAAGTGTTTGTAGAACAGCCTAAAGGATTCGTAGATCCAACCTTCCCAAACCATGTTTTCAAACTTAAGAAAGCCTTGTATGGCCTCAAAAAAGTACCCAGAGCTTGGTATGAGAGACTAACCCAATTCCTACTTAGTCACAAGTTTCGAAGAGGGAGTGTAGACAAAACCTTGTTTGTGCAAAAGACAAAGGAATCCACTTTTATCGCTCAAATCTATGTTGATGACATAGTGTTTGGATCCACATGTGAGAAGGTTGCACCAAATTTCTCCAACCTCATGAAATCAGAATTTGAAATGAGTATGGTGGGAAAACTGAACTATTTTCTTGGACTTCAAATCAAACAAGGCCATGATGGACTTTTTATCTCCCAATCCAAATATGCGAAGGAACTTATAAAGAAGTTTGGATTAGAAGGGTGTAAGCATGCAACCACTCCTATGAGTACAACCATCAAACTATTCAAAGATGAGGGTCGGATAGATGTGGACCCAAGCCTGTACCGAAGTATGATAGGAAGTCTCCTATCTCTCACTGCAAGTAGACCAGAAATTTCGTTTAGTACAGGAGCTTGTGCTAGATTTCAATCCAAACCTAAAGAGTCACACCTCAAAGCAGCCAAAAGAGTCATAAAGTATGTGGCTGGTACAATCTGGCATGGAATTTGATTTCCATTTGATACCTCCTCCTTAATAGCTGGGTACACAGACGCAGATTGGGCTGGAAACATTGATGACAGGAAGTCTACCAGTGAAGGCCGCTTCTATATCGGAAACTATTTAGTGGCATGGCACTCTTCCTATCCACAGCTGAAACAAGGTACATTGCAGCAATAAGCTGCTGTACCCAATTGATCTGGATGAAACAGATGCTAATCGATTATGGACTTACGCATGACTCCATGACTTTGTACTGCGACAACATTAGTGCAATCAACATTTCTAAGAATCTAGTACAATACTCTAGTACCAAACCTATAGACATAAGGCATCGTTTTATTAGAGAATTGGTAGAGGAGAAGACTATCGAGTTTATACACATCTGCACAGAAAACCAATAAGCAGATATTATGACCAAACCCTTGGATTCAACTTGATTTTTATCCTTATGTAAGGCCATTGGTATGTGTTCATCACCATAAAACTTCATCATAATCTCTGAGGTAAGGAAAACACATCTTATGGGGGAGTACTGCAAAAACTTTGTCAATTTTGACAAAATGGGGAAGATTTTCGTAGAAGCTATGGGGGAGTATGATGAATGGGAGAGTACTAAACACTAAATTTGTTTAGTCCATGTTAGCTTTTAAGTTTTGGGACTAACTCCTCTAATGATTGTCTAGTGTTGTTTGCGTTATGTGCTTGAACAGGAAAAGATAAACAGAAACAAGCTGAACAAAGAATATGAAGATCATAGCCTCAGTGCCGATTTGAATAATATGTATGTAATTGATGTAATAATGAGCATTCAATTGTGTTCTAAAAAGGGTGGGCTTGTAATTAGGCTAGCTTCTGGGTTTTGTCATGAAATTGACAAAGGGGGAGATTATTAGTGCCCCTGCTTGGCCGAGTCCTTATTTGTCAATTCCATGTCTCAAGAAGAAGCATTTGCTAAGTCATGATATTTTTCAATGGCTTAGGGAAAAATGCCTCCAAAGAAAAATACCTGACAAAACCAGAAAGGGAAGGAAAAGGAGGTAGAAAAATCTCAACTTGAAGAGGAGGAACGACAATCTTGACATGAAGAGGAACAACAACCATCCCACCAAGAGGAAGACATAGAAAAGACAGCCTTCAGAACGCGGTATGGACTACATGAGTTTGTAGTCATGCCGTTTGGACTCACCAATGCACCGGCTGTGTTCATGGATCTAATGAACAGGATTTTCCGTCCTTGCTTGGACCAATTTGTCATTGTATTTATTGATGACATTTTGATTTATTCTAAAACTTAGGAAGAACACGCTGAGCACTTGAGGATAATTTTGGACACTTTGAGGAAAAACAAGTTACATGCCAAAGCCAGCAAGTGTAAATTCTGGCTACCCAAGGTTAACTTCTTGGGACATGTCATATCAGTAGAAGATATAGCTGTGGACCCAGCTAAAGTGGCGGCAGTGGGAGAATGGAAAGTGCCAAACAAATGTAACCGAGATCCGTAGCTTCTTGGGATTGGCTGGTTACTACAGGAAGTTTATCGTGGACTTCTCCAAGATTGCATCTCCACTGACTCGACTCATTCAGAAAGGAGTCAAATTTGAGTGGTCAGATGTGTGCAACCAGAGATTTGAGGATCTGAAAGATAGACTTACAACGGCTCCTATTTTGATTTTGCCAGAAAGAGGCAAGGGTTATGGGGTACAATGCGACATTTCAGGAGAGGGACTTGGGTGCGTCCTCAGTCATACTCATCGTGTGGTGGCTTATGGTTCAAGATAATTGAAAATACATGAACGCCTCTATCCTACGCATGATCTTGAACTAGCCGCAGTGGTCTTTGCTCTCAAAAGCTGGAGACATTATCTATATGGCGAGTAATTTGAAGTGTTTTCAGATCATAAGAGCTTGAAGTACTTGTTTGATTAGAAAGAGCTCAACCTGAGGCAACGCAGATGGATGGCATATCTGGCAGATTATGAGTTCGTACTTCGTTATCACCCTGGCAAGGCGAACAAGGTGGCTGATGCCCTCAGCCGCTTATCACATGCATCAGTGGCATGTTTGATCAGGACAGAATAGGACATGCTGAATACCATACGAGAGTTCAATTTATATATCAATAACCATGGGAGTATATACAATTTGATCATACAGTCCAACATGGTTACCAAGATTGAACAGGAACAACGGAAAGACCCGGAAGTGGAGGAGATATGGGCCAAGATATCTACTGGTGAAGTCATACCGGAATGGGAGTTACGACCAGGACAAGGTCTTGTATTCCGAGGAAGGATATATGTGCCTAAGAGTTACAGAAAAGTGTTACTGATTGAGGCACATCAGACCAAACTCTCTATTCATCTGGGAAATACCAAGATGTATCACGACTTGAAGAGACATTACTGGTGGCACGGACTAAAAAGGGATGTGGCAGAATTTGTGGCACATTGCTTAACGTGTCAGCAAGTTAAGACGGAACATCAGAAGCCACCAGGGTTACTCAAACCCTTACCAGTGCTGGAATGGAAATGGGAGCACATCTCCATGGATTTTGTGACAGGGTTTCCAAGGTCGTCAAAGGGCAACGATGCGATATGGGTCGTGGTAGACCGACTGACCAAGTCTGGACATTTCATTCCCATCAGGATGACAGTGTAATACCCCGGATTTCCAAGTTATAGATATTTATGGAAATTACCCATTTAAATTGTGAATTTTAGATATGGATCTAAGACGGGTAAAATGTTGGGTCTTTGCTCAATTAAGACCCAACAAATTTGATAAATGGTTTCAAATAAATTTAAATGGGGTTTTAGGTCATGGTTAATGGTTTGGCTTTATGAATCAATATTATGGATTTTCTAAATAATGAAAGGCATTGATGGAAAGGTTTTGGGATGAATCTAAAATGGGCCACACGTTGGGATAAATTGATGTCATCCGATTGTCTAAATCCAAATAAAGATAGATGCATGGCCGAGTATAAGGATTCCCATAAGATATGCGCATATAAGATAGGATTTTCTATCACAAAAATCAAGGAGTATATGCGACCAAGGTATTGTCTAAATTGGGATTAGGCAATAATATCCTATTACTAAATAATTAAGATGTCTTAGCCACATATAAATATGCGCATGAGGTGTTGGAGTGATATTAGGAATGATCTATCTTAGCACCTTCTAAGATAAGATTAATTGGAAGGATTTACAGAAAGGCAACAAGAGAGAGGGGGCGCATAGCACCTTCTAAGTTTGGATCCATGGGAGTTTAATAAAACAAAGGAGAGGCTCACAGCAATGGGGATTGCACAAGGTGTACACGGCATTAGCATTGTCTAAGGGAAGTGCACACGGCCTAAGGGAAATTTGTAACGCCCCGCCCTCTCCGAGAAATCAGAGTCTAATTTTTTTTTTAAATAATAATAAAACATCGAAAGAGAGCGGGCGGCGTCACGACGCGAGCTAAGTCCGGACTACCCAAAGTCCGACCCTTAACTGGCCACCCATGTGTACATGGACTAAACCATGATAGATAATACACACATGGAACTAAACAATGACTTGTGGAAAAAACTACACTAACTGCGGAATTAGGTTGAATAGATAGCAAGTACTAGTATCAATTTTTAATTAACATAAACCAACCATCCATCGATAATATCCTAAACAAACCATAGCAAGTAATTACATTATTACATGTCCATAATAAAGTATCAAATAACAGCAATTATAAATCCATTCCAGCATTCAAGCATTTACGCTTGGCTCCCCTCCTTGTCATCAACCTTCTCTTTCCCTTTCCTTGTACTTGCATTCTCCTCTGAGGATAGAATTACGGCGTTAGATCAACGCGCCCAGTAGGTTCCCGATCAGGGCTACCACATGGTTAGCTTGTAAAACATGCATATATCAAATATATGATTATCAAAAATAGGTAAAACAATGCTATGAAATATGCACATGTAATGAGTCCTTCCCAACATCCATATTCATAGCCATCACTTGACGTGACTCGCACCTCAAGGTAAATCACAATAACATTTCTCCTAGAGGGACGTGCATCGCCTAAGGAGACCAATGTCTTATCATCATCATAATTCTACTCCTGGCAGGACCTGCATCGCCTAAGGAGGTTCAGAGTTGTATCACAGCATATCACCGAAGAGTGGGCTCCGGGTTCCACAATCTTCATCCCATGCCATGCATGAGATGTCAATGTATTGTATGTCATTTGTTAACACATAATATATCATTCGAAACCACATTTTAAACATAAATCAATTACAACATATCTCATAAAAACGTAATAAAACCAAATCATAGTTGTAGTTACAAGTAGGTAGGAAACCTACTGAAGATTCACTTCAGTGTTCGACCTTTCTTTAGCGTCACCCTGTCACGACTCGCACGTCGTTCAACTTCCGGTACCTTGTCCATATAACAATCAGTAAATCATACTATCATTTACTTATTCATTCACACCTAAGGCCCAACCACATCTTGTGGGGTTCGGCCATGCCCATGGCCGAACATCACCAACTTAGGATTTAACCTCCTTTTTCGCTTGGTCAATTCTTAAATACTTAACCCTTTAAACATGTCTTGGTAGGGTTCGACCATACACCATGGCCGAACCATACCACCTTAGTTTAATCCTTCTTTCATGTCCTTTTAAACTTTATCTAACCATATTTACATTATCACCCGTATTTACAGCTTTGCCACTAAGCTAAGCCATATCAAAACCATTGTCATTTCCATGGGGTTCGGCCCTATACATGGCCGAACCTTGTAATCCCTTTTATCCATCACCAATTGGTTCTCCATTGGGATATTTTAAACCCTTTATAAAATCGTGAAAGCAATAATAAATACTACCCATAAACATAGTCCATTTAACCCATACCATGATCCATGGGGTTCGGCCCTACACATGGCCGAACCCTGTGGTTCACTTGGTCCAATATTCACCATGATTACTCATGGTTTTAACATGCTAATTCAACCATGAATAATACATGGTTCAGCTGTATATTAATCAACCAAAAACAGTAAACATGTTTTCCATTAATTGCCATAAGAACACCATAACTTAATATGGTTTTTATCTCACAAAACCATCAAATACTTTCATGGAAATATCATACCATTTCATGGTGTTCGGCCATCCCAATTGGCCGAACCTCATGGCCTATGATTTAGATCATTTTTGTCAAATAAATAGCTTTATTTAAAACACATAAGCTCTCCACAATTGATATGATTTCCATCTCTTGAAAGCCCTACCAAACATCAAATACTTTCATGGGGTTCGGCCATCCAAGGTGGCCGAACTCTATGTCCATGTTTTGGTCCTCTTAAACATGTTTTAGGTGTCATTTAAACATATAATAATCAGTATAATGTTACCAAGTTTTTACCCTTCAAAACCATCCAAATAAGTCCATCACTTTGCATGGTTTCCACTTTATAAAACTCAATCCAAATAACCATAATACTTCATGGGATTCGGCCATCCAAGATGGCCGAACCCAATGGTCCATTTCATCAATTTATATCCATGATTTAAACCCATGATACCTTCAGTCCCTCATGACATTTAAGTCCATGTTTTAAACCTCTTTAAAACATGCATTTTGAATCCAATAAGAACATACAAAACAGTCCCACAAATTGCATGGTTTTTATGTTTCAAAGACATCAAAACCAACCAATTATTTACATGGGGTTCGGCCCTCCAAGGTGGCCGAACCAAATGATCACTTTTACTATTTTAAAACCTCTATTACTCAAGGTTAAAACCTTTGTGCATTCGGCCATAACCATGGCCCAATACATACCCTTTTCTTACAACTTGATTAACTTGAACACTTAAGAAAGTCTTACCAAATTTCCTTTGTCTATGGTCCTTGCCTTCTCCCCTCTTGTTTCTTCCTTTCTTCCTTAATCCTTTGATGGTTTATGCTTGATTAATTGGTGCCAAACCTCTGCTGTTCAGCCAAGAAAAACGACTTTGGAGAGTGGGAGAGAGATGAGAATTTCCTTAGACTTTCTTGTGTGAAAAACGGCCATAAGAGTGGGTCTTTCCCTTTTGTAATCTCAGCCACATCCTACATTCATTTCCCTCATCATTACTTAGCAAAAACGATGGGATGTTGGGTGCCATTCAAGACACCCTTTCACCCAAATGTTGCATCCATTGAGATCAGCCAACGCATCTCATTAAATGAGATGATGCCGCCCAACCTTGGTGTCCCTTGGCTTTGGCCAAGGCACCCTTTCACTCCAACGGCTGGGATTGATTTCCCCAAGAGTTGTGTGTGATTAAAACACCTTTCCATATCCTCTTGACTCACTTAACTCATGGCCTTTTTTATTCCAACTCAACTCATCCAACTCAACACATTTAATGCACCATAATTGAGTCAACTCTATTCTTAATTAAATCTCACTCCAAATCAGTCCAACTCAAGCTGAACTAACTCACACTTGAGTTCATCTGAGGGTCCACACGGTCAGCCGTGGTCAACTTGGTCAACCCGACCCATTGGGTCCCCAATCAGCCCCTTGACCCGTTTTGACAACATGACCAATGAATGGGCTGATTTTGCCATTTCTAATTGGTTTTCACTTGTGCATCAAGCCTACACATTTTTGCTCCACTTGATTTCCAATCAATTTAGCTTATCCCCATTAATTTTGGGCTCACCCAATGGTCTAATAAGTCCCTTATGACCCATTGGGTCCAATTGGGCCCTTTGACCCATTTAACCATTTTCGACCCAATTGATGTACATTACCCATCCAATCAAATTTGACATTTATAATGTGCTCATATGATCTTAATTTGAGCAATGGGCCCGACCATTTCTCATTTAATCATCATAATTAATAAATTTACTAACCCAGGGGCATTTTCGTAATTATCCACTTCATTGAGAAATTGGGGTGTTACAAAATTCTTATCTTAGCATTTTCTAAGTTGGGATCAAGGAGAGGTCAAATAAAAGAAAGCAAGGAGGGGCGCATAGCACCTTCTAAGTTCGGATTAATTGGAGGTCTTATAAGGCAAGGGAAAGGGGTACATGACACTACACAATTAAACAAGGGAGAGAGGCGCACAAGACAATAGTTTGGAGTATTTTTCTATTCCAAAACATCTCCTCTCTCTCTCTCTCAAACTATATTTCACGGCATACACCAAATCAGCAAACATTTGAGCTGGTTTGCTCTTGGCAACAGGGTATTCTTAGTTTGTGAAAGATCAATGAAGAGAAGAGGCTAAGGAAGAGAAAGATTGGAAGAGCAAAATCAACCGATGGAAAACCGAAGGAGTCGAGGAACCGGTAAGTGATTCCAAATTTTGATTTAAGAACTATGGTTATTTTTAATGGAAAAATGGACCATAGGGTTCGGCCAAGGTTAATGGCCGAACCCCATGGAAAGACATGGTCTAGATAATGGACTTTTATGGGTTGGAAACCATAGAGGTAATTGGAGAATTTTATAATGGATTTAAAACCATGGAAAGTATGGTTTAATTATGGAATTTATATATTAAATTTAGGAAGTTTCTATTTATGAACTATCTAATCATGGACCTTGAATGATTATGGATTTTGTGGACTTGATATAGATTATGGATCATTTATGGACCTAAGATGAACCAATTTTTATGGGTCTTGAATGAGCCTAATATGATTAAAGGAATGGAAGGTTTTATTTATGGATCTATGGTTGTGGATTATTGGAGTGTTATGTATAATGTATAAAATTTATGAATCAGTTATGAGTTTATGTTTGGGTGTATTTTAAAGGGATGAAGGGTGAGAACAATGGAATTATAGCCTTGGATGGCAATATGGTAATTATGTAGAATTATTGGAACTATGTTTTGAAACTCAAACATAAGTTGATGGAATCAGTTATGAATTATTTTAAAAGGGTTATTGGGAGTGTTATGGATGTTTAAAATAAATAAATGGATCTATGTGTTGGAACCTAAGCCTAAGTTGTTGGAGGCAATGGCAAGGTCGTAAATACTTGCTAAAACGGGTTATATTAGCCATGGATGGCAATCTTGTAAATATATGAAAAATAAGGAAGGTAAATGGCTATGGATAAGTATAATGACAATATTTTAATTAAAATGAAATATTAACTAACGGTTAGACCAATAGCAATTTGGTAAATAAATGTGAAAATGGTAGGTAATGGGTTATGTTAGCCATGGATGGCATTGTTGTAATTATGGTAAAAAATAAGAGACCATGGGTTTGGCCATGGTGTGTGGCCGAACCCCATGGGGATTGGTTTATCGACTTAAAATATTGTAAATCAAGTGGGACTTGGTTTTGATTGATTAATATGTTATAAGGTAACGGAACTTCACAAGGTGTTTACGATCGTGAGCTGTTACCGGACGAAAGACGCAAGGACACGTAGCGGTCTTTGGTAGGATTCCACCTCTTTGAAACCATGGGTTTATGTACACTGTTTTTATCTTGATTTAATGATTTTATATTGCAAAAGATATGTTTCAAATGGTGATTTTATATGCTATGTTTATTTGATAAAATAGCATGTGTTTTAAATATGAGCTTTTAAATGCTATGATTTTGTATAATTGCATAGCATGTGATGTTTGCATCTCATGCATGGCATGGGAGGGATGATAGGTAGCCGGGGACCCACACTCCGTCAGGGCGTCCGTAAAATACTCGTGGGGGGATACTTTGATGATGAGAATCCCATCAAGAGGAATACTATGTATGAAGACCCTGGTGATGAGCATTCCATCAGGGGATACTTTGATGATGAGAATTCCATCAAGAGGATACTAAGTAACCGGAGCCCACACTCCATCGGAATGTCCGTAAGGCAACTGTGGGGAATACTTTGATGAGGAGAATTCCATCAAGAGGGAAGACCTTGGTGATGAGAATTCCTTCAGGAAGATACCTTGATGAGGAGATTTCCATCAAGAGTATACCATATGTTTTGTGATGGGTGGGACTCATTGCATATGATATCATGGCATGGCATTGAGTCGGCATGATTATGATCTTTATTATCAAGCAAGGTTTCTGGTTTTATCGATATGATTGGATCTCTATTATCATACACTGTTTTGGATACAATGTTTTGAAAGTATGGAATGTTTTATTATACTAGATTTGATATATTTATTATATCTGGATTTTTCTGGTACTAACCCATGTGTTAACCCTAATTGGAATACCTACTGGGCGCGTTGTACTAACGCCCTACTTCTACCCTTTAGTGGATGATGCAGGAAATGAGGAAAACGCTGAACGCAGAAAGGGACAAGCATAAGAGCTTGGAACACTTTTAGTTTTATATTTTGTTTAAAATACTCAGGGATTTGTATTTAGAGTATCCAGATTTCGAAATGTAATAACTTAGATGAATAGCTATGGTTGGATGTTTTATTTGGACAATGATTAATGTGATTTATTGACTAAGTACTTTGCTATCAATGAAATGGAACTTGGTTCTATTATTTTCCGCATGTTATGATTCTTATTCCGCATGTATATCGTATGGCTATGTGTGAACCGTTTTTATGGACTGAGTCCATGCACACATAGGGTTGGCCAGTTAATGGTAGGACTTTGGAAGTTCGGACTTAGCTCGCGTCATGACGTCCCGCGCTCTATCACTCTCTTTGTTATAAAAAAAAAAATTAGACTCTGAATTTACGGGAAGAAGCGAGTGAAAAAAGGCAGGGCGTTACAAATAGACTCATATGAGACTTTGGGTTGGCGGTATATCAAGGATATCATCAGATTGCATGGTATTCCTCGGACTATTGTGTCCGACAGAGATGGTCAATTCACTGGCAGAGTATGGTAGAGCATGCAGTCAGCCATGGGAACAGATCTACTTACTAGTACAGCATTCCATCCACAGACTGATGGGCAATCTGAGAGGACAATACAAACATTGGAGGATATGCTGAGAGCATGAATGCTAGATTTCAAGGGTGAATGGGAGGATCACTTGCCGTTGGTAGAATTCTCATGCAACAACAGTTACCAGGCAAGCCTCCAGATGGCTCCATTTGAGGCATTATATGGTAGACCATGTAGATCATCTGTGTGCTGGACAGAGGCCGGTGAACCTGCACTGATTGGACCTGAGTTGGTTGCAGAGACTACAGCGCAGACACAGTTGATACAACAGTATCTATTGGCTACGCAGAGCCGTCAGAAGAGCTATGTTGACAAGAGGAGGAGGTTCCTTGAATTTGAAGTGGGGGACATGGTATTCTTGAAAGTCTCGCCACGAAAGGGACACATGAGATTTGGAAAGAAGGGGAAATTGTCACCAAGATATGTGGGACCGTTTTCAATCATAAGAAGGATAGGGGATGTGGCTTACCAATTGGCACTCCCTTCACAGTTGGCATCTTTGCATGATGTGTTCCATATATCGATATTGAGGAAGTACAATCCTGATCCCTCTCATGTACTGAATATACAAGACATAGATGTCCAAAGCGACGTGACATACGTCAAAAAGCCTGTCCGAGTGGTAGACACAGAACAAAGGGGACTACGGAACCGAGCGATCCAATTTGTCAAGGTGGTATGGGATCGACATGGCATTGAAGAAGCCACTTGGGAACTCAAGTCGGAAATGAGAACAGCTCATCCTGAGCTATTTATGTAAATGCTTGAAACCCTACTTCGGTCGATTTTCAGGACGAAAATTTTAAAAAGAGGATTGTATTGTAACACCCTAGATTTTTAGATTATAAATATATATATGAAATTTGCCATTTAGTGAATTAACGGATATGAACCTTAGATGGGTAAGGTGTTGGGTCAATGGCCCAATTAGGACCCAACGGTTATGGTATAAGGTTCAATTTAAATTAAATGGGGCTAAATTAAAATGGTAATGCAATATATCTAAAAAATAAGGGATCTAGATTAAGTGGTATGCGCATGAGGTGTATGAGGATGACATACACACACATAGAGAAAATCAAGGAGTTTAGTTGACCAAGGATTGTCCAATATGGGCAACACGCCTAGATAAGTTGGATTAGGCAATGACATCCAATGGCCTAATCCAAATAAAGAAGATGTCTAAGATTAAAAATAGATTGCATGGCCGTGTATGAAGATTTCCGTAATCCATGATGATGTGCGAAAAGGAGTCCTTTCCTTGTTGAGAGGGACACTAAGGCAATCGCTAAATTGCAAGGGGCGCTCGGAACCTTCTAAGATGAATCCGAGTGGAAGTTTTATAGGGTAATGAAAAGGGGCGCACGACATACAAAAATCAAAGAGGCTTGACGCTGGCGCTTTGGCAACAAGGGTTCTCGGCAGTGTGCAGAGAAGGAGAGGGCAGCCAGCTGTGTAAAAGATCAAGTAGAAAGAGGCTAAGGAAGAAAAGGATTGGAAGAACATGTCGGAGCAAAGGGAAACCGGAGGAGTCGCTGAACCGGTAAGTAATTTGATAATTTTGTTTAAAGAAAGGAACCATAGGGTTTGGCCATGGTGTATGGCCGAACCCCATGGAAGAAAATTGGGAGATGAATATAGTAATTGTAATGGAAGGAGGAACCATAGGGTTCGGCCATAGTGCATGGCCGAATCCCATGAAAGAACATTGGTTTTTAATAATTTTGAGAAGGATGAAAACCATGGATGGTTAGGATGTTTTGATTGGATTTAAAAGAGGAAATATGGAACCACCATGGCCGAACCCCATGGAAGAAAAATTAAGGGAAGCATATGGAATTTCAATGGAAAAGTAATAAAAATTTTATATGGGTTTAAATGGTTTAAGAGAAGTTGATGAACCATAGGTTTCTGCCATGATGAAGGGCCAAACCCCATGGAGGAACATTGGTTATGCTTTATGGATGGTGTTGTTAAATTTAATTTGATTTATGGGAGGAAAAGATGAATCATAGGGTTCGGCCGTGGTGTATGGCCAAACCCCATGAGAAAGGTTATTTCTTATTTATTTTAAATGGATATCAAGAATGGAAAGGAGGGCATAAAACCAAAGGGTGAGGTTCGGCCATGTGGTATGGCCGAACCCCACCAAAGAGTATATATGGACTTAGGGTTTTAGATATTGAATTTAAGTGGACTGTTCTAATAATTTTAATGGATGAAAATAATAGATGAAGGTTAATGATTTAAATGTTCTTAAACATTGGAAATGGTGAAGAACTATGGATCCCACATGCCGAACCCCATGAAGAGTTATTGGTGGACTTAGATGTTTATGGACCTATGTTTTGAACCTAAACATAAAGTGATGGAGGAAATGGCAATATTGTAATTTAAATGGAAATAAGGGACCATGGGTTCGTCCATGGTGTATGGCCGAACCCCATGGGAATTATTTGGTGGACTTAGGGTCTATGTATGGTAGATTAAAATGAATGAAATGTTAACTAAGGATTAGACCAATGGCAAAGTTGTAAATATGTGAAAATGATGGACATAGGGTTCGGCCATGGTGTATGGCCGAACCCATGAACTATTCAATGGATCGTTTATGGAGCTGTATTATGGATCGGTTATGGACTTAATACAGTGATTGATTAAATGGAGAAATTGGAAAGTTAGACATCATAGGGTTCGGCCATGGTGTATGGCCGAACCCCATGAACCAATTTTATGGATCTAATATGTCTATGTATATTTTTAATGAATAGTTCACCAAACCAAGGGATGAAGAGAATGATTTATGGTTTTAATGTATGAAGGGTTAGGTTAATGGAATGATAGCCATGGATGGCAATATGGTAATTAAGTAGAAATAATAGGACCATGGGTTCGGCCATGGTGTATGGCCGAACCCCATGGGGATTGTTTTGTGAACTTTGTTGTTATCAAGGTTAACTAATTGTCGTATGGGTGATTGATTAATAAACCAAAGGAGGGACTAAAACCTAGTAAGTGAGGTTCGGCCATGGTGTATGGCCGAACCCACAAGGTTGTGTTTATGGACTTAGACCTAATGTTAAATCAAATAGGACATGGTTTTAATTGATTGATATATTATAAGGTAACGGGACCTCACAAGGTGTGTGTAACACCCCGGATTTTTAAGATATCAATTTACATGAATTTTGTCTATTTAAATTAAAAATTAATGGACATGGACCTTAGATGGGTAAAATGTTGGGCAATGGCTCAATTAAGACCCAACGGGTATCGAATGAGTATTCAATGTAGGGTAAATGGGTAAGTTACACTTAATTGGGTCAAGGTGGCCATTTGGGTCAAAAGGCTCAATTGAGACCCAATGGATCATGTTTGACTTGGTTGACCATCAAGTGAGTCCAAGCTTAATTAAGTTGGGACTGATTTAAGTTGGAAAGGAAATCAAATAATTAAGTGAGTGAGTTGGTTTTTTAAAGTGATGAGTTAAATGGATGAGTTAAGTAAGTGAGTTGATTTGAAATAAATTATAAATGAGTTGGATGGGAAGTTATGGGGATATTTATCTCAAAAGAATGGAGTGTGAAGTTGAAGGGCTGATGTTTCAAATTCAAACACCAATCCACACGTTGGAGGGAAAGGGTGGGGGGAGTTTCATCTCAAAGATGAAAGCCCCACATGAAACTTTAAATGAGAGGCGGAAGATGGGGAAAGGTTACACCAAGGCAACCCTTGGTGGCCGTTGGAGCCTTGGGAGTTTCATCCCATGGATGAAATCCCCACGTAAGCATTAAGAAGAAGGTTTACAGAAATGGGAGTTACATAAGGGGGCTGCACCAAAGCCATCACCCTTGGCCGACCCTATTGACCAAAGAAGAGATTTGTTTTGCATTTGCATTCTCTCCCTCTCCCTTTAGGCTGTTCTCTCTCTCTCTCTCTCTCTCACTCAAAACATCATTTGGCCGGCCAACATTCTAAGAGAAAGAAAATCAAAGTTCTCACTGAAGGCTTAGTTCTACCTCTCCCTGTCAATCCACACCTCTCAATGCCGATTCTCCTCTCAAAGACCAAAAAGGACTTAGCATGATTTGATCTCAAGTTTCTCTCTGAAACTACCCCTTTTGGCTGAACCACTCCAAGGGGTTTCCAGCAAGGTTAGTCTCGGGTAAAGATCAATAAGGAAGGAAGGAAGGACTAAGGAAGGAAAAGATCAAGAAGGAGTGAAAGAACTGGAGGAGTTAAGGGATTGGTAAGTTCTCAATAAATTCTTGTTAAATAAGATGGTCAAGGAAACATGATTCGGCCATTGTATGGCCGTGCCCATCAAGGATTAAAATCATGGCTATTGAATTTAAAAGAGGAGATAAGGAACCATAGGGTTCGGCCATGATGTATGGCCGAACTCCATGGAAAGAGTCAAGAAACTTTTATAGGTTTAAAATGATGTTTAAAAGAGAAGAACATGGACCATAGGGTTCGGCCACTTTGTTTGGCCGAACCCCCTGCAAAGATATTGGTTATATTTTATTGGATTTGAAGGAAGGAAATCATAAGTGTATGTGTTTGATTTTATTAAAGTTTTAAAAGGATTTAAACGGATGGAAGTATGAGAACCAATCATAGATGTATAATAGGTTTTAATGAAAATAAGGAACCATAGGGTTCGGCCATGCATATGGCCGAACCCCATGGAGAGACAATGATGGATAATGTTCTTATGTTTAATTGATGGAAGATGGTTGGTACTTTAGAAAGGTTTTAATGATTGCTTGGATCAAAAAAAGAGATGAGGTTCGGCCATGGTGTATGGCCGAACCCCACCAAATAACATGTATGGATTTAAGGTTGCTTGGTTATTGAATTTAATGGACTGTTTTAATAAAGTTAATGGGTGGAAATGATAGATCAAGGATTAAAAGAGGACTCAAGTTAAATGAGTGAGGTTTGGCCGTGGAGTATGGCCGAACCCCACTTGGGTTTGTTTTATTGAAAATGATAATGGATACCATGCCATGGAAGGACTTGATTGGGAACTTATGTATGCTTAACTGAGGAATGTTTGGTTATGGATTTGTACCAATGGCAAAACCGTGAATACAAACTAGAATGTAAATATGATAAATTGATGAATCATGGGTTCGGCCATGATGTATGGCCGAACCCCATGGGTGATATTTTTATGGACCTAGGTTATTGTAAATGATAAATGATTGTTGTATAAGTAATGAGATTAATGGACTTGATTAAGGGATTAAAACCAAGATAGAGAGGTTCGACCATGTAGTATGGCCGAACCCCACTAAAGTGTATTTGGTGGATTTGGACCTAATGTTAAATCAAAAGGAATATGGGTTTGACTTGTTGAAATGTATCAAGGTGACGAGACCTCTTAAACGGTGCGTGATCGTGAGCGGTCGACGGTTTAAGAAGTAAGGACAATCTAGTGGTCTTGGGTAGGCTTCTACCTTCTTTGAAACCATGGTTATGTATGTTGGTTTTATCTTATTTTAATGAGTTATGTTTTAAAATAATATGTTGCAAATATGAGGATTTAATGCTAGATTTATCATATAAAATAGCATGGAATTCATTAGCATCTCATGCATGGCATGGGGTGAAGGTTAAGTGACCGGAGGGTCTACACTCTGTCGGGGCGTCCGAATAACCTATGTGGGGGTACCTTGATGATGAGAATCCCATCAAGAGATAATCGGAGGGGCCACACTCCGTCGGGGAGTCCGAATAACCTATATGGGGATACCTTGATGATGAGAATCCCATCAAGAGTATATATTTGTTTATGATGGGTGGGACTCATTGCATACATGGCATGGCATGATTTTACAAGGTTTTGATGTTATATTATTTATGTGCATGTCTTATACTAACCATGTGTTAGCCATACTTAGAATTCCTATTGGGCATGTTGTTCTAACGCCCTACTTCTACCCTAGTGAATGAAACAGGAAATGAAGGAAATGATGATCGTGAATGGAGCCATGCATAGGAACTTTGGAATGTTTTATTGTTATTTTATTAAGTACTCAAAGACATGTATTTTGAGTAGTTAGACTTCAGCATGTAATAATTAGATATTTGCTATGATTTGTGAATGGTTTGGTAAGGATATTTTAATCTAAGATAATTTGGTTAATGACTAAGTACTTTGCTATCTAAAATGGAGTAGTCTTAGGTTCTATTATAATCCGCATACAGTTTATGTTATTTTCCATAATGATAATGAGTTACTATGTGTGAACCGTTTTCATGGACTTGGTCCATGCACACATAGGGTTGGCCAGTTAAGGGTCGGACTTTAGAAGTTCGCACTTAGCTCGCGTCGTGACGCCCCGCTCTTTATCACTTAAAAAAAAAAATAGTCTCTGATCTTCAGAAAATTAAGTGAAAAAGGACGGGGTGTTACAGTGTGTACGATCGTGAGCGGTTACAGGGCGAAAGCGCAAGGACACGTTAGAGGTCTTTGGTAGGATTCCACCTCTTTGAAACCATGGGTTTATGTACAATGTTCTATTCTTATTTTGATGAATTTACGTTGTAAAAGATATGTTTCAATTGTGAATTTTTAATGCTATGTTTACAATATAAAATTGCATGTGTTTCATTAGCATCTCATGCATGGCATGGGGCGAAGGATATTTAACCGGAGGGACCACACTCCATCGGGGTGTCCGAAAAACCTATGTGGGATACCTTGATGTGCTTTTCCATCAGGAAGAAACCGGAGGGGCCACACTCCGTCGGGACGTCCGAAAGGCCTATGTGGGGGTACCTATATGTACTTGTGATGGGTGGGACTCATTGCATTTGATACCATGACATGCATGGTTTATATGATTTTTGACATTATGATATTATTATATATGTTTTGTACTAACCATGTGTTAGCCCTAAATAGAATACCTACTGGGCGCGTTGTTCTAATGCCCTACTTCTACCCTAGTGGATGATACAGGAAACAAGGGGAACGATGAGCACGAAAAGGGCCAAGATAGGAGCTTGAATGTAACACCCCAATTTTTTCAAAGATATCAATATTTACGAAAATGCCATTGAAATGGTGAATTAAAAAGATGCCGTTGTGGATCAATGGAGATAAATGTCTAAGAATTGGGTCAATAGCCCAATTATTATCCAATGGATCAAGGATAGAATTCGGTTGGAAATAATTGGGTATGTGTGATTAAATGGGTCAACTACCCAATTGGGACCCAATGGGTCGTGGTGGACTTGTTTTACCATTGGGTGAGCTCAAGTTTAATTGGGTTAGGCAGGATTGAATGGGAGTTCAATGGAGGATAAATGGGTAAGCTATGTGCAATTGGGTAAACCATATTTAAATGGATAATTGTCATTTAAATGGGTCACGGCGCCTAATTGGACCAAAAAGTTAAATGGGGACCCAATGGGTCGAGCTTGACCATGTTGACCATGTGGACCATCAAGTGAGCTAAAAGGTTGAGTTAAATTATGTTGAGTTGGGGCTGAATTGTGTTGGAAAGGAATAAAACAATTGAGTTCACTCAAGTGAATTAAATGAGTGGAATTAAATGAGTGAGTTGAGCTAATGACTTGAATGAGTTGGATTGGAAGTCATGGAGACCTTTAACTCAAGTGAGTCAAGTGGGAAGGTGAGGAGTTGTGTTGATCTCAAAGACCCCAAGGCAAAGTCCCACATGTTGGGTACTTGGGAGTGGTATCACATGCATAAAAGTTAATGGAATGAGATAAGATTTACATGGGGAGTTTGGAGGGTTTCCATCTCATAATGGAAACCCAAGGCCCAACGTTGGTGAGATGGAAAGGTTGCATGATCTCAAGCCAAGTGCCCCATACTTAAGCCATGGGACTCCTTGGTTAGGCCAACAATGATAAGGGTAAATGAGAGGTTTGAGGGCTGATATACAAAAGAGATGCACTACACCATTTGGCCGATTTTCTCATATCAAGAAGCTTGGAGCTTTCATCTCTTTTCCTCTCTCAAAACCCACCTCCTTGGCCGAACCATCCTTGGTGATTTCACCATTGATCAAAGCACACAATCGACTAAGGGCTAAGGGAGCAAGAAGGAAGGAAGGAAGGATCAAAAGGCAAGAAGAGAAGCTAAAAAGATTGGTAAGTACTCCATGAAATTTGGTTAAAAAAATGGGTAAAGGGAACATGATTTGGCCATGGTATGGCCAAATCTATCAAGGGTTTAAACATGGATGATGATGTTTTAAAGGGTTCAAATCATGGATCATAGGGTTCGGCCACTTTGGATGGCCGAACCCCATGAAAGGACTTGATAAGTTTTATGGTTATTTTGATGGTTTTTGAGAGATAAAAACCATACAAGGTATGGAAGTTTTAAGGTGTTTTAAATGGAGATTAAGCTAATGTTTAGGTTGGCTATGGCATGGCTGAACCATATTATGATTATGGTTAAAATGTTGGGTATCAAACCATGCATGATTATTAGAGGGTTTGAATTAAGAGAACCATAGGGTTCGGCCATGTGCATGGCCGAACCCCATGGACCATTTTATGGGTATTTGGATTTAAGAATATGGTTAGAATAATTATTGGTTCTATGATGTTTTTTTTAAAGGATTAACATAGAGTGACAATGGTGGATGGTTAAGGACTAGATAATTAGATGGATGTATTGATAATTAGTCTTTTGTATAAAGGATTAAAAGACTAACTTAAAGATGGTGAGGTTCGGCCATGTTGTATGGCCGAACCCCACTATGGTAGATTTGTTATGGACAATGGTTATTAAGATAAGGAAATGAATGAGGGATAATGATTTTAGGTCATGATTGATGAGTCATTGATGGATTCATGCCTATGGATCAGAGATGGACATAGATGTGCATGAATGGAAGAAATATTTAACCATGGAAGAATGAGTGGCAAGGATGTAAATATGGCCAAAAATGAAGAACCATGGGTTCGGCCATGGTGTATGGCCAAACCCCATGGGGGATGATTGTGGACTTAGGATTTACTTAAAGGACTAATGTAAAGATGGTGAGGTTCGGCCATGTTGTATGGCCGAACCCCACTAAGGTGGATGTTTATGGATGTTGGTGGTTAGCAAAATTAAACATTGGTTAGTCTAGTGGCAAAACTGTAAATACAAGTTATAATGTAAAAATGGAATGAAAGATTAAAGGACTTGGAAGAGGGGTCCAAAACCAAAGTGGTAAGGTTCGGCCATGTTGTATGGCCGAACCCTACCAAGGTATGTTTGTAGTATGAGATGTTTTAATATTGATTAAATAAAAAGAAAGATCAAATTAAAGTGGGTGAGGTTCTGTAACGCCCGCCCCTTTTCACCGAAATCAGAGTCTATTTTTTTTTTTGAAATTAAATAAAAGTGACAAACGGCGCAGACGTCACGACGCGAGTTAAGTCCGACCTTCTAAAGGCCGGCCCTTAACTGGCCAACCCTTCGTGTGCGTGGAACGAAGTTCACGAAGAACAGTTCACACGTAGAAGTAAGCTTGAGGAATATTAAATTAAATGCGGAATGACAATAGAGACTAAGCTACAAATTTTAGATAGCAGGGAAGAACATTCATTTAATTACTGAAATACCTCAAAATTACAACGTCTAAAATAAAATCCAAAATATAGCAAGTAATCTAAAATATTATATTCCGACGAGCTAAGCTATTCAAATTACATTTCCAACATAAAACTTACATAAACTAAGTAGCTCGCTTTCCCAAGCTCCTAAGCTTGGCTCCCGTCTCATCCTTCCGTTTCGCCATCTCCTGCGTCATCGGCTAAGGTAGAAGTAGGGCGTTAGCCAACGCGCCCAGTAGGACTCTGAGTAGGGCTAACACATGGATTAGTGATAACAAGCACATAGATAATCATATAATGAAAACTATAAAGTGAATGCCATCCCATGGTGTCTTATGTCATGTGTCCCACCCATCATCATTACTATCATGATGCCATATCCCCCTTGACGGAAAAACCTCGTCAAGATATAACCAATCACAAACTATCCCCCTTGACGGCAAGGCCTCGTCAAGGTGTTCCCACGTTTGCTTCTCGGTCGCCCCGACGGAGCATGGACTCCGGTTATAGCATATCAAGCTATCCCCATGTTTGCTTCTCGGTCGCCCCGACGGAGCATGGACTCCGATTATAGCATATCAAGCTATCCCCATGTCTGCTTCTCGGTCGCCCTGACGGAGCATGGACTCCGGTTTCTTTATTTTCCCGCCCATGCCATGCATGAGATGTAAATGCATTATGCCATGTAATATATATAGCTCATAACCTTAATATATAATACATAGCCTTAGCATATAATGCATAACCTTAAAATATAATTCATAGCATTAACATATAATTCATATCTTAAAACCCATCATAAGACCATCAAATAATTATCAAAATGAAATAAATTAAAAGAACCATCACACATCCATGGCTTACAAAAAGGTAGGAATCCTACCAAATACCGATAGCGTCCTTTTACGTTTCCGTCCGATAAATCCAGTCGCCGATCGCGCACCATTTGCGATGTCCGGTACCTAATTACATATTACCAAATCAGTCCATATTTTATCCATGATTAAGTCCCTAATGCATGCCTTAGTGGGGTTCGGCCATACACCATGGTCGAACCCTACTAATTAGGTTTGTGGGTCCCATCTTAATCCATTGACATTTTAATCACCTGAGTCTAAAAACCAACCACCTTAGGCTTTACTAATCACACATAAGGTTGTTACAATAGAGCCCCTAAGTCCATGATCATTTCCCATGGGGTTCTTGAATTTGGCCATTATTTATGATTTTGCCACTACTCCTTCCCATGATTAATTACTCATTTACCCATGCACACTTAAGTCTAACATTGATCCATAACTTAGATCTATTAGTGACCCACCAACCATAACATGAACACATTAAAATCAATCCTTAATTTAATCTAAACCCCATTAATTTTAAACACATGCACATACCTTAATTCTTAGCCCAAAATGACTCTCAAATGAGTCATGGGTTCGGCCATACACCATGGCTGAACCCATGATGTCTTCTCCTCTTTTTCCTTGGGTCTATTTCACCATAATTAGTCCATAATAAGTCCTCCCATGAGGAGGTCTACATCATGCATTAAATCATCATCCTTAACTACATTGGAGTCCATTACAACTATCAACATTAGGTTCATTTTGGTCCATCAAAACCACCAACCTTCCCCATTTATTTTTCCATCTTTTACATCCCTTAGCATTACAATTACATCACCATAGGGTTCATTCCCATCTATGCCTTTCAAGGCCATAAAAATCATTTACACCTCCCATGAATTTCCTCATTTAAAATCCTTTCAAAAATCACTACATTTCATTCATTTAAAACCCTATAATCATTAACCACTTATCATAGCCTCCATTCTTTAATCTCATTTAAAATTCTAATACATCACCATAGGGTTCAAAAACATTCCCTCCATAAAATCTCTCCATGGTTTTATTTTTAAAACATTATTTCTACTGCTTAAAGTCCATTTACAAACCATCACCCTTCTCCATCAATTTCCACATTTAAGATCCTTTAAAATTACTACATTTAATCATTTAAAACCTTAAAATCATAAATTATCCTCCATGACTTCCATTCTTTAAAAACCCTAATTAATCACTTAATCACCTACCATGGGGTTCGGCCATACTACATGTGTAACACCCCGCCCTTTTCACTCTAAATTTTCAGAGTTTATTTTTTTTTTATAATAATAATCAATAAGTGATCGGGGCGGAATGTCACGACGCGAGTTAAGTTCGGATCTCTAAATCCGACCCTTAACTGGCCAAGCCCATGTGCGTATGAACTAAGTCCATAAAACTGATCCGCACATGGTACATATTTACTTAGCGGAATTAACTTAGTCTAGATCTAACTGAGGTTATAATAGAACCTATGATTAATCCAATTTCCATTTTTAGATAGCAAAGTACCTTATTTATTTTCCAAAATCACTAACCGATCTTAACTAATCGTTTAATCCAAACATCCAACGTAAAACAAACCATAGCATCTAATTAACTACATTATTACATGCCAACATCTAATTTAACAAATTACATTGTTCCAAATAAATCATCCATAAATAATCCATTCATAGACCATTGCAATCATTCAAACCGCCCAAGTTTTCGTACTTGGTCCTCTTCTCCAATCACGTTCTTTCCTTTCCCTGCATCATCCACTAAAGATATAGATAGGGCGTTAGATCAACGCGCCCAGTAGTGTTTCCGAATAGGGCTACCACATGGTTAGTCAAAAACATACAAATAGGATAATAGTTATGTAAGTGTGACAAATTCTATAAAAATATGCTATGTATGAAATGAACATGTAATGAGTCCCACCCATCACCATTCAACATAGCCATCACTTGACGGGATTCTCATCGTCAAGGTAACCCACAGTGGTCTTTCGGACGCCCCGACGGAGTGTGGCCTCTGGATTCCTCCTGATGGGATTCTCATCATCAGGGTACCCCACAATGGTCTTTCGGACGCCCCGACGGAGTGTGGCCTCCGGTTACTTCCCCATCATCCCATGCTATGCATGAGATGTCTATGCAAACATGCCATTTGTAAATATAACATTTGATTCAAATAACTTATTCAAATAAACATAAAACAGCGAATAAGTTGTGTGGTTACAACAAGGTAGGAAACCTACAATATTTTTACTTTGTTCGACCCTTCCTTTGGACCGTCTTTCGATCACGACTTTGTACACCGTTCTAGAAATCCGAATACCCTATATACATGGCAGCAAGTTAATCATTTGACCATATGATTCTAATTTGATTTAAATCCCAAAAATCCACTTTGTGGGGTTCGGCCATACCCCATGGCCGAACCTCACCCATTTAAACTTTGATAAATCTTTTATTTACTTAATACCATCTAATTATCCCAAACTTTCCAAATGACACTTGGTAGGGTTCGGCCATACTACATGGCCGAATCTTACCGCCTTAGGTTTTGGCTCATAAATCCATTCTTTTGATCATTTCATCTTTTCATCCTTATTTACAATAATGCCATTATACTATCCTTAGCCTAATTTAGACAACAAAGTCCATTACATGACAATTGGTGGGGTTCGGCCACATAACATGGCCGAGCCTCACCCTAAAGATTTTAATCCTATTTTCCATCATCTTAATACTAAATCCATAATTGATGTGATTTCCATCTTTTTGAAAGCCAAACCAAACAACCAAATACTTACATGGGGTTCGGCCATCCAAGGTGGCCGAACCCTATGTCCATGTTTTGTTCTTCTAAAACATGTTTTTGGTGTTATTAAAACATACAATATCAATATAATATTGCTGCCATTATACCTCTTAAACACCATCTAAATCAGTTCATCTACTTGTCCCAAATGACCATATTATTTCATGAAATTCGGCAATCCAAAATGGCCGATCCAAATGATCCATTTCATCAGTTTTGGACCACTGTTTTAAACCATATTAACTTCAGTCCTTTGTCATACAGATCCATGCTTCTAACCCTTTCCAAAGCATGTATTTGAATCTTAAATAATAACCCAAAACAGTCCACATACTTCATGGCTTATATGTTTCAAATACATCACAACCATACCATTATTTGCATGGGGTTCGGCCCTCCATGGTGGCCGAACCCTATGTCCTTTGGTTTTGAGTTCTTTAATCATTCATCTATGTCCAAAATAACTTCCTTATTTATATTTTAACCTTTTTAAAATACACACTTAAAATCATCTAAAAACAGTCCATGGGGTTCGGCCATACACATGGCCGAACCCTATGGTTCTCTTAATGGAAATCCACCCATATTTATCTATGAATTTAATCAGCAAATTAACATAAGATAAATATGGTTCAGTCATGTTATATCCACTCCAAAACAGCAAGCTTAATTCCATATAAAAATCTTTTAAAATCCTCACTCCAAAATATGGATTTTGACTTTCAAATACCATAGAATCCACCAAGTTTTTCCATGGGGTTCGGCCATCCAATGGGGCCGAACCCTATGGTCCATATTTTATCATTTTAAACATCATAATTCTAGGTCTAAACCTTTGATGGATCTGGCCATACAATGGCCAAATCTCATTTTCTTAACCAATCTATTAAACAAGGGTTCAAAATGCACTTACTAATACCGCGTCTCCTTCGGTTCCTTTGACTCCTTCCTTGACCCTTTATCTCCTTGACCTCTCCTTCTTTCTTACTGTTATTTGGGCTGAGACTGATCTTGATGCAAGCTCCTTGAGATAATTCAGCCAGGTGACAAGGACTTAAGAGAGTGAGAGAGAGAAAACTTTGGTCTTGAATGAAATTGCTAACCTTGTTGCCAAAACCCTTTTGCTGATTTTTGTCTTGATGAAAGGATTACCCAAAAACTAATTGAAATGAACAACCAGCTGCTGCTCTTGGTTTAGAAAGATAGAGGACGTCCAAGAGAGATAGAGGGATAGAGAGAGTGAAAATCCTTTGCTTGACCAAAAACAGCCCAAGGTTAATTCAGCCCTTGTGTAACTCATCTCTCCATAATTAGAATCCTTTAAGTTCCTTGGGGTTTCATCTATGAAATGAAACACCAAGGGTTCCCAACGGTTTTGCTGTGTGCATTCCTCACACTATCCATTTTGCATTAATTTTGCATGTGGGAGTTTCACATGTAAATGAAACTCCCATGTGCTTCATCCTCCCTCCATTGGTTGTCTCTTTGAATACTTAAGCATGGAATAAACCCTCAAGCCCTTTCCAACGTGTAGTCTAACCTTTTTTTTGAATTTGAAAAGTCAAGGACCCCTTTTGTAACTCCATGAAACGGCAACTCCAATTGTCTCCATCTTTGGAGTTTCATGCATAGGCCATAATTTCCATGCAACCAAATGGAACTCCCATGTGCTTCCTCCTCCTTCATTCATACATTTGTAACTCTCAAAGCCATCATTCTCATATCTCTATGGTAGCCGTTACATGCATGAAATTGTTCATGCATGCAGCCAACGTCCCTAGTAACCCTTGTGACTTCAAGAAGTAACTCCCATTCAAAATGTAACTCCCATTTTATTCATCACCTAAATGGGGGTTACATGCATGAAATATTTCCCCATGCACCAACGTTTTTTTTTTTCTCAAACTTGTAATTTAATACACTTCCCTTCTCATTCACACACTTCACAATAAAAATACATATTCATCCAACTCATTTATTCAACTCACCCAACCTAAGCCATTCATTTAATTTAACTTAACTAATAAATTCAACACATCTTAACCAACCATTCATTTCAACTCAAACCAAACTCAAATAATTAATAGACTTAAATTAAATAAGCTTGAACTCAATCCATGGTTAATCATGCCATTCACACGACCCATTGGGTCCCATCTAGCCATTTTGACCCATTTAACCAAATTTGACCCAAATATGATTCTTGACCCGTTTAAATTTATCTTACCCATTTATTTGTTTTGTAAACCAACTATCATCCTTTGGGTCTTGATTGAGCCATTGACCCATTTAAATTCAAATCAATTTTTATCACAATGGCAATTCCGTAAATATGAATATTTTCATATAAACTGATAACTTTGAAATTCCAGGGTGTTACAATACAATAATCTTTTTATAATTTTCGTCCCGAAAATCGAACGAAGTAGGATTTCAAAGTAAATCATACAAACAATTCAAGGTGAGACGTTCTCATCTCCGATTCCAATTCCCAAGTGGCCTCCTCAACACCATGTCGATCCCAAACCACCTTGACGAACTGAATCGCTCGGTTACGCAACACCTTTTGCTCACTCTCCAATATTCCGACCGGCTTCTCGACATAAGTGACGTCGCTTTGCACATCTATATCTTGCACATTCAAAACATGAGACGGATCAGGGTTGTACTTCCTCAGCATCGACACATGGAATACATCATGTAGAGACGCCAATTGCGAAGGAAGTGCCAACTGATAGGCTACATCTCCCATCCTTCTGATAATTGAAAACGGTCCCACATATCTTGGTGACAATTTTCCTTTCTTCCCAAATCTCATGTGCCCTTTTCGTGGCGAGACCTTCAAGAATACCATGTCTCCCACTTCAAATTCGAGAAACCTCCTCCTCTTATCAACATAGCTCTTTTGCCGACTCTGTGCGGTCAACAAATGTTGACGTATCAACTGGATCTGTGCAGTAGTTTCTGCAACCAACTCAGGTCCTATCAGTGCAGGTTCGCCGACCTCGGTCCAGCACACTGGTGACCTGCATGGTCTACCATACAAAGCTTCGAATGGTGCCATCTGGAGGCTTGCCTGGTAGCTATTGTTATAAGAAAATTCCACCAATGGCAAATGATCCTCCCATCCACCTTTGAAGTCTAGCATGCATGCCCTCAACATGTCCTCCAACGTTTGTATTGTTCTTTCCGATTGTCCATCGGTCTGTGGATGGAATGCTGTACTAATAAGTAGATCGGTTCCCATGGCCGACTGCATACTCTGCCATACCCTGCCGGTAAATCGGCCATCTCTATCAGACACTATAGTCTGTGGGATACCATGTAGTCTGATGATGTCTTTGATATATCTCCGACCCAATGTCTCTGATGAATCCGTCATCTTGATAGGAATAAAATGCGCGGACTTGGTCAATCGGTCTACCACAACCCATATAGCGTCATTGCCCTTTGAGGACCTCGGCAACCCCGTCACAAAGTCCATGGAAATGTGCTCCCATTTCCATTCTGGCACTGCTAAGGGTTTGAGTAACCCTGGTGGCTTCTGATGTTCCGTCTTAACCTGCTGACAAGTTAAACAATGAGCCACGTAGTCCGCAACATCCTTCTTGAGTCCATGCCACCAATAATGTCTTTTTAAGTCATGATACATTTTTGTGCTACCCGGATGAATGGACAACTTGCTCTGATGTGCCTCTATCAATAATTCTTTTCTGCAGCTTCTTGGCACATATATTCTACCCCGGAACATAAGACCCTGTCCTGGTCGTAATTCCCAATCCGGTACAACCTCGCCATTAGACATTTTGGCCCATGTCTCTGCCATTTCCGGATCTGTTCGTTGCTCCTGTTCAATCTTTGTAACCATGTTGGATCGTATGATCAAATTGTACATACTCCCATGGTTTGTGATGTATAGATTAAACTCACGAATGGAATTCAACATCTCCCATTCAGTCCTGATCAAACATGCCACTGATGCATGAGACATGCGGCTGAGAGCATCCGCCACTTTGTTGGCCTTTCCCGGATGATATCGGAGCGCAAATTCATAATCCGCCAGATATTCCATCCATCTGCGCTGCCTCAGGTTGAGCTCTTTCTGATCAAATAAATACTTCAAGCTCTTGTGATCTGAAAATACTTCAAACTTCTCCCCATATAGATAGTGTCTCCAGCTTTTGAGAGCAAAGACCACCGCAGCTAATTCCAAATCATGTGTGGGGTAGAGGCGTTCATGTATCTTTAGTTGTCTTGAACCATATGCCACCACCCGATTACGTTGCATGAGTGAACATCCCAGTCCCTCTCCTAATGCATCACATTGTACTTCATAACCTTTGCCCCTTTCCGGCAAAACTAGAATAGGAGCAGTTGTAAGTCTCTCTTTCAGCTCCTCAAATCTCTGATTGCACAGCTCTGACCATTCATATTTGACTCCTTTCTGCGTGAGTCGAGTCAATGGGGATGCAATTTTGGAGAAGTCCATGATAAACTTCCTATAATATCCAGCCAAACCCAGAAAACTACGGATTTCGGTGACATTCTTTGGTGCTTTCCACTCACTTACTGCTGCCACCTTAGCCGGATCAACGGCTATACCATCTGCTGTTATAACATGCCCTAAGAATTTGACCTCAGGTAGCCAAAATTCGCATTTGCTTGCTTTGGCATACAGCTGGTTCTGTCTCAAGGTGTTCAATACTATTCGAAGATGCTCAGCATGATCCTCCTGACTCTTGGAATAGATCAGGATATCGTCAATGAACACTATAACAAACCGATCCAAATATGGACGGAATATTCTGTTCATTAAGTCCATGAACACAGCCGGTGCGTTGGTAAGCCCAAATGGCATGACTACAAATTCAAATAGTCCATACCGTGTTCTGAAAGCTGTTTTCTCGATGTCTTCCTCTTTGACCCGGATTTGATGATAACCGGACATCAGATCAATCTTGGAAAAATGACTGGATCCCCTCAACTGATCGAATAAATCATCGATCCTGGGTAGAGGATACTTGTTCCGGACAGTTAGCTGATTCAACTTCCGGTAGTCCACACACATTCTAAGTGAACCATCCTTCTTTTTCACGAACAACACTGGAGCTCCCCATGACGATGTGCTGTTCCGAATGCAACCCAGTCTGAGTAATTCATCAAGCTGCTTCTTCAACTCGGACATTTCTGCTGGTGCCATTCGATAATGGGGTAGAGACACTGGTGAGGTACCAGGATATAGCTTGATCTCAAAATTGAGCTCCCTCATGGGCGGTATACCAGGAAGTTCTTTTGGAAAGACATCAACAAATTCTTTCACAATTGCTGGAAGTTCAGTGACTGGTGCTTTATTGATGACAATATTGTTCAATACCAAGTGATGCAACCCTTCCTGCAATCTGCTTTGCTTGTCGGCACGAACTATATACTGCTTTCCCTCGGGTGACCAAAATGTCACTCTTCGGCGATAACAATCAATATTGGCTTCATAACTAGCCAACCAGTCCATGCCAAATATAATATCGTACTCAGTCATGTCGAGTACCAAATAATTGAACTCAAATCTGAGTCCAGCGAGTTCTGTATTTATGGCCGTGCATATGAGTCCCAAAGACGTGTCTCCGACAGGGGATACTACTGTGAGTGTGGTGGACAGCTTTTGTACTAGTGTTCCAGTAGCAGTTATAAAGGATGCAGATATAAAAGAGTGCGATGCTCCAGAATCAAACAATGCATAAGCATAAGAACTATTGACAACGGCCATACCTTGAATCACAGAATGATCCACATCCTCAGGAGGTTCCAGAGCAAATAGTCGTCCAGATCCGGTAGGAGTAGGCGCCCGTCCCGCCTGATTATATGTCCTGCCTCCTCGGGAGTTAGCTGGCCTAGCTGGTGGACGGAAAGATCCTCTGGAATATGAGAGCCTATTGAGCTTTGGACAGTCTCTCTTGAAGTGACCCGGCTGGTTACAGTGAAAACAGTTGTTCACCCCTTTGAATGACTGGGTGACTGATGCAGATGGGGAGGGCTGGTTAGGACGAAAGCTCCCCGCGGACCCAGTAGATGGTGAGGGTCTACTGAAGTTCGGACGGAGCCTCTTGTTGGGCTGAAACCCACCCCTCCCACTTGGAGCTCGACGATTGTCAAACCGTACTATTGCATTCAACTCCTTTTCTGCTATTGTGGCCTTACTGACCACCTCAGCCAATGTGGTGCACTTAAATATGGTCACTTTGGCCCTGATGTTTGGCCGTAGACCCCGCTCAAACTTTCTTGCCTTGCGAAGTTCTGTGTCCACCATATAGAATGCATAAATGGATAAACTGAGAAATTCGCGGTGATACTCTGCCACCGTCATAGAGCCCTGTACCAAGGACAGAAAAAGTTCTGTCTGTCGCTCCTTCTCCTCCTCCGGAAAGTAATGTTCCAGAAAGGTTGCTGAAAACTCATTCCATGTCATGGCCGTCCTCTCCCTAACTGGTATGAGTTCCCTCTGCTTCTCCACCACCTCCCACCATTTACCGGCATCTTCTATCAATTGTGAAGTAGCCAGTAAAATCCTGTCAGCATGACTCGAGATCTTAAGTAATTTTAAGATCTGAGTGATCTTCTTCAGCCAGTGCTCGGCTCCGACAGCCCCTTCTTTCCCTTTGAAGTAGGGAGGACGCTGTTGTTGAAATTCTCGTGCCATACTACGGTCAGTGGCATCCCTGGAACTTTCACTCCCATTCATATGTTGCTGGAGTACTGAGGTTACCACTGCTTGGACTAAGCCCTGAAGTTCAGGTGGCACATGTGGTATATGTACACCACTGTTTCCTTCTCCCTCCTTCTGTGATGCATTCTCACTCCCCTTTTCTTCCCTCCATGAGTGCTGTGATTCTTCCTCATTGTGAGACTTTTCATGTACAGGTTGCTCCTCATCAGGTTGGGTTACCTCTTTCTCATGTACGGATGGCTCCTTCTCATGCACAGATTTTTCGTGTTGTGATAACACTTTCTCATGTTGCATGATTTGCAACACCTTTTCCTTCCCTTTCTGATTCTGAGGGATCTTTTTCTTTGGAGCCATTTCCCTAAATCATAAAACATTATTGACTTAGTTTCCTCATATAGTTTGTATTTTTCACAATTTTGGGGAGATTTCCAAATAAGCAAACTTGATTTTTTTTTTCTATTTGTTTTTGAGGGGAGAGTCTCTAAATTCCCTATGTTTGTTTTTCTTTTCTCAATTGGGGAGTATTGGGGAATGTATATCCTATTTTTGCTACGTTTGATAGATGAATTATAATAATGTACTTTTGCTATCTTTCACTGTTGTTCTCAGTTTGATTTGTTCAGTCTGAGTCCACGAAGTAAATTAATCCGGCCCCCAGTCAGCGGACTCCGAAGAGTCGGTCAGTTGGGATTCTTATCCGTCAGTGAGACATGAAACCGTCTTAATCTTACTTCGGAAGATTCAACTTCCCGTTTCGCTCTGATACCAACTGTAACACCCCGCCCTTTTCACTCTAAATTTTCAGAGTTTATTTTTTTTTTATAATAATAATCAATAAGTGATCGGGGCGGAATGTCACGACGCGAGTTAAGTTCGGATCTCTAAATCCGACCCTTAACTGGCCAAGCCCATGTGCGTATGAACTAAGTCCATAAAACTGATCCGCACATGGTACATATTTACTTAGCGGAATTAACTTAGTCTAGATCTAACTGAGGTTATAATAGAACCTATGATTAATCCAATTTCCATTTTTAGATAGCAAAGTACCTTATTTATTTTCCAAAATCACTAACCGATCTTAACTAATCGTTTAATCCAAACATCCAACGTAAAACAAACCATAGCATCTAATTAACTACATTATTACATGCCAACATCTAATTTAACAAATTACATTGTTCCAAATAAATCATCCATAAATAATCCATTCATAGACCATTGCAATCATTCAAACCGCCCAAGTTTTCGTACTTGGTCCTCTTCTCCAATCACGTTCTTTCCTTTCCCTGCATCATCCACTAAAGATATAGATAGGGCGTTAGATCAACGCGCCCAGTAGTGTTTCCGAATAGGGCTACCACATGGTTAGTCAAAAACATACAAATAGGATAATAGTTATGCAAGTGTGACAAATTCTATAAAAATATGCTATGTATGAAATGAACATGTAATGAGTCCCACCCATCACCATTCAACATAGCCATCACTTGACGGGATTCTCATCGTCAAGGTAACCCACAGTGGTCTTTCGGACGCCCCGACGGAGTGTGGCCTCTGGATTCCTCCTGATGGGATTCTCATCATCAGGGTACCCCACAATGGTCTTTCGGACGCCCCGACGGAGTGTGGCCTCCGGTTACTTCCCCATCATCCCATGCTATGCATGAGATGTCTATGCAAACATGCCATTTGTAAATATAACATTTGATTCAAATAACTTATTCAAATAAACATAAAACAGCGAATAAGTTGTGTGGTTACAACAAGGTAGGAAACCTACAATATTTTTACTTTGTTCGACCCTTCCTTTGGACCGTCTTTCGATCACGACTTTGTACACCGTTCTAGAAATCCGAATACCCTATATACATGGCAGCAAGTTAATCATTTGACCATATGATTCTAATTTGATTTAAATCCCAAAAATCCACTTTGTGGGGTTCGGCCATACCCCATGGCCGAACCTCACCCATTTAAACTTTGATAAATCTTTTATTTACTTAATACCATCTAATTATCCCAAACTTTCCAAATGACACTTGGTAGGGTTCGGCCATACTACATGGCCGAATCTTACCGCCTTAGGTTTTGGCTCATAAATCCATTCTTTTGATCATTTCATCTTTTCATCCTTATTTACAATAATGCCATTATACTATCCTTAGCCTAATTTAGACAACAAAGTCCATTACATGACAATTGGTGGGGTTCGGCCACATAACATGGCCGAGCCTCACCCTAAAGATTTTAATCCTATTTTCCATCATCTTAATACTAAATCCATAATTGATGTGATTTCCATCTTTTTGAAAGCCAAACCAAACAACCAAATACTTACATGGGGTTCGGCCATCCAAGGTGGCCGAACCCTATGTCCATGTTTTGTTCTTCTAAAACATGTTTTTGGTGTTATTAAAACATACAATATCAATATAATATTGCTGCCATTATACCTCTTAAACACCATCTAAATCAGTTCATCTACTTGTCCCAAATGACCATATTATTTCATGAAATTCGGCAATCCAAAATGGCCGATCCAAATGATCCATTTCATCAGTTTTGGACCACTGTTTTAAACCATATTAACTTCAGTCCTTTGTCATACAGATCCATGCTTCTAACCCTTTCCAAAGCATGTATTTGAATCTTAAATAATAACCCAAAACAGTCCACATACTTCATGGCTTATATGTTTCAAATACATCACAACCATACCATTATTTGCATGGGGTTCGGCCCTCCATGGTGGCCGAACCCTATGTCCTTTGGTTTTGAGTTCTTTAATCATTCATCTATGTCCAAAATAACTTCCTTATTTATGTTTTAACCTTTTTAAAATACACACTTAAAATCATCTAAAAACAGTCCATGGGGTTCGGCCATACACATGGCCGAACCCTATGGTTCTCTTAATGGAAATCCACCCATATTTATCTATGAATTTAATCAGCAAATTAACATAAGATAAATATGGTTCAGTCATGTTATATCCACTCCAAAACAGCAAGCTTAATTCCATATAAAAATCTTTTAAAATCCTCACTCCAAAATATGGATTTTGACTTTCAAATACCATAGAATCCACCAAGTTTTTCCATGGGGTTCGGCCATCCAATGGGGCCGAACCCTATGGTCCATATTTTATCATTTTAAACATCATAATTCTAGGTCTAAACCTTTGATGGATCTGGCCATACAATGGCCAAATCTCATTTTCTTAACCAATCTATTAAACAAGGGTTCAAAATGCACTTACTAATACCGCGTCTCCTTCGGTTCCTTTGACTCCTTCCTTGACCCTTTATCTCCTTGACCTCTCCTTCTTTCTTACTGTTATTTGGGCTGAGACTGATCTTGATGCAAGCTCCTTGAGATAATTCAGCCAGGTGACAAGGACTTAAGAGAGTGAGAGAGAGAAAACTTTGGTCTTGAATGAAATTGCTAACCTTGTTGCCAAAACCCTTTTGCTGATTTTTGTCTTGATGAAAGGATTACCCAAAAACTAATTGAAATGAACAACCAGCTGCTGCTCTTGGTTTAGAAAGATAGAGGACGTCCAAGAGAGATAGAGGGATAGAGAGAGTGAAAATCCTTTGCTTGACCAAAAACAGCCCAAGGTTAATTCAGCCCTTGTGTAACTCATCTCTCCATAATTAGAATCCTTTAAGTTCCTTGGGGTTTCATCTATGAAATGAAACACCAAGGGTTCCCAACGGTTTTGCTGTGTGCATTCCTCACACTATCCATTTTGCATTAATTTTGCATGTGGGAGTTTCACATGTAAATGAAACTCCCATGTGCTTCATCCTCCCTCCATTGGTTGTCTCTTTGAATACTTAAGCATGGAATAAACCCTCAAGCCCTTTCCAACGTGTAGTCTAACCTTTTTTTTGAATTTGAAAAGTCAAGGACCCCTTTTGTAACTCCATGAAACGGCAACTCCAATTGTCTCCATCTTTGGAGTTTCATGCATAGGCCATAATTTCCATGCAACCAAATGGAACTCCCATGTGCTTCCTCCTCCTTCATTCATACATTTGTAACTCTCAAAGCCATCATTCTCATATCTCTATGGTAGCCGTTACATGCATGAAATTGTTCATGCATGCAGCCAACGTCCCTAGTAACCCTTGTGACTTCAAGAAGTAACTCCCATTCAAAATGTAACTCCCATTTTATTCATCACCTAAATGGGGGTTACATGCATGAAATATTTCCCCATGCACCAACGTTTTTTTTTTTGCTCAAACTTGTAATTTAAAACACTTCCCTTCTCATTCACACACTTCACAATAAAAATACATATTCATCCAACTCATTTATTCAACTCACCCAACCTAAGCCATTCATTTAATTTAACTTAACTAATAAATTCAACACATCTTAACCAACCATTCATTTCAACTCAAACCAAACTCAAATAATTAATAGACTTAAATTAAATAAGCTTGAACTCAATCCATGGTTAATCATGCCATTCACACGACCCATTGGGTCCCATCTAGCCATTTTGACCCATTTAACCAAATTTGACCCAAATATGATTCTTGACCCGTTTAAATTTATCTTACCCATTTATTTGTTTTGTAAACCAACTATCATCCTTTGGGTCTTGATTGAGCCATTGACCCATTTAAATTCAAATCAATTTTTATCACAATGGCAATTCCGTAAATATGAATATTTTCATATAAACTGATAACTTTGAAATTCCAGGGTGTTACAACATGGCTGAACCCTATGGCCCATAATTTCTTCCAACAATCCATACCTCCATGCTTACATAATGTCCTTAATCCATTTATTTTTTCTTAACCCTAATTTACACATTAGGGTTTTGTCCACTTTCCATCCTTCCATTGGATGGATTTGAGATCCAAGGCCTATGATCATTTGGTCACCATCAAATCTAATAAGAATGGATCCCAAATCTTAAACCCTAAAAATTCAAAACTCTTGTTTAGGAATTACTTACAATCTGACGTCTCCTCCGGCTTTTCTTTCTCCTCTTGATTTCCTTAGCCTCCTTTCTCCTTCTTCTTGATCTTTGGTCGGCCAAGATGCTTGATCAATGATAAAAACCTCCAAGCTTGGGTTCGGCCATCATGGGTGTGTTTGAGAGAGGGATAGGAGGAGAAGAGGATGGTGAGGAAGAAGATAGTATGGCTTGATCTTGGGATGATGGGCCGGTAACGCCCCGCCCTCTCCGAGAAATCAGAGTCTAATTTTTTTTTTTTGTTTAATAATAGAATAACACCGGAAGAGAGCGGGCGGCGTCACGACGCGAGTTAAGTTCAGACTACCCAAGTCCGACCCTTAACTGGCGACCCATGTGTGCGTGGACTAAACCCACGATACTGTAACACCCCAATTTCTCAATGAAGTGGATAATTACGAAAATGCCCCTGATATGTTAAATTAATTATTTTGTGATGTAAAGTAAGGAAATGGTTGGGCTCATTGCTCAAATTAAGATCATATGAGCACATTAGGAATGTCAAGTTTGATTGGATGGATAATTTCTCAATGAAGTGGGTAATTACGAAAATGCCCCTGATGTATTAAATTAATTATTTTGTGATGTTAAGTAAGGAAATGGTGGGGCCCATTGCTCAAATTAAGATCATATGAGCACATTATGAATGTCAAGTTTGATTGTATGGGTAATGTACATCAATTGGGTCAAAATTGGTTAAATGGGTCAAAGGGCCCAAATGGGACCCAACAGGTCTTAATGGATTATTTGACCGTTGTGTGAACTTAAATTAAATGGGGTTAAGCTAATTTGATGGGAAATCAAGTGGAGTAAAAATGGGTAGGCCTGATGCACATGTGAAAACCAATTACAAATGACCAAAATACCCATAATTGGGTCATGGAGTCAAGAACGGGTCAAGGAGCTAAAGGGGGACCCAACGGGTCGGGTTGACTTTGTTGACCACAGCCGACCGTGTGGCCCCACAAATGAGTTCAATGGTGAGTTAAATCAGGTTAAGTGGAACTGATTTTATTTAATTTGAATTAAAAATGAGTTGATTCAAATGCATTAAATGATTGTCAATTAATGAGGTGAGTTGGACATGTCAGTTGGGTGAGTCAAAGTGGAAGTCAATGGGACTGTAAATCAGTGAGTTCAGAGGGAATAGGAGTAGTTTGGCTCAGTCATAACCACCAAAACAAGTCCCACACGTTGGGGACTTGTTGGGGTGATTTTCATGGTGGGTTTTTAAATGAAACACATGGAAATGGGAGGTGTTGCTTGGGGAGTTGAAAGGCTGCATAGGCAGGTACCAAGGGGTGCCTTGGATAGCACCCAATACCCATCGTTTTTGGTAAGAATTGATGAGGGAATGGAGGGGCCTTGGGGGCTGAAGTACTAAAGGAAACAATGACCAAGGTTGGCCGACTTTTGTCATTGCAAACCCAAGATTTTCCCATCTCTCTCTCCCTCTCTCCAATTCGTTTTCCTAGCTGGAATATCAGAGGTATTTGCACCAGTAGATCAAGCACAAAACAGCAAAAGAAAGGAAGAAATAAAAGGGAGAAACCAAGGACCAAAGGCAAAGAGAAAGATTGGAAGTTTGGTAAGTATTTATATGTTATTTTGGTTTAATAACATGGAGCAAATGGGGTGTGTATTGGGCCATGGTTATGGCCGAATACACCAAGGTTTTAACCTTGATTAATAGAGGTTTAAAAATTGTAAAAATAACCATTGGGTTCGGCCACCATGGAGGGCCGAACCCCATGTAAAAGATTGGTTGGTTTTCATGTTTTGAAACATGGAAACCATGGAGTTTTATGGACTGTTTTTAGATGATTTAAAGTGTATGTTTTAAAAAGGTTAAAATATAAATAAGGAAGTCTGATTTAGACCTAGATGAAGATTAAGAAATTCGAAACCAAAGGTCATAGGGTTCGGCCACCATGGAGGGCAGAACCCCATGCAAATGATGTTTGGTTTTGATGTTTTTGAAATATGGAAACCATAGAGTTTTGGTGTACTGTTTTTGGGTTTTATTTAAGATTCAAATGCATGCTTTAGAAAGGGTTAAAAACATGGATTTGAATGACATAAGGACTGAAGTTAACATGGGTCTAAACAGTGGATTAAAACTGATGAAATGGACCATTTGGATCAGCCATCTTGGATGGCCGAATCCCATGAGGGGTTATGGTCATTTGGACAAAGTGATGAATTTATTGGATGGTTTTGAGAGGTAAAAATACAGCAATGATGTACTGATTTTCATATGTATAAGTGACACTTAAAACATGCTAAAGAGGACCAAAACATGGACATAGGGTTCGGCCACCTTGGATGGCCGAACCCCACTGTAAGTTTTTGATGATTTTGGTGAGTTAAAAACCATATGAAGATATGGTGTTCTTATGGCAATAAATGGATTAACATGTTACTGTTTGGAGGATTACTATGCGGCTGAACCATGTTTAATTCATAGTTGAGTTAGCATGATTAAACCATGAATAATCATGGTGATAATCAGATCAAGAGAACCATTGGGTTCAGCCATGTGCATGGCCGAACCCCATGGGCTGTTTTTGGGATGAATGGACCAAGTTTATGGGTTTTCTTATGTGTTTTAAATAGAGATAAACTTGCTGATTTTGGTTGGCCAATAGAGGGCTGAATCATGTAGCAATCATAACAAAAAATTATGCATGAATATTGGAGTTATGGAACCAAGGGAACCATTGGGTTCGGCCATATGTATGGTCGAACCCCATGGACCATTTTATTTGATTTAAAAGTTTCTAAGTTATGAAATTTAGTGAACTTAGTGTAAACAAATAACAAATCATGGTTGATGAAGGAAAGTGGGATAAAAACCCATAGGATGTGGTTCGGCCATGTAGTATGGCCGTACCCCATCAATGATTATTTGATAGAATTGGGTTAAGTAATAAATGGGATTAAAGATGATGAATGAGGAACCCCACATGATGTGGATGGGTCGTAGATGTGATTGAATAAGTAAATGATGTTATGACTTACTGATTGATATATGGATAAGGTACCGGAAGTTGAACGACGTGCGAGTCGTGATCGGGTGACGCTAAAGAAAGATCAAGTACTGAAGTCAATCTTCAGTAGGTTTCCTACCTACTTGTAACCACATTTACACCTGTTTTCATGAAGGGTTTTATGAGTTATTGATATACTATTACTTACCATATTTTGAATGATGAATTATGCAGTTACAAATGGCATACAAAGCATTGGCATCTCATGCATGGACATGGGATGATGACTAAGGTTCTACAGTGTTGCAGTTATGAGTTACGTCCTCCTGAGGCGATGAGAGTCCCGCCAGAAGGAGTAATATGATGATCATAGTCACTATGGTCTCCTTAGGCGATGAGAGTCCCGCCAGGAGGACTAATATGTGATATGAGTCGACTCAATGATGAAGAGATGGAAGTGTATTGGGATTTACCTTGACGGTGCGAGGCACGTTAAGTGATGGCTATGAATGTACATGATGGGAGAGACTCATTGCATGTGCATACTTCATAGCATTGTTTTACCTATTTTTGATGATCATGTAATATGAAATATATGCATGTTTTATATGCTAACATGTGGTAGCCCTGATTCGGGAACCTGCTGGGCAGTGTTGATCTAACGCCCTAATTCTATCCTCAGAGAAGAATGCAGGTACAAGGAAAGGGAAAGAGAAGGTCGATGATCGGGAGGGGAGCCAAGCCTAAGTGTTTGAATGATGAACAGGATTACTTATCTACTGTTATATGAATTATATTTTGATGGACATGTAATAAGTTAATACTTGCTATGGTTTGATTAGACTATTAACTATGGATGGTTGTTTATCTTAATTATCATTTGGGACTGTTACTTGCTATCTTTTCATATTATTTCCACAGTTAATCTAGTTCATTCCGCATGTTGTTGTTAGTTCCATGTGTGATTCATTATCATGGTCTAGTCTATGTACACATGGGTGGCCAGTTAAGGTTCAGACTTAGGTAGTCTGAACTTAGCTCGCATCGTGACGCCGCCCGATGTCTTTCGAATGTTTTATTATTATTATAAAAAAAAAATTTAGACTCTGATTTCTCGGAGAGGGCAGGGCGTTATAGATACAAACCACACATGGAACCAGACAGTGTCATGCGGAATAAACTAGACTAACTGCGGAAATAGATTGAATAGATAGCAAGTACAAGTCTCAATTATTAATTAACTTAATCCAACCATCCATTGTTAATAATATAAACAAACCATAGCAAAGGTAACAAGTTATTACATGCCCATAAAGTATAACTCAAAAGACAGTAATAAAGACATTCCAATCATCAATCAAGCGCTCAAGCTTGGCTCCCCTCCAGGTCCACGACCTTCTCTTTCCCCTTCCTTGTTCTTGCATTCTCCTCTAAGGATAGAATTAGGGCGTTAGATCAACGCGCCCAGTAGGATTTCCAATTTAGGGCTACCACATGGTTAGTATATAAGAATATACAAATATCATAAGAAATATGGTCATCAAAATAGGTAAATCAATGCTATGAAATATGCACGTGAATGAGACCCTCCCAACATGCATATACATAGCCATCACTTGACGTGACTCACACCGTCAAGGTAAATCACAATAACATTTCTCCTGGTGGGATCTGCATCGCCTAAGGAGACCAATGTATTTCTCATCATCATAACATTTCTCCTAGCGGGACCTGCATCGCCTAAGGAGACCAATGTATTATCATCATCATGATACTACTCCTGGCAGGACCTGCATCGCCTAAGGAGGTTTTACAATTGCATCACAGCATATCACCGGAGTGTGGGCTCCGGGTTCCACAATCATCGTCCCATGCCATGCATGAGATGTCAATGCATTGTATGTCATTTGTAAACAAATAAATCATCATTCGAAACCACATCTAAAACATAGATCAATTACAACGTATCTCATAAAAACGTAATAAAACCAAATCATAATTGTGGTTACAAGTAGGTAGGAAACCTACTGAAGATTCACTTCAGTGTTCGATCTTTCTTAATCGTCACCCGTTCACAACTCGTACGCCGTTCTCATAAGTCTCGATACCTTATTTTCATAGCAACAAATCAAACATTCATTATGTAATTCCAACTTGGTCTAAGTCCCAAAAATGCACTATGTGGGATTCGGCCATACCCCATGGCCGAACCTCACCTATTTACAATTTTGCCACTCTTTCATATAATTACAACCATACACTTAAACCATACCTCCAAATAAACCTTGGTAGGGTTCGGCCATACTACATGGCCGAACCATACCACCTTGAGTTTTGACTCATAAGTCCATTCTTTTGATCATTTCATCTTTGAACTTTTCCTCCATATTTACCATTATGCCATTGAGACTAAACTTCTCCTTAAACATCAATAACCAAAACTAAACCGTCTTGGTGGGTTCGGCCATACACATGGCCGAGCCTCTCATCTTTATTTGATCCTTTAAATCATTCATTCACACATCTTTAATCACATAATTAGCTACACATTAAAGCCACCAATGACCCTTAGTGGGGTTCGGCCATACACATGGCCGAACCTCACCAATCTGATTTTTGTCCCCACTTTCCATCTTATATCATGATTGATCAACTTAGTATTAAATCCATAACTAAGCCTAGGTAATTCTTAGGGTCAAAAGCATAAAACAAATCATAGTTTCCAATAGGATTTAATCCAAACATACCATCCAAAAACAGTCCATGGGGTTTGGCCATACACATGGCCGAACCCAATGGTTCTCGTGATTCAATTAGTCCATGATCTATCCCTGATTAAAATCAGTAACTTAACCATAACATTACCATGGTTCAGCCATATATTGGCCGACCAAAATCAGTAAATTATCTTCATGTAAATCACATAAAAACCCCCATGGTAATGTATGGTTTTTATCTCTCAAAACTATCACCATTAACCATAAAATTATCACACCATTTCATGGGGTTCGGCCATGCTCATTGGATGAACCCTATGGCCTTTGGTTTGAACCTCTAAAAGATTCATCTTATGTCTAATCTAATCATCCAAAACAGTAAATCATTTGCATGGTTTTAACTTACAAAAACCATCAAAATTCCAACATCATTTCATGGGGTTCGGCCATCTTCCAATGAACCCTTTCATCATTTAATACCCAAGGTTTTAGACCCATGATACATTCAGCCATTCATGACATCCGAATCCATGTTTTAAACCTTTTTAAAACATGCATTTTAAGTCTAATAAAAACATCTAAAACAGTCCCACAATTTCATGGTTTCATGTTTCAAAGACCATCAAAACCAACCAATTATTTCCATGGGGTTCGGCCCTCTAAGGTGGCCGAACCCAATGATCCCTTTTATAATTTTTAAACCTCAATTGCCCAAAGTTTAAACCTTGATGCATTCGGCCATACCCATGGCCCAAAACATGTTTCATTTGTTCCATCTTATTAAACAAACTACCCACGGGAATTCTTACCAAATTCCAAGCTTTTCTTCTTGCCTTTGCTCTTTACTTCCTATCTTTCTTAGCCTCCCTTCCTTTGCTGGTTTATGCTTGATCAATTTGTGCAAACGACACTGCTGGTTCAGCCAAGAGAAAGAGTTTGGAGAGAGGGAGAGAGATGGGGATTCTTAAGATTTTCAATGTGAAAATCGGCCAAATGAGGTGGTCTATCTCTTTTGTAATTCAGCCACTTAATCCATTCATTTCCCTCATAAACTCTTGCTCATTTCAATGAGACACCTGCTGCCAGCCAAAGCACCCATTGGCACTAACCAATGTAACCATTCAGCTCCCCATGTAACTCATCCAATTCTCATCCATTTACGTTAAAAATTTAGCATGGAAATCACCATAACAAGTCCCCAACGTGTGGGACTTGTTTTGGTTTGTTTGAGACCAAAACAACTGCTCATATTCCACTTAACTCACTGAATTTACAGACCCTTTGATTTCCATTTTGACTCACCTAACTCAATGGCTTAACTCACCACATTAAATACCATACATTAATTACACTTGAGTCAACTCATTTCTTAATTCAAAACCAACTCAATTCAGTCCCACTCAACCTGATTTGACTCACCATTGAGTTCATTTGAGGGCCCACATGGTCAGCCGTGGTGAAACTTGGTCAACCCGACCCATTGGGTCCCCATTTAGCTCCTTGACCCGTTTTGACAACATGACCCATTTATGGGCTGTTTTAGCCATTTGCATTTGGTTTTTACATGTGCATCAAGCCTACCCATATTTGCTCCACTTGATTTCCAATCAATTTACCTTAACCCCATTAAATTTGGGCTCACCCAATGGTCTAATAAGTCCATTTGACAGATTGGATCCAATTGGGTCCTTTGACCCAATTTACCATATTGACCCAAATTGATGTACATTACCTATCCAATCAAATTTGACATTTACAAAGTGCTCATAGGGTCTTAATTTGAGCAATGAGCCCCACCATTTTCTCATTTAACAATATAATTAATAAATTTACCAATCCAGGGGCATTTTCGTAATTATCCATCTTATTGAGAAAATTGGGGTGCTACAATATAACCCTCTTTTTAAAATTTTCGTCTTGAAAATCGAGCGAAGTAGGGTTCCCAAAATAAATTACATAAATAATTCGGGGTGAGCTGTTTTCATCTCCAATTCAAGTTCCCATGTGGCCTCTTCAACACCATGTCAGTCCCATACCACTTTTACGAACTGAATCGCTCTATTCCGCAACACCCTTTGCTCAGTCTCCAGTATCCTAACTGGTTTCTCGACGTATGTCATGTCGCTTCGTACTTCTATGTCTTGAACATTCAATACATGGGACGGATCGGGATTATACTTTCTCAGCATCGACACGTGAAACACATCATGTAGGGTTGCCAATTGTAACGCCCGCCCCATTTTCACCGAAATCAGAGTCTATTTTTTTTTTTTTGAAATAAAAGTGACAACGGGCGCGGACGTCACGACGCGAGTTGAGTCTGAGCTTCTAAAGCCTGGCCCTCAACTGGCCAACCCTACGTGTGCGCGGAACGAAGTCCACGAGAACGGTTTACGCGTAGAAGGTAAGCTCGCGGAACGTAATTATATGCGAAACATGATAATAGAGGCTATCCTACCAGTTTTTCGATAGAAGGGAAGATACATCACTAAATTACTAAAATACCCCTATGTTCATAATTATGTCTCAAAATGATATTGTCCATAATGCAGCCCAAACCATAGCAAGAAATATAAATTATACAGTCCGACGAGCTAAACTACTTTAAATGACATCTCCAAAATGAGACTTAAATAAAACTAGATATCCGCTTCCCAAGCTCCTAAGCTTGACTCCCGGCGTGTCCACCGTTTCCGCCATCTCCTGCATCATCAGCTAGGGTAGAAGTAGGGCGTTAGTCAACATGCCCAATAGGACTCCGATTAGGGTTAGCACATGGTTTGGCGATAACATGCATACCAACAATAATATAATGATAAAGTAAAATCACATGATGTATGCCATGCCATGGGTGCCTATGTCATGTGTCCCACCCATCCTCCATATCATAACAATATCGTATCCCCCTTGACGGCAAAGCCTCGTCAAGGTATCCCGATGTTTGCTTCTCGGTCGCCCCGACGGAGCATGGACTCCGGTTATAGCATAACGTGCTATCCCCATGTCTGATTCTCGGTAGCCCCGACGGAGCATGGACTCCAGTTGTAGCCCCTCGGGCTATCCCCATGTTTGCTTTTCGGTCACCCCGACGGAGCATGGACTCCGGTTTCATTATTTTCCCACCCATGCCATGCATGAGATATAAGTGCATTATGCTATGTAATATATATGTAATCCATAAACTTAATATATATCATACATAGCCATATAATGCATAACATTAAAAATATAAACCATATTATGAATATAGAATTCATAAATCAAAAACCATCATAATACAAATTACATAATCATCAAAATAGATTAAAATAACCATCACATATCCACGGCTTACAAAGAGGTAGGAATCCTACCGAATACCGCTTAGCGTCCCGTTACGTGTCCGTTCGATAAACCGGTCTCCGATCAGGCACCGTTTTACGACGTCCCGATACCTTATTACACATTTACCGAATTAGTCCATAATTTATTTCATGATTAAATCCCTAACTTATTACAACCTTAGGTTCCTAATTACGTTATCCGTTTACCAAAATCGGCCCCTAACTTAGCCTCGTTTTCCATGGTTTAAAACACATCCATAAATCCAATTTTTGGCCATTTTAAATATTCCAATTTGCGAGCCTAAAACGCAGCATCTATCCGTTTCATTTAATCATTCGCAATGTATCCAATTTTTATGTCTAACATACATAGGGTTCGGCCATGGTACGGTTCCTCAAGGTGGCTAATAATTACCATTTTGCCACTCTCTCTTCTGTGGTTAATCATCCATTCATTTATGTACATTCTAAGTCCAAAATTCATTCATACTTAGATCCATTAGTGATTCAATAATCATGACCTAGCATCATAAAATCAGCCACCTATTTTATTAATTTTGAAAAAAAACATTTAATCCCATATTTCATTCTATATTTGGCCCAAAATGTGGCCCACAAAAAGGGGTCATGGGTTCGGCCATACACCATGGCCGAACCTATGATACCTAATTTTCATTTTCTTGGGTTCATTTTACCCCCTTTAATCCTATCTCTAATGAATTTAAATCCTTCATTTAAAACCTCATTTCTCATCCCATTTAAAACATCACATAGTCCCGTAAATCCATTTAAATTTTTATCATTCTTCTCCATCATTTTCTATTCATTAAAATATCAAATCACCACCATAGGGTTCGGCCATACACCATGGCCGAACCCATGGTTCATGGCTCACTTTTATTAGTGTCATTAGGACCAATGTTTCATCAATTTTTGTCCATGATTTTTCTTTGCTAAAAAGGTACCTTTTAAAATCAATAACATCATTCATTTGGTCCCTTTAAAACTTATATCATACACTTTGTAATCCATTTAAAACTATCTTTTCCTCCATCATCTTCTATCTCTTCACTCTCATTAAAATAATTAATCATCACCATAGGGTTCGGCCATACACCATGGCCGAACCCATGGTTCATGGTTTATCTCCTCCATGTCATTTTAGAAGCCATAATAATCATGTGCATTTCCCATGATTTTCCCATTTTAACAATCCTTTAAAATCACCCATTTTTAACCATTTGAGACCTAATTTTTATTAACCATTCTCCATACTTCCTATTCTTATAAAAACTCTAAAATTTACAATCACTAACCATGGGGTTCGACCATATTGCATGGCCGAACCCTATAGTTCATGATTTTTCTAAAAATGTCATGCCTCCATCATTTTTTAGGCCATTTGAAATCATTTATATCTTCCATGGTTTTCTCATTTAAAACCCCCTTAAAAATCACTAATGTTTACTTGTTAGCATCTCAAAATCATAGATTACCCTTCCCTAATTTTAATCCTCAAACCCTAATTACAATTCATCCATCATTTACCATGGGGTTCGGCCATGCTACATGGCCGAACCCTATGGCTCATCAATCCATTAAAAATCCAAATTCTCTATGCTTAATAAAGACTTAAAAATTCCATTAAAAATTCCATTCTTCCATTTCATCCATTTCTTAATCCATTCCTCCATTTTATCCATTCTTATCCTACCATTTGATGGATCTTAGATCCATGGCCCACAACGTTTTTTGGCCATATTTAGTCTAAGAAATGGATTCCATATCCTAAAAAAATAAACTCTTGTTTTAAGAAAATCTTACCACCCGACGACTCCTCCGGTCTCTCTTTGCTTCTCCTCTTGCTCTCCTTAGCCTTCTCTTCTCTTCTTCTCCTTGATGTACGGTCAAGATGAGCTTGATCAAATGGTGAGGCCCTCCAAGCTTAGGATCGGCCAATATTGAGTGAGTTTGCTTGAGAGAGGGAGAGAGAGGGGAGGAGGGAATAAAAAAATGTCTAATGGTTTGGCTAAGCTTAAATCTTTCTTTCCTTCTCTTCTTCTTCTCTTCTAAATTTTCTTCTTTTCTTCTCTTGGTACATGGAGGGACGGTTTTTGGGAGTGGAAGAGAGGGAGTGAGATGGGCTAGATGAGAATGAGATGAAATCTCATCTTTTGGTTACTTAGGTCACAATCCACATTAATTCTTCCTACCAACCAACATGGCATTAATGGTGGTGGTTGGGATAAAGCCACCATCCTTAGCCCATGGTTTAAATTTGTGTTTCTTTAAGTGGTTTGTGTTTGTTGGAGTGGTTTTGACCATTTGACTAACCTTTGGTTTAGATTAAAAGGCTTAATTAATTTAATCCTTAGTCTAAGTTAATTAATTCCCACTCAATTTAATTTTATTAAATTCTTTCTCTATAAGATCCACCCATGGTTGACCAAGTCAACCATGGTGGCCGGCCCCACCACTCTTGGGTCCACACGCCACCTCAATTGGTGAGGTGGAGGTGGGCCCCATTTGGCCATATTACCTTGTTCAATTCATCACCAATTTAGGTGATTGAAATTTTATTAAATCTATCCTTCTTATTGGATTACCATTGGGTCCATGGCCCAATTTCATTTTTGTCTTACCCATTTACCTTAGGGTTTATATTAATTTGATCCATCGGGTCCCAAATGGGTATTAGACCCAATTTGACTATCCATGACCTAGTTACTTACCATTGACCAGTTAAATGAATTAATTTCAATTCATGGTCTATTGGGTAACCATTGGGCCCATGGCCCAATTAAATTTCCTCCGATCCACTTACTTAGGGCTTAGCTACCTTGGCCCATTGGGTCCCATATGGCTATTTGACCCAATTGACCACCATTGACCCAAATTTATCATCGTTGACCCATTTAAATGAATAAATCAAATCCATGGCCCATTGGACCACACTTGGGCCATTGTCCCAAAATTTGGTCCATTTGGCATTTTATCACATCAAACTTCAAATTTAAAATAATAAATGCCACTATATATTGATCCAAAAATTCGGGCTAGTACACCAATTGTGTAGGAAGTGCTATCTGATAAGCCACATCCCCCACTCTTCTCATAATGGGAAACGGTCCCACAAATCTTGGTGACAATTTCCCCTTCTTTCCAAACACTCATGTGACCTTTGAAAATACCATGTCCCCCACTTCAAACTCCAGAAACCTTCTTCTTTTCTCAGTTTAGCTCTTTTGTCGACTCTACGCAGTCAATAAGTGCTGACGTATCAACTGAATTTGTGCTGTAGTCTCTACGACTGGTTCTGGTCCAATCAGTGCAGGCTCACCAGCCTCTGTCCAGCACACTGGTGATCTACAAGGCCTTCCATATAAAGCCTTGAACGGAGCCATCTGAAGGCTGGCCTGATAACTATTGTTGTATGAGAACTCTACCAGTGGTAGGTGGTCCTCCCATCCACCCTTGAAATCTAACATGCACGCTCTCAACATGTCTTCCAAGGTTTGTATCGTCCTTTCTGACTGTCCATCAGTCTGTGGGTGGAAAGCAGTACTAGTTAGTAAATCTGTCCCCATAGCTGACTGCATACTTCGCCACATTCTGCCGGTAAACCGGCCATCTCTGTCAGATACTATAGATCGGGGGATGCCATGTAGCCGAATAATTTCCCTGATGTATCGTCGACCCAACGTCTCAGATGAATCCGTCATCTTAATAGGAATGAAATGCGCAGACTTGGTCAGTCGATCTACCACGACCCATATGGCATCATTGCCCTTTGAAGATCTCGGCAACCCCGTCACAAAGTCCATGGAAATATGCTCCCATTTCCATTATAGCACTGCTAAGGGTTTGAGTAACCCTGGTGGCTTTTGATGTTCAGTTTTAACTTGCTGACAAGTTAGACAATGTGCTACGAATTCCGCCACATCCCTCTTTAATCCATGCCACCAATAATGCCTCTTTAGATCATGATACATTTTAGTGCTGCCCGGATGGATGGAGAGCTTGGACTGATGTGCCTCAATTAGTAGCTCTTTCCTGCAACTCTTTGGCACATATGTTCTCCCCGGAATAAAAGGCCCTGTCCCGGTCATAATTCCCATTCCGGTTCAACGGTGCCAGTCGACATCTTCGCCCATATGTCCTCCACTTCCGGATCCATACGTTGTTCTTGTTCAATCTTGGTGACCATGTTGGATTGTATAACCAGATTGTATATGGTCCCAAGGTTGTTGTAATAGAGTTTAAACTCTCGGATGGTGTTCAACATCTCCCATTCCGATCTGATCAAACATGCCACGGATGCATGTGATATACAGGCTGAGGGCATCCGCTACCTTGTTTGCCTTGCCTGGATGATATCTAAGCGGAAATTCATAATCCACTAGATACTCCATCCATCTACGCTGCCTCAGATTGAGCTCCTTCTGATCAAATAAATATTTTAAACTCTTATGATCAGAAAATACCTCAAATTTCTCGCCGTAGAGGTAGTGTCTCCAAATTTTGAGAGCGAAGACCACTGCAGCTAATTCCAAGTCATGTGTGGGGTAAAGACGTTCATGTATCTTCAATTGCCTTGAACCATACGCCACCACACAATTACTCTGACTAAGTGTACATCCCAGTCCCTCTCCCGAGGCATCGCAGTATACCTCGTAACACTTGCCACTTACCGGCAAAACTAAAATAGGGGCAGTGGTAAGTCTTGTCTTCAGCTCTTCAAACCTTTGATTCCACAGATCTGTCCACTCGTACTTGACTCCTTTCTGTGTGAGTCGAGTCAATGGAGATGCTATTTTTGCAAAATCCGTGATAAATCTTCTATAATAACCAGCCAATCCCAAGAAAGTACGGATTTCGGTTACATTCTTGGGCGCTTTCCAATCTTTCACTGCTGCCACCTTAGCCGGATCCACGGCTATACCTCCCTCAGATATAACATGTCCCAAGAAATTTACTTGAGATAGCCAGAACTCACACTTACTGGCTTTGGCATACAACTTATTCTGCCTCAAAGTATTCAGGACTAACTGTAGATGCTCCGTGTGTTCTTCCTGACTCTTGGAATATATTAGGATATCGTCAATGAACACGATTACGAACTGGTCCAGATACGGACGGAAGATTCTGTTCATTAAATCCATGAACACCGCCGGCGCATTTGTGAGTCCAAATGGCATGACTACAAACTCGTATAGTCCATACCGCATCCGGAAAGCTGTCTTCTCTATATCTTCCTCCCTAACCCGTATTTGATGATAACCTGACATCAAATCAATCTTTGAAAAATGGCTGGAACCCTTCAATTGATCGAATAAATCATCGATCCTGGGTAGAGGATACTTGTTCCGGACTGTTAGCTGATTCAGCTTCCGATAATCAACACATATCCGTAGTGACCCGTCCTTCTTCTTTACGAACAATACTGGAGCTCCCCATGACGATGTGCTATTTCGGATGCATCCCAGCCTAAGCAGTTCATTGATTTGCTTCTTTAGCTCCGACATCTCTACTAGTGCCATCCGATAGTGTGTAGAGATACTGGTGAGGTACCAGGATATAACTTGATCTCGAAGTTGATCTCCCTCATCGGCGGTAAACCAGGGAGTTCCTTTGGAAACACATCCTCAAATTCTTTTACAATTGCCGGAAGTTCAGTAATTGGTGCTTTGTTTATAATGATATTATTCAACACCACGTGGTTCAACTCCTCTTGCAGTCCACTCTGTTTGTCTGTATGAACCACGTATTTCTTCCCTTCGGGTGACATAAATGTCACTCTTCGACGATAACAGTCAATGTTGGCCTGGAACTTAGCCAACCAATCCATGCCGAATATTATATCATACTCAGACATGTCAAGCACTAGATAATTGACTCAAATCTGAGTCCAGCTAGTTTAGTGTTAATTGTCGTGCATATAAGTCCTAATGCCGAGTCTCCGACAGGGGACACAATTGTAAGTGCTGTGGCTAATCTTTGTACGAGAGTACCGGTAGCAGTTATAAATAATGCAGCTATGAAGGAGTGTGAAGCTCCAGAATCAAATAGTGCATATGCATAAGAACTACTCACTACCGCCATACCTTGTATCACCCATGATCCTCATCTTCTGGAGAAGTTAAAGTAAATAATCATCCAACTCCAGTAGGGTTGGGCACCCATCTCACCCGATTATATGTCCTGCCTCCTCTGGAGTTAACCGGTCTGACTGGTGGACAAGACGATCCTCTGGAGTATGAAAGCCTGTTGAGTTTGGGACAATCCCTCCGAAGATGATCCCGGTTGATCACAGTGATAGCAGTGCTCACTCCTCTAGAAGCCTGAGTGACTGCTACAGATTGGGAGGGCTGATTGGGACGAAAACCCCTAGTAGATCCAACAGATGGCGAGGGTCTGCTGAAGTTCGGCCGGAACTTCTTGTTGGGTTGATAAGTACCCCTCCCACTCGGCGCTCGGCTGTTGTCCACTCTTGCAAACTCCGCCATATCTTGTTCCACAATGGTAGCTTTGTTGACCACTTCCGCTAGCGTAACTGCTTTGAACACGGTCACTCTGGCCCTAATGTTTGGCCGCAACCCATGCTCGAACTTGCGAGCCCGCCGATACTCTGTGTCCACAATATAGAATGCATAAATTGATAGACTGAGAAATTCTTGGTGATACTCAGCTACCGTCATCGAACCTTGCACTAATGACAAGAATGCTTGAATCTGACGTTCCTTTTCTTCTTCTGGGAAGTAGTGATCTAAGAACGTCGCTGAGAATTGTTCCCAGGTCATAGCAATCCTTTCTCTTGTAACGTCCGTCCCCATTTTCACCGAAATCAGAGTCTAATTTTTTTTTTGAAATAAAAGTGATAGCGGGCGTGGACGTCACGACGCGAGTTAAGTCTGAGCTTCTAAAGCCCGGCCCTTAACTGGCCAACCCTACCCGTACGGGAAACGAAGTCAACGAGAACTGTTCACGCGTAGGAAGTAAGTTCGCGGAATATAATTGCATGCGGAACATTATAATAGAGACTATCCTACCAGTTTTAGATAGCAAGGAAGTACGGCACTTAAATTACTAAAATACCCCTATATTCATAATTATATCTCAAAATGATATCGTCCAAAGTATAGTCCAAACCATAGCAAGAAACAGTAATCATTACAATCCGACAAGCTAAGCTACTTAAATTACACTTCCAAAATAAAACTTAAATAAAACTAAGTAGCCGCTTCCCCAAGCTCCTAAGCTTGGCTCCCGTCTCGTCCACCGTTTTCGTCATCTCCTGCGTCATCAGCTAGGGTAGAAGTAGGGCGTTAGACGACGCGCCCAGTAGGACTCCGAGTAGGGCTAGCACATGGATTAGTGATAACAAGCATACCGATAACAATATAATAAAACCATATGATGAATGCCATGCCATGGGTGCCTATGTCATGTGTCCCACTCATCATCCATATCATCATAAAATGTCATATCCCCCTTGACGGCAAAGCCTCATCAAGGTGTCCCCATGTTTGCTTCTCGGTGGCCCCGACGGAGCATGGACTCTGGTTATAACATATCAAGCTATCCCCATGTTTGATTCTCGGTCGCCCCGATGGAGCATGGACTCCGGTTATAGCACCTCAGGCTATCCCCATGTTTGCTTCTCGGTCGCCCCGACGGAGCATGGACTCCGGTTTCATTATTTTTCCGCCCATGCCATGCATGAGATGTAAGTGCATTATGCTATGTAGTATATATATAATTCATATCCTATAATATAAAATCCATAGCATATAATCCATAGCGTTAAAAATATCATCCATAGCATTAAAATATAATCCATACCATTTAAAATACCATCCATAGCATTAAAGTATAATCCATAGCATTTAAAATCCATCTTAAAATAAATCATATAATTACCGAAATAAAACGAGGAAACCATCACATACACATAATCCACGGCTTACATAAAGGTCCTACCGAATACCGCTTAGCGTCCCTTTATGTTTTCGTTCGATAATCCGGTCGCCGATCGCGTACCGTTTGCGACGTCCTGATACCTTATTATACATTTACCAAATTAGTCCATATTTTACCCATGATTAAGTCCCTAACTGATCACAACCTAAGATCCATTAATGATCCCTAATTATGTTACAAGGTTATCAAAATCAGCCCTTAACTTAGCCTCATTTTCATTGATTTACATACATAACTCCAAATTTTGCCCATTTAAACATTGTAATTTTGTGAGCCTAAAAGGCAGCAACCCTAAGCTTCATTTAATCATTCATAATATCATCTTAATGTATCCAAGTTCATGTCCAACCTACATGGGGTTCGGCCATGTACCATGGCCGAACCCATGGTTCTTCATTGTGGCCAATAATTACGGTTTTGCCACTATACTTCCATGGTTTAATATCTCCTCCATCCATGTACATTTTTGTCCATAATTCATCCACATACTTAGTCCCATTAATGATTTAATGACCATGTCATAACATCCCTAAAATCAGCCACTTAATTTAATTAAATTTCCAATCATCTAATCCCATACATAATTCCATTTTTAGCCCATAACATAACCTACAAATGGGTCATGGGTTCGGCCATACACCATGGCCGAACCTATGATGCCTATTTTCCATTTTTCTTGGGTCCATTTTACCTCATTTGGTGCTACCATAAATGAATTTAAATCATACATTTAAATCATCCTTTCATAATCATCATGAGATATACTTTGGTCCATTTAATTTAACCATCATTCCATTTTATTTTCCATGGTTCCAAGACCCCAAATTTTCCTCAAAGTCTCCCCATGGGGTTCGGCCATGTACCATGGCCGAACCCATGGTCCATAATTTTTATTTTAAAAAACCTCATTTCCACTCATTTAAAACCTTGTTTAAAATACCTAAAAAAAATCCACTTAATTACCATTAACCTTGTCCATTAATTTCCATACTTTCATAACCATTTAATTCATCATTCCATCACCATAGGGTTCGGCCATACACCATGGCCGAAACCATGGTTCATGATTCTCCTTCATTCACCATTTTTGGAGGCCATTAAATCATTTACATATCCCATGATTTTCTTGTTTAAAACCCCTTTAAAAAAATCATTAATTTTTACTCAAAATCATCTTGACACCATAGGTTACCCTTTCATGGTTCTTAATCGAAAAAACCCTATTTAAATTTCTTAATTGCTCACCATGGGGTTCGGCCATACTACATGGCCGAACCCTATGGCCTAAAATTCCGTAAAACACCCATACTTCCATATTTAATTAATCTTAATGGTGTCCATAATGTCTATTCATTTTTCTTAATCTATCTCTTCCATTTCATCCATTTCTCATCTTATAATTGGATGGATCTTAGATCTAAGGCCCATAACATTTGTGGCCACCATTCATTCTAAGAAATGGATTCCATAACACATCTTATCCTTTTTTAAAAATATAAATTCTTGTTTAAGAATTTCTTACCACACCGACGACTCCTCCGGTCTTTCTTTCTCCTTTTGATTTCCTTAGCCCTTTCTCTTCTTCTTCTCCTTGTTGTTCGGCCACTATGTGCTTGATCAAGATGGTGTCTCCAAGGTTAGGGTTCGGCTAAGGTAGGGTTAGATTTTGAGAGAGGGAGAGGAGGAGATGGTGAGAAATAAGATCCCAACCTTTGATCTTGGAGTGGCGGGCCTTTGCTTACACCCTTTTTCCTCTCTTTTCTTCTCTTCATCTTCCAAGTTTTTCTTCTTCTTTTCCTTAAAGATGAGGGACGGTGGTGAGAGGGAGGAAGAGAGGAATGAGAGTGGCTTGAGTGGTAAGGTGAAAGCCATCCATCCTTGGTTCCTTAGACCACACACTTCCATGATGGCCTTCACCCACCAAGTATGGGCTCCTTGTCCTTGGTGGTGGTGGTTGAGACCAAACCACCACCAAGCCAACGGTTTGGTCTCTTTGTGAGGGAGCGGTTTGGTCTTCCTCCCTTTGACCTCTTGACCATATGATGAGAGGCATGGGTCCTCATACCTTGAGTGGTGGTGGTTGAGATGAAACCACCACCCTAACTCCTTGGTTTCTTTTGTGTTTCCTTGGGTGGTTTCAATGGGATGAAACCACTCTTTGACTTGCCCATTTGACTTATTCACTTGACCCTAATTTGACCAACCTAATTAATTAAATTAGATCCTTACTTAGGTTAATTAAATCCTATTTAATTTAATTCCATTAATTTCTCTTTCTAAGAAATCCACCCATGGTTGACCAAGTCAACCATGGTGGACGACCCCCACCAACACCTACCCTACTTGCCACCTCACTTGATGAGGTGGAGGTGGGCCCCATTCGGCCATATCACTTAAACCCCATTAATTTTAACTTAGATGATTTAAAATCATTTAATCATCTTAATCTACTTTAATCCTCCTTAGCCCCCTTAACTTATCCATGGTTGACCAAGTCAACCATGATGGTCGGCCCCACCTTTTCCTTGGTCCACACGCCACCTCACTTGGTGAGGTGGAGGTGGGCCCCACTTGGTTATGCCATCTTAACCATCTCATCATTAACTTAGGTGGTTTAATTCCAATTCAACCCGTTTCAATCAATTGGGTCACCATTGGGCCTATGGCCCAATTAAATTATTTCCTATCATTTACCTTAGAGCTTGACTCATTTTGACCCATTGGGTCCCAAATGGTTATCGGTCCCACTTTGACCATTATTGACCCCTCAGATGAATTCCATCCAATCCATGGTCCATTGGACCATACTTGGGCCCTTGCCCCAAAATTTGATCCATTTAACATCCATAACATCAAAATTCCAATTTTTTTCATTATTAAAATAAATAAATGCCATATATATGTTGATTTAAAAATTCGGGCTATTACATCTCTTCTGGCACAAGTGTCTGCTGTTCCTCCACTATTTCCCACCATTTAGCAGCGTCATCTATCAGCTGTGACGTGGCCAATAGGATTTTGTGAGCATGACTCTTGATATTCAAAAGAGTCAGTGTGTGAGAGATCTTTTTCAACCTTAGAGCTTGACTCATCCACAACATACATTTAATACTAGCAATCCTCATAGAATCATAAAATGGAAAACTTTATTTATATTCATAATTCATTTTTGTACAAGGGTTGATAGGGCAAAACAAGCCCTTAAAATAACAAAATGCACCCTTACAAAATATTCCCCTTTCCCTGTCTTTCTTTTCTACCTCTTAACCTAATCTTCCGTGGAAGATTCTGCATCATCAGCGAACCTGAAGCGATTATCAGGACATGTCATCGCCACGTGTCCCAATACTCCACATGTCATGCAGGGTATTACCCCTGGTCCTCCAATATAAGGACAATTAGTCCTAGCCTCTTCGTGCCCATGCAGTCCATAGACCGGGCAGACAATGCCTAGAGGGTGAGGACAATACATACGGTTGTGCCCGTCTTGGTTGCACAACTCACACGTATCGTAGGGATCTATCTCCCCAAGCGATTCCAATATTATAGGAACATCTTCCATAGGATCCCCCAGAAAAGGTGCTAGATCCTCTTCATCTTCCTCGAGAGGTTCCGTTATCCATGGAATGTCTTCCATAAGATCCTCTGGAACAAGTGCTAGGTCCACGTCATCTTCCTCGGGAGATCCCTCCTGAGGGTCCTTGTTGACTTCCATGCTGGTATTGTTGGAAGCCGACACCAAATCTACTGGACAACTAGGTGTCCCTTTATCCCATAACTCTGTATATTCCTCGTTGCTTGACATATCTGTGCCACAACATATAAAACATATAAATCAACCACAACCGTTCCAATAAAGAACCAGTCATTGATTTTGGGGGATTTTTCATGTATAATCTCATGTGCTTTGTTTGGGGAGATTGCCAAATCTTCACACTTTGTTTTCCTTTGTTCTTGGGGAAATCTATAAATTCTTGTTGTTTATTACTCAGTGTGGGGATATCAGGGGAGTGCATCTTACTTTGCTATGTTTGATATGTCCAGTTATGATGACTGTACTTTACTTTGCTATCTTTTATTGTCGTTCTCAGATTGATTGTTCAATCTGAGTCACTCGAAGTAAATTAATCCGGGCCCCAGTCAACGGACTCCGAAGAGTCGTTCAGTTGGGATTCTTATCTGTCAGTGAGACATGAAACCGTCTTAATCTTACTTCGATGATTCAAGTTCCCGTTTCGCTCTGATACCAACTGTAACGCCCCGCCCTCTCCGAGAAATCAGAGTCTAATTTTTTTTTTTTTAATAATAGAATAACACCGGAAGAGAGCGGGCGGCGTCACGACGCGAGTTAAGTTCGGACTACCCAAGTCCGACCCTTAACTGGCCACCCATGTGTGCGTGGACTAAACCCACGATACAAACCACACATGGAACTAAACAGTGTCATGCGGAATAAACTCGACTAACTACGGAAATAGCTTGAATAGATAGCAAGTACAAGTCTCAATTATTAATTAACTTAATCCAACCATCCATTGTTAATAATATAAACAAACCATAGCAAAGGTAACAACTTATTACATGCCCATAAAATATAACTCAAAAGACAGTAAAAAAGACATTCCAATTATCAATCAAGCGCTCAAGCTTGGCTCCCCTCCAGGTCCATGACCTTCTCTTTCCCCTTCCTTGTTCTTGCATTCTCCTCTCAGGATAGAATTAGGGCGTTAGATCAACGCGCCAAGTAGGATTTCCGATTTAGGGCTACCGCATGGTTAGTATATAAGAATATACAAATATCATAAGAAATATGGTCATCAAAACAGGTAAATCAATGCTATGAAATATGCACATGAATGAGTCCCTCCCAACATGCATATACATAGCCATCACTTGACGTGACTCACACCGTCAAGGTAAATCACAATAACATTTATCCTGGCGGGACCTGCATCGCCTAAGGAGACCAATGTATTTCTCATCATCATAACATTTATCCTGGCGGGACCTGCATCGCCTAAGGAGACCAATGTATTATCATCATCATGATACTATTCCTGGCGGGACTTGCATCGCCTAAGGAGGTTTTACAGTTGCATCACAGCATATCACCGGAGTGTGGGCTCCAGGTTCCACAATCATCATCCCATGCCATGCATGAGATGTCAATGCATTGTATGTCATTTGTAAACACATAAATCATCATTCGAAACCACATCTAAAACATAGATCAATTACAAAATATCTCATAAAAACGTAATAAAACCAAATCATAATTGTGGTTACAAGTAGGTAGGAAACCTACTGAAGATTCACTTCAGTGTTCGATCTTTCTTAATCGTCACCCGTTCACATCTCGTACGCCGTTCTCGTAAGTCTCGATACCTTATTTTCATAGCAGCAAATCAAACATTCATTATGTAATTCCAGCTTGGTCTAAGTCCCAAAAATGCACTATGTGGGGTTCAGCCATACCCCATGGCCGAACCTCACCTATTTACAATTTTGCCACTCTTTTATATAATTACAACCATACACTTAAACCATACCACCTTGAGTTTTGACTCATGAGTCCATTCTTTTGATCATTTCATCTTTGAACTTTTCCTCCATATTTACCATTATGCCATTGAGGCTAAACTTTTCCTTAAACATCAATAACCAAAACTAAACCGTCTTGGTGGGGTTCGGCCATACACATGGCCTAGCCTTTCATTTTTATTTGATCCTTTAAATCATTCATTCACACATCTTTAATCACATAATTAGCTACACATTAAAGCCACCAATGACCCTTAGTGGGGTTTGGCCATACACATGGCCGAACCTCACCGATCTGATTTTTGTCCCCACTTTCCATCTTCTATCATGGTTGATCAACTTAGTATTAAATCCATAACTAAGCCTAGGTAATTCTTAGGTCAAAAGCATAAAACAAATCATAGTTTCCAATAGGATTTAATCCAAACATATCATCCAAAAACAGTCCATGGGGTTCGGCCATACACATGGCCGAACCCAATGGTTCTCTTGATTCAATTAGTCCATCATCTATCCCTGATTTAAATCAGTAACTTAACCATAACATTACCATGGTTCAGCCATATATTGGCCGACCAAAATCAGTAAATTATCTTCATGTAAATCACATAAAAACCCCATGGTAATGTATGGTTTTTATCTCTCAAAACTATCACCATTAACCATAAAATTATCACACCATTTCATGGGGTTCGGCCATGCTCATTGGCTGAACCCTATGGCCTTTGGTTTGAACCTCTTAAACGTTCATCTTATGTCTAATCTAATCATCCAAAACAGTAAATCATTTGCATGGTTTTAAGTTACAAAAACCATCAAAATTCCAACATCATTTCATGGGGTTCGGCCATCTTCCAATGAACCCTTTCATCATTTAATACCCAAGGTTTTAGACCCATGATACATTCAGCCATTCATGACATCCGAATCCATGTTTTAAACCTTTTTAAAACATGCATTTTAAGTCTAATAAAAAATCTAAAACAGTCCCACAATTTCATGGTTTCATGTTTCAAAGACCATCAAAACCAACCAATTATTTCCATGGGGTTCGGCCCTCCAAGGTGGCCGAACCCAATGATCCCTTTTCTAATTTTTAAACCTCAATTACCCAAGGTTAAACCTTGATGCATTCGGCCATACCCATGGCCCAAAACATGTTTCATTTGTTCCATCTTATTAAACAAAATACCCATGGGAATACTTACCAAATTCCAAGCTTTTCTTCTTGCCTTTGCTCTTTACTTCCTATCTTTCTTAGCCTCCCTTCCTTTGCTGGTTTATGCTTGATCAATTTGTGCAAACGACACTGCTGGTTCAGCCAAGAGAAAGAGTTTGGAGAGAGGGAGAGAGATGGGGATTCTTAAGATTTTCAATGTGAAAATCGGCCAAATGAGGTGGTCTATCTCTTTTGTAATTCAGCCACTTAATCCATTCATTTCCCTCATAAACTCTTGCTCCTTTCAATGAGACACCTGCTTCCAGCCTAAAGCACCCATTGGCACTAACCAATGTAACCATTCAGCTCCCCATGTAACTCATTCAATTCTCATCCATTTACATTAAAAATTTAGCATGGAAATCACCATAACAAGTCCCCAACGTGTGGGACTTGTTTTGGTTTGTTTGAGACCAAAACAACTGCTCATATTCCACTTAACTCACTGAATTTACAGACCCTTTGATTTCCATTTTGACTCACCTAACTCAATGGCTTAACTCACCACATTAAATACCATACATTAATTACACTTGAGTCAACTCATTTCTTAATTCAAAACCAACTCAATTCAGTCCCACTCAACCTGATTTGACTCACCATTGAGCTCATTTGAAGGCCCACACGGTCAACCGTGGTCAAACTTGGTCAACCCGACCCATTGGGTCCCCATTTAGCTCCTTGACCCGTTTTGACAACATGACCCATTTATGGGCTGTTTTAGCCATTTGCATTTGGTTTTCACATGTGCATTAGGCCTACCCATATTTGCTCCACTTGATTTCCAATCAATTTAACTTAACCCCATTAAATTTGGGCTCACCCAATGGTCTAATAAGTCCATTTGACCGATTGGGTCCAATTGGGTCCTTCGACCCAATTAACCATATTGACCCAAATTGATGTACATTACCTATCCAATCAAATTTGACATTTACAAAGTGCTCATAGGGTCTTAATTTGAGCAATGGGCCCCACCATTTTCTCATTTAACAATATAATTAATAAATTTACCAATCCAGGGGCATTTTCATAATTATCCATCTTATTGAGAAAATTGAGGTGTTACAGGGCCAAAAATTGCACTTCTTTCTTCTCTTCTTCTCTTCTTTTCTCTTTAGCTTTCTTCTTCTTCTCCCTTGGGTGTGGGACGGCAATGGGAGAGTGAAAGATGGGAAGAGTAAAATGAGAATGGAATAAGAGATGGAGAAAAGAGATAAGGCTTATCTCATTTGGTTGAGTAATTAATTCCTCCACCTACCATACTTAAGATATTTTTCATGCTTTATGGTGGTGATTGGGATAACCACCACCAAGCCAATGTTTTTCTTTTGAGCTTGGAATGAGGTGTTTTGGTCTTCCACCTTTTGACCCCTTTGACCACCATTTGTTTAGTTTATTTAATTAATTAACTAGATAGTTAACTTAGGTTAATTATTTCCTACTTAACCTAATCCCATTATTCCACCCATGGTTGACCAATTCAACCATGGTGGCCGGCCCCACCAATCCTTGGTCCACACGCCACCTTACTTGGTGAGGTGGAGGTGGGTCCCACTCGGCCATGTCACCTTAATCAATTCCATCACCAACTTAGGTGATTTAAATTTAACTAATTCCATTCCAACTAGTTGGATCACCATTAGGCCCATGGCCCAATTACATTCACCTCCTATCCATTTACCTTAGATCTACATCATTTTGATCCATTGGGTCCCAAATGGGTATTGGGCCCAATTTGACCATCCTTGGCCCAATTGACCATCATTGACCCTTTAAATGAATTTAAATCCAATCCACGGTCCATTGGACCATACTTGGGCCTTTGTCCATATTTTGATCCATTCACCATTTATTCCATCAAATTTCCAAATTTTCACCATTAAAATAAATAATATCCACCTATATATTGATTTACAATTTCCGGGCCATTACAGGTTCGGCCATGGGGCATGGCCGAACCCCACAAGGTGGTTTTTGGGATTTAGACTTAATTAGAAATCAAAAGGATATGTGATTGACTTGCTGTTATATAAACAAGGTAACGGGACTTGAACGGTGCTCAATCGTGAACGGGAGATGGTTAAGAAGAGCAGACGATTTAAGTAATTTTTCTGTAGGTTTTTTACCTCTTTGTAACCACATTTTACATATGGTTTTATCTTGACTTTTATGAGCTATTGATAAAGTATTATGTTTTCAAGTTAATTGGAATGCTATGATTCATTTACAAATGGCATGTATCATGTATTCATTGACATCTCATGCATGGCATGGGGTGATGGATATGGAAACCGGAGCCCACACTCTGTCGGAATGTCCGTGATGCAACTGTGGGGCCTCCTTAGGTGATGAGAGTCCCACCAGGAGGAATACCTTGATGATGAGAGTCCCATCAAGAGGAAACGAAAGAACACTGTGGGTTACCTTGACGATGAGAATCCCGTCAAGTGATGGCTATGAATATTTGTGATGGGTGGGACTCATTACATGTGCATACATACATAACATTGTTTTGTAAGTATTTGATGATCATGTATTACATGTTATATGCATGTTTTTATACAAACCTTGTGGTAACCCTAATTGGAAGACCTACTGGGCGCGTTGATCTAAAGCCCTATTCTATCCTTAGTGGATGACGCAGGAAAAGGAAAGGGAAAGATTGAGGATCGCGAAGGAAGCCAAGCATAGGAGCTTGGGTGTTGGAATGGATTCTTATATATTGTTATTTGGATAATTTTCATGGATATGTAATAACTAGATATTGCTATGGTTATGAATGGTTTTGATGATGGTTATTTTATTTAAGTAATTTTTGATAGATGACTTGTACTTTGCTAAATAGTTTAGTTCTGCATATTTGACTTATTCTGCAATTCAGTTATGTATATTCCACAAGTTTTACTTTGTACCATGTGTGGATCGGTTTTCATGGGCTTAGTTCATGCACACATGGGTGGCCAGTTAAGGGTCGGACTTTGGAAGTCCGGGCTTAGCTCGCGTCGTGACGCTCCCCGCTCTCTTCCACTTTACTTTTTTATAAAAAAAAAATTAGACTCTGATTTTCGGAAGAGTGGAAAAGGGCGGGGCGTTACATTGAATGTTTTTAGTTTATATTTTGATTAAAATACTCATGGACTTGTAATTTGAGTAACTAGACTTCGGGCATGTAATAATTTAGATAATTTGCTATGATTGGATGTTTATTTGGATAATTATGGTTTTAATCCGCATGTTTATATTGTTATGTGTGAATCGTTTTCATGGACTTAGTCCATGCACACATAGAGTTGGCCCGTTAAGGGTCTGACTTTAGAAGTTCGGACTTAGCTCGTGTCGTGACACCCCGCTCTTGCTCACTCTGTTATTTAAAAAAAAAAAATAGACTCTGATTATCGGGAAGCATTGAGTGATAAAGGGCGGGGCGTTACATTGCCATTACCTCCATCAACTTATGTTTAGGTTCCAAAACATAGGTCCATTCATTTATTTACTCATGCATAGCATAAAGCCTTAATAGATCCCTCCATTCTTTAATTTGATCCTTTATTCATTTGATTTATTAGATCCATAATTTACCCATAAAATTGGTTCATGGAGTTCGGCCATACACCATGACCGAACCCTATGATGTCTAACTTTCTAATTTCTCCATTGCATCCATTACCATTTTCAAGTCCATAAAATAAACCCTAGTGGGGTTCGGCCATACACCATGGCCGAACCTCACTCATTTGACTTTGGTCCCCCTCTTAATCCTTGATCTTCCACCTATTTCATACATGGTTCATGCTTAGCATTTTAGCTATAATAAAATTAGGGTTCGGCCATTGCTCTTAACCATATATCCATTTTAAACCCTTTTAAAACATTCATAACAATCCATGGTTTTCATCCCTCAAAAACCCATAAAATAAACAATGTCTTTCCATGGGGTTCGGTAATACATATGGCCGAACCCTATGGTTCATCCTTCCATTAAATTACTATATTCATCCCCCCCAATTTTCTTCCATAGGGTTCGGCCATACACCATGGCCTGAACCCTATGGTTCCTTTCTTTAAACAAAATTATCAAAATACTTACCGGTTCTGCGGCTCCTCTGGTTTTCCTTCGCTCTGAGTTGTTCTTCCGATCCTTTCTTTCCTTAGCCTCTTTTGTATGTATTACTCTTTCTACTTGATCTTTCACACAGCTGGCTGCCCTCTCCTTCTCTGCACACTGCCAAGAACTCCTTATTGACAGAGCACCCAACGTCTAGCCCTCCCTTGATTTGTGTATGCCGTGCACCCCTTCTTTCTTATGCTGCCTCTCCTTTATAAGACGATCCTATCTTTAGAAGATGCCAAGACCCTTTAATTTAGCAATTCCCTAATATCTCTTTTAACAAAAGAAAGGACTCCTTTTAAAGATACTCTAGCGCATCAACGTGGATGTGCTCATATAAGGCCAAGCAACCTATATTTAATTTTAGACATCTTCTTTATTTGGATTAGGCAATCAAATGTCATTACCTAATCCCAACCCATCTACACGTGTTGCCCATTTTAGGACAATCCTTGTTCGACTAAAACTCCTTGATTTTCAGAGAGGAAATCTAGCCTTAGCTGTGGTGTATGCGTGTGTGTTATCCTCATCCAGACCGTCCCTTATTTATAGATAATTGCATTACCATTTTAATTCAGCCCCATTTAATTAGGCTTGAACTCACTTGGTAGTCAACCAAGTTAACCACGGCCCATTGGGTCCCAATTGGGCATTTTGCCCCCAAATAGCAACATTGACCCGATTAAATGCACCTTACCCATTTACTTTAAATTGACCTTATACCATAACCGTTGGGTCCTAATTGGGCCGTTGACCCAACACCTTCCCATGTAAGGTTCATATTCGTTAATTCACAATTAAAATGGCAAATTCCGTAAATATTGATAACATCGGGATTCCGAAGTGTTACATAAGGGATCTCGATAAAACAGACATATCGACAGTCATAGACCGATTGAGAGTAACAGGACCGACCCCTCGGCAAAGGGCGACAGGTCGGTCTAGGTTTGACTAGTTTCTATCTTGAAACTCTATCAGCATGGAGTTGCACTAGACCGAGCCTTTCATATGTACTGAACCATCGGTGTCATGACTATCGACCCATCGGTGACAAAGACAAGTCGACCAGGAAATAATTATGCCGTTGGGGGTGCATTTAATGCACAACGGCCGGATGGTTGAATGAAAATGAATATGAACACCGACCCATCGGTGCCACCAACCAGTCGGTCTTGGATAGTTCAAATGACCGTTAAGACTTTTTCTATAAGTGTGTGTGAAAGTACCCTTTACACGGGTGGTAGAACAACCTAATTGACCCTAGAGGGGGTGAATAGTTCAATCCCATTTTTAATGGTGTTTATAAATTTCTTTAGTTAATGTGCAGCGGAATGTTTATCAGAAGATTTGTTTAGTGTGATAAACCCTTTACATACACTTTGATTATCGATGCTTATGCTCAATGTGTATCATGAGATAATCAATATGCAAAGTGATGTGTGTTAAGAAGAGTACTTAAATACTAAATACAAATACACATATATCAAACACCACAAGAACAATTTAAAGTGGTTCGGTTAGCCAACCTACATCCACTATTAGGACTCGTTCAACCTTGAGCTATCCCCAAAATCCACTAAGTGGGGACTTACATCCTCACAATAAGAGTAGGAATTCCACTTCACTCAATCGGCTGGGAATTTCACCCTCCACTGTCGAATATGAATTCCACCTATCCAATTGGCCGGGAGTTCCACCCACCTCTCTGCTGGAGATACCGCTTTAGAATTTTTTATAGTGTTCCAGAGTACCTCCTTTAAATCCACTTAGGAACAAAGGTTTTAAAGAAAATTAAAATAAAAAAGTACTTGCCTTTGAAGCTCTCTTTTCTGATGTGTGCTTCTTCGAGATCCCACCCATGTATGCCGATCCTCCACCCCGTAGCCGTCGTTTAGCAATCACAGTCCAAGGTGTCAAGGAAACTGGTTGTGCCAAAGGTTTCCTAGTTTATGGTTCTCTGCTCCTCACTTTCAAACTCAATCCTCAAATTGGTTGTTTATGAGTTTTTCATCCTTTTTCTCTTTCTTACAACTCAATCCATTTGATTGGTTGTATTTGATTCCCCTAGTGTAAGTACGAGAGAGAGAGAGAGTGATCCGTCTGTTTTCCCTTATTTAAGTTCACTCGTAAAGATGAGGGTCCAACTGATCCTTCCAAAGGATACCAACTGGTTGCATAAAGATTGGTTTATATAGCGAATGCAACCAGTTGAAGTAACGGTAATGTACTAACAGGTTAGTCGCACCGAGGGGTCGGTGGCTAGAAATGTTACCGTTACAATTTTCACTATTGTGTATTAAGTGCACACCCAATGGTAATATTCTTTCCAGGTCGACATGTCGTTCTTGCTGATGGGTCGACACTTATGGTACCGAGAGGTCGGTCCATACGAGAGGCTCGTTCTGGTGCAAAACATGCTTGATAATAATTTCATCTGTAGAAATCTGTTACCCAGAATGACCTGTCGCCCATTACCGAGGGGTCAGTCATGCATCTCTTGATCGGGCTTTGATTCCCGATATGTCTATTTTATCGAGAGCCCTTAAAAGTTTCTAGTCCAGAACTTTATAATTTTTATACCGACGAGTCGTTGACCACTAAGGGTCGTTCAAGTTCATCACCGATGGGTCGGTGCATACGAGACTCTCGGTCAGAGGCATGTCTAAAATGAGAGTTCAATTTTCCAGAACCAATTTCAGTCTAGTCGACCAGTCTTTGACCACGATGGGTCGTTCCTGACTACACGTAGAGGTTGGTGAGATAGATTGGTCGAGCTGACAGTGAATCATAATTCATATTTCCAACTTTGCTTCTAATTCACTGTCAAGCTTCATCACTAGATTTTAACCATTTGTTTTTCTAAGCCTAGGGATACTCCTCTCTAAGGTGTGGGTACCACCTATAGTCATCTATGGCCATAATACCTGTTTTGTGATTGCCATAATGATGAGCTTCAATCCGGGGGAGCATGATCTTTACTCTTGATCATCTTGGGTGTTCAAGCTTCCGGCAAGTGCTTCTTTTCGAGTCATGGAATTGACAAACATAGGGTCTTGGCCATGTCGAGCCACTAACAATCTCCCCCTTTGTCAAGTTCCTGACAAAACCTAGAAGTTAACCCATTTACAATACCACCCGTATTACAACACATTTGAATACAAAAATATTACATTGATATGTACATATTCAAATGGAAAACAAGACTATAGTCTTCGTATATTCTTATTCAGCTTGCTTCATTTTATTTTCCTGTTCAAATACATAAGCAAGCAACACTAGAAAATCATTAGAGGGGTTAGTCCCAAAACATAAATATTCATTCATGGACTAAGGAAGATTTGTATTTAAGCTCCTCCATACTTCCTGATTCCCTAGTGACCGACACTGCCTATAGCTTATCCAAGCCATCACTGTTAAGAAGATTTCTCCCCCAATCTTCTTTGAGTTTGATCACTCAAACTCTCCAAGCATAGACATTTTCCCTATGTCCATTGGCTTTGATGTCGTCTAACTTCTACTAATTTCTCCCCCATTTTATCATTCAGCTAATAAAGATTAGTAGGTAGACAATGAGATTTAAGCACTTCCCCATGCTTCTTGCATTTTTAGTGGTTCATGAGTTTTTCTTCCAACTCATTTTAATCTTCTTTTTCAGCATGATTGCAAGAGAAGAGCTGACCAAGACTTTTTCGATCACTAAATATCACAAATACCGTGACACCCTTTCTTCTGGAAACGAAGGAAGCAAAAACCCTAAGGTTTTCCAGGAATATTTTGCTCCGGGAGGTCCTAACAGCTGACCTAGGGCAAGGGAGGAGAGGAAAAAATCGCTAGAGCTTAGTGGGTGGGGAAACGATGATTTTGAAATGATCTATCGTTTTCACAGAAAGAGTCCTTTTTAACATACTCTTTCCAATATATCGACTGATCGTGACCAACAACCTGTCTGTGTCAATACGTCGATATATCTCGACCTGTCTCTCTTTGCGATTTTTCCCCCCTTTCAGACAGTGTTTTGAAATCCAACAACGCCGACTTGTTTGTTCCTCCAACTAGTTTATCCCTCGACCTGGGTTATGAAGGAAGACTGGGTATTTGTTTGTGTCTGCTTGTGATCATGGTTCTTCAACCTTTACTTATACACCTTTCAATGACAGTGATGATACATACATTACACCACATCTGTGCCATTTGAAGATTCAATTCGCCTTTCTGAAAATATGCACAAACCATGGATTACGGATATCTTTTCTGGATCCAAATCAATCCAAGATTCTTGGACACATTTAATTCACCAATTTAAGTATATTGTCCAAGTGTGCGATGTCATAATATGCAGCATTTTCAGGCTTTTAGCAAGGCAAGGCATAAATGAACATAATTCATTCCACACAATGTACAAATTAATGTATATTGGAATGAAACTCAAAGCACACTAATCATTCATTCATTTCCTGATATCAATCAAGCATATGGAAATGAGGTATGATGTTACACACACAGCTCTTATGCTTGTTATCATGTTATTGACCAAAACATGATAAACACTTTTACCATTTTTTCAACCCAGCTTTAATTTCTTAAAAGGAGTTGGTAATCAAATGAATTATTTTGATCAGTACTTTTGGTAGGTCACACCAAACTATAAATCCATTTAATCGACATACACCTTGTTTCAATCCACATGGGATTCACAAGTTTTAGAGCGTTAAAATGAAATGAAACTGTGTATGTGTACTAGACCAGTTTTAATCACATACATACCCTATACACGAGGTAATGCACACACTACATTTATTTTCTAAATAGCACAAATCACATGCCATATGAAATGAAATGAGATAAGCATATTCCAATACAAGAGTGCATACTAACATGTACAGACAAGTATCTTGTATAAAATTAATCCAACAAGCAAACAAGAACATGGATTAAAAACAAGATACATGATGATTTGAAAACTTGTTTCAAATGTGGTACCAACAGTGGTATCCCTTCACACATTTGAACCTGACATTGTGAGACTTGGAATCTAAGTTCACAATTTCATAATGGCCTTTTGTCAAATCTGGTTTTAGCCATGGGTGCCTTCCCATTTGATCCTATGGTTCCACATTCCAGATTTTGTACCATGATGTTGGTCTCTAAAACATCTCAGTACATGGCCTTATAGGATACTTGGAGGTTACTACCTTTTTCAAGTTCCTTCCTCGGTCCTCTTATTCTCTTAGAGGATATAGCATGGACTTTTTCAATGAATGAAATTACCCAATCACCTATATTTTCAGCTCACAAATTTATTGATAGGTGATGTTATCTATCGGGGCTAGATGAGGCGATTTTTCAGTGGATTCTTTCAGCCACTTTTGTTGTTTCATACCTTTTAAATATTTTGACAGCATATCAAGAAACAACATTGATGATTGCTAGATATGTTTGTTTTACATGCATAGCTAATTCATCACAAGTCCAAGCAGTTTTGGTCTTTGGGCTGAGTGATCATGGAAGTTGAAGGTTTACCTAATACCTCTTCCATAGGCACAAACCACTTTCTATTCACCTATTTCTATCTATATTTTATGATGAAAACAATTATAGTTCTTCATTCCATTTTCATCAAAAACAGGGTCGTGGAAATATCATGGCTTCCCCTTATAGCCATTGTTCTAGCACGGATAAACTCCGACGGTTAGATCATTTCTCAAGAGCACCTTGCTTTGATACCAATTGAAAGTACCCTTTACATGGGTGCTAGAACAACCTAATTGACCCTAGGAGAGAGGGGAGGGGGGGGGGGTGGTTTGAATAGGTCAATCCCATTTTAATGGTGTTTACAAATTTCTTGATTTAAAGTGCAGCGGAATGTTTATCAAAAGATTTGTTTAGTGTGATAATTTCATTAAGCGATCACACTAAGATTATGACCTTGTACTTAAGCTTTGATTATCGATGCTTGTGTGCAATGTCTATAATGAGATAATTAATATGTGAAGTGATGTGTGTTAAGAAAAGTACTTAAATACTAAATACAAACACCACAAGACCGATTTAAAGTGTTTCGGTTAGCCAACCTACATCCACTGTTAGAACTCTCTCAACCTTGAGCTATCCCCAAAATCCACTAAGTGGGCACTTACACCCTCAAAATTAGAGTAGGAATTCGACCTCACTCAATCGGCTGGGAATTTCACCCACCACTATCGAATAGGAATTCCACCTATCCATTTGGCTGGGAGTTCCACCCACCTCTGTGCTGGAGACACCGCTCCAGAATTTTTTATAGTGGTTCCAGAGTACCTCCCCTTAATCTGTTTCGGAACAATGATTTTATAGAAAATTAAAACCAATAAGTATTTTCCTTTGAAGGTCTTTCTTCTGATGTGTACGTCTTCGAGATCCCACCCATGTATGCCGATGCTCTGCACCATAGCAGTCGTTTAACAATCACAGTCCAGGGTGTCAAGGAAACTGGTTCTACCAAAGGTTTCCTAGTTTATGGTTCTCTCCCCCTCACTTTCAAACTCAATCCTCAGATTAGTTGTTTATGATTTTTTCATCCTTCCTCTCTCTCTCACAAAACTCAATCCATTTGATTGGTTGTATTTGATTCCCCTGGTGTAAGAACGAGAGTGAGACTGATCCTTCTGTTGGCCATTGTTTAAGCTCACTAGTAAAGATGAGGGTCCAACTGATCCATCCAAAGGATACCAACTAGTTGCATAAAGATTGGTTTATATAGCAAAGGTAACCAGTTGAAGTAACGGTAATGTACCGACAGGTCGGTCGCATCAAGGGGCCGGTGACTAGAAATGTTACCGTTACAATTCCGACCGTTGTGCATTAAGTGCACTCCCAACGATAATATTCTTCTACAACCAACATGTAGTCGTCGCCAATGGGTTGACACTTATGGTACCGAGAGGTCGGTTCATACGAAAGGCTTGTTCTGGTGCAAAACATGCTTGATAGTAGTTTCATCTCTAGAAAGTCGCCCATTGCCGAGGGGTCCGTCCTGTATCTCTCGATCGATCTTTGATTGCCGATATGTCTATTTTATCGAGAGCCCTTATAAGTTCCAAGTCCAGGACTTTACAAGTTTTATACCAATGAGTCATTGACCACGAGGGGTCATTCAAGTTCATCACCGATGGGTCGGTGCACACGAGACTCTCGGTCAGAGGCATGTCTAGAATGAGAGTTCAATTTTCCAGAACCAATATCAGTCTGGCCAACTAGTCTTTGACCACGATGAGTCATTCCTGACTACACCTAGAGGTCGGTGAGATAGACTTGTCGAGCTAACAGTGAATCATAATTCATATTTCCAAGTTTGCTTCCAATTCACTTTCAAGCTTCATCACTAGGCTTCATATGATTTTAACCATTTATTTTTTTAAGCCTAGGGATAGTCCTCTTTAAGGTGTGGTACCACCTAAAGTCATCTATGGCCATGATACATGTTTTTTGATTGCCATAACAATGAGCTTCAATCCGGTGGAACATGATCTTAACTCTTGATCATCTTGGCTCTTCAAGCTTCAGGCAAGTGCTTCTTTCTGAGTCATTGAATTGACAAACATAGGGTTTTGGGCAAGCCGAGGCACTAACAGAGTGTTGTATGATCATTTGGGTATCTTCCCTGAACTGTGAAAAATCGTACATTTTGAAGATTCGATCAGCTCTCTTGTCTATACCAAACTCAAATACCCAATCTTTGATTAAAGATTGTGAGAGTGAAAGAAATAAGAAGATACAACATCTACTAGGACTTGAACCAATTATCCTAGTCTTACTGAAACCGTGATTTCTATATGATGTCTACAAGAAAGAGCATCATCACATCTTGAGAGAATCTTTGAGAAGAGAACATTATCAACGAGAAAGAGCTTTAAGGCAAGTTCTTCTTAGTTTTAACTTTGCTTTTAAAACTTGTAACCCGAAGTGGATTAAGAAGAAGGTATTCCGGAACCACTATAAAAAACTCTAGAGTGTCGTCTCTGGCACTGTGGTGGGTGGAATTCCCAGCCAATTGAGTGAGGTGGAATTCCTACTCTAATTGTGAGGGTGTAAGTCCCACATAATGAATTTGGGGGATAGCTCAAGGTTGGGCGAGTAACAGTGGATGTAGGTTTTTTAACTGAACCACTTGTATATCTTATGTCCTTGAGATTGTGGTGTTAGAGATAACTTCCTGTATTGATTGATTAATCACTTTTTACTAACGTACACCTACTTGATTGTTACATCATCCACACTTAATCTAATAAATCAAGGTAATTTCAAAAAGGGAGCAAGAAATTGAGATTGACCTATTCACCTCCCCCCCTCTAGGGTTAATCGTGCTCTAACACATTGGGATTTTCAATTGGTATCAGAGCAAGGAGCTCGTTACAAGGATTTAACTATCCAAGTAAGATCATGTTGCTAGAACAACTGTTATGGATACCTACATGACAATGTCTAGAGAGGTTATAAAAAAACTATGCCTAGAAAATCCACAATCTAAATATTATGCACACAACTCTGTAGTAGGTCTTGCTATTGCAATATCTGTAACAGGAAGGCTAACTCGTCGCCAAAAGAAAGAAGACCCAATCAAAATAAAGTTGAGCAATGAAGAAGAATCTGAGTCTGCATCAATCTTGGAAAATGAAAGCAAAGGTACATTATATAGCCTGGTTGTTTCGTTTACCTATGATAAATAAGAACAATTTAGTGAATCTAAACATGAAGAGACTTTTGTTGATCTCCAAGAATCATACAATGCTTTGTATGTTGAGAGTATAAAGTTAACCAAGAAAGCTCACAAACTTAAAAGTGAGAACGCCTCTCTGATTAAACTCCTTGAAATTGAGAGAACTGAAAAAGAAACTTTCTCAACAAATTTGAAAAACCAGTTGATGAGATACTGGTGTTGAGAAAAAGTCAGACTAATCTTCAATCGCAAGTGGATCTGTGCAAGAAAGATCACAAACATTTGGCTGAAACGAACAGGTGTCTTGAAAATAAAATTACAATGTTATTTTCTGACTTGGAAGAGGTCATCCCAATCTAAAGAAAAGGTATTTGGTTTTGGTATAGATTAAAAGGAAAAATCAGGGATAAAGCATGACAAAAACTTGGTTATTACTTAGAGGCAACCTCTTGTAGATATTAAAAAACATATGCCCAAACTCTCTAATCTTCAATGCATCTATTGTGGCAAATGGGGTCATTCTAAGTCAAATTGTTATTTCTAGAAAAATTCTCAGATAAAGTGTTCATTGGAAAAACTGAGAAGTAATGTTCTAAATCAAAGTTCACCAATCATCTTGGATAAATTTGGATATCCAAGGATCAAATTCTTTGATGGAAAACCCTATTTCAAATCTAGACAGATTATACAGGAAAAGGACGCCACCATTACTAATTCATCTAATGTATCCCCAAACAATAAGAGCTTCATGATCCATACAGCCTTAAATGTTGAAAGGCAATCCAAGTGGTACTTGGACAGTGGATGCTCTCGACATATGAGTGGAAACAGTTCTTACATGTCTGATTTGGTGAATTGTAATGGAGGATCTGTAGTTTTTGGAGATGGAAACATGGCCAAAATAATTGGAAAAGAGTCCTTAAATCTGCCATCCTCTAGGGTCGTCAAAGATATCTACCATGTTGATCATCTAACACACAATTTGCTTAGTATAACTCAACTATGTGCAAATAACAGTAAAATTACTTTCAGTGAAAATGATTTCCATGTTTATTCAAATGAAGGAGTGGTTGTTTTGAGTGCCACCCTCACTTCTAATGATTGCTATGTTTTGGATAGTACCTCAACTTCGATTTCACATGAGTGCCTTTTGTCCAAAATCAGTGAGGCTGAACTCTGGCTCGGTCATGTGAACTTCAAAGATTTGTCCAAATTTAGTGAACATATAAAGGAATTACCCACAGTTAGACGATCTGAAGGAATTATATGTGGTGACTGCAAAAGGGAAAACAAATCAGAGTAGCACATAAACACACAAATCTGATAGTAACTTCTAGACCCTTAGAACTTCTTCACATGGACTTAGTAGGACCCACTCAACACGAAAGTGCTGGGGGAAAAACAGACTGTCAATTTTAGTCTAAGGGATTGAATACGTCTTGACGATCTAACATTAAATGAGTCAACTTTTTTTAGCAGTAATACGTTACTAAAAAAATTTATATCATGCTTTTCGTAAAGATTTTTATGGGATTTATGCACAGAAACGCCTACACAAAGCCATATAAAGATTTGTTTGAAAAAAGATAAAATATTCATGAGCCGAGTGATCACCAGAGGAATACCAGTTGAGACTTATACCCAGTAAGCTTTAGAGCCATTCTATCTTTTTGAGGGTCATAAGTCTATTCTAGTTTTTGGTTTGCGCACTGAGTCATTGTTGATCTCATTATTCTTTGTCTTGGTCATATTATTGAGAACGACATTAAAATTGGGTTGGTGCACTTGAAATATTTCTAAATTTATATGAAACAAGGAAACGACCTTATGAAGCTTAGGAAGTGATATGGGCCATTATTTTTTATTTTTCCCTTATGCTAGAACCCGACTGTACCTAAGGGGGGTGAATAGGATAATATCCAAATTTGTGTTATTTTCAAATTTTATTTGATTAACACAACTTAAAGTGCATAATTTAATCAATATTATCAAGTGTTTGTGTGTGAACAAGAGAATACACAATTAAGCAAGATCACACAATAAGATCTAACACCATGAACACAAGATTTATAGTGGTTCGGTTTAGACAAACCCTACATCCATTGATGAGACTCACCCAACCTTGGGTTATCTCCAAATGCACTAAGTGGAGAATTACACCCACACTAATATAATAAGACTTCCACATATCCAATTTATTGGGAATTTCACTCAATTTCCTATCCCTCTATTTTTTATAGTGGTTCAAGAGTAAATACCTCTTTAATCCACTTCACAAGATAAGATGATTTAAAATTAAATCAAACTAAGAAGCATTTGCCTTTGAAGCTTTACAATGTAGATGTGCTTCTTGAATCTCTCCCAATGTGATGTCATATGAAGATCTCGATGCGCCATGTAGAGCAATAACAATCCTTGGTGGGGTCTCTAGGAAATTTGGTTACCAATGTCTATCCTAGAAGATGGTTTCATCCTTCTCTCTTAATCTCAATCTAAACTGATTGGATACTTGAATGATTTGCAAATGTTTTACCAAGATAGAATAAACCACTAATTTTCCTTGGGTGTTTGAGAGTTTAACTCTAGTAGATGTGGATCATAAATGCTCTCCAAGGGATCATTAAACTCTCCAAACAATGTGGCATTTATAGAGGCAAAGAAAATCTTCGAAACACAGTTACCCACGATTGATCGTGCACGGGTGATCAATTGTCTGTGTTCGAAAATGACTTCCACCAACCCGAACGTTGAGCATTAAATGCACAGTAACGGCACAAAAATGGTCACACACGATTGATCACTCACACAATTGATTGTGAACATCCATTGGCAATAGATTGTGGGTTGGCGATAGTATTGGCATGAGGTTGTCCTGTCTTAACAGTGCCTTGCTAAGACAAACCTCATCCGAACCTGTAACGCCCTGCCCTTTTTCACTCGCTATGCTTTCCGAAAATCAGAGTCTATTTTTTTTTTTTAAATAACAGAGTAAAGAAGAGCGGGACGTCACGATGCGAGCTAAGTCCGAACTTCTAAAGTCCGACCATTAACTGGCCAACCCTATGTGTTCAAGGACTAAGTCCATGAAAACGGTTCACACATAACAATATAAACGTGCGGAATTAAAATCATAACTACGGAATTATAATAGACCCTAGTTCTATTCCATTTTAGATAGCAAAGTACGTCAAGTCTTTAATCATAATTAGCATAATTATCCAAATAAACATCCAACCATAGCAAATTATCTAAATTATTACATGCCTGAAGTCCAAGTTACTCAAATTACAAGTCCATAAGTAACTTAATCAAAATATAAACTAAAAGCATCGAAGCTCCTATGCTTGGCCCCTTTCGCTTTCATCGTTCCCCTCGTTTCCTGTATCATCCACTAGGGTAGAAGTAGGGCGTTAGAACAACGCGCCCAGTAGGTATTCCATTTAGGGCTAACACGTGGTTAGTACAAAACATGCATAATAATATCATAATGTCAAAAACCATATAAAACATGCCATGTCATGATGTCAAATGCAATGAGTCCCACCCATCACAAGTACATAAAAGTACCCCCACATAGGTCTTTCGGATGCCCCGATGGAGTGTGGTCCCTCCGGTTTCTTCTTGATGGAAAAGCACATCAAGGTATCCCACATAGGTTTTTCGGACGCCCTGACGGAGTGTGGCCCCTCCGGTTACATATCCTTCACCCCATGCTATGCATGAGATGCTAATGAAACACATGCTATTTTATGTAATAAACATAGCATTAAAACTCACATTTGAAACATATCTCTTTCAACATAAATTCATCAAACAAGATAAAAACATTGTACATAAACCCATTGTTTCAAAGAGGTGGAATCCTACCAAAGACCACTAACGTGTCCTTGCGCTTTCGTCCGCTAACTGCTCACGATCGTATACACTTTGTGAGGTCCCGTTACCTTATAACATATCAATCAATTAAAAACATGTCCCATTTGATTTCCTATTATGTTGAAGTCCATAAACACAACCTTGTTAACAACAAAGTCCACAAAACAATCCCCATGGGGTTCGGCTATACACCATGGCTGAACCCATGGTCCATTATTTCTACTTAATTACCATATTGCCATCCATGGCTATCATTCCATTAACCTAACCCTTCATACATTAAAACCATAAATCATTCCCCATGGGGTTCGGCCACATACCATGGCCGAACCCATGGTCTATCATTTTCACACTTATTTACATCATTGCTATTGTTCAAATCCATAATCAAAACATTCCTCATGGGGTTCGGCCATACACCATGGCCGAACCCATGATCTTTCATTTTTAGCCTATATTACAATAGTGCCATTACCTCCAACAACTTATGTTTAGGTTCCATAAATTTAGACATTACATAGATGGATCCACCAATGATCCACAACCATAGAACCATAAATAAAACCCTCCATAAACGATCCATTAACAGTAACATAAACACCCAAATGACCCATTAAGTTGGTTCATGGGGTTCGGCCATACATCGTGGCCGAACCCATGATATTATTGTTCCATCCTCCTTCTTAATATATTTACAATAATAAATCCATAATTGACCCATAGAATTGATTCATGGGGTTTGGCTAAACACCATGGCCGAACCCTATGATGTCTAACTTTCCAATTATATCAATTTCCATCCTTGAATCCATAAATCAAGGTTCCTTCCTTTTTGATCCAAAAGTCCATCATTAAAACCTTTCTATTTCTACATTGCATCCATTACCATTTTTGAATCCATAAAATAAACCCTAGTGGGGTTCGGCCATACACCATGGCCAAACCTCACTCATAGAGACAATCCAACTGTTCCCATCACTTTCTAATTTAATAACCATCTTCCATGGGGTTCGGCCATACACCTTGGCCGAACCCTATGGTTCATAATCTTCTCTTTAAAAAAATCATTCAACTAAGATTACATTATTTGATGGTTCTCATTCATAAATTCATCCCAACCTTTTAAAACCTGTTAAAACCATAAGCATACTTCTATGATTTCCATCTTTCAAGTCCATTAAAAATATTAATATCCTTTCCATGGGTTCGGCCATACCACATGGCCGAACCCTATGGTTCCTTACTTCCTCTTGAACATCATTTAATCCCATATAAATTAACCAATGTTCTTTCATGGGGTTCAGCCATAACACATGGCCGAACCCTATGGTTCATAATTCCATTAAATTTCTATATCATTCCCTCAATTTTCTTCCATGGGGTTCGGCCATACACCATGGCCGAACCCTATGGTTCCTTTCTTTTATAAAACTATCAAAATACTAACCGGTTCCGCGACTCCTCCGGTTTTCCTTCGCTTGTTCTTGTTCTTCCAATCTTCTCCTTCTTTAGCCTTTTCCTCCTTCTTATTGATCTTTCACACAGCCGAAAACACCTTCTTGTCAGAGCACACCAGCGTCAAGACCCTCTCTTAATTGTGTATTGTCGTGCGCCCCTTCATTATGCTGCCTTTATTTTATAAATCCAATCAGTCCTATGTTAGTAGGTGCCGACCCTTCAATCTAGTAAATACTGCTCTTAATCAAGGGAATAGACACCTTTTTGCCGTGTGCATAGATTGCACTTTCTATTCCTTAGTGTCATTTTTAGCAAGGAAAGAACTCATTTTGGCGCATCAACATGTATTGCGCATAATCTTGGATATGTAAATCTCACATACACGGCCAAGCAATCTCTATTTTTAATCTTAGACATCTTCTTTATTTAGCAATCCCCTAGTTTCACTCTTAACCAAGGAAAAGACCCTTTTTTAAAAATATTCTAGCACATCAACATGGATATGGATATCTAATGTTCGGCCAAGCAATCCTAAAATCTTTCCATCCGTATGCACAAATCCCCATACACCTCATACGCATATCCTTAATCCATATCCCTTATTTATAGATATATTTCATTACCATTTTAATTCAGCCCCATTTAATTTAAATTGAAACCATTTCCTGTAATGCCCGCCCTTTTTCACCGAAATCAGAGTCTAAATTTTTTTTTTTTAAAGTGATAAAGGGCGCGGACGTCACGATGCGAGTTAAGTTCCGAGCTTCTAAAGCTCGGCCCTTAACTGGCCAACCCTACGCGTGCATGGAACTAAGTCCGCGAGTACGGTTCACGCGTAGAAAGTAAGCTCGCGGACTATATAATTACATGCGAAATGATAATAGAGACTATGCTATCAATTTTCAGATAACAGGGAAGAAACATCCGTATAATTACTAAAATGCCATTAAACTGTATTGTCCAAAAATAAAATCTAAATATAGCAAGCCATCTAAGTTATTACATTCCGACAAACTAATTTACTCAATTTACATTTCCAAAATGAAATAATTAAACTAAGTAGTCGCCTCCCCAAGCTCCTAAGCTTGGCTCCCGTCTCGCCCTTCCGTTCCGCCATCTCCTGCATCGTCAGCTAGGATAGAAGTAGGGCGTTAGAACATGCGCCCAGTAGGACTCCAAGTTGGGCTAGCACATGGATTAGTAATAATAGCATATAGATAATAACCCAATGAAAGCTGATAAACCATCATATAATGAAACTATAAAGTAAATGCCATGTCATGGGTGTCTATGTTATGCATCCCACCTATCATCCAAACCATATAATATCATATCCCTCTTGACGGAACAAAACCTCGTCAAGGTGTCCCCATGCCTATTCTCGGTCACCCCGACGGAGCATGGACTCCGGTTATCAAAATATCCCCATGCCTGCTTTTCGGTCGCCCCGACGGAGCATGGACTCCGGTTCCATTATTTTCCCGCCCATGCCGTGCATGAGATGTAATGCATTATGCTATGTAATATATATATATCTCATAACTCTAGTATATCATACATTGCCTTGGCATATAATGCATCATCTTAAAATATAAATCATAGTATTAAACATAACATTCATAATCATGAAAACCCATCATAAAATAAATCCCATAGTCCACAAAATAAGATAAAGATACCATCACATATCCATGGCTTACAAGGAGGTAGGAATCCTACCGAATACCGACTCGCACCCCTTTTTTGTTTTCGTCCAACAATCTGGCTACCGACTCGCGTACCGCTCGCGCTATCCAATACCTTATTAAATTACCAAATCAGTCCAAGTTTTAACCATTTCTAAGCCCATAAATCATATCTTAGTGGTTTTCTTCAATTTTAGCCAATATTTACCATTTTTACCACTACTCTTTTACATGATTAATTACTCATTTATTTAGGCATGATTAATTCCAAAAATTGATCCATAACTTAGATCTATTAGTGGTCTATCAACCATAACATGAACTCATTAAAGATAAGTCCTTAACTTAACCAAAATCCCAATCAATCTAAACACATTCATACTCCAACCTAACCCATCAAAAGACTCATAAATGGGCCATGGGTTTGGCCATACACCATGGCCGAACCCATGGTGTCCTTTTTCCATTTTTTTTTCTTTGGGTCCATTGTTCACATTTGAATTTATCACAAGTCCCTCCATATGGGGATTTCACCATTCATTTAAATCACTCATTGATCACATTGGTTTTATCTCTTGGGTTCATCAAAACTACTAACATTTCCATTTATTTTCCATTATTCACAACCCTTCATTCCATCATTTGATCACCATAGGGTTCGGCCATACACCATGACTGAACCCATGGCTCATGATCCATCATTCATTGCTCCAAAATACCTACATTCACCAAAATATTAAATCCATCTTTTCTATCCTTTAAACCCATCATTTGATCACCATTTCATCACCATAAGGTTCGGCCATATACCATGGCCGAACCCATGGTTCAAGATTCATTCCATCCATGCATTTCAAAGCCACAAAACCCCTTTGCATTTTTATCATAAAACCATTTTTAAACTTACCCACATTCATTCATTTAAAACCCTAATTTTCATTAGCTAAAAACCCTCATTGTCTTCCATTCTTTAAACCCTAACCAATTACATCAAAACCCCTAATCACCCACCATGGGGTTCGGCCATGCTACATGGCCGAACACTATGGCCCATGATTTTCTTCCAATCACCCAATTCCATGCTTAATTTAATAAATTACAAAATGCACATAATCCATTTATTTCTTTTCTTACCCTAACCCTAATTTACCCATTTAGGGTTTTTTTTTTTTCTCCATCCTCCACCCTTCCATTTGATGGATTTAAACTTCATGGCATAGAATTATCTAACCACCATTAAATTCACAAAATAAATCCCAATTCTTAAACCCTAAAAATCCAAAATTTCTTGTTTAAGAAATACTCACAATCCGTCATCTCCTCCGACTTCCGCCGCTCCCGTCGGTTTCCTTAGCTTCTTCTCTCCTTCCTCTTGATCTTTGGTAGGTCAAGATTCTTGATCAATGGTGGCAACCCCCAACCTTAGGATCGGCCAAGTTAGGGTTTGTATTGAGAGATGGAGAGGGAAAGATGATGAGAGGGGAGATGATAACCTTGATCTTAGAGTGATTTTGCTTAAATTTCCACTTTTTTTTTCTTCTCTCCTTCTCTTCTCTTCTCCTTCACTTGGAGCATGGGATGGCAATGGAGAATGAAAAAATGGAGAGAGTAACAATGAAGAGAGGATAAGAAATGAGAAAAGAATCAAGGCTTATCCCCATTTGTGACCTAACTTACACTTTGCATTAATTATTCTACCAACCTTAAGATATTTTAAAGATATTTAAATTGCTTTATGGTGGTGGTTTAGATAACCACCACCAAGTCCAACATGTTTTACATTTGAGGTGGGGTAGCTTGGTCTCCCATTTGACCAATTTAACCCCATTTGCTTAACTTAATCACTTGATTAATTAAATTATTAATTTAGGTTAATTTATTTCCACTTAACCTAATTCCACCTCTTTAAATTACCTTCATACTTCCACCCATGGTTGACTAATTCCACCATGGTGGCCGGCCCCACCAAACCTTGGATCCACACGCCACCTCACTTGGTGAGGTGGAGGTGGGTCCCACTTGGCCACATCACCTTGACTTAATCCAAACTAACTTAGGTGATTTAAATTTCATTAAGCCCACTCCAACCCATTTGGATCATCATTGGCCCATGGCCGAATTACATTTTCATTTTACCCATTTACCTTAGAGCTTAATTACCTTGACCCATTGGGTCCCAAATGGATATGTGACCCAATTTGACCATTCTTGACCCATTTAACCCCCATTGCCCCTTTAAATGAATTTAAATCAACTCCATAGCCCATTGGGCCATACTTGGGCCTTTGTCCAAATTTTGGCCCATTTACCATTTATTCCATAAATTTTCCAATTTCCATCACTAAAATAAATAATATCCACATTTATATTAATTTAAAATTTCCGGGCCATTACATTTCCACCATCCGTTGGGTCTTAATTGGGCAATGACCCAACACTTTACCCATCTAAGGTCCATATTTAATAATTCACAAATTAAATGGAAAATTTCGTAAAAATTGATAACATGGAATTCCGAAGTATTACAGAACCCAGGGCGATAGGTCGTGGACCCGATGTCTAGGCCCTGTCTCTGGCGATTAGTCATGCGCCCGATAGATTGTGTTCTATACCACACGAAGGGTGACCGCTTTATGATTGTATCGTCCTGAGACCAAACTGTTTTAACAAGCCTTGTTCATTCCAGAACTTTGTTAAGTCTAACCGATTGATCGTGTGCCCGATTGGTCCGCCCTGTCTCAGTGATAGATCACATTCACGATAGATCGTCCTGAGACCAGAGTTGTTTGATAAACCATCCTAACTAGAACCTTCGATTCCAAGGACAATGCATCGCTACACCACGAATGGTCGTCCTATGTCATTGCTATAGGTCGCCGACATGATGTGTCACCATGATAGCAGTTTCAATGGTTTGAGTATTAGTCCATTGGTTCTGATTTAGTGTCAAACACTCTTTAGGCTTGATTAATTAACCCGATGTGATGTCTAAGCCTAAGCAAAGTCATCTAAGGTGTGGGTTCCACTGAAAGTCTTCTATGGCCAATTACCATGCATGATTTCCATACACATGTTGATCAGTTGAGTCTTAAAACTTCAACTAACACTTGAGTCTTGATTCCTGAGCTTCTGTCTTCAAGGCAATGCTTCGCCTAAGTCACATAATTGACAAATAGATGACTCGGCAAGCCAAAGCACTAAATTTTTTGGATCGTTTTAGTCTTCAAGCCTACCCATTTTGATCATCTATCTTGATAGTTTGTAACGCCCCAACAGGCTACGGGTGCGTTATCAACGAAAAATCTCAAAAATCTCAACTAAAATAATACCTCAGGTAATTTTTTTTTAAACAGACTGATGAGCACAAAAAATTGACATATTTTACCTCTGAATTTGGGTCTATTAGCCCTAGTTTTATGTGTTTTGTTATTAATAATGGGATTTTAGAGTTTTGCGGGAAATATAAGAAAATACAAGAAATCAGAAGAAAACTGGGAAAAAAATGAAGAATTTGTGCTCAAAATATGAAGTCTAAATTTTTAATGTTTATTTTGCCACCTTTTAGTGTTTCATTGTAAACTATTTAATTCAAATCCATTATGAGAATTAGAATTAACTTAGTACATTTTCAGATTTTATTGAAAGTGATGAAATAATTATTAAAAATTTGTTGGAATACCAAAGCTCAATTAAAGGCCTAAGAAGCAATCAAGCACCAATAAGAGCAGCAACATGGAAAATGAAAATAAAGAGAACCATCTAGCGTTACAATTAATCTGTTTACACCAAATACTATAATATCCCCAATTTTCAGTATATCAATATTTACGAAAATTGCCATTGAAATGGAGAATTAAAAGGATATGGCCTTAGATGGGTAAATTGTGGGGTCCATTGTTCAATTAAGACCTAAAGGTTATGGAATGGTTGTATGTAGAGTAAATGGGTAAGTTACAATTATTTGGGTCATGGTGACTATTTGGGTCAAAATGGCCAATTGAGACCCAATGGGTCGTGGTTGAGTAGGTTGACCATTAGGTGAGCTCAAGCCTTGTAAGGGCCCGGAATTTTTAAATTAATAAAAATGTGGATATAAGTTAATTTAATGATGAAAATTGGGAAATTGGCGGGATAAAAGGTAATGGGCCAAAATTTGGACAAAGGCCCAAGTATGGCCCAATAGACTAATGTTTGGATTTAAATTTATTTAAATGGTTAATGAGGGTTAAATGGGTCAAGAATGGTCAAATTGGGTCAAATACCCATTTGGGACCCAATCGGTCAAGATGGTTGTGCTCTAAGGTAAATGGGCTAGATGGAAATGTAATTGGGCTATGGGCCCAATGGAGATCCATTTAGAATGAATGGAATGAAATTTAATCATTTAAGTTATTTGGAAGTAAACCAAGGTAATGTGGCCAAGTGGGACCCACCTTCACCTCATCAAGTGAGGTGGCGTGTGGGCCAATGATTGGTGGGGCCGGCCACCATGGTTGACTTGGTCAACCATGGGTGGAATAATGGGAAATAGGTTAAATACAAATGAATTAACCTAAGGTAATTATCAAATTAATTAAGTAATTAATTTATTAAATTGGTGGCCAAATGGGGTTAAAATTGGTCAAATGGAGACCAAGCTACCCCACCTCAAAATTTACACACGTTGGGCTTGGTGGTGGTTTAGATGACCACCACCATAAAGCAAAGAAAAGATCTTAAAAATATCTCATAAGGTTGGTGAAATCAATTGATGTAAAGTAAAAGTCTTTAAGTCACCAAATGAGATAAGTTTTGTTGGTCCTCCCATTCTCATTTTCTTTTCACAAACTCCACCTTTTCCACTCTCCCATGGTCGTCCCCTACATCCAAGTGAAGGAGAGAAAAAGAGCTAAGGAAAAGAGAAGAGAAGGAGAGAAGAAAGGAGTAGAAATTGGAGGGAAATCACTCTAAGGTGAGGGCTAACATCTTTCCTCTCATGATTTTTCCCTCTCCCTCTCTCACACAAACCCTACCTTGGCCGATCCTAAGGTTGGGGTTTGCCACCATGGATTAAGAATCTTGACCTACCAAAGATCAAGAGGAAGGAGAGAGGAGGCTAAGGAGACCGACGGGAGAGGCGGAAATCGGAGGAGACGCCGGATTGTGAATATTTCTTAAACAAGAATTTTTGGATGTTTAGGTTCTAAGAATTGGAATTTATTTTTGTAGAATTTAATGGTGGTTACATAAATGTGTGTCATGGATGTTAAAGCCCTCAAATGTGATTGTGGAAGATGGAGGAAAACCTAAGTGGGAAAAATTAGGGTTAGGTTAAGAAAATAAATAAATGGGTTATGTGCATTATGTAAATTATGAGATTAAGCATAGAATGGGATGATTGGAAGAAAAATTATTGGCCATAGGGTTCGGCCATGTAGCATGGCCGAACCCCATGGTGGGTGATTAGCCATTTGATGTAAAATGGTTAGGGTTAATGAATGGAAGATAATGAAGGTGGCTAATGGATTTTTGGGTTGTAAATGAATGAATGTGGATGAGTATTAAAATGGTTTTATGATGAAAAATGCAATGGGATTTTATGGCATTAAGGCGTAAAAGAGAAGGAATTGTGAACCATGGGTTCGGCCATGCATTGCATGGCCGAACCCTAGGTTGTTATGTGTGAAATTAGCTAGGGTTTTAGGGTTTAAAAAGCCATGGAAAATGGGAAGATGGGTGGATTTAATATTTTGGGTGAATATAGGTATTATGGAGCAATGAATGATGAATCATTAACCATGGGTTCGGCCATGGTATATGGCCGAACCCTATGGTGATGAAATGATGATTAAATGGTGGGTTTAAAGGATAATGTGTTGATGAATTTTGGGTTTCAAATGAACAAAAGTAATGATCCAAATGGGGCTAAGAATATGGTTTAGTTGCATGATGTAAACCCCTCAAGGAGGGATTATTGGTGGATCTAAAATGCAACAATGGACCCAAGAAAAAAATGGGGAAAGGACACCATGGGTTTGGCCATGGTGTATGGCCGAACCCATAGCCCAATTGGGATCCATTTGGTGGGTTAAATTGGATGATGAATGGTGATTTAAATGCATGATGTAAACCTCTCATGGGAAGACTTGTGATAGATCTAAAATGTGCCAAAAGATTCAAGGAAAATGGGGAACAAGACATCATGGGTTCGGCCATGGTGTGTGGCCGAACCCATGACCCATTTTGTAGGTCGTTGTATGAGCTAAGGTTGGGTCCATTTTTGTGTTTAGATGATGGAGAATCTTATTAAATGAGATGGCTGATTGTGTTTTATGTTGAGTCATGGTTAGTGAATCCTTAATGGATCTAAGTTATGGATGAATTTTAGACTTAAAATATACATGAATAGAGGAGATATTAAACCATGGAAGTTTAGTGGCATAACCGTAATTATGGGCCACAATGAAGAACCATGGCTGAACCCCATGTATGTTGGACATGAACTTGGGTGCATTAAGATGACCCTTATGAATGATTAAATTAAGCTTGGGGCTGATGCATTTTAGTTTCATAAATTAGAATGCTTAAAGGGCTAAAATTTGGAATTATCATGTGTATAAATCAATGGAAATGAGGCTAAGTTAAGTGCTGATTTTTAATGATCTTGTAACGTGGTTAGGGATCATTAATGGACCTAGGTTGTGAATCAATTTTTGGACTTAATCATGCATGGATAAATGGGTGATTAACCATGGAAAATGAGGTAGTGGCAAAACCGTAATTAAATGCCAAATTCAAGAATTCCATGGAGATTGATCATGGAATGAGGGGCTCTAATGTAATAACCTTATAAGTGGTTGATCAAGCCTAGGGTGGCCAAATTTTAAGACTTATGGGAGTAAAAGGTTTAATAGATGACATGGGACCGGACCCACAAAACCTAAATAGTGACTGGTTTTTCATATGGGCTTAGAAATGGTTAAAACATGGACTAATGATAAATGTGTAATAAGGTACTGGACATCGCAGGCGGTGCGCGATCGGCGACCGGGTTTATCGAACGGAAAGCGTAAAAGGACGCGAGTCAGTATTCGGTAGGATTCCTACATTTTTGTAAGCCATGGATTGGGTGATGTTTTCTTTAATTTATTTTGGAAAGCATGTGGTTGCCTTTCAGATGAGTTTTGGATTATGTATCTTGTGATGTTTTCTTTAATTTATTTTGGAAAGCATGTGGTTGCCTTTAAGATGAGTTTTGGATTATGTATCTTGTGATGTTTTTCTTTAAATTATTTTGGAAATCATGTGAATGTCTTAAGATGGGTTTTGGATTAAATATTATGGGATGTTTTTCCCTTTGATTTATTTGATAATCAAGTAATTGTTTTAAGATGGGTTTTTGTGTTACTATTGAACTACATATATTACATGGCACATGGCATCTACATCTCATGCATGGCATGGGAGGGATATGACAGGGGAAGGATGAAATGAAACCGGTGTCCATGCTCCGTCGGGACGACCGATAAACGCATGGGGATGTTCATTATGTATTATTATACCTTGATGATGGTTTTCCATCAACGAGGACGTTGTATTTATTGTTATACCTTGATGATGGTTCTTCCATCAAGGGGGATGCCTAGTGTGGTTGATGAGGCTTTTCCATCAAGAGGATCATGGCACGATGATGGTATGAATTTTATTTGGAACACTGTGTATGGTTGAAAAAGGGACATTATACGATGAGGATGAGATGGATGGGTGGGGTTCATGACATAGAACACCCATTGCATAACATTGCCCAAAGTGCATGGTTTTGCTATAATATTATCTGCATGCTGTTATTACTAATCCATGTGCTAGCCCTACTTCGGAGTCCTACTGGGCGCGTGGTCTAACGCCCTACTTCTACCCTAGCTGATGATGCAGGAGGTGGCGAAACGGAAAGACGGGACGGGAGTCAAGCTTAGGAGCTTGGGAATGCAGATTAATTATGTTGTTTAAGTGTATGTTGGAAAAATGTAACTTGAGTAGCTTAGCTTGTGGGAATGTAATAAATTAGATTACTGGCTATGTTTTGGGATTTTATTATGGACATTATGGTTTTGAGGTATTATAGAAATTTAAATGAATGTTATCTTCCCTGCTATCTCAAATCTGTGGGATAGTCTTTGTTGTTAATTCCGCACTGAGAAGTAATATTCCTTGAGCTTACGTCTACACATGAACCGTACTCGTGGACTTGGTTCCACGCACGCGTAGGGTTGGCCAGTTAAGGGCTGGGCTTTAGAAGCTCGGACTTAACTCGCGTCGTGACATCCGCGCCCTTTGTCACTATTTTTGTTTAAAAAAAAAACAGACTCTGATATTTTGGTGAAAAGGAGCGGGCGTTACAGTTGGTATCAGAGCGAACTCAGGAAGAATGAATCTCTCGAAGTAAGATTAAGACGGTTGCATAGTCTCACTGGCAGCTAAGAATCCCAACCGACCGACTCTTCGGAGTCCGCTGCACGGGGGCCAGGTTAATTTACTTCGATTGACTCAAACTGAAGTGTTTAGTCTGAGAACAACAATTGACAGAAAGGAATGATAGCAAGGGAAGAAAGATTCATTCTAGGAGAGATTTATTGAAACATAGCAAGATAGGGTTTACTTCCCCAGAAATGAGAAAACATCTAGGTTTTTCCCCCAAATTGATGAAACAGTACTCGATTTATCGGACATAGTGAAGTAGGAGGTACTTCCCCGGTATCTCCAATTTGAACAATAGACAATAGGAATTAAGAGATTCCCCCCAGAAACAAAGGAAAAACAAGTGTACTTATTTGGCAACTTTCCCCAAACAAACTACATTGTGATATACATAAGAGATTCCCCAAAACCTAGATTGGTTTTATTGGTAATTGTTGTGGATGATTTTTGTGTTCAATTTATATTCTATGATACCGATATGTCAAGTGACGGGGAGTATACGGAATTATTGGATAAGAGAACCCCTAGCTGTCCCATAGATTTGGTGTCTGCTTCTAGTATAGCAGTTAGCCTGGACTTTCAGGAGGGACCTCCCGAGGAAGATGAAAAGGATTTTGCATCTCTTCCTGAGGAGAATATGGAAGACTTTCCAATGGTAAGAGAGTCGGAAGGGGGAAATGGAACCCGATTATATGCGCGAGTTGTACAACCAGGTTGGGCACAACTGCACATACTACCCCTACCCTCTTGAAGGGGTATATGTTGCATATGCTTATGAGTGAGGTAAAGGTGATATATGGGTATACTTGGGGGATGGTGTAATGGCTTTTAGAAATGGCTTTTATAATGGGGGATGATGTAAACACTGTGTGAAAGGGTATAAGAGGTTCTTATGCGAACAAAGTGCCATTTGAGACATGTTGGATAAACAGTGTACTTGAAAGAGACCGGGATGCATAGATTAACTTGCCACATGAAACTTGTGAGAGGATGGCATTATGAGGAGAATGAGAAGGGTCTAGCTTGCAAAGACTAATATGTTGTATGAAAAATCTTGTATGTATAATGAAATTGCATTCTTCCAATGTGTAGTATAGATTATGAACAAGTGATGGAGCATGAAATTATGAAAATATTTTATTTAGTGATAGCATGAGGATTCCCTATGATGTTACTAAGTTGTGAATTATTAATCGTTGCAATGAGTTTATATGATGGTACTTTGATAATGGGTGGTATGCAATGAATGATTATTGAGGAACAAGGATGTGTTATAGACTATGTGTATGGTGATGAGTTGATAAAGTGCCGGGAGTTGTGAATATGTAGTATGCATGAAGGGGCCGTGATATGCCAATGCGTTTGGTTGGGAATCTAGGTGGGGCTGATGAATAATTCCAAAGTTTAGGGATTTATGGATGGTCATGGATGGTCTTCGAATGTATTGGGATGATTTGCTTGGGATGAGTAGGATTATTATTTTAAAATCTCTCGGTGTGTGTTGTAAATGGGGTAGGGTAACCTAATCATAATTATGTTCAATCACTAGATCTTCTTAAAGTGTTATTTCTTATGTTACCTCAAGTTGTTGTTTGATGTGAATGGAGGTGAAAGATCTGGTTACACATGAGTTGTGTTATTCGAAGATGTGTGTGATTTCAATTTTACGTGGCCTGCTAATGAAGGAATATGAACCGTATGATGTGGTAACCATTGATAACGTAGGCATGTAGGGTGGAATTTGGTGGTTGGTGGAATTGGTAATACTTGTGAATATTTTTTTTTGTGATGAATGGGCACTATTTGACATAGTCTAAGTAAGCTTAGATATATCATTGTTTTTATGGAATCTATGAAAATATGTGGAATAATCCAGAAGGGTAGGAAATTAGTATTTACGTGATTGGATTGATGTCGGGTATTGGTGTTGGAGGAGTTGTGAACAAAAAGGGTTAGTCCCATAGTGACTTATATGCAAATAAAAGGTATGATTGCTGTTGAGAGATGGACTTAAGGGAAAGGTTAAGAGTCTAATGAAACTTGAATGGGAAGCTATGGGCGACTGCCGAGTGAGACTGATCATCTGACTCTGTAGTTGGCCGATGGAGTTCCATGAGGGCGAAGCTAGAAACCTAGTTAAAATGGAATCAACAATGGACTTGAGCATAGGCTCGTATTGGCAGACTAACTCACACGGAGAGTAGACAAAAGAACGTATTGAAGGAGTACGTATGGGAAATGTTTTGATAACAGATAAAGTGAAATAGAATACGTAATCTACATAAAACCGCAAATGGATTCATGAGGAAAAGAGATAATATGAGGCAAAGTGAATTTTGCAAGAATGAAATTCATAGGTTCATGAATTTTGCAAGAATGAAACTCATAGGTTGATATGAGTGGTGTTGATGTAATTAAAAGGTACTTGACACAATTAAACGGGAACGGCGAATAAACCCAGAAATGGAGGAGATATGAATCAAGATATTTGCAGGCGAGGTAGTACCGGAATAAGAATTACGACCGGAACAGGGTCTTTTATTCCGAGGTAGGACATATGTACCTGAGAGCTGCAGAAGGGAGTTATTGGTTGAGGCACACCAAGCCAAGCTCTCTACCCATCTGGACAACGCCAAGATATACCATGATCTTAAGAGGCACTATGGGTGGCATGGACTCAAGAGAGATGTGGCTGAGTTTGTGCTCGTTGCACTAACTTGTCGGTAGGTTAAGGCGGAACATCGGAAACCACCGTTTACTCAAACCCTTACCAGTGCCGGAGGGGAGATGGGAACATGTAGCCATGGATTTTGTGACAGGGCTACTAAGGTCATCAAGGTTCAACGATGCAATATGAGTCGACGGTCCATCCAAAATGTTATCAGACTACCTGGTGTACCTCGGGCTATTGTGTCCTGACAGAGTATGGTAGAGCGTGCAGTCGGCTATGGGGACCGACGTGTTGATCAGCACAGTATTCCACCCACACACTGATGGGCAATCGGAGAGAACAATACAGATATTGGAGGATATGCTGAGAGCAGGTATGCTGGATTTCAAGGGTGGATGGGAGAATCGCCTGCCACTGGTGGAGTTCTCCTACAATAACAGTACCTCCAGATGGCTCCATTTGAGGCCTTATAGGTGGGCCGTGTAGATCTCCAGTGCGTTGGACAGAGGTCGGTGAGCCTGCGCTGATTGGACCGAGTTGGTTGCGGAGACTACGACGTAGATTAAATTTATACGGCAACCTTTACTCACTGCGCAGATCCGTTATAAGAATTACGCCGACAAGAGGAGAAGTTTCCCCAAGTTTGAAGTGGGAGACTTGGTACTTTTGAAAGTTTTACCACGGAAGGGACACATGAGATTCGGAAAGAAGGGGAAACTGTCACCTGGATTTTGGGGCCGTTTCCAATCCTAAAGAGGGTGGGGGAGGTGGCCTATTAGTTAACACTTCCCCCACAGTTATCATCTTTGCATGACGTATTCCATATGTCCGTGTTGAGGAAGATACAACCCTGACCCTTCACATGTCTTGAGTGTACAAGACGTCGATATACAAAGCGACGTGATGTGTGTGGAGGTGCCGATCAGAGTGATCGGGAGCGAACGAAGGGTACTGCGGAACCGCGCTGTTCAGTTCGTCAAGGTGGTTATGGGAACGACATGGCAATGAAGAGACCTCCTAGGAACTTGAGTCAATGATGAGAGCCTCTCATCTGGAACTCTTTGTGTGAGATGTTTTGAACCTCTACTTCGCTCGAATTTTCGGGACTAAAATTTTAAAAGAGGATTGTATTGTAAGGGCCTGGAATTTTTAAATTAATAAAAATGTGGATATAAGTTAATTTAATGATGAAAATTGGGAAATTGGTGGGATAAAAGATAATGGGCCAAAATTTGGACAAAGGCCCAAGTGTGGCCCAATAGACTAATGTTTGGATTTAAATTTATTTAAATGGTTAATGAGGGTTAAATGGGCCAAAAATGGTAAAATTGGGTCAAATGCCCATTTGGGACCCAATGGGTCAAGATGGTTGTGCTCTAAGGTAAATGGGCTAGATGGAAATGTAATTGGGCCATGGGCCCAATGGGGATCCATTTAGAATGAATGGAATGAAATTTAATCATTTAAGTTATTTGGAAGTAAACCAAGGTAATGTGGCCAAGTGGGACCCACCTTCACCTCATCAAGTGAGGTGGCGTGTGGGCCAATGATTGGTGGGGCAGGCCACCATGGTTGACATGGTCAACCATGGGTGGAATAATGGGAATTAGGTTAAATACAAATGAATTAACCTAAGGTAATTATCAAATTAATTAAGTAATTAATTTATTAAATTGGTGGCCAAATGGGGTTAAAATTGGTCAAATGGAGACCAAGCTACCCCACCTCAAAATTTACACACATTGGGCTTGGTGGTGGTTTAGATGACCACCACCATAAACCAAAGAAAAGATCTTAAAAATATCTCATAAGGTTGGTGAAACCAATTGATGTAAAGTAAAAGTCTTTAAGTCACCAAATGAGATAAGTTTTGTTGGTCCTCCCATTCTCATTTTCTTTTCACAAACTCCACCTCTTCCACTCTCCCATGGTCGTCCCCTACATCCAAGTGAAGGAGAGAAAAGAGCTAAGGAAAAGAGACGAGAAGGAGAGAAGAAAGGAGTAGAAATTGGAGGGAAATCACTCTGAGGTGAGGGCTAACATCTTTCCTCTCATGATTTTTCCCTCTCCCTCTCTCACACAAACCCTACCTTGGCCGATCCTAAGGTTGGGGTTTGCCACCATGGATCAAGAATCTTGACCTACCAAAGATCAAGAGGAAGGAGAGAGGAGGCTAAGGAGACCGACGGGAGAGGCAGAAATCGGAGGAGATGTGGGATTGTGAGTATTTCTTAAACAAGAAATTTTGGATGTTTAGGGTCTAAGAATTGGAATTTATTTTTGTAGAATTTAATGGTGGTTACATAAATGTGTGTCATGGATGTTAAACCCCTCAAATGTGAGGGTGGAAGATGGAGGAAACCCTAAGTGGGAAAAATTAGGGTTAGGTTAAGAAAATAAATAAATGGGTTATGTGCATTATGTAAATTATGAGATTAAGCATAGAATGGGATGATTAGAAGAAAAATTATTGGCCATAGGGTTCGGCCATGTAGCATGGCCGAACCCCATGGTGGGTGATTAGCCATTTGATGTAAAATGGTTAGGGTTAATGAATGGAAGATAATGAAGGTGGCTAATGGATTTTTGGGTTGTAAATGAATGAATGTGGATGAGTATTAAAATGGTTTTATGATGAAAAATGCAATGGGATTTTATGGCATTAAGAAGGCATAAAAGAGAAGGAATTGTGAACCATGGGTTTGGCCATGGTGCATGGCCGAACCCTAGGTTGTTATGTGTGAAATTAGCTAGGGTTTTAGGGTTTAAAAAGCCATGGAAAATGGGAAGATGGGTGGATTTAATATTTTGGGTGAATATAGGTATTATGGAGCAATGAATGATGAATCATTAACCATGGGTTCGGCCATGGTATATGGCCGAACCCTATGGTGATGAAATGATGATTAAATGGTGGGTTTAAAGGATAATGTGTTGATGAATTTTGGATTTCAAATGAACAAAAGTAATGATCCAAATGGGGCTAAGAATATGGGTTAGTTGCATGATGTAAACCCCTCAAGGAGGGATTATTGGTGGATCTAAAATGCAACAATGGACCCAAAAAAAAAATGGGGAAAGGACACCATGGGTTCGGCCATGGTGTATGGCCGAACCCTTGGCCCAATTGGGATCCATTTGGTGGGTTAAATTGGATGATGAATGGTGATTTAAATGCATGATGTAAACCTCTCATGGGAAGACTTGTGATAGATCTAAAATGTACCAAAAGATTCAAGGAAAATGGGGAACAAGACATCATGGGTTCGGCCATGGTGTGTGGCCGAACCCATGACCCATTTTGTAGGTCATTGTATGAGCTAAGGTTGGGTCCATGTTTGTGTTTAGATGATGGAGAATCTTATTAAATAAGATGGCTGATTGTGTTTCATGTTGAGTCATGGTTAGTGAATCATTAATGGATCTAAGTTATGGATGAATTTTAGACTTAAAATATACATGAATAGAGGAGATATTAAACCATGGAAGTTTAGTGGCATAACCGTAATTATGGGCCACAATGAAGAACCATGGCTGAACCCCATGTATGTTGGACATGAACTTGGGTGCATTAAGATGACCTTATGAACGATTAAATTAAACTTGGGGTTGATGCATTTTAGTTTCATAAATTACAATGCTTAAAGGGCTAAAATTTGGAATTATCATGTGTTTAAATCAATGGAAATGAGGCTAAGTTAAGGGCTGATTTTTAATGATCTTGTAACGTGGTTAGGGATCATTAATGGACCTAGGTTGTGGATCAATTTTTGGACTTAATTATGCATGGATAAATGGGTGATTAACCATGGAAAATGAGGTAGTGGCAGAACCGTAATTAAATGCCAAATTCAAGAATTCCATGGAGATTGATCATGGAACGAGGGGCTCTAATGTAATAACCTTATAAGTGGTTGATCAAGCCTAGGGTGGCCAAATTTTGAGACTTATGGGAGTAAAAGGTTTAATAGATGACATGGGACCGGACCCACAAAACCTAAATAGTGACCGGTTTTTCATATGGGCTTAAAAATGGTTAAAACATGGACTAATGATAAATGTGTAATAAGGTACTGGACATCGCAGGCTGTGAGCGATCGGAGACCGGGTTTATTGAACGGAAAACGTAAAAGGACGCGAGTCGGTATTTGGTAGGATTCCTACATTTTTGGAAGCCATGGATTGGGTGCTGTTTTCTTTAATTTATTTTGGAAAGCATGTGGTTGCCTTTAAGATGAGTTTTGGATTATGTATCTTGTGATGTCATGTGGTTGCCTTTAAGATGAGTTTTGGATTATGTATCTTGTGATGTTTTCCTTTAAATTATTTTGGAAATCATGTGAATGTCTTAAGATGGGTTTTGGATTAAATATTATGGGATGTTTTTCCCTTTGATTTATTTGATAATCAAGTAATTGTTTTAAGATGGGTTTTTGTGTTACTATTGAACTACATATATTACATGGCACATGGCATCTACATCTCATTCATGGCATGGGAGGGATATGACAGGGGAAGGATGAAATGAAACCGGAGTCCATGCTCCGTCGGGGCGACCGATAAACGTATGGGGATGTTCATTATGTATTATTATACCTTGATGATGGTTTTCCATCAAGGGGGACGTTGTATTTATTGTTATACCTTGATGATGGTTCTTCCATCAAGGGGGATGCCTAGTGTGGATCGCATCTTGATGAGGCTTTTCCATCAAGAGGATCATGGCACGATGATGGTATCGATTTTATTTGGAACACTGTGTATGGTTGAAAAAGGGACATTATATGATGAGGATGAGATGGATGGGTGGGGTTCATGACATAGAACACCCATTGCATAACATTGCCCAAAGTGCATGGTTTTTCTATAATATTATCTGCATGCTGTTATTACTAATCCATGTGCTAGCCCTACTTGGAGTCCTACTGGGCGCGTGGTCTAACGCCCTACTTCTACCCTAGCTGATGACGCAGGAGGTGGTGAAACGGAAGGACGGGACGAGAGTCAAGCTTAGGAGCTTGGGAAGGCAGATTAATTATGTTGTTTAAGTGTATGTTGGAAAAATGTAATTTGAGTAGCTTAGCTTGTCGGAATGTAATAAATTAGATTACTGGCTATGTTTTGGGATTTTATTATGGACATTATGGTTTTGAGGTATTATAGAAATTTAAATGAATGTTATCTTCCCTACTATCTCAAATCTGTAGGATAGTCTTTGTTGTTAATTCCGCACTGAGAAGTAATATTCCTTGAGCTTACGTCTACGCATGAACCGTACTCGTGGACTTGGCTCCACGCACGCGTAGGGTTGGCCAGTTAAGGGCTGGGCTTTAGAAGCTCGGACTTAACTCGCGTCGTGACGTCCACGCCCTTTGTCACTTTTTTTTTTTTAAAAAAAAAAAATAGACTCTGATATTTCGGTGAAAAGGGGCGAGCGTTACAAGTCTAATTGGGTTAAGTTGATTAAATGATTGAGTTTAGATTGAGTTGAATTAAAGGATTGAGTTGAAATAAATGATGGTGTTTGGTTGAGTTAAATTAAATGAATGGGATGGGTTGAGGGAGTTAAGTTAATTTAAACGTAAGATGTAAAACACGTTGGATTGCATGAGAATTAAAGGGGAGTTGGAAGGTTGAGTTGGTCCAAGTGAATCAAATGGGTTAAGTTTTATTTAATTGGGTCAAAGTTTGTGAAATGGGTCAAAATGGCCAATTTGGATCCAATGGGTCGGGTTTGACTTTGTTGACCACTAAGTGAGTTCAAGATTGATTAAATTGGGGCTGGTTGGAGTTTGAAATAAAATCATATAATTGAGTTAAATAAGTGAGCTGATTTGGAAATAAATTATAAGTGAGTGAGTTGATTTGAAATAAGTTATGAGTGAGTGAGTTGTTTTAAATTATAAATGAGTGGAGTATGAAGTTGAAGGGCTAGTTTTCATATTCAAATAAGATGGCCACAACGTTGGAATACATGGGAGTGTTATTTTCATGCATGTAACTCCAAGGATGGAGAATGAATGGGTTGTTGTTATGTGGAGTTACAAAAGAAGTTTTGACTTTTCAAATTCAAAAAGGTACACCACACGTTGGAACATGAAAGGTTTCATCTTAAGATGAAACCCCCATTTGGTTGTTAATGAGAGAAGAAGCTAAGGAGGGGGGTTACACAAATACAACCCAAAGAGACGTTGGATGCTTGGGGAGGTTTCATTTCATAGATGAAACCCCCAAGTAAGAATAAAGGGCTTGGGTTAATGTGGAAGTTACATATGAGGTTAACCTTGGGCTGGTTTTGATTAAACAAAGAGTTCTCATTCCACTCTCTCTCTATCTCTCTCTCTTTGCCGTCTTCTACTTTCCAAAACCAAGAACAACAGCTGGTTACTGATTTGCAATCAGTGCTTGGTTGATTTCTTTCACCAAGACAAAAACACACATTGAGCAAAGGAGTTTGGCACCAAGGTTTAAGATCAAAGTTTCCTTTCTCTCTCTATCTATCTCTCAAATCCATATCACCTGATTGAAGTATTCCATGGACTTTGCAGCAAGGTTTGTCTCAGCCAAAAGAACAAGAAGAAAGAAGGAGAGGCTAGGGAAGTAAAGGACCAAGGAAGGAGTCAAAGAACCGAAGGAGTCGCGGTATTGGTAAGTGCACTTTGAGCCATTGATAAGTAAAGTTAGTTAAGGGAATGTGATCCGGCCATTGTATGGCCAGATCCATCAATGGTTTAGATCTAGGATTATGATGTTTAAAAATGGTAAAATATGGACCATAGGGTTCGGCACATTGGATGGCCGAACCCCATGGAAAAACTTGGTGATTTTAATGGTGTTTGAGGGATAAAATCCATATTAGGTAATGAGGATTTTTAAAGGATTTAAAGTGAAGATAAGCTTACTGTTTTTGAGTAGCTATGGCTTGGCTGAATCATATTAATGTTATGGCTAATTTAATTGATTAAAACCATGGACTGTTTTTGATGGCATGTTTGGGTTAAATCATATTGGAAATCTAAATGTGTTTAATACTTTTGATTAAGGAATTACCTAGGCTTAGTTATGGAGTTAATATTAAGTTGATCAACCATGATATTAGATGGAAGGTGGGGATACAAATCAGTTTGGTGAGGTTCGGCCATATAGTATGGCCGAACCCCACTAAAGGGTCATTGGTTGGACTTAGTGCTAGTTTATAATTGGAGTTGGATTAATGAAAGATTTAAAGGATCAGAAGTTAAGTGGTGAGGTTTGGCCATGTGTATGGCCAAACCCCACTAAGGTGGTTTGGTGTTGGACTTTGAATTTTAAGGAAAATTAAGGAAAGAGTTGTATGGTGGCATTATTGTAAATTATGGATGAAATGATCAAAGATAAAATGATCATATGATTGGATAAATGGGCCAAAACCAAAGTGGTAAGGTTCGCCATAATGCATGGCCGAACCCTACCGAGTTCATTTGGAAGTTTGGTTTAATTAAATTAAATAAAAAGAGACCAAAGTTTAAATGGGTGAGGTTCGGCCATGGGGTATGGCCGAACCCCACAAAGTGGTTCTTGGAACTTAAGCCTTCTTGGAAATTAAGTGGATGAATGTTTAACTTGCTGTTATGTAAATAAGGTATTGGGATTGCTTGAACGGTGTACGAATTGTGAACGGGTGACGATTCAAAAGAAGGGTCAAATTAAGTGATCATTGTGTAGGTTTCCTACCTTTTTGTAACCACTTATGATATATGCTATTTTATGTTGATTTTGATAAGTTATATGAATGTAAAGTTATATTTCTAAATGTCATGTTTGCATAGATATCTCATGCATGACATGGGATGATGGTGTTGTAACCGGAGGCCACACTCCGTCGGGGCGTCCGAAAGACCACTGTGGGGTACCTTGATGATGAGGATCCCATCAAGAGGAATCCGGAGGCCACAACACTGTGTGGTACCTTGACGATGAGAATCCCGTCAAGAGGAGGCTATGTAGAATGGTGATGGGTGGGACTCATTACATGTTCATTTCATACATAGCATGTTTTTATGGAACTTTGACACACATGTATTATTATATTATTTGCATGATTTATACTAATCTTGTGGTAGCCCTATTCGGAAACACTACTGGGCGTGTTGATCTAACACCCTATCTCTACCCTTAGTGGATGACGCAGGAAAGGCAAAGAATGAGGATGGTGAAGGAAATCAAGCATAGGAGCTTGGGTTGAGAATGGAATTTTTTTTAATGGACTTTGATTTATGGATTGGTTTATGGATTTTTATTTAAGTTATTGGACAATGTAATTTAATAGCTAGATGATGTTGGCATGTAATAATGTAGTTAAATAGCTATTATGGTTTGGTTTATTTGGATGGTTTGGTATGAATGGTAGACTAAAGGTTATTTAGTAATATTGGAGAATAAATCATTACTTTGCTATCTTAAGTTATAAATTGAGTAATTATAGGATCTATTATAACCTCAGTTAGATTAAGACTAAGCATATTCCGCAAGTTGTATTTGTATCATGTGTGGATCAATTCTTATGGACTTAATCCATACGCACATGGGTTTGGCCAGTTAAGGGTCGGACTTTAGAAGTCCGAACTTAACTCGAGTCGTGACACTCCGCCCCAATCACTTGAGTATTATTATTTATAAAAAACAAAAATAAACTCTGATATGTAGAGTGAAAAGGGCGGGGTGTTACAGCATGGACTCCGGTTATATCTCATAATACCCCTCTTGATGGATGAAACACATCAAGATATCCCCATGCTTGCTTCTCGGTCGCCCCGACGGAGCATGGACTCCGGTTATATCTCATAATACCCCTCTTGATGGATGAAACACATCAATATATCCCCATGCTTGCTTCTCGGTCGCCCTGACGGAGCATGGACTTCGGTTATATCTCATAATACCCCTCTTGATGGATGAAACACATCAAGATATCCCCATGCTTGCTTCTGGGTCGCCCCGACGGAGCATGGACTCCGGTTTCTTTATTTTCATCCTTCCCATGCTATATCCCTCCCATGTCATGCATGATATGTAGATGCCATATGCCATGTAATATGTGTACATCATAGTCATAAAATCCATCTTAAAACAATCACATGACTACCAAAATAAATCAAAGGAAAACCATCACATAATATTTAATCCAAAACCCATCTTAAAACAATCACCTGATTACCAAAATGAATCAAAGAAAAACCATCACATAATATGTAATCCAAAACCCTTCTTAAAACAATCACCTGATTACCAAAATAAATCAAGGAAAAACCCATATGTAATACATAATCCATGGCTTACAAAAAGGTAGGAATCCTACCAAATACCGACTAACGTCCTTTCTTTTATTTCCGTCCGATAGACCCGGTCGCCGATCGTGTACCGTTTGCGATGTCCAGTACCTTATTATACATTAATAATTAGTCCATGTTTTTAACCTTTTAAGTCCATTAATCACACCTTACCGGGGTTCGGCCATACACCTTGGCCGAACCTCACTAACTAGGTTTTGTGGGTCCCATTTAATCTATTAAACCTTTTAATCCCATAAGTCTTAAAAATTAGCCACCCTAGGCTTTATTAATCACATACTTAAGGTTACCATAATTGCACTTAAGTCCATGATCATTTCTCGTGGAGTTCTTGAATTTTGCCATTATTTACGGTTTTGCCACTACCTCTTTTTCCATGGTTAATCATTCACTTAACCATGTACACCTTTATTCATAATTGATCCATGCACTCAAGTCCATTAGTGACCCATTTAATCATGCCATAATATCATTAAAACAACCCTTTTCCTTAACTTAATCTACATTAATTAACCACATATATAAACCCTTTCTTAGCCCACAAAAATGACTTATAATTGAATCATCATTCTTAGCCACATCTTGAGTCCATAATTGATCCATCAACCATATCACAAGACCTACTTACCTCAACCATCTAATTAACCTAATTCCATTAATTTAAGCATATACATACACATTAATCTTAGACCAAAAAATGATCTACAATTGGGTCATGGGTTCGGCCATACACCATGGCCGAACCCATGATGTCTCTTTCTCCATTTTTCTTGGGTCCATTTACATCATTTGACTCCATCACAAGTCCCTCCATTGAGAGAATCTAAACCATACATTTAATTCATCATTCCTTAATCATTATTTGATGCATTTAGGGTCCATCAATCTTAGCCATAATTCCTTTTTCTTTTCAACATTAGGTTCATCATTTGGAGTTCATCAACATTACCAATCTTCCCCACCATTCTTCCATATTTTACCCCTATCATCCTAGGGTTCAAAATCATTCCATCCATAAAACCTCTCCATGGTTTTTCCTCATTTAAAAACCCCTTTAAAATTACCCACCTTTAATCATTTAATACCCTAAAGTCATTAACCACCCTCATTGTCTTCCATTCTTATAAACCCTAATAATTAAATCAATCATCTACCATGGGGTTTGGCCATACTACATGGCCGAACCCTATGGTCCATTAATCCCTTCAAAATCCACACATATCTATGCTTAATTAACTTAATTACATACTATCCTTAATCCATTTTTTTTTCTTAACCCTAATGTACCCATTAGGGTTTTGTCCACTTTCCATCCTTCCATTGGATGGATTTGAGATCCAAGGCCTATGATCATTTGGCCACCATTAAATCTAATAAGAATGGATCCCAAATCTTAAACCCTAAAAATTCAAATCTCTTGTTTAGGAATTATTTACAATCCGACTTCTCCTCCGGCTTTTCTTTCTCCTCTTGATTTCCTTAACCTCTTTTCTCCTTCTTCTTGATCTTTGGTCGGCCAAGATGCTTGATCAATGATAAAAACCTCCAAGCTTGGGTTTGGCCATCATGGGTGTGTTTGAGAGAGGGAGAGGAGGAGAAGAGGATGGTAAGGAAGAAGATAGTATGGCTTGATCTTGGGATGATGGGCCAAAAATTGCACTTCTTTCTTCTCTTCTTCTCTTCTTTTCTCCTTAGCTTTCTTCTTCTTCTCCCTTGGGTGTGGGATGGCAATGGGAGAGTGAAAAATGGGAAGAGTAAAATGAGAATGGAATAAGAGATGGGAAAAAGAGATAAGCTTATCTCATTTGGTTGAGTAATTAATTCCTCCACCTACCATATATAAGATATTTTTCATACTTTATGGTGGTGGTTGGGATAACCACCACCAAGCCAACGTTTTTCTTTTGAGCTTGGAATGAGGTGTTTTGGTCTTCCACCTTTTGACCCCTTTGACCACCATTTGTTTAGTTCATTTAATTAATTAACTAGATAATTAACTTAGGTTAATTATTTCCTACTTAACCTAATCCCATTATTCCACCCATGGTTGACCAATTCAAACATGGTGGCCGGCCCCACCGATCCTTGGTCCACATGCCACCTCACTTGGTGAGGTGGAGGTGGGTCCCACTCGGCCATGTCACCTTAATCAATTCCATCACCAACTTAGGTGATTTAAATTTAACTAATTCCATTCCAACTAGTTGGATCACCATTGGGCCCATGGCCCAATTACATTCACCTCCTATCCATTTACCTTAGAGCTTACATCATTTTGATCCATTGGGTCCCAAATGGGTATTGGGCCCAATTTGACCATCCTTGGCCCAATTGACCATCATTGACCCTTTAAATGAATTTAAATCCAATCCACGGTCCATTGGGCCATACTTGGGCCTTTGTCCATATTTTGATCCATTCACCATTTATTCCATCAAATTTCCAATTTCCACCATTAAAAATAAATAATAGCCACATATTCATTGATTTAAAAATTCCTGGCCATTACAGCCACACTCCGTCGGGGCGTTCGAAAGACCACTGTGGGGTACCTTGATGATGAGAATCCTATCAAGAGGAAACCGGAGGCCACACTCCGTCGGGGCGTCTGAAAGACCGCTGTGGGGTACTTTGGTGATGGCTATGTATATTTGTGATGGGTGGGACTCATTACATTTGCATACATACATAGCATTGTTTTTGTAAAGTTTTGATGATCATGTATTATTATGATATATGCATGTTTTTATACTAACCTTGTGGTAGCCCTAATCGGAAGACCTATTGGGCGCGTTGATCTAACGTCCTATTTCTATCCTTAGTGGATGACACAGGAAAGGGGAAAGTCGAGGAGCGCGAAAGAAACCAAGCACAGGAGCTAGGGCTTTTGATTGGATATATGAATGGATTTTATTTATTATATTTTGTTAAGTTATAATGGACATGTAATAACTTAGATATTATTGCTATGGTTTGGAATGGTTTGATTGAACGATTAAGTTAAGGTAATTTTGGATAAATGATTAAGTACTTTGCTATCTAAAATGGACTAGTGTTAGGTTCTATTATAATCCGCAATCAGTTATGTTATATTCCGCATTGATATTAAGTTACTATGTGTGAACCATTATCATGGACTTAGTCCATGCACACATAGGTTGGCCAGTTAAGGGTCGGACTTTAGAAGTCGGGACTTAGTTCGTGTCGTGACACTCCGCTTTTATCACTTGTTTATTATTTATTTTAAAAAAATAGACTCTGATTTTAGAGTGAAAAGGGCAGGGTGTTACAAATACAGAAGCGGTAGCACAGAAAATTTGAGAGAAGAAACTATCAACAAGGAGAAGGAGTATCAGTAGATTTCATACAACAGTAACTCATTGTTGGCAACTGTAAGAAACTAGCCAGAAACGTGTATGGCTAAGATGTCGATCTGGGCTTAATGGTTTTGGTAGAAATTGTAACGCCCCGCCCTTTTTCACTCGCTAAGCTTTCAGAAAATCAGAGTCTATTTTTTTTTTTTAAAACAAAGAGTGATAGAGAGCAGGACATCACGACGTGAGGTAAGTCCAAACTTCTAAAGTCCAACCCTTAACTGGCCAACCCTATGTGTGCATGGACTACTTCCATGGAAACGGTTCACACATAACAATATAAACATGCGGAATTAAAATCATAACTGCGGAATTATAATAGAACCTAGTTCTATTCCATTTCAGATAGCAAGGTACGTTAAGTCCTTAATCATAATTAACATAACATAATTATCCAAATAAACATCCAACCATAGCCAATCATCTAAATTATTACATGTCCGAAGTCTAGTTACTCAAATTACAAGTTCATAAGTAACTTAATCAAAATATAAACTACAAGCATCCAAGCTCCTATGCTTGGCCTTCGCGTTCATCGTTCCCCTTGTTTCCTGTATCATCCATTAGGGTAGAAGTAGGGCGTTAGAACAATGCGCCCAGTAGGTATTCCCAATTAGGGCTAACATATGGTTAGTACAAAACATATATAATATCATAATGTCAAAAACCATATAAACCATGCCATGTCATGATGTCAAATGCAATGAGTCCCACCCATCACAAGTACATATAAGTACCCCCACATAGGTCTTTCGGACGCCCCAACGGATTGTGGCCCCTCCGGTTTCTTCCTGATGGAAAAGCACATCAAGGTATCCCACATAGGTTTTTCGGACGCCTCGACGGAGTGTGGCCCCTCCTGTTACATATCCTTCACCCCATGCCATGCATGAGATGCCAATAAAACACATGCTATTTTATCATATAAACATAGCATTAAAACTCACATTTGGAAACAATATCTTTTACGACATAATTCATCAAAATAAGATAGAAACATTGTACATTAAACCCATGGTTTTAAAGAAGTGGAATCCTACCAAAGACCACTAAAGTGTCCTTGCGCTTTCGTCCAGTAACCGCTCACGATCGTACACACCTTGTGAGGTCCCGTTACCTTATAATATAGAAATAAATTAAAACCATGTCTCGCTTTATTTACAATAATGTCCAAGTCCACAAAACAATCCCCATGGGGTTCGGCCATTCACCATGGCCGAATCCATGGTCCATTATTTCTACTTAATTTACGACTTTGCCATTGGTCTAATCCTTAGTTAACATTTCATTCATTTTAATCTACCATACATAGACCCTAAGTTCACCAAATAATTCCCATGGGGTTCGGCCATACACCATGGCCGAACCCATGGTCCCTTATTTCCATTTAAATTACAATGTTGCCATTTCCTCCATGACTTTATGTTTAGGTTCAAAACATAGGTCCATAAACATCTAAGTCCACCAATAGTCCATAAATCATTCCCCATGGGGTTCGGCCATACACCATGGCCGAACCCATGGTCTATCATGTAATGACCCGGAATTTGTGAATCAGTATATCTGTGGTTATTATTTATTTTAATGATGGAAATTGAGAATTTTAATGGAATAAATGTTAGGTGAATCAAAATTTGGGCAAAGGCCCAAGTATGGTCTAATGGACCATGGGTTGGATGAAATTCATTCAATTGGTCAATAATGATTAATGTAATGGCCCGGAATTTGTAAATCAAAATATATGTGGTTATTGTTTGTTTTAATGGTGGAAATTGGAAATCTAATGGAATAGAGGGTAAATGGATCAAGATATGGACAAAGGCCCAACTAGGGCCCAATGGACTATGGATTGGATTTAAGTTTACTTAAAAGGTCAAAGATGGTCAAATGGGCCAAGGATGGTCAAATTGGGCCCAATACCCATTTGGGACCCAATGGATCAAGATGATGTAAGCTTTAAGGTAAATGGGTAAGATGAAAATGTAATTGGGCCATGGGCCCAATGGTGATCCAATTGGAATGTATGGAATGGATTTAAATCACCTAAGTTAATTTGAATTAAGCCAAAGTGATGTGGCCAAGTGGGACCTACCTTCACCTCATCAAGTGAGGTGGCGGGTGGACCAAGAATTGGTGGGGCCGACTACCATGGTTGACTTGGTGAACCATGGGTGGATTTCATAGAGGGAATTTAAAGGAATTAAGTAAATGGGAATTAAATTAACCTAATTATCTAATTAATTAAATGTTTAAATAATCATAAAGGTGGTCAAAGGGGTCAAAGAGGGGAGACCAAAACAATCCTATCTTCAAACACCAAAAACGTTGGGACTTGGTGTTGGTTGGGTCAAAAAGCATGTAAAAGATCTTAGGGGTTGGTGGGAGGAATTAAAGGTAAGCTTTATCTTAGCCAATCAAAAGGAGATAGGCTTGTCTTGTTTTTTTTTTCATCTCTCCACTCCAACGAGCTCTTTCACTCTCTCCCTCTTTTCATCTCTCATGGCCGTCCCCCACACTCCAAGAAGAGAAGAAGAAAATTTAGAAGAGAAGAAGAGAAGAAAAGAAGAAAAGATTTAAAGCAAGGGCTTACCACTCTAAGGTCAAATTTGGGATCTTTTCCTCATCATCTCCATTCTCTCCTCTCCCTCTCTCAAACAAGCCATACTATGGCTGAACCCAAGTTTGGAGGTTGTCACCATTGATCAAGCATCTTAGCCAATCAAACAAGGAGAGGAAGGAGAAAGGAGGCTAAGGAAGCCGACGGGAGTGGCGGAAGTCGGAGGGGACGACGGATTGTGAGTATTTCTTAAACAAGAAATTTTGGATTTTTTAGGGTTTAAGATTTGGGATTCATTTTGTAAATTTAATGGTGGCCAAATGATTTTATGCCATGGATTTTAAATCCATCAATTTGAAAGATGGAAAGTGGACAAAACCCTAATGGGTAAATTAAGGTTAGGTTAAGGAAAAATAAATGGATTGAGTGCATTGTGTAATTAGGTATTAATCAAGCATGGAAGTGGGGGTTTTAAATGGATTAATGGAAAAAGGGTTGATGAATTAAGTAGGGTTTTAAGGTTTAAAGCTATGGAGAATGTTTATAATTTTTAGGGTTGTAAATAATTGAATGTGGTGAGTTTTGTAAAGAGGTTTTAAATGAGAGAATCATAGGAGATGGAAGATAATTTTAATGACCTCAAAAAGAATGGTTTAGGGTTTTAAGTGCTTAATGATTAAATGTAGGTAATGTATGATTTTTTTTAGGTTTTAAGGAATTGAGGTTATGGAAGGTATTTTGGACATTTTTAATGGAATGTTAGGGTGTATGAAGAATGGAAACCATGGAGGATGGTTTAGGGTTTTAAATTTATTGATTAAATGTGATTAAGTTTAAAGGGGTTTTTATAAAAAAACTCATGGGAAAGAGCGTTTATGATTTTTTAAGGAGTTAATGATTAAATGTAGTGATTTGTAAATGGATTTCATGGCCTCAAAAGGCATAGATAAATCATGGACCATGAACCATGGGTTCGGCCATGGTGTATGGCCGAACCCTATGGTGATCAAATGGTGGATTAATGGTTATGAATTATGGGGAAAATGATGGTTTTATGATGGTTTGATGATGGTTGTAAATGGATTTAAATGTGATTAAGGATGGTGATTTAAATGTATAAGTTAAGCCCCTTCATGGAAAGGGTTTATGATGGGTTCAAATGTATAAGTAGGCCAAAGAAGAAAAAATGGGATAAAGACATCATGGGTTCGGCCATGGTGTATGGCCGAACCCATGACCCATTTGTGGGTAAACTTATGGATGAAGTTTGGTGTTATGTATGTGAGAAATGAATGAGGGTTAGAGTATTTAAAGGGCTGATTTTTAATAACTCAATTGTAGATCATTATGGCCTAAGGTTAATGTGTTGGTATATGATTAAATTAATGGACTTTAGGTTAAATTAAGTGGCTAATTTTAATGATTTTTAAGATATGGGTGATGGGTCATTAATGGATCCAAATCTATGAATCAAGTATGGACTTTATCATGCATGGATGAATGAGTGATTAGCCATGGAGGAAGGGGTAGTGGCAAAATCGTAAATAATGGCTAAAATGAAGAACTCCATGGGAGATGATCATGGGTTTAGGGATTCAAAGTAATAGCATTATGTATGGCTAAATAAAGCCTAGGATGGCTAGTTGGTTTTAAACTCACAAATTAAAGGGGTTAATGGATTAAATGGGACCTGCAAAACCTAAATGGTGACCAATTATTCATGTGGACTTGGAAATGATTAATGGGCTTAGAAATAGTTAAAATATGGACTGATTATATGTATGTAATAAGGTATTGGACATCGCAATCGGTACGTGATCGGGGACCGGGTCTGTCGAACGGAAACGGAAGAAAGAACGCTAGTCGGTATTCGATAGGATTCTAACCTTTTTGTAAGCCATGGATTGAGTGATGGTTTCTTTGAATTATTTTGGAAATTATATGGGTTGTTTTAAGATTGGTTTTGAATTATGTATTATGTAGAGGTTTTTACTTGATTTATTCTGGTAAGCATATGATTGGTTTAAAATGGGTTTTAAAGCTATGATGTGTTTATTGAGGCTTTACTTGATCTACTTTTGATAATTAAGTTATATGTTTGATTGATGGGATTTTTAAATGTCATGGTTGTTATTATATTCATTACATGGCATATGGCATGTACATCTCATGCATGTCATGGGAGGGATATGACAGGGGAAGGATGAAATGAAACCGGAGTTCATGCTCCGTCGGGGCGACCGATAAACAACCACGGGGATATTCTGATGTGTTTGATTCATCAGGGAGGTTACTATGGGCTCTATGATATGTTGATAAGGTTATTCAAACAAGAATGTTACTATGTGTTATTATACCTTGATGATGGTTCTTCCATCAAGGGGAATGCCTAGTGTGGATCACATCTTGATGAGGTTTTTCCATCAAGAGGGTCATGGCGCGATGATGGTATGGATTATATTTTGAATATGATGTATGGATGAAAAAGGGACATTGTACAATGATGATGAGATTGATGGGTGGGATTCATGACATAAAACACCCATTGCATTACATTGTACCAAATGGCATGATTTTGATATAATATTTTCTATATGCTTTGTTATCACTAATCCATGTGCTAGCCGTACTCGGAGTCCTACTGGGCGCGTTGTCTAACACCCTACTTCTACCCTAGCTGGTGATGCAGGAAATACCGGAGCAGAAGGACGAGACGGGAGCCAAGCTTAGGAGCTTGGGAAGGCGGACTAATTATTTTGTTTAAGTTTATTTTGGGAAGTGTATATTTGTATAGTTTAGCTTGTCAGACTGCATAATTATTTGCAATATTCTAGTTTTGTTTTGAATACGATGATGTTGAGATGTTTTATTAGTTAGATGAATGTAATCTTCCCTGCTATCTAAAAATTGGTAGGTTAGCCTCTATTATCATTCCGCGTTTTATGTAATGTTCCGCAAGATTACTTACACGTGTGAACTGTTCCTCGTGGACTTCGTTCCACGCACACGTAGGGTTGGCCAGTTAAGGGCCGGGCTCTGGAAGCTCGAACTTAACTCGCGTCGTGACGTCCGCGCCCTTTGTCACTTAAAAAAAAAATAGACTCTGATTTTTGGTGAAAGGGGGCATGCGTTACATATCATTTCCACTTATTTACAATTTTACCATTGTTCCTTCCATGGTTAATCACCCTCATTTATTCGGTCCAAAATTGATCATTCATAAAACTCAACATAAAACCCCCAAGTCCACCAAATATTTTCGATGTAGTTTGGCCATACACCATGGCCGAACCCATGGTCTTTCATTTTTTACCATATTTACATTTTTGCCATTCATACAAATCCATAACCAATCCATAATATTGCTCCATAAACAATCCATTAACCGTGACATAAGACCCCATATGACCCCTTAAGTTGGTTCATGGGGTTCGGCCATACATCATGGCCGAACCCATGATATCATTGTTCCATCCTCCTTCTTAATTTATTTACAATAATAAATACATAATTGACCCATAAAATTGGTTCATGGGGTTCGGCCATACACCATGGCCGAACCCTATGATGTCTAACCTTCCAATTTCTACATTGCATCCATTACTATTTTTGAATCCATAAAATAAACCCTAGTGGGGTTCGGCCATATACCATTGCTGAACCTCACTCATAGAGACAATCCAACTGTTCACATCACTTTCTATATTATTAACCATCTTCCATGGGGTTCGGCCATAGACCATGACCGAACCCTATGGTTCATACTCTTCTTTCTAAAAATCTTTAATCCTTGATCTTCCAGTTAATCAATCACTATAGTAAATCCATCTATATTTTTCCATGGTCTCCATTTAATCCTTTCAAAAATATTGATATTCCTTCCATGGTGTTCGGCCATACACCATGGCTGAACCCATAAAATCGTCCATGACTTCCATGGTTTCCAACCCATAAAAATTAACCAATGTTCTTTCATGGGGTTCAGCCATGCACTATGGCTGAACCCTATGGTTCATTATTCCATTAATTTACCATAATCGTTCCCTCAATTTCCTTCCATGGAGTTCGGCCATACACCATGGCCGAACCCTATGGTTCCTTTCTTTAAACAAAGCTATCGAAATTACTTACCAGTTCCGTGACTCCTCCGATTTTCCTTCGCTCCGACTTGTTCTTCCGATCCTTTCCTTCTTTGTTCCTGATCTTTAGCTGAGATTATGACTTGAGAGAGAGGGAGAGTTCGGCCTTAGTGTGTGTATTGCCGTGCGCCCCTTGCTGCCTCTCCTTTATTAATCTCCAATTGGTCCTCTATTTAGAAGGTGCCATGCTCCCCTTGTGTCTTAATTAGAAGATGTCGACCCTCCAATTTAGTACTTGCCTTGTACCATTTTTAATCAAGGAAAGGACTCCTTTTTTAAATGATCTTATGCGCATCCTCATGGATGTGCAAATCCCACACACACGGCCAAGCATCTTCATTTAATTTTAGACAATTCCCTAATGCCGTTTTTAACAAGGAAAGACCCCTCTTAAAGAGATCCTAGCGCATCATCTTGGATGTGTAAATCTTCCATACACGGTCCAAACAACCTTTCAATTTAATCTCATCCATGTGTGTGTGTGTCATCCTCATACACCTCATGCGCATGCCACTTAATCTAGATAGATATATTACATTACCATTTTAATTAAGCCCCATTTAATTCTATTGAAACCATTTCCACAATCCGTTGGGTCTTAATTGGGCAATGACCCAACACTTTACCCATCTAAGGTCCATATCTAATAATTCACAATTTAAATGGAAAATTCTGTAAATATTGATAATATTGAAATTCCGAAGTGTTACAGAAATTGCAAGAAGGAATATGGTGGGATCAGGTCCTTGTAACCCAACCAAACATAGACAACAAAGCACTGCTGTAATGGAAGCCGTGAAAATTAAAGATTGGAAATAAGAGAATTGCAAGAAAAAGAGTTACTTCCCAAGCTTGGCCGACCACGTCCCACCTCCTTTCTATCTTCATTTGTCTCCTCATTTAGATGAAACAACATCAGTTTACAAGTGCTCTTTCCTATCTTGATCCATTCGATCCAAACATTCCAAATTCACCTCCTTTCTTAATTTATTCCAAGCCATCCATGCCATTCATTCCTTATTTTTTCTATCTCAATCAATCCTCACCCTTCAATTCTTTTCCCATCGTCTATAATTTGAGCACCTCTCCTACAACACAATTCGAACTTGGACTGCTGATTTTTGGAGCATAGGAAGGAAATGAAGACAAGGAGAAGGGAAAACAATGTGGAATTCAAATTCCACAATGGGTTTCAGGTTGGTGTTTTAACTTCTCATTGTAATTTCTTATTCTAAGAATTCCAAGGTTATGTAATTGTTTTAATTCAAGTTTTATTAATGAAATCAAGACAAACTCTTTAAATCTATGGTGTTTGTAGCATCCCTCCCTCTAACCACCATCTTCAGAGTGTATTTGTACGGTTAATCAATAGAGAGGGAGGCGGATGCCACAACGCAAGCCGAGTCCAGGTCCGTAGACCCTCGACTGGCCACCTAGTGTGTACGAGGACAAAAATCCATAATAATGTTTGCAACACACTTTTAGTACCTGCGGAAATATCATGCATAAATATTTGATATGTCTGAATGACCAACATTCAAATTTAATTCATAAGGGTCCCACATAAGTTAAATTACAAACCATAAGTTGACATCAAAGTCTAGGAGTTTATACAAGAAATTATTACATTCCAACAAAATAACTCCTACAAATTACATCTTCTACAAAGGTAAACAAAATATCAAAATGTGTTAGTCCTCCAAGCTTTTCCTTTAATCTCCACCCCTTCATACTGGCTACCGCTCGGCCCGGCCTCATCGCCTTTCTCCTTTCCTGTATTAGTTTCTAAAAAGGGGCAAGATTTGTGGGCTTAGTCAACGCCCGTAGGAATTCCCATCAAGTGGGTACCAACACGTGATGAAAACATAATATCGATAATTCATACCATTTCAGAAACACCGATGAAATATCAAGTATCAAATCACATGTTCAAATTCAAACATATCTCATGATAGAAAATGAGCATTTAAATTCAAGTCATAATCATTTCTCAATAATAATAATCATACTTATAAATCAGAAGAAATGTTATGTCATGGGTGCCAAGAATCTACACAATCCTTTCATGCCTCATACAGTGTACTTCTGTTTTCTTTTTCAATGGTTTATATCGTTGGCCATTTATGTCCGTAGCGTTCCCGGGGCACCGGCTAGGAGCTACTACCCAATACTAGCATTTAACCTAGACTACCGGGAGAGTGCTACACACCCATACTCTTGCATAGGTTTTGGGACTTCTACTGACCCTGGATCTTTCTACCTAATGATAATGCCATAATTTTGTAACCCATGGTTGCGGCCAATACAATGGTTGTTCCATTCCATATATGTACGATCATTCGAGGACAAAGTACGTCCTTTTGCCTCGATTTGCATTCCCCTCCTAAGCAACATATGAAGTGCATGTCTATGAATGTAATCAAACTCATTCGCTAAATCAAGTAATCTCCTACTTTTCATAATTAAAATACATCACTTAAACATTCTCAAAATCAATGATTCTAATCAATTTTGTAAAATCATAAATTTTAAATCATATATAATCACTAGGGTACATCAATAATGTAGGAAAACCTACCTGTTCACAACGGATTATGGATGGGGATCGATTCTCAAGCTTCCTTGCACAATGTTGGGGTTTCTCCAAGTTCTTTGATTTATTCCATGGAATTCAAATTACAAAAATTCTAATCATGATCGAGTATACTCTTAATTTCATTTATTTGGGTCTAATTCAAGCCCTAATAATCATTTGGTAAAGGTCATTGGGGTCCAAGGAAACCCTACATAAACTACTTTGATTAAGCTAAAATCCCACTTTTACTAATTGTCCTACAGTTCATATCAACTCGGGTCGATATGTCCTGAGGATATACATATCGACTTACGTCGATACATAGTGTGGGACGATTTTTGTACAAATCGACCAAGGTCAATGTGTACACTAGCTTCGGTTTCCCTTCCTTCATTCTCTTCATTTGCTGCTCCAGGAATACACATCGACTTCTGTCGATGTATATCCCTGGGTTTTGCCCGAAAGTCATTCTTTTCTTTACTCTTTAACTCTGAGTATACATATTGACTTCTATCAATACATACACCTGGGCCATGTTGGAAAATCACCAGTTTTGGCTTTCATCTTCATTCAGCTGCCAGAGATACATATCTACCCAGACCGATACATATCTCTGAGTACACATCGACATTGGTCGATGTGTACACATGGGTTTCCTACAACTTCTTTTTCTCGAGTTACATGCACCCATTTTCCCCACTTCTACTTCCTTAAGTCATTTTCTAAGTGTTCTAAACCCTTGTCTTAGTTTCAAATAATAGGATTAACCACATACCTCGGTGGATCTTGGAGATTTCAAGTGTGGAAAATGTAACACCCCGCCCTTTTCACTCACCCAAAATCAGAGTATATATTTTTCTTTTATAAAGGAGTGAGAGAGAGCAGGAACATCACGACGCGAGTTAAGTCCGAGTTTCCAAAACCCTTAACTGGCCACCCTTACGTGTGCGTGGACTAAGTCCACAAAAACATTTCTCACGCTCTAAGAATACTTGCGGAATTACCATATGAATAAAATACCATTCATATACATGTCATCATTATTAAGCAAGGGAGCCAATCACCATATAATTAACTGAAACTTAAATTATCATCAAACCATAGCAAAATAATTCTAAGTTATTACAATCCAAAATATTAGTTCTCCCAATTCATCTTTGAAAATCAAACTAAGTAATATAACATAAAACTATCCAAGCTCCTACGCTTGACTCCCTTCATGTCCCATGTCCTTGTCATTCCCTATTCCATCATCTATAGGGTAGAAGTAGGGCGTTAGTCAACACACCCAGTGGAAATTCCAAGTAGGGTTATGTACACATAGGATCAATATAAAATCAAGATAGAAAACATCATATCATGTTTGTAAACCATCTCATAAGTAATAAAATACAATGTATGATATCCAAAACATCATCATGCTTACTTATGCATCATGCCATGGGTATCAATGCCAAATGATCACTCACCCACTTCCATATCCAATCAAACACATATAGATAGTTTCCTTAATAAATTACCATATCAAGGTGTTCCCTGTAACGCCCGCCCCTTTTCACCGAAAACCAGAGTCTATTTTTTTTTTTTTAAAGTGACAAAGGGCACGGATGTCACGACGCGAGTTAAGTTCCGAGCTTCTAAAGCCCGGCCCTTAACTGGCCAACCCTACGCGTGCGTGGAACATAAGTCCACGAGTACGGTTCACGCATAGAAAGTAAGCTCGCGGAACATAAAAATAACTGCGGATGATAATAGAACTATTCTACCAGTTCTTCAGATAGCAGGGAAGAAATACCCAATTAATTACGAAAATGCCATTATACTGTATTATCCAAAATAATACCTAAACATAGCAAACTACCTAAATTATTACATTTCCGACAAGCTAACTATACAAATACATCTTTTCCAAAATAAACGTAAAACAAAATAATTAATCTGCCTCCCCAAGCTCCTAAGCTTGGCTTCCGTCTCGCCCTTCAGTTCCGCCATCTCCTGCATCGGCAGCTAGGGTAGAAGTGGGGCGTTAGAACACGCGTCCAGTAGGACTCCGAGTAGGGCTAGCACATGGATTAGTAATAACATCATACAGATAATGACCCAATGAAAGCTGGTAAATTGTCATATAATGAAAGTATAACATGAATGCCGTGCCATGGGTATCTATGTTATGAATTCCACCCGTCATCTCTACCATCATGATGTTATATCCCTCTTGACGGAACCAAAATCTAGTCAAGATATATCACACTGTAAAATACCCCCTTGACGGCAAAGCCTCGTCAAGGTGTCCCCATGCCTGTTCTCGGTCGCCCCGATGGAGCATGGACTCCGGTTATCAAAATATCCCCATGCCTGCTTTACGGTCGCCCCGACGGAGCATGGACTCCGGTTTGTTTATTTTTTTCCGCCCATGCCATGCATGAGATGTAATGCATTATGCTATGTAATATTTATAGCTCATAACCTTTAGATATCATACATAGCCTTAATTTATAATGCATATCCTTAATCATAGTTCATAGCCATTAAATAAAGTCCATCTTAAACATAGCATCCATAATTATAAAAAAATCCATCATAAGATAAATACCAAAATCAATAAAATATGACAAAAATACCATCACACATCCATGACTTACAAATAGGTAGGAATCCTACCGACTACCGACTCGCGTCCTTTTCCCGTATTCGTCCGACAATCCAGCTACCGACTCGCGTACCTCTCGCGCTATCCGACCCCGTATTAAATTACCACATTAGTCCATATTTTACTATTTCCAAGCCCATAAATCATATCTTAGTGGGTTTTCTTCAATTTAGCCAATAATTACCATTTTTGCCACTACCCCTTCACATGATTATGTACTCATTTATCTAGGTATGATTAAGTCCAAACTTGATCCACCACTTAGGTCCCTAACTTAGGTCCATTAATGATTCATTCACCATGACCTAACATCCCTAAATCATCCACTTAATTTAATCAAATTTTCCATCATCTAGATACAAGCATGGACCCAACCTTAGCCCATACAATAACTTACAAAATGGGTCATGGGTTCGGCCACACACCATGGCCGAACCCATGATGTCTTGTTCCCCATTTTCCTTGGATCCTTTAGTACATTTTAGATCTACCACAAGTCCTCCCATGAGAGGTTTACATCATGCATTTAAATCACCATTTTAAGGTATCATTACATATTTTGGGTCCATCAAAACTACTAACGTTTTCCCATTTATTTCTCCATAAATCACAACCATTAAATCCACCATTGTTCACCATAGGGTTCGGCCATACACCATGGCCGAACCTATGGTTCATGATTCATCACTCCTTACTCCAAAATATCTCCATTCACCAAAATATTAAATCCATTACTCTTCCCATTTTTCCATGACTTTAACCTTAAAAAACCCTAATTAACTTCACATACACAACAACCTAGGGTTCGGCCATACACCATGGCCGAACCCATGGTTCATAATTTATTCTCTTTTATGTCTTCCAATGCCATAAAATCCTTTTACATTTTCATCATAAAACCATGTTAAACATTACTCCCATGCATTCATTAAAACCCTAAATGCATTAATCAAAAACCTTCATTGCCTTCCATCCTTTAAACCCTAACCAATTTCATCAAACCCTAATCACCCACCATGGCATGGCCGAACCCTATGGCCCATGATTCTTATTCCAAGCACCCCATTCCATACTCAATTCCATAATTTATACAATGCACATACTACATTTATTTATTTCTTTTCCCTAACCCTAATTTTTTTCTCCATTAGAGTTTTACCCACTTTCCATTCCTTCCATTTGATGGATTTAAAATCCATAGCATAAAATTATCTATCCACCATTAAATTTCACAAAAACAAGCCCTAAATCTTAAACCCTAAAATCCAAAATTTCTTGTTTAAAGAAATACTCACCTATCCGACGTCTCCTCCGATTTCCGCAGCTCCCGTCGATCTCCGTAGCCTCCTCTCTCCTTCCTCTTGATCTTTGATAGGTCAAGATCTTTGATCAAGGGTGGCAACTCCCAACCTTAAAATCGGCCATGTTAGGTTTGAATTTGAGAGATGAAAAGAGGAAAAGATGATGAGAGGAAGATGATGACCTTAATCTTAGAGTGAACTCCCTCCAAATTCCATTTTTTTTTCTTCTCTCCTTGAGCTCCTTCTCTTTTTTTTTTTTTTCTCTCCTTCACTTGGACATGGGACGGCAATGGAGGAGTGGGAGGGATGGAGTTAGTGAAAATGAACATGAGAAAGAAAAAAAATCAAACTTATCCCCATTTGATGACCTCATTTACACTTTACATTAATTTTTCACCAACCAAAGATATTTTAAGATATTTTAATCTCTTTATGGTGGTGGTTATCTAAACCACCACCAAGCCCAACGTGTCTTGCCTTTGAGGTAGGGTAGCTTGGTCTCCCATTTGACCAATTTAGCCACCAATTTAATAATTTAAGTATTTAATTAATTTGGTAATTAACTTAGGTTAATTCATTTTTATTTAACCTAATTCCCATTATTCCACCCATGGTTGACCAAGTCAACCATGGTGGCCGGCCCCACCAATCATTGGCCCACTTGCCACCTCACTTGATGAGGTGGAGGTGGGTCCCACTTGGCCACACCATTGTTTAATTCCAAATTACTTAGGGTGATTAAATTTCATTAAGCCCACTCTAAATGGATCACCATTGGGCCCATGGCCCAATTACATTTCCCACTAGCCCATTTACCTTAGAGCTTAACCACCTTGACCCATTGGGTCCGAAATGGGTATTTGACCCAATTTGACCATTCTTGACCCATTTAAATAAATTTAAATCCAAACCATAGTCTATTGGGCCACACTTGGGCCTTTATCCAATTTTGGCCCATTTACCATTTACTCCACCAATTTTCTAATTTCCATCATTAAAATAATTAATATTCACATTTATATTAATTCCCAAATTCCGAGACCTTACATTCCCTTGGCCAATTACGTCCGCAGTGTTTTTTGATGGCACCACCAGGTCACTGTTATACCTTCCCACATATGTTAATCAGAATTATCGATGGAGTGTGGACTCCTTCCTCTGCGCAGGGTTTCGAGACTGTTTACCCAGGAGCCTCTTGGCCCAGACTACGTCGTACCCATTCTTACATCTCGGACAAGGCCAAAATATCAATGGTTCACATAGCTTCATACGAGCTAGTCTCAAGCCCCAAGTCATGTCCGGAAAACTCATAACTTGGCTTCCTGTCCCATGTATTCCCTCCATGCCATGCATGAGATAATGTATGCAAATATGCCATTTCATTTCAAATCACATGTTATCATTGAAAATCGGTTCATAAAACTTATACCACTTGTTTAACCAAAGTAAATCATCATGTTTGGAAATAAAAGCCAGTAACATATATATAAGATCCATACATATCTCGATAAGGTAGGAATCCTACCGACGCCCGATTTATTGTCCTTTTCTTGTTTCATACAAACAACACTAACGATCGTGTGAAAGCGAATTGAACCTCTTTACCTTATCAAATTCAAACACATACATATATCAATTTGATTATCCATTTAATTTATTCATTCTTTGCATCCCACCAGATAAACTGAAACATCTGGAAATGTATTTAAAATTTAAACTTTTCAATTCAGTCGACTGAATCATGCCCGAATAATATTCTCTGACTTTACCCGCAGACTTTCAGTCGACTGAATACAATATTCAGTCGGCTGAAACCCAACTTAGTACTGTTTACACTTGACCAGTAACCTTTCCGTCGGCTGAATCATAGATTCAGTCGACTGACTTTAGGTCAAAGTCTTCTGTGTTCTTGGTCAACGTCCTTTCAGTCGGCTGAATCATAGATTCAGTCGGCTGACTTTAGGTCAAAGCCTTATGTGTTCTCGGTCAACGTCCTTTCAGTCGACTGAATCACAGATTCAGTCGGCTAACTTTGATCATATTATTTGTGTCTTCGGCCAATTCACATTCAGTTGACTGAATCAAAGATTCAGTCAGCTGAATTATCAACCAACCATTTTATGTGTTCGATAAGCATACCTTCAGTCGACTGAATCATGGATTCAGTCTGCTGTAACTCACCAGATCCCTTTCTTATTTGATACGTCTATGTTCAGTTGACTGAATCCTAGATTCAGTTAGCTGAACCACCAATAAATCCCATATATTGTAATCCAGTCCATGTTCAGTCGACTGAATCACAAGATTCAGTCGGCTGAAACTCCCTGTAGCACCCCGAATTTCCAAGTTATCAATATATATGAAATTTGCCCATTTAATTTGTGAATTATTGGATATGGACCTTAGGTGGGTAAGTTGTTGGGTCAAATGCCCAATTAAGACCCAACGGATGGTGGTTATGTTTCAATTGAATTAAATGGGTGAGATGTATTTAATTGGGGCAAAATTGTTAATTGGGTCAAAATGCTCAATTGGGACCCAATGGGTCGTGGTTGACTTAGTTGACCACCAAGTGAGTTCAAGGTTAAATTAAGTGGGGCTGAATTAAATTGAAAATGGAATCAAGGAAATGAGTTGATTTTTAAGTGAGTTAAATAGATTTGAATTAAAAATGTGAGTTGAGTTAAAGAGGTGAGTTAAGTGATAAGATGGAGAGTTACATCTCAAAAGGTCAAACCTAAGATGTTAACACGTTGGAAGTGGGAGTTTCATCTCATGGATGAAACCCCCAAAATGGAACATCAATGGGAGGTGGATGGTTACACAATCCAAGGCAAGACATACATGTTGGAATGGGAGTTTCATCTCATGGGATGAAACTCCAAAATGGAACATCAATGGGGAGGTGGCGGTTTTGTGTTGTTACACTAGCCAAGTCAAGGCTACACCGTTGGTGTAACGCCCGCCCCTTTTCACCAAAATCGGAGTCTATATATATATATATATATTTTTTTTTTTTGAAATAAAGAGTGACAAGGGCGCGAACGTCACGACGCGAGTTAAGTCCGAGCTTCTAAAGCTTGGCCCTTAACTTACAAACCCTACGTGTGCGTGGAACTAAGTCCACGAAGAATGGTTCACACGTAAAAGTAAGCTTGCGGAATATTAAACTAAGTACGGAATTATAATAGAGACTATCCTACAAATTTTCAGATAGCAGGGAAGTGACATTCATTTAATTACTAAAATACTTAAAAATCATAATGTCCAAAATAAAATCCAAAACATAGCAAGTAATCTAAATTATTACATTCGACGAGCTAAGCTACTCAAATTACATTTCCAAAATAAATCTTAAATAAACTAATTAGCTCGCTTTCCCAAGCTCCTACGCTTGGCTCCCGTCTCGTCCTTCGTTTCCACCATCTCCTGCGTCATCAGCTAGGGTAGAAGTAGGGCGTTAGACAACGCGCCCAGTAGGACTCCGAGTAGGGTAACACATGGATTAGTGATAACAAGCGCATAGGTAATCATATAATGAAAACTATAAAATGAATGCCATGCCATGGGTGTCTTATGTCATGTTCTCACCCATCATCCATACCATCATGATGCCATATCCCCCTTGATGGAAAAACCCCATCAAGATATCCCCATGTTTGCTTCTCGGTCTCCCCGACGGAGCATGGACTCCAGTTATAGCACATCAGGCTATCCCCATGTTTGCTTCTTGGTCGCCCTGACGGAGCATGGACTCCAGTTATAGCACATCAGGCTATCCCCATGTTTGCTTCTCGGTCGCCCCGACGGAGCATGACTCCGGTTATAGCACATCAGGCTATCCCCATGTTTGCTTCTCGGTCGCCCCGATGGAGCATGGACTCCGGTTTCTTTATTTTCCCGCCCATGCCATGCATGAGATGTAAATGCATTATGCTATGTAATATATATAACTCATAGCCTTAATATATATAACTCATAGCCTTAACATATAATGCATAAACGTAAAATATAATTCATATCATTAACATATAATGCATAACCTTAAAATATAATTCATATTATTAACATATAATTCATAGCCTTAAAACCCATCATAAGACAAATCATATAATTATCAAACTAAATCGAAGGAACCATCACATAATCCATGGCTTACAAAAAGGTAGGAATCCTACCGAATATCGACTAATATCCTTTTACGTTTCGTCTGATAATCCGGTCACCGATACGCGCACCGCTTGCGATATCCTATACCTTATTACATACGAATAATCAGCCTATGTTTTTAACCATTTAAATCCATTAATCATACCTTAGCGGGGTTCGGCCATACACCATGGCCGAACCTCACTAACTAGGTTTGTGGGTCCCATTTAATCCATTAATTATTTTAATTACATGGGTCTAAAAACCAGCACCCTAGGCTTTATTAATCACACATAAGGTTGTTACTTAGAGCCCCTAAGTCCATGATCATCTCACATGGGGTTCGGCCATGTACCATGGCCGAACCCATGGTTCTTGAATTTGGCCATTATTTACGGTTTTGCCACTCTTCCTCCATGGTTAAGTTCTCATTTCATTCCTCCATTCTTAGGCCCATAATTGATCCATAGACTTGGATCCTTTAATGACTCATTAGCCATGACACAACATCATAAAAAATCAGCCACTTAATTACCCTAATCCCATTAATTAATCACATACTTAGCCCATCAATTGGCTTGTAAAATGGGTCATGGGTTCGGCCATACACCATGGCCGAACCCATAATGTCTTTTACCCATTTTTCTTAGGCCTATTTACCACATTTAGATTCAAAATAAGTCCCTCCATGAGGGGGTTTAAATCATACCTTTAAATCATCAATTGGTACATTTTGGTCCATCAAAACTACCAACACATCCCCCATTATTTTTCCATCTTTTACACTCATCAACATTACACATACATCACCATAGGGTTCAAAAGCATTCCCTCCATAAAATCTCTCCATGGTTTTATTTTTAAAACATTATTTCCACCCCTTTAAAACCTTATAAACTATACTTAAAAATCCATTCAAACCATCAACATTCTTAATCATTTTCCCTCTTTTTACACCCTTTTAAATTTACAAACACGTCACCCTAGGGTTCGGCCATACACCATGGCCGAACCCATGGTTCATGTTTCATTCCCATCTACCATTTTTGAGGCCATTAAAATTCATTTTCATGTCCCATGATTTCCTCATTTAAAATCCTTTCAAAAATCACTTCACTTAATCATTTTGAGCCTCAATATCCTTAACCATTCTTCCATGGTTTTAAACCTTTGAACCCCATTAAAATCCCCTAATTACCTACCATGGGGTTCGGCCATACTACATGGCCGAACCCTATGGCCCATGATTCCTTCCAAAATTTACATACATCCATGCTTAATTAATTTAAATACATAATGTCCTTAGTACCTCCTTTATTTTTCTTAACCTAATTTACCCATTAGGGTTTGTGCATTCCTCATCCTTTCCTTGGATGGATTTGAGATCCAAGGCCCATGATATTTTTGGCCACATTAAATCCAAGAAATGGACCCATTTTTAAACCTTAAAAACCTAACCTCTTGTTTTAGAAATACTTACAATCCGACGGCTCCTCCGACTTTTCTTTCTCCTCTTAGATTCCTTGGCCTTTCTCCTTCTTCTTCTCCTTGGTTGGTCGGCCAAGATGTGCTTGACCCAATGAAAAACTCCAATGCTCGGGTCGGCCAATGATGGAGGTAGATTGAGAGAGGGAGAGGAGGAGAGGATAAGAGAAATGCTTAAGTCTCCTTGGTCTTGATCTTGGAGTGATGGGCCAACTCTTAAGCTTCTTTCTTCTCTCTTCTTAGTTTTCTTCTCTCTTTCTCCTTGGTGTGCAGGACGGCAATGAGAGAGCAAGAGAGGGAGAGAGTGAAAGAGTTAGATGGAAAGAGATGGAGAAAAGAGATAAGATTCATCTCATTTGGTTGAGTGACCTACACTCCACCATTTAATTTCCCCACCAACCAACATGGGCTAATGTGCTTAGTGGTGGTGGTTGGGATAAACCACCACTAGCCAATGTTTTCGGGCCTTAGAGATAAGGTGGTTTTGGTCTTCCATTTGACCATTTGACCACCTTTTGAATAGTTTAGTTATTTAATTAATTAGATAATTAACTTAGGTTAATTAATTCCCACTTAACCTAATTCCCTCGATGTATCCACCCATGGTTGACCAATTCAACCATGGTGGCCAGCCCCACCAATCCTTGGTCCACACGCCACCTCATTTGGTGAGGTGGAGGTGGGTCCCATTCGGTTATGCCATCTGGATCTATTCACCACTAACTTAGGTGATTTAATTTTTAATTAGATCCACTTCAACTACTTGGATCACCATTGGGCCCGTGGCCCAATTATACTCACCTCCTACCCATTTACCTTAGAGCTTACACCATCTTGATCCATTGGGTCCCAAATGGGTATTGGGCCCAATTTGACCATCCTTGGCCCAATTAACCATCATTGACCATTTAAATGAATTTAATCCAATCCATGGTCCATTGGACCATACTTGGGCGTTTGCCCCAAATTTTGATCCACTTAACATCTATTCCATCAAAATTCCCAATTTCCATCATTAAAATAAATAATAGCCACATATATATTGATTTAAAAATTTCGGGCTATTACAGTTGGAGCCTGTAATGCCCCGCACTTTTTCGGTCGCTTTCATTTTCGAAAATCAGAGTCTATTTTTTTTTATAAACAAAGAGTGATAGAGAGCGGGACGTCACGACGTGAGCTAAGTCCGAACTTCTAAAGTCCGACCCTTAACTGGCCAACCCTATGTGTGCATGGACTAAGTCCATAAAAACGGTTCACACATAGCAATATAAACACGCGGAATTAAAATCATAACATGCGGAATCATAATAGAACCCAATTCTATTCCATATCCGATAGCAAAGTACGTCAAGTCTTTCTTCATAATTAATCATAACATAATTATCCAATAAAACATCCAACCATAGCAAATTCATCTAAGTTATTACATTCTGATCTCTAGATACTCAATATACAAGTCCATGAGTATCTTAAACAAAATACAAATTAAAAGCATGAAAGCTCCTATGCTTGACCCGTTTCGCATTCATCGTTCTCCTTGTTTCCTGTATCATCCACTAGGGTAGAAGTAGGGCGTTAGAACAACGCGCCCAGTAGGTATTCCAATTAGGGCTAACACATGGTTAGTACAAAACATATATAATAATATCATAATAAATTCATATAAAAACAATGCCATGACATGTGTAGTATGCAATGAGTCTCACCCATCATAAACACATGTATCCTCCTGATGGAATTCTCATCATCAAGGTACCCCCACATAGGTCTTTCAGACGCCCTGACGGAGTGTGGCCCCTCCGGTTTCTTCTTGATGGGATTCCCACCATCAAGTTATCCCACATAGGTTTTTCGGATGCCCCGACGGAGTGTGGCCCCTCCGGTTACATATCCTTCACCCCATGCCATGCATGAGATGCCAATGAAACACATGCTATTTTATATAATAAACATAGCATTAAAACCTCACATTTGAAACACATGCTATTTTATATAATAAACATAGCATTAAAACCTCACATTTGAAACACATCTTTTCAACATAAATTCATCAAATAAGATAAGAAACATTGTACATAAACCCATGGTTTCAAAGAGGTGGAATCCTACCAAAGACCACTACGTGTCCTTGCGCTTTCGTCCGGTAACCGCTCACGATCGTACACATCTTGTGAGGTCCCGTCACCTTATAATATAACAATCCATTAAAACCCAATCCCACTTGATTTACAATAATTTCCACGTCCATAAACCAAACTTGTGGGGTTCGGCATACACCATGGCCGAACCTCATCCCTTTTTGTTTTAGTTTCCTTTTTGCTCATTTATTCAATTAAGTCCACATCCATGCCATCCTTGATTCATAAAACCAAACACTTATAGATTAATCATCTAACCTTATCAAGTCCATAAAATCATTCCCCATGGGGTTCGGCCATACACCATGGCCGAACCCATGGTCCCTTATTTTCACTTAATTACCAAAATGCCATCCATGGCTATCATTCCATTATTCTCACCCTTCATCCCTTGGTTTGGGTAAACCATTCATTTACATTATACAAAGGCCCACAATTGGCCCATTAACAAGTTCATGGGGTTCGGCCATACACTATGGCCGAACCCATGATCTTTCATTTTTAGGTGATATTTACAAAATTGCCATTACCTCCATCAACTTGTAATTGGGTTCCAAACATAGGTCCATAATATTACATACATGGATCCACCAATGATCCACAACCATAGAACCATAAATAAAACCTTCCATTCTTTTTATCATATTAGGTCCATTCAAGACCCATAAAAATTGGTTCATGGGGTTCACCCATACACCATGGCCGAACCCATGATATCATGGTTCCATTCTCCTTCTAAATTTATTTAATACTAATAAATCCATTAGCAATACCAATACACCTCCATGGGGTTCGGCCATACACCATGGCCGAACCCTATGGTTCATAATGTTCTTTTAAAATCCATACAAAACATACTAACCGTCCATGGTTTTCAACCCATAAAATATAACCGACAACCTTCCATTTTAATCAATTAACATCCATTAGCAATACCAATACACCTCCATGAAACTTAACCAATGTTCCTCCATGGGGTTCGGCCCTTCATCATGGCCGAACCCTATGGTTCATCAACTTCTCTAAAACCATTTAAATCCTTTTAAAACGTACATAACCTTTCCCACCATTTTCCATGTTCTAAGTACATGAACGTAATTCCATAAATATTTATGGGGTTCGGCCATACTCCATGGCCAAACCCATGGTCTAGGATTTTCACCAAAAGCATCCATTAAAACCCATATAAATTTATTAACCAACTCCCATAGTTTTCCTCATTAAAACTCCATACATTAAACCATGTCTTTCCATGGCATGGCCGAACCCTATGGTCTATTCTTTCCACTAAAAACACTATATTCATCTCCCAATTCCCTTCCATGGGGTTCGGCCATACACCATGGCCGAACCCTATGGTTCCTTTCTTTTAAACAAAATTATCAAATACTAACCGGTTCCGAGACTCCTTCAGTTTTCCTTTGATTGTTCTTGCTCTTCCAATCCTTCTCTTCCTTGGTCTCCTTGATCCTTCACCAAGCTGAGAACACCTCTTGCTAATGTGCAAACCAGCGTCAAGACCCTTTTTTAATTGTGTATTGCCGTGCGCCTCTCCTTCCTCTCTTTTATAGTTTCCAATTGGTCCCAATTTAGAAGGTGTCATGCGCCCTTCTTGTTGCCTCTTTTATGAACTTCCATTTAATCCTAACTTAGAAGGTACCATGCGCCCCTTTGTCTTGCTGAGATAGCAATTGTCATTCCTCCTTTTCAGCCAATGTAATATACATAGAAATTGCCAAGACCCTTCAAGATTTTGTGTGTGCCGTGCGCCCCTTCCTTGTGTCTTAATTTAGAAGTTGCCGACCCTTCCATTTAGTAGTTGCCTAATGCCGTTTTTATCCAAGGGAAAGGACACCATTGAGCGCATCACATAGATATGAAAATCCCACACACGGCTAAGACATCTTCTATATTTAACAATTCCCTAATATTACTCTTCATCAAGGGAAGGGACCTCTCTTTAGACACTCCAACCATGCGCATATCGTATATGTGGCTAAGACATCTTATTTATTTCGCAATCCCCTTTTTAAAGATATTCTAGCACATCTTCTTGGATGTGCAAATTCCACACACATGGCCAATGTAATCTTTCAATTTAATCTTAGATAACTTCTTAAGATATTCTAGCATATCAATGTGGATATGAAAATCCCACATACACGGCCATAATAATCCTCCAAGTTCCCTTTATGCGCATATTGATTTATTAGAGACATAATGCATTACTAATTTAACTCGGCCCCATTTAATTTTATTGAAACCAATTCCATTAATCCGTTGGGTCTTAATTGGGCAATGACCCAACACTTTACCTACCTAAGGTTCATATTTAATAATTCACAAATTAAATGGGTAATTTTCATATATATTAATAACTTGAAAATCTGGGGTGTTCAGAGCCATGGGAGTTTCATCTCATGGATGAAACCCTCAAGTAAAGCATTAAGGAGGGAGGTAAATGGGAATGGGAGTTACAAAGGGGTGTCACCAAAGGACACCACCTTTGGCCGACTTTATTGATCAAGAAAGACTTTACCTTTCAATTCACTCTCTCTCCCTCACTCTTTATTGGCTGAACCACACCTCAAGACAAAGGACTTAGAGTAGTTTTTGATCTCAAGCTCTCACACAAGGCTGATTCCTGCCAAGACAAAGGGAGAACACTTGGAGTTGCTATTGTGAATCTTCTCTCTTTCTCTCTCTCTCAAATCTATACCCCTTGGCCGAACCACTCCAATGGACTTCATCAAGATCAACCTCGGCTAAAGATCAAGAAGGAAGGAAGAAGAGACTAAGGAAGGAAAGGATCAAGAAGGAGTGAAAGAAACCGTAGGATTCGCGGAATCGGTAAGTGCTCGATAAGATTTCATAAATAAGGAAAAAATGGTCAAGGACATGGTTCGGCCATTGCATGGCCGAACCCTAATTTTTATTATGGCTAAGGTGCTAAGCATGAACCATGTATGAAATAGGTGGATGATCAAGGATCATGATTTGGCCCTTGCATGGCCAAACCCTAAATTGTATATACAAGAACCATCAAGGAATATGAACATGGTTACACGATTTTCAAGAGGAAGGGATGGATGAGGTTCGGCCATGATGTATGGCCGAACCCCAACAAAAGATCAATCTTAAATGTATGATTTTATGAAGGGAAATGATGAACCATAGGGTTCGGCCATGTTGTATGGCCGAACCCCATGGAAAGGATATTAGATGAATGATTTTTTAAGAGAAGATTATGAACCATAGGGCTCGGCCATGGTGTATGGACGAACCCCATGAACTATTTTTATGGATGTTATGATCTATGTATGCATGTTTAAATGAATAAATGATTAAATGGAGGATTCAATTATAGACCTAGGTTTATGGACCTTGGGTTCGGCCATGGTGTATGGCCGAACCCCATGAAGAATTGTTGAAGTATGAACATGTATTTAGATCATGGAAGTAATGGGGGAATGATGGTAATTGTAATTGATTTTAAGTATGGTAAATGATAATCCAAAAGGATGAACCAAAATGCATAATGGAATCACGGAAATAAAGGACCATGGGTTCGGCCAAGGTGTATGGCCGAACCCCATGAAGAAGGTTTTGTGCGTGAAAAATTAGTCATGGACCTATGTTGTGGACCTAAACATAAGGTGATCGAAATAATGGCAAAGAATGTAAATATGGGTAAAAATGAAAGATCATGGGTTCGGCCATACCATGAGGAATGATTTTGTGGACTTAGGGTTTAAATGATTACCTTAGTGGTGTTTAATTAACAAATCAAAAGAGGGACTAAAACCAAACAAGTGAGGTTCGGCCATAGTGTATGGCCGAACCCCACAAAGTGTGTTTATGGACTTAGACATTATTGCAAATCAAATGGGATATTGGTTTGACTCGTGGATATGTTATAAGGTAACGGGACCTCACAAGGGGTGCACGGTCACTTTAGTGGTCATTGGTAGGATTCTACCTCTTTGAAACCATGGGTTATGTATAATGGTTTTTATTTTTATTCTGATGAGTTATGTTGTAAAAAGGATATGTTTAAATATGAGGTTTTAATGCTATGAATATATTATTACATAGCATGTGTTCATTTACATCTCATGCACGGCATGGGAGGGATGTTTGTAATCGGAGGCCATGCTCCGTCGGGGCATCAGTAAGGCATTCGTGGGAAGACCTTGATATGCATTATCCATCAAGAAGAATCCGGAGAACACACTCCTGTCGAGGCGTCCGTAAGGAAACTATGGGGATACCTTGATGAGGAGAATTTCATCAAGAGGACGTATGTATTTGTGATGGGTGGGACTCATTACATTTGACATCATGGCATGGCATTGTTTTACATGGATTTTGTATTATGCTATCTATATGATTTATGTACTAACCATGTGTTAACCCTACTTGGAATACCTACTGGACGCGTTGTCTAACGCCCTACTTCTACCCTAGTAGATGACACAGGAAATGAAGTGAACAATGAGCGTGATCGAAGCCAAGCATAGGAGCTTGGATGTGCTTAATTTATATTTTGTTTAAGTTACTCATAGACTATGTAATTTGAGTAGCTAGCATTTGGCATGTAATAACTTAGATATTTTGTTATGGTTTGAGTGGTTTGCTTTGGATATTTAAGTTAAGTTAATTATGGTCAAGACTTGGACTTCTTTGCTATCTAAAATGGAATAGATTTAGGTTCTATTATAATTCTGCAGTTAGGTTTTAATCCGTATGTGTAACTTATCGCGTGTGAACCGTATTCGTGGACTTAGTCCATGCACACATATGGTTGGTAGTTAAAGGTCAGACTTTAGAAGTTCGGACTTAGCTCGCGTCGTGGCGTCCCGCTCTCTTTCACTTTTCTATTTAAAAAAAAAATAGACTCTGATTTTCGGAAAGCAAGTGAAAAAGGGCGGGGCGTTACAGTTGGTATCAGAGCGAAACGGGAAAGTTGAATCTTTTGAAGTAAGATTAAGACGGTTTCATGTCTCACTGACAGATAAGAATCCTAACTGACCGACTCTTCGGAGTCCACTGCACGGGGGCCGGATTAATTTACTTCGTTAGATTCAGACTGAAACATTCAATCTGAGAACAGCAAGGAATGATAGCAAAGAAAGTACAGTCACAATAATTGGATTTATCAAACATAGCAAATTAGGATATATTTCCCCGATATCCCCAAATTGAGAAAAACGAATACTTGATACTGTAACACCTCGCCCTTTTCACTCAAAATCAGAGTCTATTTTTTTTTAAAAGAGTGAACGAGAGCTGGACGTCACGACGCGAGTTAAGTCCGGACTTCTAAAGTCCGACCCTTAACTGGCCAAACCTATGTGTGCATGAACTAAGTCCATGAGAATGGTTCGCACATAGTAAAATATAATCTTTGCGGAATATAACCTAAACTAACGGCGGATTATAATAGAACCTAAGTCTACTCCATTTTAGATAGCAAAGTACTTTGTCATTTATCCAAAATTACCTTAACTTAATCATTCAAACAAACCATTCAAAACCATAGCAATATTAACTAAGTTATTACATGCCAACATCTAACTACTCAAATTACATGTCCATGGGAACTTAAACAAAATATAATACATAGAATCCATTCATATATCCAAGCTCTCATGCTTGGCTTCTTTCACTGTAACACCCCGATTTTTCAAAGATACTAATATTTACAAAAATGCCATTGGAATGGTGAATTAATCGTAGATGAGAAAATGGTGGGGCCTATTGTTCAAATTAAGACCCAATGTACATATTATAAAGATCAAATTAAATTAAATGGGTAAGCCATGTGCAATTGGGTAAATCTCATTTAAATGGATAATTGTCATTTAAATGGGTCATGGAGCCTAATTGGGTCAAGAGGTTCAAATGGGACCCAATGGGTCGAGTTGACCATGTTGACCATGTTGACCATGTGGATCATCAAGTGAGCTAAAAGGGTTGAGTTAAATCATATTGAGTTGGGGCTGAAGTGAGTTGGATTTGAATCAAACAATGGAGTTGACTCAAGTGCATTAAATGAGTGGTATTAAATGGGGTGAGTTGAATTAATGAGTTGGGTGAGTTAAATTGGAAGCTATGGAGACCTTTTAATTCAAATGAGTCAAGTGGGAAGGTGAGGAATTGCCTGGATCTCAAAGACTCCAAGGAAAACTCCCACACGTTGGTTACATGGGAAGTTTCTTCCATGCATGAAACCCCCACATGGGGCGTTAATTGGAATCAAGGGGAGATGGACGGTCCCAAGAGACACAACTAAGGGTTGCAGCCGATTGGACAAGAGAGGTGAAGAGGCATGGGTGTTTCATCACAAGGATGAACCCCCAAGTAAACCATAAAGGAGGAGATGAAAAGACATGGGGGTTACAAAGGGGTGTCACCAAAGGACACCACCTTTGAGTAACTCTCATTAACCAAGGAAGTTAGAATTTTACATCACTCATCTCCCTCTCCTTTCCTTGGCCGTCCCTACCTCACAAAGACAAAGAAATACTTGGAGTTTTCTCATCTTACTCTCTCCCTCCCTCACACAAAACCGATCATTCATCAAGACCAAAGGAGCAAGAAGGAAGGAAAGAAGAATCAAAAGCAAGAAGAGAAGCTAAAAATATTGATAAGTACTCCATGGAATTTTGTTAAATAAATTGGTTAAAGAGAGCATGATCTGGCCATTGGATGGCCGAATCTATCAAAGGTTAAACCATGGAAGATAATGCTTAAAAAGGGTAGAAATATGGATCATAGGGTTCGGTCACTTTGGATGGCCGAACCCCATGAAATGACTTGGTTATTTGTATGGTTTTGAGGGATAAAAACCATACAATGATTTAAGGTTTTAAGTTGTTTAATATGGAGATATGATGGACATTTTGGGTCGGCCATTGAGTGGCTGAACCACATTGATTTTTATGGCTAAGTTGTTATGCACAAACCATGCATAAATATTGGAGGGTTTGGATCAAGAAAACCATAGGGTTCGGCTAAGTGTATGACCGAACCCCATCGACCATTTTATGGGTTATATGGAGTATGAATATGATTAGAAATTATTGTTGGTTTTATAATGTCTTAAAGGGCCTAAATTATGGATATATGGGTAAAGCATGGTTCGGCCATTGCATGGCCGAATCCTAATCTCTATGATGAATAAAAGAACCAAAGGTGAACTATAGGGTTCGGCCATGGGTATGGCCGAACCCCATAGAAAAAGGCATTGGTCATGTTTGGGGTTTTGAAGGATAAAAATCATGGAACATTGTGAATGTCTTAAATAGATTTTTAGTATGTATAACTATAATGTTAGAGTATGTTATTGATCATGAAAGTGCATGAATGGCAAAAGTGTAAATAGATGGAAATAAGGAACCATAGGGTTCGGCCATATGTGTAATAGCCCAAAATTTTTAAATCAATATATATGTGGCTATTATTTAGTTTTAATGATGGAAATTGAAAATTTTGATGGAATAGATGGTAAATGGATCAAAATTTGGGGCAAAGGCCCAAGTATGGTCCAATGGACCATGGGTTGAATGAAACTCATTTAAATGGTTAATGATAGTTAGTTGGGCCAAGGATGGTCAAATTGGGCCCAATACCCACTTGGGACCCAATGGATCAAGATGAGGTAAGATCTAAGGTAAATGGGTAGGAGGTAAATGTAATTGGGTCATGGGCCCAATGGTGATCCAAGTAGTTGGGCCAAGGATGGTCAAATTGGGCCCAATACCCACTTGGGACCCAATGGATCAAGATGATGTAAGCTCTAAGGTAAATGGGCAGGAGGTAAATGTAATTGGGCCATGGGCCCAATGGTGATCCAAGTAGTTGAAGTGGATCTAATTAAATTTAAATCATCTAAGTTGGTGATGGAGTGATCAAGGTGACATGGCAGAATGGGACCCACCTCCACCTCACCAAATGAGGTGGCGTGTGGACCAATGATTGGTGGGGCCGGCCACCATGGTTGAATTGGTCAACCATGGGTGGATACATGGAGGGAATTTAAGAGAATGGAATTAGGTTAAGTGAGAATTAATTAACCTAAGTGAATTATCTAATTAATTAAATAATTAAACTATTCAAAAGGTAGTCAAATGGTCAAATGGAAGACCAAACCATCTCATTGCAAGACACCAAAAAACGTTGGCTAAGGGTGGCGGTTTATCCCAACCACCACCACTAAGCACATGAACCCATGCTTGGTTGGTGGGAGAATTAAATGGTGGAGTGTAGGTCACTCAACCAAATGAGATGAATCTTATCTCTTTTCTCCACCTCTTTCCATCTAACTCCTTTACTCTCTCCCTCTCTTGCTCTCTCATTGCCGTCCCACACCAAAGAGAAAAGAAGAAGAAGAAAAACTAAGAAGAGAAGAAGAGAAGAAAGAAGTTCAAGCTTGGGCCCTCCACCTCAAGACCAAAGCTTCAGACATCCTCTCCCCATCTCTCTCTCTCTCAAATCTACTCCATCTTAGCCGACCCAAGCTTTGATGTTTTTCATTTGATCAAGCATATCTTAGACGACCGACAAAGGAGAAGAAGAAGAACGGAGGCCAAGGAATCCAAGAGGAGAAAGAAAAGTCGGAGGAGCCGTCGGATCTGTAAGTATTTCTAAAACAAGAGGTTAGGTTTTTAAGGTTTAAAAATGGGTCCATTTCTTGGATTTAATATGGGCAAAAATATCATGGGCCTTGGATTTAAAATCCATCCAAAAGATGAAGTAAGAAATGGACAAAAATGGGAAGGAGAGATTAAGAAAAATAAATGGAGGTATTAAGGACATTATGTAATAAGGCTTATTTAAACATGATTAAATGTGGTAATTTTAAAGGGATGGTAAATGAGGAAATTTATGGGAGATGTGAATGATTTTTGTGGCCTTAAAAGGCATGAATGAATGATGGACCATGAACCTTATGGTGATGGTGTTAGAATTTTAATGGGGTTCTTAAAGAATGGAAACCATGGAATATGATTTATGATTTTTAGGGTTTTAATGATTAAATGTAGTGATTTTTAAAGGGATTTTAAATGAGGAAATTCATGAAGATGTGAATGATTTTTGTGGCCTTAAAAGGCATGAATGAATGATGGACCATGAACTTATGGTGATGGTGTTAGAATTTTAATGGGTTTAGAGGATGGAGGCTGTGTTAAGTAGTTTTTTAGAATTTTTAAAGTTTTAAATGAATGAACGATTAGTGATTTTTTTTAAGGGGTTTTTAAATGAGGAAAACCATGGAGAGATTTTATGGATGGAATGTTTTGAACCCTATGGTGATGTGTTGGTAAATTTAATGGGTGTAAAATATGGAAAATATTGGGGGAGGGTTGGTAGTTTTGATGGACCAAAATGTACCAATTGATGATCAAAGTTGATGATTTAAAGGTATGATTTAAACCCCCTCATGGAGGGACTTATTTTGAATCTAAATGTGGTAAATAGGCCTAAGAAAAATGGGTAAAAGACATCATGGGTTCAGCCATGGTGTATGGCCGAACCCATGACCCATTTTACAAGCCAATTGATGGGCTAAGTATGGAGCTAAGTATGTGATTAATTAATGGGATTAGGGTAATTAAGTGGCTGATTTTTTATGATGTTGTGTCATGGCTAATGAGTCATTAAAGGATCCAAGTCTATGGATCAATTATGGGCCTATGAATGGAGGAATGAAATGAGAACTTAACCATAAAGGAAGAGTGGCGAAACCGTAAATAATGGCGAAATTCAAGAACCACCATGGCCGAACCCCATCGGAGATGATCATGGACTTAGGGGCTCTAAGTAACAACCTTATATGTGATTAATAAAGCCTAGGGTGCTGGTTTTTAGACCCATGTAATTAAAATAATTAATGGATTAAATGGGACCCACAAACCTAGTTAGTGAGGTTCGGCCATGGTGTATGGCCGAACCCCGCTAAGGTATGATTAATGGATTTAAATGGTTAAAAAATATGGGCTGATTATTTGTATGTAATAAGGTATCAGATATCGTAAGCGGTGCGCGTATCGGTGACCGGATTATCAGACAGAGACGTAAGAGGATATTAGTCGGTATTCGGTAGGATTCCTACATTGTTGTAAGCCATGGATTATGTGATAGTTCCTTTGATTTATTTTGATAATTATATGATTTGTCTTATGATGGGTTTTAAGGCTATGAATTATATGTTAATGATATGAATTATATTTTAAGGTTATGCATTATATGTTAAGGCTATGAGTTATATATATTACATAGCATAATGCATTTACATCTCATGCATGGCATGGGCGGGAAAATAAAGAAACTGGAGTCCATGCTCCGTCGGGGCAACTGAGAAGCAAACATGGGGATAGCCTGATGTGATATAACCAGAGTCCATGCTCCGTCAGGGCCACCGAGAAGTAAACATGGGGATAGCCTGATGTACCATAACCGGAGTCCATGCTCCGTCGGGGCGACCGAGAAGTAAACATGGGGATAGCCTGATGTGCAATAACCGGAGTCTATGCTCCGTCGGGTGACCGAGAAGCAAACATGGGGATATCTTGATGAGGTTTTTCCATCAAGGGGGATATGGCATCATGATGGTATGGATGATGGGTGGGACACATGACATAAGACACCCATGGCATGGCATTCATTTTATAGTTTTCATTATATGATTTCCTATGTGTTTGTTATCACTAATCCATGTGTTAGCCATACTCGGAGTCCTACTGGGTGCGTTGTCTAACGCCCTACTTCTACCCTAGCTGATGATGCAGGAGATGACGGAAACGAAGGACGAGACGGGAGCCAAGCGTAGGAGCTTGGGAAAGCGAGCTACTTAGTTTATTTAAATTTATTTTTGGAATGTAATTTAAGTAGCTTAGGTCGTCGGATTGTAATATTTCAGATTACTTGCTATGGTCTGGATTTTATTTTTAACATTATGTTTTTGAAGTATTTTAGTAATTTAATGAATGTCACTTCCCTGCTATCTAAAATTGTAGGATAGATTCTATTATAATTCCGCACTTAGTTAATATTCCTCGAGATTGCTTCTACGTGTGAACCGTTCTTCGTGGACTTAGTTTCCATGCACACGTAGGGTTGGCCAGTTAAGGGCCGGGCTTTAAAAGCTCGAACTTAACTCGCGTCGTGACGTCCCGCGCCTTTTGTCACTCTTTATATTTCAAAAATAATAATAATAATAATAAATAGACTCTGATTTTGGTGAAAAGGGGCGGGCGTTACAATATGTATGGCCGAACCCCATGGAGAAATTTTGATGGATTTAAGTATTTTTGGAACCATGAAGATGACGGAGGATTAAGGGTTAAGTAATTAGATGGATTGGAATGGCATTTGGATTAAATTAAAGGACTAACTTAAAGATGGTGAGGTTCGGCCATGTTGTATGGCCGAACCCCACTAAGGAGGATTGGTTGTGGATATTGATTATTAAGTAAAAATTAAACAAGGGTTAGTTAGTGGCAAAACCATAAATACAAGTTGTAATGGAATGAAAGATTAAAAGGACTTGAAAGAGGGGTCAAGCCAAAGTGGTATGGTTCGGCCATGTTGTATGGCCGAACCCTACCAAGGTATGTTTGAAATGTGAAGTGTTTTAGATTTGATCAAATGAAAAGGAAGATCAAATCCAAAATAGGTGAGGTTCGGCCATGGGTATGGCCGAACCCCACAAGGTGGTTTTTGGGACTTACATTTAATTAGAAATCAAAAAGATATGTTATTGACTTGCTGTTGTATAAACAAGGTAACGGGACTTGAACGGTGCGCAATCGCGAACAAGTGGCTGTTTGAGAAGAAAGGAGTTTTTAAGTGAACTTTCTTTAGGTTTCCTACCTCCTTGTAACCACATATTATATTGATGGTTTATCTTGATTTATATGAGATAATTGTTAAAGTATTATGTTTCAAATGAGATTTGAATGTTAAGATTTATTTACAAATGGCATGTACTCATTGACATGTCATGCATGGCATGGGGTGATGAATATGAAATCTGGAGCCCACACTCCGTTGGAATGTCCGTGATGCAACTGTGGGGCCTCCTTAGGTGATGAGAGTCCCACCAGGAGGAATACATTGATGATGAGAGTCCCATCAAGAGGAAACGAAAGAACATTGTGGATTACCTTGACGATGAGAGGGATCAAGTGATGGCTATGTATATTTGTGATGGGTGGGACTCATTACATGTGCATACATACATAGCATTGTTTTGTAAGTATTTGATGATCATGTATTATATGTTATATGCGTGTTTTTATACTAACCTTGTGGTAACCCTAATCGAAAGACCTATTGGGCACGTTGATCTAATGCCCTATTTCTATCCTTAGTGGATGACGCAGGAAAGGGAAAAGGAGAGGTCGAGGATCGTGAGGGAAGCCAAGTATAAGAGCTTGGATATGGAATGGAATTATTTATTGACATTTGAATACTTTTATATGGACATGTAATAACTTAGTAATACTGCTATGGTTTGATTTGGATTTGCTATGGTTTGGTTTGTTTGAGTTGGATATTTGATTTAAGTTATTGTGGATAGGACTTGTACTTTGCTATCTCATTTGGAATAGGATTGTTAGCCTATTGTTTTCAGCAATCAGTTATGTATATTCCACAAGTTTTATTCAGTTCTATGTGTGGTTTGATTTTTATGGACTTGGTCCATGCACACATAGGTTTGGCCAGTTAAGTGTTGGACTTTAGAAGTCCGGACTTAGCTCGCGTCGTGACACTCCCCGCTCTCTTCCACTTTACTTATTTATAAAAAAAAATTAGACTCTGATTTTCGGAAGGGTGGAAAAGGGCGGGGCGTTACATTCACGATCCTCGATCCCTTCCGTTCATATGTCATTCACTAGGGTAGAATTAGGGCGTTAGAACAACACGCCCAGTAGGAATTCTAAATAGGGCGATCACATGGGTTAGTATCAAATATCATATAAAATATCATATCATCAAAATCATGTAAAATCATGTTATGCTATATGTCTTATGAAATGAGTCCCACCCATCACATTCCATGTAACCTCTTGATGGAATTCTCCTCATCAAGGTATCTCCACAGTGGTCTTTCGGACGCCCCGACGGAGTGTGGCCTTCGGATACTTCTTGATGGCATTATCCACATCAAGGTCTTCCCACGTTTGCCTTACGGACGCCCCGACAGAGCGTGGCCTCCAGTTACAAATTCCCCTCCCATGCCATGCATGAGATGTACATGTCCATATGCTATGTAATGTAAATACCATAGCATTAAAAACTTCCCTTTTGAAACATAATATAAATTACAACATAACCATCAAATAAAGATAAAACCATATACATATCCATGTTTCAATAAGGTAGAATCCTACCAATGACAACCAATTTGACCTCGCGTTCTTGTCCGAAAACCGTTCACGACCGTATACTGTTTGTGAAGTCCCGTCACCTTGTTACATAACAACAAGTGAAACTAAAGTCCCATAATGTCCAAAACCATATACACACTTTGTGGGGTTCGGGCATACACCATGGCCGAACCCCACCCACTTAAATTGGGTCCTTTTTGGTTTTAACATTAGGTCCAAGTCCACCAAATATAACTTTGTGGGGTTCGGCCATACACCATGGCCGAACCTCACTTATTTTGTTTTAGTCCATCCTTTGGGTAAAGTCAAATCATACAATTCCATTGCTCTATCCATTTATACATTAATCATCTTACCCACATAATAACCTAAGTCCAAAAACAAAACTTGTGGGGTTCGGCCATACACCATGGCCTGTAAGGTCTCGGAATTTGGGAATTAATATCAATGTGAATATTAATTATTTTAATGATGGAAATTAGAAAATTGGTGGAGTAAACGGTAAATGGGCCAAAATTGGATAAAGGCCCAAGTGTGGCCCAATAGACTATGGTTTGGATTTAAATTTATTTAAATGGGTCAAGAATGGTCAAATTGGGTCAAATACCCATTTGGGACCCAATGGGTCAAGATGGTTAAGCTCTAAGGCAAATGGGCTAGTGGGAAATGTAATTGGGCCATGGGCCAAATGGTGATCCATTTAGAGTGGGCTTAATGAAATTTAATCACCCTAAGTAATTTGAAATTAAACAATGGTGGTGTGGCCAAGCGGGACCCACCTCCACCTCATCAAGTGAGGTGGCATGTGGGCCAAGGTTTGATGGGGCCGGCCACGATGGTTGACTTGGTCAACCATGGGTGGATTCATAGAAGGAAGTTAAGAAATGGAATTAAATTAGGTGGGAACTAATTAACCTAAGGTAATTAGTTAATTTATTAAATGATTAAAATAATCAAATGAGGGTCAAATGGTCAAAAAGTGGAAAACCAAATGCCATCTTATCTTAAGGCATCAAAAAACGTTGGCAAGTGTTGTTGGGGTCAAAAAAGCATGGAAAATATCTATGTGGGGTTGGTGGGAGGAATTGATTACTCCACCCAATTGAGATAAACTTTATCTCTTTTAACCATCTTCTTCCATCGATGCTCTTTTCTCTCATTTCATTTTTTTCCCATTTTGCTCTCCACCACCGTCCCACACTCCAAGAAGAGAAGAAAAAAAATTAAGAACGGAAGAGGAGAAGAGAAGAAAGAAGAGAAGAGGTGCAAGCATGGTCCACCATTCTAAGGTCAAGACTTACCATCTTCTTCTCATCATCTCCTCCTTTCCCTCTCTCAAGTAAACCCTACCTTGGCCAATTCTAAGCTTGGAGGTTTCCACCATTGATCAAGCATCTTGACCTACCAAAGATTAAAAGGAAGGAGAAAGGAGGCTAAGGAAGCCGACGGGAGCGGCGGAAGTCGGAGGAGACGATGGATTGTGAGTATTTCTTAAACAAGAGTTTTGGATTTTTTTTAGGGTTTAAGAATTGGAATTTTTTTTGGTTAAATTTAATGGTGGCTAAATAATTTTGTGCCATGGATTTTAAATCCATCAAAATGGAAGGATGGAAAGTGGAGGAAACTCTAATGGATAGGTTAGGGTTAGGGAAAAAAAAATGGATTAAGGGTTATATAATTAATGTATGATTTTTTCTTAGGGTTTTAAGGAATGGAGGATATGCAAAGCAATTTGGGCATTTTAATGATTTATTAGGGTTTATGAAGAATGGAAAACCATGGAGGATGGTTTAGGGTTTTAAATTTCTTGATTAAATGTGATTAAGTTTGAAGGGGTTTTATAAGAAAAATCATGGGAAAGAGGGTTTATGATTTTTTTAAGGAGTTAATGATTGAATGTAGTGATTTGTAAATGGATTTCATGACCTATTTGTGGGTAAACTTATGATTAATTTTGGTGTTATGTATGTGGGAAATGAATGAGGATTAGAATATTTAAATGGCTAAATTCTAGTGTTGTTATATTATGGTTAAGGAGACACCAATGGACCCATTTTGTGTGAACCAATTAAGGACTAAGATGAAGGTGTATGTATATGGATTAGTAAATGAGGAATATGGCATGATTAAAGGGGACATTCATGGATTCCAAAAATGTAGTTTATGATGATAAAAAAAATGATAAGTCAAATGTGTGATGGAACTAAGTGATGTATGTAGACTTGTTTGGCCTAAGGTTAATGTGTTTGTATATGATTAAATTAATGGAGTTTAGGTTCAATTAAGTGGCTGATTTAATGATCTTGAGATATGGGTGATGGGTCATTAATGGACCTAAATCCATGAATGAATTTTTAGACAAAGAAATGTATATAATTAAGTTAATGTTTAACTATAGGGGAGGTAGTGGCAAAACCGTAAATATTGATCAAAATGAAGCAACCCACTAAGATATGATGTATGGGCTTAGAAATGGTTAAAATATGGACTAATTATGTGTATGTAATAAGGTATTGGATATCGCGAGCGGTACGCGTGTCAGTAGCCGGATTGTCGGACGAATACGGGAAAAGGACGCGAGTTGGTAATCGGTAGGATTCCTACCTATTTGTAAGCCATGGATGTGTGATGGTATTTTTGTCATATTTTATTGATTAGTATTTATCTTATGATGGGTTTTTACAATTATGGATGCTATTTTTAAGATGGATTTTATTTAATGGCTATGAACTATGATTAAGGTTATGCATTATAAATTAAGGCTATGTATGATATCTTAAGGTTATGAGTTATAAATAGTACATAGCATAATGCATTACATCTCATGCATGGCATGGGCAGAAAAAAAATAAATAAACAAACCAGAGTCCATGCTCCGTCGGGGCGACCGAGAACAGGCATGGGGACACCTTGATGAGGCTTTGCTGTCAAGGGGGATATTTTGCGGTTGGACATATCTTGACAAGGTTTTTCCGTCAAGAGGGATATGGCAGTATATGGTAGGAATGATGGGTGCGATTCATAACATTGACACCCATGGCATATCATTTACTTATATTTCAGTATATGGTGGTTTATAGTTTTCACTGTGTTATTATCTGTATGTGGTTATTACTAACCCATGTGCTAGCCCTAGTCGGAATCCTACTGGGCCCGTTGTTCTAACGCCCTACTTCTACCCTAGCTGACGATGCAGGAGATGGCGGACCGGAAGGGCGAGACGGAAGCCAAGCTTAGGAGCTTGGGGAGGCGAACTAATTATTTTGTTTTACTTTATTTTGGAAAAGATGTATTTGTATAGTTAGCTTGTCGGAAATGTAATAATTTAGGTAGTTTGCTATGTTTAGGTATTATTTTGGATAATACAGTATAATGGCATTTTCGTAATTAATTGGGTATTTCATCCTTGCTATCTGAAGAACTGGTAGGATAGTTCTATGATCATCCGCATTTATTTTTATGTTCCGTGAGCTTACTTGCTACGCGTGAACCGTACTCGTGGACTTATGTTCCACGCACGCGTAAGGTTGGCCAGTTAAGGGCCGGGCTTTAGAAGCTCGGAACTTAACTCGCGTCGTGACGTCCGCGCCCTTTGTCACTTTTATTTAAAAAAAAAAAAAAATGTACTCTGATTTTAGGGTGAAAAGGGGCGGGCGTTACATGGCCGAACCTCACTTACCTTAATTTTCATCCTTCGTTTTATTTATTAGTTAAACACCACTTAACTAATTTTTAAACCCTTAATCCACCATATCCACCTTAGTGGGGTTCAGCCATACAACATGGCCGAACCTCACCATCTTGGGTTTGGTCCCTCTTTCATTTCCTTTGTTCTTTTAACTTAGATATAAGATCATGACCTCTTGATTCCTTAATCTCATTACTTATGGACCAATTGTTTAACATAACTAATAATCTAAGTCCACTAAACATTACTCCATTTTAACTCCTTCAAAGTCCTTGGCAACCTTCCATGGTGTTCAGCCATACACTATGGCCGAACACATGGTTCATGGTTCTTTCACCACATAACATTTTAATATCATGTAACATGATTAATATTCCTCCCTTAAAAAGTCCTCTTACAAATCTTTAGCATGCATCCACTAGTTACATGTTTTGAAATCGTTCAAACTTATTAAAACAGTCCACATAATTTAATCTCTAAGAAAACCCTAAATCCATAAATGCTATTTTGTGGGGTTCGGCCATACACCATGGCCGAACCTCACCTCTTCTTTTGGTCCAACCATCCAATCATATAAACCTTTTTAAAACATCAAACATTCCATGGTTTTTCATCCTCAAAAACCCATAAAAATAACCAAGTCCTTTCTTGGGGTTCGGCCATGCACCATGGCCGAACCTTATGATCCATTCTTTCCATTGAAAAGACTGATTCAACAACCAATTTTCATCCATGGGGTTCGGCCATAAACCTTGGCCGAACCCTATGGTTCTTATAAACAAAACTAGTAAATTACTCACCGGTTCTGCGACTCCTCCGATTTTCTTTTGCTACGGCTTGTTCCTTTTCTTTCTTTCCTTAGCCTTTCCTTCATTCCTTCTTGTCCTTTAGCCGAGACTGATCTTGATGCAGTCCTTGGAGAGGTTCGGCCAAGGTATAGATTTAAGAGAGAGAATATGTCAACCTTGGGTGTGAATGATAAAACCTTGAGATGCAAACTCCTTCGTTTTAAGTCCACTTTGTCTTTGAGGAGTGATCAGCCAAGAAGTGGTTTGTGGAGAAGCAACCAGCCAAGGTTCTTGTCTAGGGAGGTGGGATGGCCAAGGGAGAGAGAGTGAGGGAGAGAATGAATGGAAAAAAAGTATGAGGGTTGACCAAAGGTGGTGTCCCTTGATGGCACCCCTTTGTAACTCCCCTCTCCATTCATCTCCTTCATATATTCCATTTGGGGGTTTCATCCTTGAGATGAAACCCTCCCAACGGTTTTGGCTCTTGGGCTGTCTTGGCGCAACCTTCTCCCCCAAGCTTCTTCCTCTCATTAAAGCTTCAAGTGGGGGTTTCATCTTAAGATGAAACCTTCCCCCCTGTCCAATGTGTGTCCTTTGAATTTGGAGTTTGAAATAAACCATCACTCCTCACCTCTCCATTACTTCTCCATGTGGGGGTTTCATCTTTGAGATGAAACTCCCATGCCAACGTGTAGCCTAGGTGTATCCTCCATCAATGTGTGAACCCATTTTGTAACTCCCATAACTGCCACCTCCCATTTATTTTCCAAGTTGGGGGGTTTCATCCATGAGATGAAACTCCATGTCCAACGTGTGGGCCACTTTGAGCTGATCTTGGTGAAGTGCACCTCTCCAACTTTCCATCAACTCATTTAATTTACCTCATATGTTCAATTCAACTCGTATATTTAACTCAACTCGCCTTTTTAATTTAATGCCCTTAATTCATTTGAATCAACTCAAATATTTGATTCCATTTCCATCTCACATCAGTCCCATGCTAATTAAGCTTGAACTCACTTGGTGGTTAACCAAGTCAACCATGACCCATTGGGTCCCAATTGGGCCTTTTGACCCAAATTACCACCTTGACCCAATTAATTGCACATTACCCAATTATTTAAATTGATCCTTATAACATAAACATTGGGTCTTAATTGGGCCATTGCCCAACACCTTACCCATCCAAGGTTCATAACCATTAATTCACACTTTCAATGGCAATTTCTATAAATATTGATAAACTAAAAATTTGGTCTTATTACAATACAATCCTCTTTTTTAAAATTTTCGTCCCGAAAATTGAACAAAGTAGGGTTCCAAAATAAATCACATAAATAATTCAGGGTGAGCTGTTCTCATCTCCAATTCAAGTTCCCAAGTGGCTTCCTCGATACCATGTCGATCCCATACAACCTTGATGAACTGAATCGCTCTGTTTCGTAACACCCTTTGTTCAGTCTCCACTATTCTGACAGGCTTCTCGACATAAGTCACATCACTTTGTACATCAATATCTTGTACATTCAATACATGAGAAGGATTGGGATTATACTTCCTCAGCTTGGATATATGAAAAACATCGTGTAGAGATGCCAATTGTGAAGGAAGTGCCAATTGATAAACTACATCTCCCATCCTTCTTATGATGGAAAACGGTCCCACATATCTTGGCGGCAGTTTCCCCTTCTTTCCAAACCTCATGTGTCCCTTCCGTGGTGAGACTTTCAAGAACACCATGTCCCCCACTTCAAATTCAAGGAACCTTCTCCTCTTGTCAGCATAGCTCTTCTGATGATTCTGTACAGTTAATAGATGTTGTCGTATTAACTGTATCTGTGCTGTGGTCTCTGCAACCAACTCGGGTCCAATCAATACAGGCTGACAGGCCTCTGTCCAGCACACTGGTGACCTACATGGTCTACAATATAAAGCCTCGAATGGAGCCATCTGAAGGCTTGGCTGATAACTGTTGTTATATGAGAACTCTACCAGTGGCAAGTGATCCTCCCATCCACCCTTGAAGTCTAACATGCATGCTCTTAGCATGTCTTCCAATGTTTGTATCGTCGTCTCCGACTGTCCATCAGTCTGTGGATGGAATGTTGTGCTAGTCAATAGATCGGTCCCCATGTCCGACTGCATGCTCTGCCACACTCTGCCAGTGAATCGGCCATCTCTATCAGATACTATAGTCCGACGAATACCATGTAATCTAATGATATCCTTGATATAACGCCGACCCAAAGTCTCAGATGAGTCTGTCATCTTGATGGGAAGAAAATGTGCAGACTTAGTCAATCGGTCTACCACAACCCATATAGCATCGTTGCCCTTTGAGGACCTTGGTAACCCCGCCATGAAATCCATAGAGGTGTGCTCCCATTTCCCTTCTGGCACTAGTAAGGGTTTGAGTAACCCTGGTGGCTTCTGATGTTCTGTCTTAACCTGCTGACAAGTTAAGTAGTGTGCCACAAATTCCACCACATCTCTTTTGAGTCTGTGCCACCAGTAATGCCTCTTCAAGTCGTGATACATCTTGGTGCTGCCCGGATGTATGGAGAGTTTGGTCTGATGTGCCTCGATCAACATAAATCCTACCCCGGAATACAAGACCCTGTCCTGGTCGTAACTCCGGTATGACTATGCCAGTAGACATCTTGGCCCATATCTCCTCCACTTCTGGATATGCTCGTTGCTCCTGTTCAATCTTGGTAACCATGTTGGACCGTATGATTAAATTGTACATATTCCCATGGTTGTTGATAGACAGATTGAACTCTCAAATGGTATTCAACATCTCCCATTCCGTCCTGATCAAACATGCCACTGATGCATGTGATATGCGGCTGAGGGCATCTGCCACCTTGTTCGCCTTGCCAGGATGATATCGAAGCGCAAACTCATAATCCGTCAAATATTCCATCCATCTGCGTTGCCTCAAGTTGAGCTCTTTCTGATCAAACAAATACTTCAAGCTCGTATGGTCTGAAAACACTTGAAATTTCTCACCATATAGGTAGTGTCTCCAGCTTTTGAGAGCGAAGACCACTGCGGCTAGTTCCAGATCATGTGTAGGGTAGAGGCGTTAATGAATTTTTAGTTGTCTTGAACCATAAGCCACCACACGATGACGTTGCATGAGTGAACACCCCAGTCCCTCTCCTGAAGCATCGCATTGTACTTCATATCGCATTGTACTTCATAACCCTTGGCTTTTTCCGACAAAATTAAGATAGGAGCAGTTGTAAGTTTATCTTTCAGCTCCTCGAACCTCATGTTGCACAGATCTGTCCACTCATATTTGACTCCTTTCTGAGTGAGTCGAGTCAATGGAGACGCAATTTTGGAGAAGTCCGTGATGAACTTCCTGTAATAACCAGCCAACGGATCTCGGTTACATTCTTCGGCTCTTTCCATTCACTTACCGCTACCACCTTAGCCGGATCCACGGCTATACCGTCTGTTGTTATGACATGCCCCAAGAATTTGACCTCAGATAGCCAAAATTCACATTTGCTTACTTCGCAATACAACCTGTTCTTCCTCAAAGTGTCCAGTACTATTTTCAGATGTTCAGCATGGTCTTCCTTACTTTTGGAATAGATCAGGATGTCATTGATAAATACAATAACAAATTGGTCCAGGTGAGGATGGAAGATTCTGTTCATCAGATCCATGAACACAGCTGGTGCATTGGTGAGTCCAAACGGCATGACTACAAACTCATATAGTACATACCGCGTTCTGAAAGCTGTCTTCTCTATGTCTTCTTCCCTAACCCGGATTTGGTGGTATCCGGGCATCAAATCAATCTTAGAGAAATGGCTGGAACCCCTTAGTTGATCGAATAGATCATTGATCCTGGGTAGGGGATATTTGTTCCTGACAGTTAGTTGGTTCAGTTTCCGGTAATCCACACACATTCGGAGTGAACCGTCCTTCTTCTTCACAAACAATGCAGGAGCTCCCCAAGACGATGTGCTGTTACGGATGCAACCCAGTCTAAGCAGTTCATCAATCTGCTTCTTTAGCTCGGACGTCTCTGCTGGTGCCATCCGATAGTGGGGTAATGACACTGGTGAAGTGCCAGGGTACAACTTGATTTAAAAATTGATCTCCCTCATAGGCGGCAAGCGAGGGAGTTCTTTTGGAAAAATGTTTGCATATTCTTTCACTATTGCCGGGAGTTTAGCCACCGGTGCCTTGTTGATTCTGATACTGTTCAATACCAAATGATTTAACCCCTCATGCAGTATGCTTTGTTTGTCAGTTCGCACCACATGTTTTCCCTCGGGTGACCAAAATGTCACTTTGCGGCGATAACAATCAATGTTGGCCTGAAAGCTAGCCAACTAGTCCATGCCAAAGATAATATCGTACTCAGTCATATCGAGTACCAGATAATTGAACTCAAATCTAAGTCCAGCGAGTTCAGTATTCACTGCCGTGCATATAAGTCCCAAAGACGTGTCTCCGAGAGGGGATACAATTGTGAGTGATGTGGACAGTTTTTGAACTAATGTGCCAGTAGCAGTTATGAATGCAGCATATATGAAGGAATGTGAAGCTCTAGAATCAAATAGTGCAAACGTGTAGGAACTACTGACTACAGCCATACCTTGAATAACAGAATGATCCACATCTGCTGGAGGAGCTAGAGTAAACAATCGTCTAGATCCAGTTGGGTTAGGCGCCCGTCCCGCTTGGTTATATGTCCTGTGTCCTCGGGAGTTAGCTGGTGGACGGAATGATCCTCTGGAATAGGAGAGTTTGTTAAGCTTTGGGCAGTCTCTCTTGAAGTGACTCGACTTATCACAATGGAAACAGTTGTTCACCCCTTTTGATGGGGAGGGATAATTGGGACGAAAGCCCCCCGTTGACCCAGTGGATGATGAGGGTCTGCTGAAGTTTGGTCGGAACTTCTTGTTGGGCTGAAATGTGCCCCTCCCACTCTGAGCTCGGCGGTTGTCAACTCGCGCGAACTCAACCATCTCCTGCTCTGCTATTGTGGCCCTGCTGACCACCTCTGCCAGTGTGGCTCCCTTGAATATGGTCATTTTGGCCCTAATGCTTGGCCGTAGGCCCCGTTCGAACTTACGAGCCCTTCGGTACTCCGTATCCACAATGTAAAATGCATAACAAGACAAACTGAGGAATTCCCGGTGATACACTGCTACCGACATGGAGCCTTGTACCAAGGATAGAAAGGCTTGAGTCTGGCGCTCCTTCTCCTCCTTAGAGAAATAGTGATCCAGAAATGTAGCTGAAAATTGCTCCCAAGTCATTGCAGTCCGTTCCCTTTCTGGCACAAGTGCTTGCTGTTTTTCTATAACCTCCCACCATTTACCGGTATCCTCGATCAGTTGTGATGTAGCCAGCAAAATCTTGTCAGCATGACTCGAGATCTAGAGTAGGGTCAAGATCTGAGTGATCTTCTTCAGCCAGTGTTCTGCTCCTACAACCCCTTCCTTTCCTTTGAAGTAGGGAGGCCGTTGTTGTTGAAAATCTCTGACCATGTTCCGGTTATTGGCATCACTAGTGCTTCCACTTCCATTCAAATGCTGTTGGAGAACAAAAGTAACTACTACTTGACCAAGCTTTGTAGTTCAGGAGGCACCACCGGTATATTCACACTACTTTGTTCCTCCTCCTCTTCGCGTCGAGATTGTCGTTCCTCCTCTTCCCGTCGGGATTGTCATTTCTCTTCTTCCCGCCGGGATTGTCGTTCCTCCTCTTCCTGTTGAATGAGTGGTATCTCTTTTTCCTTCCCTTTTTTATTTTGTTGGATCTTTCTCTTTGGAGCCATTTTTACCTAAGTCATGAAAACATTATTGACTTAGTTTCCTCGTACAGTTTGTATTTTCACAATTTTGGGGAAATTTCCAAATAAGCACTCTTGGTTTTTCTTTGTTTTTTGGGGAAATTTCCTAAGTATCTATTGTTTGTTTCTCAATTTGGGGATATCGGGGAAGTGTATCCTATTTTACTATGTTTGATAGATCCAATTATGATGACTGTACTTACGTTGCTACCTTTTATTGTTGTTCTCAGATTAATTGTTCAGTCTGAGTATAACAAAGTAAATTAATCCGGCCCCCAGTCAGCGGACTCCAAAAAGTCGGTCAGTTGGGATTCTTATCTGTCAGTGAGACATGAAACTGTCTTAATCTTACTTCGAAAGGTTCAATCTTCCCGTTTCGCTCTGATACCAACTGTAACACCCCACCCTTTTCACTCGAAATCAGAGTCTATTTTTTTTTAAAAGAGTGAACGAGAGCGGGACGCCACCACACGAGTTAAGTCCGGACTTCTAAAGTCCGACCCTTAACTGGCCAAACCTATGTGTGCCTGAACTAAGTCCATGAGAATGGTTCACACATAGTAAAATATAATCTTTGCGGAATATAACCTAAACTAACTACAGATTATAATAGAACCTAAGTCTACTCCATTTTAGATAGCAAAGTACTTTGTCATTTATCCAAAATTACATTAACTTAATCATTCAAACAAACCATTCCAAACCATAGCAATATTAACTAAGTTATTACATGCCAACATCTAACTACTCAAATTACATGTCCATGGCAACTTAAACAAAATATAATAAATAGAGTCCATTCATATATCCAAGCTCTCATGCTTGGCTTCTTTCACGATCCACGATCCCTTCCTTTCCTGTGTCATTCATTAGGGTAGAAGTAGGGCGTTAGAACAACGGGCCCAGTAGGAATTCTAAGTAGGGCTATCAAATGGGTTAGTATCAAATATCATATAAAATATCATATCATCAAAATCATGTAAAATCATGTCATGCTATATGTCTTATGCAATGAGTCCCACCCATCACATTCCATGTAACCTCTTGATGGAATTCTCCTCATCAAGGTATCCCCACAGTGGTCTTTTAGACGCACCGACGGAGTGTGGCCTTCGGATACTTCTTGATGGCATTATCCACATCAAGGTCTTCCCACGTTTGCCTTACGGACGCCGTGACGGACCGTGGCCTCTTGTTACAAATTCCCCTACCATGCCATGCGTGAGATGTACATGTCCATATGCTATGTAATGTAAATACCATAGCATTAAAAACTTCCCTTTTGAAACATAATATGTATTACAACATAACCATCGAATAAAGATAAAACCATATACATATCCATGTTTCAATAAGGTAGAATCCTACCAATGACAACCAATTTGACCTCGCGTTCTTGTCCGAAAACCGTTCATGACCGTATACTGTTTGTGAAGTCCCGTCACCTTGTTACATAACAACAAGTCAAACTAAAGTCCCACAATGTCCAAAACCATATACACGCTTTGTGGGGTTCCGCCATACACCATGGCCGAACCTCACCCACTTAAATTGGGTCCTTTTTGTTTTTAACATTAGGTCAAAGTCCACCAAATGTAACTTTGTGGGGTTCGGCCATACACCATGGCCGAACCTCACTTATTTTGTTTTAGTCCCTCCTTTGGGTTCTTAAGCCTAATCATACCATTTCATTGATCTATCCATTTATACATTAATCATCTTACCCACATAATAACCTAAGTCCAAAAACAGAACTTGTGGGGTTCGGCCATACACCATGGTCGAACCTCACTTACCTTAATTTTCATCCTTCCTTTTATTTATCAGTTAATCACCACTTAACTAATTTTTAAACCCTTAATCCACCAAATCCACCTTAGTGGGGTTCGGCCATACAACATGGCCGAACCTCACCATCTTGGGTTTGTCCCTCTTTCATGTCCTTTGTTCTTTTAACTTAGATATAAGATCATGACCTCTTGATTCCTTAATCTCATTACTTATGCACCAATTGTTTAACATAACTAATGATCTAAGTCCACTAAACATTACTCCATTTTAACTCCTTCAAAGTCCTTGGCAACCTTCCATGGTGTTCAGCCATACACTATGGCCGAACACATGGTTCATGGTTCTTTCACCACATAACATTTTAATATCATGTAACATGATTAATATTCCTCCCTTAAAAAGTCCTCTTACAAATCTTTAGCATGCATCCACTAGTTACATGTTTTGAAATCGTTCAAACTTATTAAAACAGTCCACATAATTTAATCTCTAAGAAAACCCTAAATCCATAAATGTTATTTTGTGGGGTTCGGCCATACACCATGGCCGAACCTCACCTCTTCTTTTGGTCCAACCATCCAATCATATAAACCTTTTTAAAACATCAAACATTCCATGGTTTTTCATCCTCAAAAACCCATAAAAATAACCAAGTCCTTTCTTGGGGTTCGGCCATGCACCATGGCAGAACCTTATGATCCATTCTTTCCATTGAAAAGACTGATTCAACAACCAATTTTCATCCATGGGGTTCTGCCATAAATCTTGGCCGAACCCTATGGTTCTTATAAACAAAACTAGTAAATTACACACCGGTTCCACGACTCCTCCGATAATCTTTTGCTCCGACTTGTTCCTTTTCTTTCTTTCTTTAACCTTTTCTTCCTTCCTTCTTGTCCTTTAGCCGAGACTGATCCTGATGCAGTCCTTGGAGTGGTTCGGCCAAGGTATAGATTTAAGAGAGAGAGTATTTCATCCTTGGGTGTGAATGATAAAACCTTGAGATGCAAACTCCTTCGTTCTAAGTCCACTTTGTCTTTGAGGAGTGATCAGCCAAGAAGTGGTTTGTGGAGAAGCAACAAGCCAAGGTTCTTGTCTAGAGAGGTGGGACGGCCAAGGGAGAGAGAGTGAGGGAGAGAATGAATGGAAAACAAGTATGAGGGTTGACCAAAGGTGGTGTCCCTTGATGGCAGCCCTTTGTAACTCCCCTCTCCATTCATCTCCTTCACTTATTCCATTTGGGGGTTTCATCCTTGAGATGAAACCCTCCCAACGGTTTTGGCTCGTGGGCTGCCTTGGTGTAACCTTCTCCCCCAAGTTTCCTCCTCTCATTAAAGCTTCAAGTGGGGGTTTCATCTTAAGATGAAACCTTCCCCCCTTTCCAATGTGTGTCCTTTGAATTTTGAATTTGAAATGAACCATCACTCCTCACTCTCCATTACTTCTCCATGTGGGGGTTTCATCTTTGAGATGAAACTCCCATGCCAACGTGTAACCTAGGTGTATCCTCCATCAATGTGTGAACCCATTTTGTAACTCCCATAACTGCCACCTCCCATTTATTTTCCAAGTTGGGGGGTTTCATCCATGAGATGAAACTCCATGTCCAACGTGTGGACCACTTTGAGCTGATCTTGGTGAAGTGCACCTCTCCAACTTTCCATCATCTCATTTAATTTACCTCATATGTTCAATTCAACTCGTATATTTAACTCAACTCACCTTTTTAATTTAATTCCCTTAATTCATTTGAATCAACTCAAATATTTGATTCCATTTCCACCTCACATCAGTCCCAAGCTAATTAAGCTTGAACTCACTTGGTGGTCAACCAAGTGAACCATGACCCATTGGGTCCCAATTGGGCCTTTTGACCCAAATAACCACCTTGACCCAATTAATTGCACATTACCCAATTATTTAAATTGATCCTTATAACATAACCATTGGGTCTTAATTGGGCCATTGCCCAACACCTTACCCATCCAAGGTTCATAACCATTAATTCACACTTTTAATGGTAATTTCCGTAAACATTGATAAACTGAAAATCTGGGGTATTACAGATACTTAGGATGTTTACCCCAAAAACAAATAAATACAAAGAAGTGCTTATTTGGCAATTTCCCTAAAATAAGAAAAGCACAAACTTTACGATGAAACTAAGTCAAGATGTTTTTCAATGACTTAGGAAAAAATACCTCCAAAGAGAAAGACCCGACAAAACCAAAAAGGGAAGGAAAAGGAGGTACAAAGTTCTCAATATGAAGAGGAGGAACGACAATCTCAACTTGAAGAGGAGGAACAACAATTCAACATGAAGAGGAAGAAAAACAATCCCAACATGATGGACAACCATCCCACCAAGAGGAGGAGGAAGAAAACAACGTGAATATACCGGTGGTTCTTCCTGAACTATAAAGCTTGGTGCAAGCAGTAGTTACCTCTGTTCTTCAACAACACCTGAACGGAAATGCTGTAACACCCGCCCCTTTTCACCAAAAATCAGAGTCTATTTTTTTTTTTGAAATAAAAAGTGACAAAGGGTGGGACGTCATGACGCGAGTTAAGTCCGAGCTTCTAAAGCCCGGCCCTTAACTGGCCAACCCTACATGTGCGTGGAACGAAGTCCACGAAAAACAGTTCACACGTAGAAGTAGGCTTGAGGAATACTACCCTAAGTGCGGAAATTACAATAGAGGCTAACCTACCATTTTTAGATAGCAGGGAAATTAGTATTCGTAATATTACCAAAACATCTCAACATCTCAATGTTCCAAAATAGAAACCCAACACATAGCAAGTAATCTGAATTATACAGTCCGACAAGCAAAACTATACAAATACACATTTCCCAAGATAAACTTAAATAAATGAAATAGTCCGCCTCCCCAAGCTCCTAAGCTTGGCTCCCGTCTCGTCCTTATGCTCCGTCGTTTCCTCCGTCATCAGCTAGGGTAGAAGTAGGGCGTTAGACAACGCGCCCAGTAGGACTCCGAGTAGGGCTAACACATGGATTAGTGATAACAAAGCATATAGATAATAGTATAACGAAAACCATAAAATAAATGCTATGTCATGGGTGTCTGTGTTATGAATCCCACCCATCATCCATACCATCATGCTATCATATCCCCCTTGACGACAAAACCTCGTCAAGATACAAAGAATCACAAATCATCCCCCTGGACGGCAAAACCTCGTCTAGATATAAAACAATCACAAATCATCCCCTGGACGGCAAAACCTCGTCCAGATATAAAACAATCACAAATCATTCCCCTGGACGGCAAAACCTCATCCAGATATAAAACAATCACAAATTATCCCCCTGGACGGCAAAACCTCGTCCAGATATAAACAATCACAAATCATCCCCCTTGACGGAAGAACCATCATCAAGGTATCATAATTACATACAACATCCATGATACATCAAACACATCAAAATATCTCCATGTCTGTTTATCGGTCGCCCCGACGGAGCATGGACTCCGGTGTCATTTCATCCTTCCCCTGTCATATCCCTCCCATGCCATGCATGAGATGTAGATGCCATATGCCATGTAATGAATATAATAACAAACCATGACATTTAAAAAAAATCCCATCAATAAAACATATAACTTGATTACCCAAAATAGATCAAGCAAAGCCTCAATAATCAATCATAGCATTAAAACCCATTTTAAACCAATCATATGCTTACGGGAATAAATCAAGTAAAAACCCCTACATAAAACATAATTCAAAACCAATCTTAAAACATACCATATAATTTCCAAAATAATTCAAGGAAACCATCACTCAATCCATGGCTTACAAAAAGGATAGAATCCTACTAAATACCGACTAGCGTTCTTTCTTTCGTTTCCGCCCGATAGACCAGGTCCCCGATCCGCGTACCGCTTACGATGTCTGGTACCTTATTACATATTAACATTTAGTCCATGCTTTAACCATTTCTAAGCCCATACATCATGTCTTAGTGGGTTTTCCTCATTTTGGCCAATATTTACGGTTTTGCCATTACCCTTCCATGGATAATTCATTCCCTCTTCCATATACATTATGGTCTATAATGGACCCATAACTTAGACCCATTAATGATCCATAACTTAAGTCCGTTAATGACCTAGCAACCATATCATGTGATCATAAAATTAGTCCTTTTATTAACCTAACCCTTATTCCTTTAAACCCATACAAAACCCCATACTTAACCCTTTAAATGGTTAATGGATCATGGGTTCAAAATACCCAATTCATCAAATCTTTACATGGGGTTTACATCATGCATTTAACCCACAATGAGTCCATTATCCACTCATTCCCTTTAGTCATAATTGATCCATACACTTACCAATCATGAGATACAACCATATCTTAACCTAGTCCCCATTAGCTAAAGCATATCCATAGACTTTAATCTTAGCCTATCCATTGGTTCACAAAAATGGGTCCATTGATGTCTCATTAACCATGACATAAGAACATTAGCAATTAACCACTTAATTAACCTAATCTCCATTTATTTAAAACATAAATATATAACCCCATACTTAGACCATTAAGTGGCTCATAACAATGGGTCATGGGTTCATTAAAAATCAGCCCTTTCTACTTAACCAAATACCCATTTTTTCTTTGGCCTATTTACACATTTGCACCCATCGCAAGCCCTTCCATGAAGGGTTTACATCATGCAATTCAAACCATCAATTTTGATCATCAATTTGGTACATTTTCTTAAGTCCATTAATGACTCACTTAGTCATGCCATACTTCCCATTCTTTTCATGGTTTCCAAAACACTTAATTCATCAAAGTTTTCCCATGGGGTTCGGCCATACACCATGGCCGATCCCATGGTCCATTTAAAACCATCACCCTCCTCCATCAACTTCCACATTCTTACACCCATAAACCATTACAATTTACAATACCTCACCATAGGGTTTAAAAAAAAAACCTTCCATCCATAAAATTATGAGTACATTGCCATAGGGTTCATCAACACCACCAACATTCCCCATTTATTACTCACATGCATAATACCAAATTTAACCCATAACATGACCTACAAATGGGTCATGGTCTACATACATGACTTAGTTCCATCACAACTCCCTCCATTGAGAGAATCTAAACCATACACTTAATTCATCAATCCTTAATCATTATTTGATACATTTAGGGTCCATCAATCTTAGCCATAATTCCTTTTTCTTTTCAACATTAGGTTCATCATTTGGAGTTCATCAACCTTACCAATCTTCCCCACCATTCTTCCATATTTTTCATTCAAGATCCCTTGTAAGAGAATTACCACATTTAGTCACTTAAAATCCTAACATCATTAATCATCCTTTCATGATACTAACCTAAAAACTCCATTTAAAACCCCTTTACAAAATTCACCACATTCAATTATTTACAACCCTAATTAAATCACTTAAACACCCACTATGGGGTTCAATCATTCATTCATGCTTCTTAGTGCCATAACAACCATTTACATTCCCCATAAATTTCCTCATTTACAATCCCTTAAAAAAATTACTACATTAACCATTAAAACCCTAAAATTACAACTTATCCTTCCATGATTTTTAAATCTTAAAATTCCATTAAATTTCCAAATTAGCTTACATGTCTTCCATTTTTACAAAACCTAATTAAAATACTCCATCATCTACCATTGTTAAGGCCATCAACATCATGCACTTCTCCCATGCATTTCTTCATTTACCATCCCTTTAAAACAATTTACCAACATTTAATCATTAAACCCTAAAACCATAATTCATCCTTCAAAATTTTAACCCTAACACCCCATTCAAATTTCCTCAATTATTTTTCCTTAACCTAACCCTAATTTACCCATTAGGTTTTGTCCACTTTCCATCCTTCAAATTGATGGATTTAAAATCCATGGCATAAAATCATTTGGCCACCACTAAATTTACAAATTGAATCCCAAATCTTAAACCCTAAAAAATCCAAAATTTCTTGTTTAAGAAAATACTTACAATCCGACGCCTCCTCCGACTTTTGCCACTCCCGTCGGCTTCCTTAGCCTCCTTTCTCCTTCCTCTCCTTGTTTGATCGGCTAGGATGCTTGATCAATAGTGACAAATTCCGATCTTAGGATCGGCCATAATAGGGTTTGAATTGAGAGAGGGAAAGGAGGAGATGATGAGAAGAAGATGGTAGATCTTGACCTTAGAATGGTGGACCATGCTTGCACCTCTTCTCTTCTTAGCTTTCTTTTCTTCTTTCCTCCATGGTTTCTTTTCTTCTTTCTTCTCCTAGTGTGGGACGACAATGGGAGTACATGAGAGGGAGAGAGTGAAAGACTCGATAGAAAAGATGGAGAAAATGGGATAAGGCTTATCTTATTTGATTACTTTAACATTAAAGCTCCCAACCACCCCACATGAGATATTTCTCATGCTTTATGGTGGTGGTTGGAACCCCACCACTAGCCAACGTTGGTGTTAAAAAAAATAAGATGGCTTTTGGTCTTCTTTGACCATTTGACCACCTTTTGTTTATTTTATTTAATTAATCAACTAGATAATTACTTGGGTTTATTTATTTCGTACTTAATTTAATTCCATTAAAATTCCTTCTAAGAAATCCTCCCATGGTTGACCAAGTCAACCATGGTGGCCGACCCCACCAATTCTTGGTCCACACACCACCTCACTTGGTGAGGTGGAGGTGGGTCCCATTGGACCATGTCACCTTGGTCAACTCATCACCAACTTAGGTGATTCAAATTTCATTAAGTCCATTCCCACTAGTTGGGCCACCATTGGGCCCATGGCCCAATTACACTCATCCTTACCCATTTATCTTAGAATTTACATTATCTTGACCCATTGGGTCCCAAATGGGTATTGGGCCCAATTTGACCAACCTTGGCCCAATTGACCACCATTGACCCTTTAAGTAAACTTAAATCCAATCCATAATCCATTGGGCCCTAGTTGGGCCTTTGTCCAAATTTTGGTCCATTTACCATTTATTCCATCAAATTTCCCCTTTCCACCATTAAAATAAATAATAACCACCTATTTATTGATTTAAAAATTTCGGGCCACTACAATACAATCCTCTTTTAAAATTTTCGTCCCAAAAATTCGAGCGAATAAGGGGTTCAAATCATCTTATACAAAGAGCTCCAGATGAGCAGCACTCATCTCTGACTCCAGTTCCGAGGTGGTTTCCTCATTGCCATGTCGTTCCCATACCACCTTGATCTGCGCTGTAGTCTCCGCAACCAACTCTGGTCCAATCAGCGCAGGATCACAGGCCTCTGTCCAACACACTGGCGATCTACACGGCCTACCATATAAGGCCTCAAATGGAGCCATCTGGAGGCTTGCCTGGTAACTGCTATTGTAGGTGAACTCCACCAATGGCAAATGATCCTCCCATCTACCCTTCAAATCCAGTATACACGCTCTCAGTATATCCTCCAATATCCGTATTGTCATCTCCGACTGTCCATTAATCTGTGGGTGGAATGCTGTGCTAATCAACACGTCAGTCCCCATAGCCGACTGCATGCTCTCCCATACTCTGCTAGTGAATCGGCCATCTCTATCGGACACAATAGTTTGGGGTACACCATGTAGTCTGATAATATTTCGGATGTACCGCAGACCCATATTGTATCGTTGCCCCTTGATGACCTTAGTAGCCCTGTTACAAAGTCCATGGCTACATGTTCCCATCTCCACTCCGGTACTGGTAAGGGTTTGAGTAACCCCGGTGGCTCTTGATGCCCCACCTTAACCTGCTGACAAGTTAGTGCAGCGAGTAACAAACTCTGCCACATTTCTCTTGAGTCCATGCCACCATTAGTGTCTCTTAAGATCCTTGCACATCTTGGTGCTGCCCGGATGGGTAGAGAGCTTGGCTTTGTGTGCCTCAACCAATAATTCCCTTCTGCAGCTCTCAGGTACATATGTCCTACCTCAGAATAAAAGACCTTGTTCCGGTTGTAATTCCTATTCGGTACCATCTCGCCTGTAGATATCTTGTCCATGTCTCCTCCATTTCTGGGCCTATTCGCTGTTCCCGTTCAATCGTGTCAAGTATCTCTTAATTACATCAACACCACTCATATCAACCTATGAGTTTCATTCTTGCGGAATTTACTCTGTCTCATGTTATCTCCTTTTTCTCATGAATCCATTTGCGTTCTTATGTAGATTAACGTATTCTATTTCACTTTTACCCGCTACCAAGACATTTCCCATACATATTCATCCAACACGTTCTTTCGTCTATTCTCTGTGTGAGGTAGCCTGCCAGTATGAGCCTATGCTCAAGTCCTTTGTTGATTCCATTTCAACTAGGTTTCTAGCTGCACTCTCCTGGAACTCCATCGGCTAACTACAGAGTCAGCTAACTAGACTAACTCGGCAGTCTCCCATAGCTTCCCATTCGAGTTTCACTAGACTCCTATCTTTCCATTAACAACCTCTCCAAAACTTAGCACCTCTTCATTTGCACATAAGTCACTATGTGACTAACCCTTTTGTTCATAACCTCCACGATACCAATACCCGGCATCAATCCAAACCACCATGGGAACCCTCATCCATGGTTAGTAACCATCCATGAATATAACCCTCCTATGGGTATAATCCATTCATGGGCATAACTAATACCTTCGTAGGACTATTCTGTCTATCATAGGGCTAACATGTCTAACATACGACCCATGTGTCGACTACGAAATCAAATGTCTATCATAATGCTAATATCCGACATCAATCCATGCCTATCTACAAACTCCTAATCTTTAGAATTATTCATCAGCCCCACCTAGGTTTCCAACCAAATGCATTGGCATATCACCGCCTCTTCATGCATACTACATATTCACAATTCACAGCACTTTATCAACTCATCATCATATACATAATCTATAACACATCCTTGTTCCTCAATAACTATTCATTGCATAGAATCAATTATCAAAGCAATATTATATAAACTCATTGCAATGATTGATAATTCACAATTTAGTAACATCATAGGGAATCCTCATGCAATCACTAAATAAAATATTTTCATAAATTCATGGTCCATCATTCATTCATGCCTTTTAAGGACATAACTGTAGCGCCCACCCCTTTTTCACCCGCTTTCCGAAAATCAGAGTCTATTTTTTTTTGAAATAGAAGAGTGAGAGAGGGCACGGACGCCACGACGTGAGTTAAGTCCGAGCTTCTAAAGCCCGACCCTTAACTGGCCAACCCCACGCGTGCGCGGAACTAAGTCCACGAGAATGGTTCACGCGTAGGAAGTAAGCTCGCGGATTATAATCATTGCGGAACATGATAATAGAGTCTATCCTACCGGTTTTTAGATAGAAGGGAAGATACAACATTAAATTACCAAAATGCCCCTATGATCATATTTATTTCACCAAATGTAATTGTCCATAAGTAACGTCCAAACCATCGTAAGAAATGTAAATTTATACAACCCGACCAGCTAAGTTACTTTAAAATTACATCTCCAAAATATAAATGTAAATAAACTAAGATTGCGCTTCCCAAGCTCCTAAGCTTGGCTCCTGTCATGTCCACTGCTTCCGCCATCCCCTGCGTCATCAGCTAGGGTAGAAGTAGGGCGTTAGTCAACGCGCCCAGTAGGACTCCGAGTAGGGCTAGCATATGGATTAGTGATAACATGCATACCGATACAATAAAATATAACAAAATAAGCATGTAATGAGTGCTATGCCATGGGTGCCAATGTCATGTGTCCCACCCATCATCCGTATGATCATACAATTACTATCCCCATGTTTGCTTCTCGGTCGCCCCGACGGAGCATGGACTCCGGTTATAGAACTATCCCCATGTTTGATTCTCGGTCGCCCCAACGGAGCATGGACTCCGGTTATAGCCCTCAGGCTATCCCCATGTCTGATTCTCGGTCGCCCCGACGGAGCATGGACTCCGGTTTCATTATTTTCCCGCCCATGCCATGCATGAGATGTACGTGCATTATGCTATGAAGTATATAGATAAACCATAATTTTGATATACCATACATAGCCATATAATGCATAATGTTAAAATATAATCCATATGATTCATAACTTAAAACTCGTCATAAGATAAATCATAATCATAAAACCATCATAAGCCAAATCAAAAAAATTTAAAATACCATCATATATCCATTGCTTACAAAAAGGTAGGAATCCTACCCAATACCGTGTAGCGTTCCGTTACGTTTTCCGTTCGATAATCCAGTCGCCGATCGCGTACCGTTTGTGACGTCCCGATACCTTATTACATTTACCGAATTAGTCCATATGTTATCCATGATTAAGTACCTAAGTGATCATAACCCTAGATCCATTCAATGATCCTTAAATATATTACAAGTTCATCAAAAATCGGTCCTTAACTTAGCCCATTATCCATTGGTCTAAAACACATACATAAATCCGATTTTTGGCCATTTCAAATATTCCATTAAGCGAGCCTAAAATGCAGCATCTATACGTTTTATTTAATCATTCATAATGTCCTTTTAATATATCCAATTCCATGTTTAATCCACATAGGGTTCTTCAACGTAGCTAATAATTACCATTTTGCCACTCTCTCCTCTATGATTAATCATTCACCCACTTATGTCTATTTTAAGTCTAAATTTCATCCATAACTTAGACCCTTTTATAATTCCATAACATATCCAAAATCAGCCACCTATTGTTTAATTTTGAAAAACATTTATTCCCCATATGTCCTTTCACATTTGGCCCTAAAGGTGGCCCACAAAGGGATCATGGGTTCATTTTACTCCCTTTAATCCAATCTCCAATGAAATTTAAATCATTCATTTAAAACCTTGTTTTTCATCCCATTTCAAACATTACATAGTCCCATATATCCATTTAAATTTAATCATTCTTCTCCATCATTTTCTATTCATAAAAGTCCTAAAATATCACCATAGGGTTTGGCCATACACCATGGCCAAACCCATGGTTCATGGTTCCCTTCATTGGAGCCATATGAGGCCATTATTTCCTCAATGTTAGTCCATGGTTTTCTTTGCTAAAATTCCATTTGAAAAGCACTAATTTTCATTCATTTGGTCCCTTTAATACTTTATATCATACACTTTCAAATCCATTGAAATTATCACTTCCTCCATCATCTTCCATCTTTTCATTGTTATAAAAATAGCTAGCCATCACCATAGTTCCATTCTTATATATAAAAAAAATTCTAAAATATAATCCATGGATTCCATCATAAAACTTTTTCCAAAAATTTGCCTACATTTAATCCTTGAAACCCTAACCATTCTCCATCATTTTCAAACCTTAAAAACTATTAATCAATGAGCATTTAAGGACCCTAACCCTCATAAATCACTAACCATGGGGTTCGGCCAACTTGTATGGCCGAACCCTATAGTCCATGATTTTTTTAAAATATCATATTTCCATTATTTTGAGGCCACTTGAAATCATCTACATACCTCATAATTTTTCTTATTTAACACCTTTAAAACTTACCAACTTTTTAATATTTTAAAATCTTGAAATCCTCATAAAACCATTAATCATTCTCCAGCATTTTTAAAACTTAATCTCAAATAAATTACCCATCATTCACCATGGGGTTCGGCCATGATACATGGCCGAACCCTATGGTCATCCATTCACTCCCATTCACATTTCTTAATTCATTCCTCCATTTTTATCCATTTCTTATCCTACCTTTTGATGGATCTTAGATCCATGGCCCACAATGTTTTTGGCCATTTTTAGTCTAAGAAACGGATTCTATATTCAAAAATAAACTCTTGTTTTAAGAAAATCTTGCCACCCGACGACTCCTCCGGTCCTTCTTTGCTTTTGGCCTTCTTAGCCTTCTCTTCTCTTCTTCTCCTTGATGGACGGTCAAGATGAGCTTGATCAACGGTGAGATATGCTTGGATCGGCTATGGTAGATGGGGTTAGATTGAGAGGGGGAGAGGGGAAGGTGATGGAAAACAAGATCTTAGCCTTTGATCTTGAAGGGGTGGACCAAGGCTTGCTCTCTCCTTCTCTTTTCTTCTCTTCTTCTTCTAAGTTTTCTTCTCTTTTTCTTCTCTCCAATGCATGGGACGGTTTTGAGAGTGGGAGGGAAAGATAGAGTGAAATGAGAGGGATGAGATGGAAAACCCATCTCATTCCTTGGTCTTACTTGGACCATACCCCTCCATCATTGCCTCACCAACCAAGCATGGGCTAGCTTGACTTTGGTGGTGGTGGTTGAGACCCAACCACCAAGCATGGCTCCCTTGTCCTCTTTGACTTGTCTTTGTTGACCCTAATTAACCAACCTAATTACTTAAGTTAAGTCCTCACTTAGGTTAATTAATTTCCATCCAATTTAATTCCATTAAATTATCTATCTAATAAATCCACCCATGGTTGACCAAGTCAACCATGGTGGACGGCCCCCACCTATACCTACCCCATCCGCCACCTCACTTGATGAGGTGGAGGTGGGCCCCACTTGGCCATGTTATTTTAATTCCCTTGATTTTAACTTAGATAATTTTACAATAATTTTAATCAATTTAATTTACCTTAATCCACTTTAGTCTTCTTAAATTTATCCATGGTTGACCAAGATGGTTAGCCCCACTTTTTTTCCTTGGTCCACACGCCACCTCAATGGGTGAGGTGGAGGTGGGCCCCATTTGGCCATATCACTTAATCTTGATACATCTTAACTTAGATAATTTATAATTATCTAATCCATTTAATTTATCTTAATTGGATCACCATTGGGTCCATGGCCCAATTATATTTTGTCTTTCTCATTTATTTTAGGGCTTACCTACTTTGGCCCATTGGGTCCCATATGGCCCTTTTGACCCAAATTGACTATCTTGACCCAATTACTTACCATTGACCAATTAATTGTATTAATTCCAATTCATGGTTTATTGGTTAGACATTGGGCCCATGGCCCAATTAAATTCCCTCCTTACCTTAGGCTTACCTCAATTGGGTCCATTGGGTCCCAAATGAGTATTGGGCCCAATTTGACCATCCTTGACCCGATTAGTCCTCATTGACCCACTAAATGGATTTGATCCAATCCATGGCCCAATGGACCATTCTTGGACCCTTGTCCCAACTTTTGATCCATTTGGTATTCCATCATGTCAAAATTCAAATTAAAATCAATAAATGCCAAATATATATTGATTCGAAAATTCGAGCTATTACAATAGAATCCTCTTTTGAAATTTTGGTCCCGAAAATTCGAGCGAAGTAGGGGTCCAAAACAGCTCATACGAAGAGCTCCAGATAAGCTGTTTTCATCTCCGACTCAAGTTCCTAGGTGGTTTTTTCACTGCCATGTCGTTCCCATACCACCTTGACGAACTGAATGGCGTGGTTCTGCAGTACCCTTTGTTCGCTTCCAATAACTCTGACCGGCTTCTCCACATATATCACATCGCTTTGTACATCGATGTCTTGAACATTTATCACATGAGAAGGATCAGGATTGTACTTTCTCAGCATGGACACATGAAACACATCATGTAGAGATGACAGCTGTGGAGGGAGCGCTAACAGATAAGCTACCCCTCCCACCCTCTTCAGTATCGGAAACGGCCCCACAAATCTAGGCGACAGTTTCCCTTTCTTTCCGAACCTCATGTGTCCTTTCCGTGGCGAGACTTTTAAGAACACTAAGTCTCCCACCTCAAATTCGAGGAACCTTCTTCTCTTGTCGGCATAGCTCTTCTGACGGCTCTGTGCAGTGAGTAGATGTTGCCGTATCAGCTTAATCTGTGTTGTAGTCTCTGCAACCAAATCTAGCCCAATCAACGCAGGCTCACCGGCCTCCGTCCAACACACTGGCGATCTACACGGTCTACCATACAAGGCCTCAAACGGAGCCATCTGGAGACTTGCCTGGTAACTGTTATTGTAAGAGAACTCCACCAGTGGCAGATGATCCTCCGATCCTTCCTTGAAGTCTAGCATGCATGCTCTCAGCATATCTTCCAGTGTCTGTATCGTCCTCTCTGACTGTCCATCAGTCTGTGGATGAAATACTGTGCTAGTTAATATGTCGGTCCCCATAGCCGACTGCAGGCCTTGTCATACTCTGCCAGTGAATCGGCCATCCCTGTCAGATACAATAGACCGGGGAATACCATGTAACCTGATGATCTCCCTGACGTACCGTCGACCCAAAGTCTCTGATGAATCTGTCATCTTGATGGGAAGGAAATGTGCAAACTTGGTCAACCGGTCCACTATGACCCATATTACATCGTTGCCCTTGGATGACCTTGGCAACCCTGTTACAAAGTCCATGGATATGTGTTCCCATTTCCATTCTAGTACCGGTAAGGGTGTGAGTAAGCCCGGTGGTTTCCGATGTTCTGCCTTAACCTGCTGACAAGTTAAGCAACGAGTAACAAACTCTGCCACATCTTTCTTAAGTCCATGCCACCAATAGTACCTCTTAAGATCATGATACATCTTGGTGCTGCCCGGGTGAATAGAGAGTTTGGTTTGGTGTGCTTCAATCAGCAACTCTCTTCTGCAATTCTTAGGCACATATGTCCTACCTCGGAACATAAGACTTTGTCAGGGTCGTAACTCCCATTCCGGTACGACCTCACCGATAGACATCTTAGACCAAATCTCCTCCACTTCTGGATCTGTCCGTTGTTCCCGTTCAATCTCAGAGACCATGTTGGATCGTATGATCAGATTATATATGGTTCCATGATCATTGAGGTAGAGTTTAAATTCTCTGATGGTATTCAACACCTCCCATTCTGTCCTGATCATGCTGGCGACTGTAGCATGTGACATGCGGCTGAGAGCATCCGCTACCTTGTTCGCCTTTCCCGGATGATATCGAAGTACGAACTCATAATTTGCCAGATACTCCATCCATCTGCGCTGTCTCATGTTGAGTTCTTTCTGATCAAATAAATATTTCAGACTTTTGTGATCCGAGAACACCTCAAACTTTTCCCCATAGAGGTAGTGTCTCCAATTTTTGAGAGCGAAGACCACCGCTGCTAGTTCTAGATCATGGGTGGGGTAGTGGCGTTCATGAATTTTCAACTGTCTCGATCCGTATGCCACCGCACGATTACCTTGACTGAGTGTGCACCCCAGTCCCTCTCCGGAGGCGTCACAGTACACCTCATAATTTCTGCCTTTTTCTGGCAAGATTATAATAGGAGCGGTCGTAAGCCTCTCCTTAAGCTCCTCAAATCTTTGATTGCACAGATTGGACCACTCAAACTTGACTCCTTTCTGAGTGAGTCGGGTAAGTGGAGCAGCAATCTTGGAGAAGTCCAGGATGAATTTTCGATAGTAACCGGCCAATCCTAGAAAACTGCAGATCTCGGTCACATTTGTCGGCGCTTTCCATTCCTTGACTGCTGCTACCTTAGCCGGTCCACGGCTATACCTTCCTCTGATATGATGTGTCCCAAGAAGTTGACTTCAGATAGCCAAAATTCGCATTTGCTGGGTTTGGCATACAATTGGTTCTTTCTCAAGGTGTCTAGGACTATCTGCAGGTGCTCGGCATGTTCCTTCTGACTTTTGGAGTAGATCAGGATGTCGTCAATAAATACGATCACAAACTGATCTAAGTAAGGACGAAATATCCTATTCATCAGATCCATGAACATCGCCGATGCATTAGTAAGCCCAAACGGCATGACTACATACTCATATAACCCATACCGTGTCCTGAAGGCAGTCTTCTCTATGTCCTCCTCTCTAACCCGAATTTGATGGTATCCGGACATCAGGTCAATCTTGGAGAAATGAGAGGAACCCCTAAGTTGATCAAACAGATCATCGATCCGGGGTAGGGGATACTTGTTCCTGACAGTCAGCTGATTTAACTTCCTATAGTCCACACACATTCATAACGTTCTGTTTTTCTTTTTCACAAATAACACTGGGGCTCCCCATGCGGATGTACTGTTCTGAATGAAGCCTAGTCTGAGTAGTTCATCAATTTACTTCTTCAGCTCGGTCATCTCAGCTGGTGCCATCCTATAATGGGGTAATGATACTGGAGCGGCGCCGGGGTATAATTTTATTTCAAAGTCTATCTCCCTCTTGGGTGGCAAAGCAGGGAGTTCTATTGGGAATACCTCGGCAAAATCTGCGACTACCGCCGGAAGTTCACCATTGGTACCTTATCTAGTCTGAGGCTGTTCAAGGCGAGATGGTTCAATTCCTCCTGCAGCCTTCTAGGGATACCCTGCCTGTCAGCGTGTACCACGTACCGCTTTCCTTCGGGTGAACAAAATGTCACCCTACGAAGATGACAGTCAATATGGGCCTGATACGTAGTCAACCAATCCATGCCAAATATGACATCATATTCTGCCATATCGATTACTAAATAGTTGAACTCGAATCTGGATCCCGCGAGTTCCGTGTTCAATGCCGTACATATTAGTCCTAATGATGTGTCTCCGACGGGGGATACAATGGTGAGTGATGCGGACAAGTTTTGTACTAGTGTACCCGTGGCAGATATGAATGCAGCAGATATGAATGAATGTGATGCTCCAGAGTCAAATAAAGTAACAACATAAGAACTACCAATTACAGCCATACCTTGCATCACTGAACGGTCCACTGCTACTGGAGATGGTATGGTGAAGAGTCGTCCAGATCCCGCAGGTTTTGGTGCCCGCCCCGCCTGATTATGTGTTCTGCCTCCCCGCGACTGTGTTGGTCTAGTTGGAGGGCGGAAAGGGCCTCTGAAGTTGGAGGGTCGACTAGTTTGTGGACACTCTCTCTTGTAGTGGGCCTGTTGGCCACACTGATAACAGGTGTTCCCACCCCAGGGAACCTGTGTGACTGATGCTGATGTAGAAGGCTGACTGGGGCGAAAGCCCCCGGTAGATCCCGTGGAGGGTGAGGGCCTGCTAGGATTCGCGCAGAATTTCTTGTTGGGTTGGAATGTTCCCCGCCCAACCTGCCCTCGGCGGTTGTCAAACCGCACTATCTCATTCAATTCCCGTTCTGCAATGGTGGCCCTGCTAACCACCCCTGCCAGTGTGTTTTCTTTGAAAATGGTCACTCTAGACTTGATGCTTGGCCGAAGGCCCCGTTCAAACTTGCGGGCCCTTCGGTGTTCAGTATCCACCATATAGAACGCATAGATAGATAGCTTAAGAAATTCTCTGTGATACTCCGCCACTGTCATGTTTCCTTGTACCAATGAGATGAAGGCTTCAATCTGGCTCTCTTTCCTCTTCTGGAAAAAATTGTTCTAGGAAGGTGGCTGAGAACCACTCCCATGTCATGGGGATCCTTTCTCTTTCCGGTACCAGCGTTTGTTGCTTTTCTACCACTTCCCACCAACTACCGGCATCCTTGATCAGTTGGGATGTGGCCAGTAAGATCTTATCAGCCGGACTGGAAACCTGAAGCAAATTCAAGATTTGATTGATCCTCTTTAACCAGTGCTCTGCTCCCACAGCCCCTTCCTTTCCCATGAAGTAGGGAGGGCGCTGTTGTTGGAAGTCCTTGACCATCTTCTGTTTATTGGAGTCGCTGGCGATCGCATTGCCGCTTGGACTATGTCTCTTAACTCGGGAGGTACACCTTCTATGTTTATACTATTTTGTCCCTCAGTTGTATGAGGTGGTGGTTGTACTTCCTCGTCCTGACGAGGGGGTGTTACCTCTTTCTCTACCCGTGGGTTGCGGCGGGTTCTTATTTTTGGCGGCATTTTTCCTAAGTCATCAAAAAATATTGACTTAGTTCCTTCACAACATTGTCATGTTCATAGTTTGGAATAATTTTCCTAAGTATCAAATGTTCCTTCAATTTGGGGGAGAATTATTGATTAAGTATACTTCATTTTTGGGGGAAATTCCTAAGTATCGAATATCGTTTCTTTCATTTGGGGAAAGTTGCCAAATAAGCATACTTGGTTTGGGGAAAACTTCCCATCTAGCTATGTTTGTCCATTTTTGTGAAATTGGGGGAAATGTTCCTACGTTTGATTAATCTATCAAAGTGGTAATGATTGTACTTCCCTTACTATCATTTTCTTACGTTAAATGTGGCGCTCAGATTGAATGTTTCAGTCTGAGTCAATCAAAGTAAATTAACTCGGCCCCCGTGCAGCGGACTCCGAAGAGTCGGTCAGTTGGGATTCTTAGCTGTCAGTGAGACATGCAACCGTCTTAATCTTACTTCGAAGGATTCATTCTTTCGATTTCGCTCTGATACCAACTGTAACGCCGGCCCCTTTTTCACCCGCTTTTCGAAAATCAGAGTCTATTTTTTTTTTTTTGATAGAAGAGTGAGAGAGGGCAGCGGACGCCACGACACGAGTTAAGTCCGAGCTTCTAAAGCCCGGCCCTTAACTGGCCAACCCTACATGTGCGTAGAACGAAGTCCACGAAAAATAGTTCACACGCAGAAGTAGGCTCGAGGAATACTACCCTAAGTGCGGAAATTACAATAGAGGCTAACCTACAATTTTTAGATAGTAGGGAAATTAGTATTCATAATATTACCAAAACATCTCAACATCTCAATGTTCCAAAATAGAAACCCAGCACATAGCAAGTAATCTGAATTATACAGTCCGACAAGCAAAACTATACAAATACACATTTCCCAAGATAAACTTAAATAAAGGAAATAGTCCGCCTCCCCAAGCTCCTAAGCTTGGCTCCCGTCTCGTCCTTCTGCTCCGCCGTTTCCTGCGTCATCAGCTAGGGTAGAAGTAGGGCGTTAGACAACGCGCCCAGTAGGACTCCGAGTAGGGCTAACACATGGATTAGTGATAACAAAGCATATAGATAATAGTATAACGAAAACCATAAAATGAATGCTATGCCATAGGTGTCTGTGTTACGAATCCCAACCATCATCCATACCATCATGCTGTCATATGCCCCATGACGGCAAAACCTCGTCAAGATACAAACAATCACAAATCATCCCCCTGGACGGCAAAACCTCGTCCAGATATAAAACAATCACAAATCATCTCCCTGGACAGCAAAACCTCGTCCAGATATAAAACAATCACAAATCATTCCCCTTGATGGAAGAACCATCATCAAGGTATCATAATTACATACAACATCCATGATACATCAAACACAGCAAAATATCTCCATGTCTGTTTATCGGTCGCCCCGACGGAGCATGGACTCCGGTTTCATTTCATCCTTCCCCTGTCATATCCCTCCCATGCCATGCATGAGATGTAGATGCCATATGCCATGTAATGAATATAATAACAAACCATGACATTTAAAAAAAATCCCATCAATAAAACATATAACTTGATTACCCAAAATAGATCAAGCAAAGCCTCAATAATCACATCATAGCATTAAAACCCATTTTAAACCAATCATATGCTTACCGGAATAAATCAAGTAAAAACCCCTACATAAAACATAATTCAAAACCAATCTTGAAACATACCATATAATTTCCAAAATAATTCAAGGAAACCATCACTCAATCCATGGCTTACAAAAAGGATAGAATCCTACTAAATACCGACTAGCGTTCTTTCTTTCAGTTTCCGCCCGATAGACCCGGTCGCCTATCCGCGTACCGCTTACGATGTCTAGGTACCTTATTACATATTAGCATTAGTCCATGCTTTAACCATTTCTAAGCCCATACATCATGTCTTAGTGGGTTTTCCTGATTTTGGCCAATATTTACGATTTTGCCATTACCCTTCCATGGATAATTCATTCCCTCTTCCTTATACATTATGGTCTATAATGGATCCATAACTTAGACCCATTAATGATCCATAACTTAGGTCCGTTAATGACCTAGCAACCATATCATGTGATCATAAAATTAGTCCTTTTATTAACCTAACCCTTATTCCTTTAAACCCATACAAAACCCCATACTTAACCCTTTAAATGGTTAATGGATCATGGGTTCAAAATACCCAATTCATCAAATCTTTCCATGGGGTTTACATCATGCATTTAACCCACAATGAGTCCATTATCCACTCATTCCCTTTATTCATAATTGATCCATACACTTACCAATCATGAGATACAACCATATCTTAACGTAGTCCCCATTAGCTAAAGCATATCCATAGACTTTAATCTTAGCCTATCCATTGGTTCACAAAAATGGGTCCATTGATGTCTCATTAACCATGACATAAGAACATTAGCAATTAACCACTTAATTAACCTAATCTCCATTTATTTAAAACATAAATATATAACCCCATACTTAGACCATTAAGTGGCTCATAACAATGGGTCATGGGTTCATTAAAAATCAGCCCTTTCTACTTAACCAACTACCCATTTTTTCTTTGGCCTATTTACACATTTGCACCCATTGCAAGCCCTTCCATGAAGGGTTTACATCATGCAATTCAAACCATCAATTTTGATCATCAATTTGGTACATTTTCTTGAGTCCATTAATGACTCACTTAGTCATGCCATACTTCCCATTCTTTTCATGGTTTCCAAAACACTTAATTCATCAAAGTTTTCCCATGGGGTTCGGCCATACACCATGGCCGATCCCATGGTCCATTTAAAACCATCACCCTCCTCCATCAACTTCCACATTCTTACACCCATAAACCATTACAATTTACAATACCTCACCATAGGGTTTAAAAAAAAAACCTTCCATCCATAAAATTATGAGTACATTGCCATAGGGTTCATCAACACCACCAACAATCCCCATTTATTACTCACATGCATAATACCAAATTTAACCCATCACATGACCTACAAATGGGTCATGGTCTACATACATGACTTAGTTCCATCACAAGTCCCTCCATTGAGAGAATCTAAACCATACACTTAATTCATCAATCCTTAATCATTATTTGATACATTTAGGGTCCATCAATCTTAGCCATAATTCCTTTTTCTTTTCAACATTAGGTTCATCATTTGGAGTTCATCAACCTTACAAATCTTCCCCACCATTCTTCCATGTTTTTCATTCAAGATCCCTTGTAAAAGAATTACCACATTTAGTCACTTAAAATCCTAACATCATTAATCATCCTTTCATGATACTAACCCTAAAAACTCCATTTAAAACCCCTTTACAAAATTCACCACATTCAATTATTTACAACCCTAATTAAATCACTTAAACACCCACTATGGGGTTCAATCATTCATTCATGCTTCTTAGTGCCATAACAACCATTTACATTCCCCATAAATTTCCTCATTTACAATCCCTTAAAAAAATTACTACATTAACCATTAAAACCCTAAAATTACAACTTATCCTTCCATGATTTTTAAATCTTAAAATTCCATTAAATTTCCAAATTAGCTTACATGTCTTCCATTTTTACAAAACCTAATTAAAATACTCCATCATCCACCATTGTTAAGGCCATCAACATCATGCACTTCTCCCATGCATTTCTTCATTTACCATCCCTTTAAAATAATTTACCAACATTTAATCATTAAACCCTAAAACCATAATTCATCCTTCAAAATTTTAACCCTAACACCCCATTCAAATTTCCTCAATTATTTTTCCTTAACCTAACCCTAATTTGCCCATTAGGTTTTGTCCACTTTCCATCCTTCAAATTGATGGATTTAAAATCCATGGCATAAAATCATTTGGCCACCACTAAATTTACAAATTGAATCCCAAATCTTAAACCATAAAAAATCCAAAATTTCTTGTTTAAGAAAATACTTACAATCCGACGCCTCCTCCGACTTTTGCCACTCCCGTCGGCTTCCTTAGCCTCCTTTCTCCTTCCTCTCCTTGTTTAATCGGCTAGGATGCTTGATCAATAGTGACAACTTCCGATCTTAGGATCGGCCATAATAGGGTTTGAATGGAGAGAGGGAAAGGAGGAGATGATGAGAAGAAGATGGTAGATCTTGACCTTAGAATGGTGGACCATGCTTGCACCTCTTCTCTTCTTAGCTTTCTTTTCTTCTTTCCTCCATGGTTTCTTTTCTTCTTTCTTCTCCTAGTGTGGGACGGCAATGGGAGTACATGAGAGGGAGAGAGTGAAAGACTTGATAGAAAAGATGGAGAAAATGGGATAAGGCTTATCTTATTTGATTACTTTAACATTAAAGCTCCCAACCACCCCACATGAGATATTTCTCATGCTTTATGGTGGTGGTTGGAACCCCACCACTAGCCAACGTTGGTGTTAAAAAAAATAAGATGGCTTTTGGTCTTCTTTGACCATGTGACCACCTTTTGTTTATTCTATTTAATTAATCAACTAGATAATTACTTAGGTTTATTTATTTCCTACTTAATTTAATTCCATTAAATTCCTTCTAAGAAATCCACCCATGGTTGACAAAGTCAACCATGGTGGCCGACCCCACCAATTCTTGGTCCACACGCCACCTCACTTGGTGAGGTGGAGGTGGGTCCCATTGGACCATGTCACCTTGGTCAACTCATCACCAACTTAGGTGATTCAAATTTCATTAAGTCCATTCCCACTAGTTGGGCCACCATTAGGCCCATGGCCCAATTACACTCATCGTTACCCATTTATCTTAGAGTTTACATTGTCTTGACCCATTGGGTCCCAACTGGGTATTGGGCCCAATTTGACCATCCTTGGCCCAATTGACCACCATTGACCCTTTAAGTAAACTTAAATCCAATCCATAATCCATTGGGCCCTAGTTGGGCCTTTGTCCAAATTTTGGTCCATTTACCATTTATTCCATCAAATTTCCCCTTTCCACCATTAAAATAAATAATAACCACCTATTTATTGATTTAAAAATTTCGGGCCACTACAAATGCGACCTCTAGCGACGCCAATGATAGGAGCATGGTCAAGGATTTCCAGCAACAGTGCCCCCCCTTACTTCATAGGGAAAGAAGGGGCTGTCGGAGCAGAAAACTGGTTGAAGAAGATTACTTAGATCCTGACCTTATTAAAGATCTCGAGTAATGAAGACAAAATATTGCTGGCTACATCACAACTGATTGATGATGCCGGTAAATGGTGGGAGGTAATAGAGAAACAATGGGCACTCATGCCAGAAAGGGAGAGGACTGCAATGACTTGGGATCAGTTCTCAGCTACCTTTTTGGACCATTACTTTCCCAAGGAGGAGAAGGAGCGCCAGACTCAAGCATTTCTATCTTTGGTACAAGGTACCATGACGGTGGCAGAGTATCACCAGGAGTTCCTCAGTCTATCCTGTTATGCACTTTATATGGTGGATACGGTGTACCGAAGGGCTCACAAGTTTGAGCGGGGCCTACGGCCAAGCATTAGGGCCAAGGTAACCATATTCAAGGCAGCTACACTGGTAGAGGTGGTCAGTAGGGCACCATAGCGGAGCAGGAGATGGCTAAGATTGTAACACCCCGACTTTTCAAAGATATTAATATTTACAGAAATGCCATTGGAATGGTATATTAAAAAGATATAATCGTAGATGAGAAAATGGTGGGGCCCATTGTTCAAATTAAGACCCAATATGCATATTATATGAATCAAATTAAATTAGATGGGTAATGTACATCTAATTGGGTCAAGAGGGTTACTTGGTTCAAAGGACCCAATTGGGACCCAATGGGTCATGATGGACTTATTTGACCATTGGGTGAGCCCAATTTTAATTGGGTTAGGCTGAATTGATTTGGAGTTAAATGAAGGATAAATGGGTAGGCTTGGTGCAAAGGTGTAAACCACATTTAAATGGGTAAACCACCCATAAATGGGTCATGGCGTCAAATGGGATCAATGAGCTAAATTGAGACCCAATGGGTCGAGTTGACCATGGTTGACCATGTGGACCCTCAAGTGAGCTCAACGGATGAGTCAAATCAGGTTGAGTTGGAGCTGGAATGAGTTGGATTTAAATTAAATATTGGAGTTGACTCAAGGGCATTAAATGAATGGTATTAAATGGGGTGAGTTGAGCTAATGAGTTGGATGAGTTAAGTTGGAAACCAAAGAGACCTTAAATTCAAGTGAGTCAAATGGGGAGGTGAGAAGTTGCCTTGATCTCAAACACCACAAAGACATGTCCCACACGTTGATGGCATGGAGTGGTTTCCCATACATACGATTTAATGAAATGGGATAAGAATTACATGGGGAATTTGGAGGGTTTCCATCACGTTGGGAGTGCCAAGGGATGCCTTGGTTTGTGTCAAAAGACACCTTGGTTGGATCAAGAATTAATGAGGGTAATTGAGAGGTTTGAGGGTTGTTTAACAAAAGGGTTAAACCACACCCTTTAGCCGATTTTCATCTCAAAGAAACCATAGAATTCATCTCTCTCTCCCTCTCTCTCAAGAACCTATCTCTTGGCCGAACCATCCTTTGGTGTTTTCACCATTGTTCAAGCTTTCAATCGGCTAAAAGACTAAGGAAGAAAGAAGGAAGGAAGCAAGGATCAAAAGGAGAGAAGAGAAGCAAAGGAAATTGGTAAGTGTTTACATAAGAATTTAGTTAAATAAATTGGTAAAAGGGAACATGATTTGGCCATGGTATGGCCGAATCCATCAAGGGTTTAAACCTTGGATAAATGTTGTTTAAAAAGGATAAAAGTGGATCATAGGGTTCGTCCACTTTGGATGGCCGAACCCCATGAAAAGATTTGGTTAGGATGATGGTTTTTGAAAGCTAAAAATCATGCAATACTATGGAGATTTTTACATATTTTAATTAGACACAAGATATATGTTTAAGGGGTTCAAATCATGGGTCATAGGGTTCGGCCACTTTGGATGGCCGAACCCCATGAAAGGATTTGATAATTTTGTATGGTTTTTTGGAGAGATAAAAACCATACCAATGTATGAGAGTTTTTAAGTGTTTTATTTGGAATAAAATTGATGTTTTAGGTTGGCCATTGGATGGCTGAACCATATCATAATTATGGTTAAAAGGTTGAATATGAACCATACACAAAGGATGGAAGGAGTGACTCAAGAGAACCATAGGGTTTGGCCATGTGTATGGCTGAACCCCATGGACCCTTGTATGGGTATTTGGATTCAAGTATATGATTAGTAATTATTGTTGGTTTTGTAATGTTTTCAAAGGGTCTAAAATATGACTATATGGTGAAGCATGATTAATGGATAAAAGAGCCAAGGGTGATCTATAAGGTTCGGCCATGGGTATGGCCGAACCCCATAGAAAGAGTCATAGGCCATGTTTGGGGGTTTTGAAGGATAAAAATTATGGAATGTTATGAATATCTTAAATGGATTTTTAATATGTTAATAGGTGGAAATGAAGAACCATAGGGTTCGGCCATATGTATGGCCAGACCCCATGGAGTGATTCTAATGGACTTAGGTATTTGTGGAGCCATAAAGATGATGAAAGACCAAGGGCTAGTTAAGCATGAAGGATTGAAATAGACCCAATTTGGATTGGTGAGGTTCGGCCAAGTTGTAAGGCCGAACCCCACTAAGGTGGATTTGTTTTGGATGATGGGGGTTAGCAAAATTAAACATTGGTTAGACCAATGGCAAAACTGTAAATACAAGTCAAAATGTAAATATGAAGGAATTGATCAAAGAACTTGAAAGAGGGGTCCAAAACCAAAGTGATAAGGTTCGGCCATGTTGTATGGCCGAACCCTATCAAGACATGTTTTGAACTATGAAGTGCTTTAGTCTTAATCAAATGAAAAGGAAGATTAAATCCAAAGGAGATGAGATTCGGCCATGGGTATGGCCGAACCCCACAAAATGGTTTATGGGATCTAGACTTAATAAGAATCAAAAGGTTATGTTAATTAACTTGTTGTTATATAAACAAGGTAACGGGACTTGAATGGCACGCGAGTCGTGAACGATTGACGCTTAAAAAGAACGGACGCTTAAGCGAATTTTCAGTAGGTTTCCTACCTACTTGTAACCACTTTTATATTTGGTTTTATCATGGTTTTTATGAGACATTTGTTATACTATTATTTATCATATTGGATTTGAATGATGAGATTTATTTACATGTTTCATATATTCATTGGCATCTCATGCATGGACATGGGATGATGATTATGGAAACCGGCGCCCACACTCCGTCGGTATGCTCGTGATGCAACTGTGGGGCCTCCTTAGGTGATGAGAGTCCCGCCAGGAGGAATATCATGATGATAAGAGTCACATCAAGAAGAAATGAAAGAATACTGTGGTTTACCTTGACGATGAGAGTTCGTCAAGTGATGGCTATGTATATGTGTGATGGGTGGGACTCATTACATTTGCATACATACATAGCATTGATTTATATGTTTTTGATGTCCATATATTATGATATATGCATGTTTTATATACTTACCATGTGGTAGCCCTAATCGGAAAACCTACTGGGCGCGTTGATCTAACGCCCTATTTCTATCCTTAGAGGATGATGCAGGAAAAGGAAAGGGAAAGGCAAGGGCTGAGGATCACGAAGAAAGCTAAGCATAGAAGCTTGGGTGTTGGGATGATGTTTATTTACTGATGTTTTGGATACATTATTATGGACATGTAATAATATAGATAACTGCTATGGTTTGATTTAAGTTTGAATGAATGTTTAGTTTAAAGCAATCCGGACTTGTACTTGCTATCTACTCAGTATAATTCCGCAATCGGTTAGTTCCGCAATTAGTTTAGTATTATTCCGCATGACTTATTTAGTTCCGTGTGTGTATTGTTTATCATGGTTTAGTCCATGCACACATGGTTGGCCAGTTAAGGGTCGGACTTTGGAAGTCCGAACTTAACTCACGTCGTGACGTCTCCCCGCTCTCTCCACTTGTTTATTTAAAAAAAAAATATATAGATTCTAATTTTTGGAAGGTTGGAAAAGGGAAGGGCGTTACAAAGATAGTGCGGTTTGACAACCGCCGAGGTCAGAGTGGGAGAGGTACATTTTAGCCCAACAAGAAGTTCCGACCGAACTTTAGCAGACCCTCACCTTCTATTGGGTCAACAGGGAGCTTTCGTCCCAACCAGCCCTCCCCATCTGTATCAGTCACTCAGGTTCCCCGAGGGGTGAACAACTGTTTTCATTGTGATCAGCCGGGCCATTTCAAAAGGGAATGCTCACAGCTTAGCAGACCCTCTTATTCTAGAGGTTCATTTCGCCCACCAGCTAGACCAGGTAATTCACGAGGAGGCATGACATATAACCAGGGGGGACGGCCGCCTAACCCTACAGGATCTGCACAGTTATTTACTTTAGCTCCTCCAACAGCAGTGGATCACTCCGTGATTCAAGGTATGCTGTAGTCAGTATTTCCTGCGCTTTTGTATTGTTTGATTCTGGAGCATCCCACACTTTCATATCTGCTGCATTTATAATTGCTACTGGCACATTAGTACAAAAACTGTCCACATCACTCACCATTGTATCCCTCGTCGGAGACACGTCATTGGGGCTTATATGCACAGCAGTGAACACTGAACTCGCTGGATACAGATTCGAGTTCAACTATCTGGTACTCGATATGACTAAGTATGATATTATCTTTGGCATGGACTGGTTGACTAGTGTTCAAGCCAACATCGATTGCCATCTTCGTAGGGTGAAATTTTGGTCACCCGAGGGGAAGCAATATGTGGTACATGCTGACAAACACAACATCCCTATAAAAAGAAAACTGCATGAAGGGTTGAATCATTTGGTATTGAACATAATCAGAATAAACAAGGCACCGGTGGCTGAACTTCCGGCGATACTGAAAGACTACGCGGATGTTTTCCCAAAAGAACTCCCTAGCTTGCCACCCATGAAGGAGATTAATTTTGAGATCAAGTTGTACCCTGGCACTGCTCCAGTGTTATTACCACATTACTGAATGACACCTGCTGAGGTGTCTGAGGTAAAGAAGCATACTAATCAGACTGGGATGCATCCGGAATAGCACATCGTCTTGGGGAGCTCCGGTGTTGTTTGTGAAGAAGAAAGACGGTACACTCCGTATGTGTGTGGATTACCGGAACTTGAACCAGCTAACTGTCCTGAACAAGTACCCTCTACCCAGGATCGATGATCTATTCGATCAACTGAGGGGTTCCAGCCATTTTTCAAAGACTGATCTGATGTCTGGCTATCATCAAATCCGGGTTAAGGAGGAGAACATAGAGAAGACAACCTTCAGAACGCGGTATGGACTATATGAGTTTGTAGTCATGCCGTTTGGACTCACCAATGCACCGGCTGTGTTCATGGATCTAATGAACAGGATCTTTCGTCCTTACTTGGACCAGTTTTTCATTGTATTTATTGATGACATCCTGATCTATTCCATAAGTCAGGAGGAACATGTTGAGCACCTGTGGATAGTCCTGGACACCTTGAGAAAGAATCAGTTATATGCCAAAGCCAGCAAGTGTGAATTTTGGCTATCTGAGGTCAACTTTTTGGGGCATGTCATATCAGCAGAAGGTTTAGCTGTGGACCAGAGTAAGGTGGCGGCAATGAGAGAATGGAAAACACCGAAAAATGTGACTGAAATCCGTAGCTTCCTGGGTTTGGTTGGTTACTATCGGAAGTTTATCATGGACTTCTCAAAAATTGTATCTCCACTTACTCGACTCACTCAGAAAGGAGTCAAATATGAGTGGTCAGAGCTGTGCAATTAGAGATTTGAAGAATTGAAGGAGAGACTTACAACTACTCCTATCTTTATATTGCAGGAAAGAGGCAAGGGCTATGAGGTACAATGCGATGCTTCAGGAGAAGGACTTGGGTGTTCTCTTAGTCAAAGTCATCGTGTGGTGGCTTATTGTAACGCCAGCCCCTTTTCACCCAAAATCAGAGTCTATTTTTTTTTTAAGTAAAGAGTGACAAAGGCGCGGACGTCACGACACGAGTTAAGTCCGAGCTTCTAAAGCCCGGCCCTTAACTGGCCAACCCTACGTGCGTGTGGAACGAAGTCCACGAGGACGGTTCACACATAGACGTAAGCTCGCAGAATATAACTTAATGCGGAACATTATAATAGAGACTATCCTACCAGTTTTAGATAGCAAGGAAGTATGATGCTTAAATTACTAAAATACCCCTAAATTTATAATTATACCTCAAAGCGATAATGTGCAAAGTAAAGACCAAACCATATTAAGAAATATAACTTATACAGTCCGACGAGCTAAGCTAATCAATTACATATTCCAAAATAAATTTAAATGAAACTAAGTAGCCGCTTTCCCAAGCTCCTACGCTTGGCTCCGGTCGTGTCCTTCGTTTCCGCCATCTCATGCGTCATCAGCTAGGGTAGAAGTAGGGCGTTAGACAACGCGCCCAGTAGGACTCCGAGTAGGGCTAACACATGGATTAGTGATAACAAGCACATAGATAATCATATAATGAAAACTATAAAATGAATGCCATGCCATGGGTATTTTATGTCGTGTGTCCCGCCCATTACCCATACCATCATGATGTCATATCCTCGTTGATGGAAAAACCTCATCAAGATATCCCCATGTTGGCTTCTCGGTCGCCCCGATGGAGCATGGACTTCGGTTATATCTCAACACATTAAAGTATCCCCATGTTTGTTTCTCGATCGCCGAGACGGAGCATAGACTCCGGTTATAGCACATCAGGCTATCCCCATGTCTACTTCTCGGCCGCCCCAACGGAGCATGGACTCCGGTTATAGCGCATCAGGCTATCCCCATGTCTGCTTCTCGATCGCCCCGACGGAGCATGGACTCCGGTTTCATTATTTTCCCGCCCATGATATGCATGAGATGTAGGTGCATTATTCTATGTAATATATATAATTTGTAGCCTTCATATATATAATTCATAGCCTAATCATATAAATCATAGCCTGGCAATATGCCATATAATATATATAAATCAAGATCTTAAAACCCATCATAAAACAAATCATATAAATTACCAAAATAAATCACGGGAACCATCATATAACACGTAAATCCATGGTTTACAAAATGGAAGGAATCCTACAGAATACCGACTAGCGTCCTTTTTCGTTTCCGTCCGATAATCCGGTCACCGATACGCGTACCGCTTGCGATGTCCGATACCTTATTACATATTAATAATCAGTCCATGTTTTATCATATCTAAGTTCATTAATCATACCTTAGCGGGGTTCGGCCATACCCCATGGCCGAACCTCACTATCTAGGTTCTGTAGGTCCCATTTAGTCCATTAGATATTTCAATCACATGAGTCTAAAAACCAGACACCCTAGGCTTCATAGAACCACACATAAGGTCATCTTTAAAGTTTTTAAGTCTATGATCATCCCCCATGGGGTTCTTCATTTTGGCCATTATTTACGGTTTGGCCACTCTTCCTTTCCATGATTAATCATTCATTTATCCATGCACACTTAAGTCCAAAATTGATCCATAACTTAGATCCATTAGTGACCCACCAATCATAAAATGAACACATTAAAAAAATCAGTCCTTAATTTAATCTAAACACCATTAATTTTAAACACATGCATATACCTTAATCTTAGCCCAAAAATGACTCTCAAATGAGTCATGGGTTCGGCCATACACCATGGCCGAACCCATGATGTCTTATTTTTCATCCTCCCTTAAATCATTTACAATATTTAGACCATAACAAAGTTCTTCCATGAGGGGGTCTATTTCACCACATTTAGATCCATAATATGTCCTCCCATGAGGGGGTTTACATCATGCATTTAAATCACTCATTTTGATCAACATTAAGTATATTTGAGTCCATCAACTTAGCTACATTCCCCATTAATTGATGCATATACACATATCTTAATCTTAGCCCATCAATTGGTTCACATAATGGGTCCATTGATGTCTCATTAACCATGACATAACAACATTAGAAATCAGCCATTTAACTAACCTAATTTCCATTAAAATCAGCCCCTTTAAAACATTATATACTACACTTAAAAATCCATTTAAACTATCAACATTCTTAATCATTTTTCCATCTCTTCACCCATTAAAACCACTATTACATCACCATAGGGTTCGGCCATACATCATGGCCGAACCCATGGTTCATGGTTCATCATTCATTGGTGATATTTAAGACCATAAAACATTAACCTTCATCCATGGATTCCCTCATTTAAAAACCCCTTTTAAAATTACTATCATTCTTTCATTCAAAACCTTCAAACTCATTAACCACCCTCCATGGCTTCCATTCTTCAAAACCCCATTAAATCACTTAATCACCTCCATCATTCATTCAAACATCACATACATCCATGCTTAAATAAATTTTAATAAATAATGTCCTTAATGCATCCTTTATTTTCTTAACCTAATTTACCCATTAGGGTTTGTCCATTCCTCATCCTTTCCTTGGATGGATTTGAGATCCAAGGCCCATGATATTTTGGCCACTATTACATCCAAGAAAAATGGATTCCATGGTCTCTTCTTAACCCTAAAAAAAATTGTAAATTCTTGTTAAGGAAATACTTACAATCCGACGGCTCCTCTGACTTTTCCTTCTCCTCTCGGATTCCTTGGCCTTCTCTTCTCTTCTTCTCCTTGATTGGTCGGCTGAGATGTGTTTGACCCAATGAAAACTCCAATGTTTGGGTCGGCTAAGATGGAGTAGATTAGAGAGAGAGAGAGGGAGAGGATGATGAGAAAGAATGCCCTAACTCTTGGTCTTGAGGTGGTGGCTTATGCTTACACCTTTTTCCTCTCTTTTCTTCTCTTCTTCCACCAAGTTTTTCTTCTTCTTTTTCTCCTTGGTGAGGGACGGCAATGAGAGGGAGAAAGAGAGGAAGAGATTGAGATAAGAGTGGGATTTGAGAGATAAGATGAAAACTCTCTCTTTTTGGTTGCTTAAGTTACACTCTCCCATTAACTCCTCCCACCAACCAAGCATGAGATATTTTTTATGCTTTAATGATGGTGGTTGGAATAAACCACCACTAGCCAACGTTTTTGGCTTCTTAAGATGGAATGGTTTGCTTTTCCATCTTTTGACCCCTTTGACCACCTTTTGGATAGTTTAATCATTTAATTAACTAGATAATTATCTCAGGTCAATTAATTCCCACTTAACTTAATTCCATTATTCCACCCATGGTTGATCAAGTCAACCATGGTGGCCGGCCCCACCAATCCTTGGTCCACACTCCACCTCACTTGGTGAGGTGGAGGTGGGTCCCAATCGGCCATGTCATCTTAGTCTAATTAAAATTAACTTAGGTGATTTAATTAAATCCCTTTCAATTACTTGGATCACCATTGGGCCCATGGCCCAATTACATTCACCTCCTACCCATTTACCTTAGACCTTACCTCATCTTGATCCATTGGGTCCCAAATGGGTATTGGGCCCCATTTGACCATCCTTGGCCCAATTGACCATCATTGACCCTTTAATTGAATTTAAATCCAATCCATGATCCATTGGGCCATACTTGGGCCTTTGTCCATATTTTCATCCATTCACCATTTATTCCATCAAATTTCCAATTTCCACCATTTAAAATAAATAATAGCCACATATATATTGATTTATAAATTCCAGGCCATTACACTTATGGCTCAAGATAGTTGAAAATACATGAACGCCTCTATCTCACACATGATCTGGAACTAGCCGCAGTGGTCTTTGCTCTCAAAGGCTGAAGACACTATCTTTATGGCGAGAAGTTTGAAGTGTTTTCAGATCATAAGAGCTTGAAGTACTTATTTGATCAGAAAGAGCTCAACAAGAGGCAGTGCAGATGGATGGAATATCTGCAGTATTATGAGTTCGCGCTTCGTTATCATCTTGGCAAGGCAAACAAGGTGGCAGATGCTCTCAGCCGTATATCACATGCGTCAGTGGCATGTTTGATCAGGATAGAATGGGAGATGCTGAATACCATTCTAGAGTTCAACCTATACATCAATAACCATGGAAGTATGTACAATCTGATCATTCGGTCCAACATGGTCTCCAAGATTGAACAGGAGCAATAGATAGACCCAGAAGTGGAGGAGATATGGTCCAAGATGTCTACTGGTGAAGTCATACCGGAATGGGAGTTACGACAGGGTCTTGTACTTTAAGGAAGGACATATGTGTCTAAGAGCTGCAGAATAGAGTTGTTGATCGAGGTACACCAGACCAAACTCTCCATTCATCCGGGCAGCACCAAGATGTATCAGGACCTAAAGAGACACTATTGGTGGCATCGGCTCAAACGAGATGTAGCAGAATTTGTTGCTCATTGCCTAACCTGTCAGCAGGTTAAGACGGAACATCAGAAGCCACCAGTGTTGCTCAAACCCTTACCAGTGCCAGAGTGGAAATGGGAACACATCTCCATGGATTTTGTGACGGGGTTGCCAAGGTCATCAAAGGGCAACGATGCGATGTGGGTCGTGGTAGACCGATTGACTAAGTCTGCACACTTTCATCCCATCAGAATGGCAGATTCATCTAAGACCTTGGGTCGACGGCATATCAAGGATATCATCAGGCTACATGGTATTCCCCGGACTATTGTGTCCGACAGATATGGCCTATTCACCGGCAGAGTATGGCAGAGCATGCAGTCGGCCATGGGGACAGATATACTGACTAGCACAACATTCCATCCACAGACTGATGGACAGTCGGAGGGACAATACAGACATTGGAGGATATACTGAGAGAATGTATGTAAGATTTCAAGGGTGGATGGGAGGATCACTTGCCGCTGGTAGAGTTCTCATACAATAACAGTTACCAGGCAAGGCTCCAGATGGCTCATTCGAGGCCGTATATGGTAGACCTTGTAGGTCACCAGTGTGCTGGAAAGAGGCCGGTGAACCTGCACTGATTGGACCCGAGTTAGTTGCTGTAACACCCTGGAATTTCAAAGTTATCATTTTATATGAATTTATTCATATTTACGGAATTGCCATTGTGATATATTTTATTTGAATTTAAATGGGTCAATGGTTCAATCAAGACCCAAAGGATGGTAGTTTTGTTTACAAAACAAATAAATGGATGAAATGTACTCAAATGGGTCAAGAGTTGTAATTGGGTCAAATGGGTCAAAATGAGCAAATGGGATCCAATGGGTCGAGATGTGCATGATTAATCATGAGTGAGCTCAAAGCTTAATTGGTTTGAGTTCATTAAATATTTGAGGGGATTTGAGTTGAAATAAATGATGGAGTTTGAATGAGTTGAAGTTATTAGTTAAGTTAAATAAATGAGTTAAGTTGGGTGAGTTAAATAATGAGTTGGATGAATAAATATTTTAAGTAAGTGAATGAGAGTGGTGTGTGCTGTTTGCAAGTTTTTAAACAATGAAAAACGTTGGAATTGCATGGGAGAGGTACTTCATGCATGTAACTCCCAAAATAAGAAATTAATGGAGGTGGCGTTTTTGGGAGTTAAGCTTGGTGAGAGTTAGTATTTCAAATGCAAGTATTATGCACGTTGGAAAGGTTGGAACTATGGCTTATGCATGAAACCTCCATAGATGGAGATAAATGGAGCTGCCGTTTCATGGAGTTACAAAGGTAAGGGTGCATTTCAAATTCAAAATTGTATGCACGTTGGAAATGGAATGGAGTTCATTGTTTGGGTCTTCAAAAGACAGCCAATACATGGATTGATAGTTCATGCATGTAACTCCAAGGTTGGAGAATAAATGGGTTGCTGATTGGAGGAATTACACACAATAGATTATGGCATTTCAAATTCAAAATAGATATTAAACCAATGGGAGTTACAAAGTGTGTTCACACTTGGAGGAGGGGAGTTTTATTCCAATGATAGAACTTCCACATGGGACGTTGATGAGGGTCAAATGGAGCTGAATGGAGCTGTTGTTTATGGAGTTACACATTAGAGTGGTGGCTGTTACACAATCCAAAACATAGAGACAACCAATAGAGGGACGGTGCAGCACATGGGAGTTACATTTCAAAATGAAACCCCCATGTGAGACCTTAAGGAAAGGGGAGATTACACAAGTCCAACCAGCAAGGGACGTTGGGAGCATGGGAAGGTTTCATCTCATGATGAAACCCCCAAGTAACATTAAGGATTGTGGGTTAAGACAATGGAAGTTACACATGGGTTTAATCAAAACCCATCTCTTTGGCCGACCACCCCATTTTTTGGAACAAAGAATTGGATCTTCAACTCTCTCTCTCTCTCTTTCTCTTAGACGTATCTCTATCTCAAGATCAAAGGCATTCGCTGATTGCCTTCCATACCAATCAAAGGAGTTGGCATCAAGGTTTTCCATCCAAAGCCAAAATTCTATCTCTCTCTCTAATCCATACTTTAGCCGAATTATTTCAAGGACAGCAACAAAATCATCTCCGGCCAAGGAATCAAGAAGAAGAAGAGACTAAGAAAGGAACGGAAGATTAAACCGGAGAAAAAGATCAAGAAGTGAAAGAACGAAGGAGTCGCGGTATTGGTAAGTGCACTTTGAACCATGGATAAATAAAGTTGATTAAGGGAATGTGATCCGGCCATTGTATGGCCAGATCCATCAATGGTTTAGATCTGGAATTATGATGTTTAAAATTATAAAATATGGACCATAGAGTTCGGCCCCATGGGATGGCCGAACTCCATGGAAAAACTTGGTGATTTTTAATGGTGTTTGAGGGATAAAATCCATATTAGTTAATGAAGATTTTTAAAGCATTTAAAGTGAAGATTTTTGGGTAGCTATGGCTTGGCTGAACCATATTAATGCTATGGCTAAATTGTGGATTAAAACCATGGACAAAGGTTGAAATGATTACACCAAGAGAACCATAGGGTTCGGCCATATGTATGGCCAAACCCCATTGACTGTTTTGTGGGATATTTGGACTGTGATAATGAATGTTTTATGCTTATGATTTTCGGAATTACATATGTCAATTATGGACTTAGTATTAAGGTGATTAAAAATGAAAGATGATGGAACATGGGACTAAAATCTCTAGGGTGAGGTACGGCCATGTTGTGTGGCCGAACCCCACCAATTGTCATTTGATAGACTTGGTGATTTGTTCATGATGAATTTGGGCAAATGAGATATATGAATAAAGGGTTTAAATGACCAAAGTAAATAGTGAGGTTCGGCCATGTTGTATGGCCGAACCCCACTAAGGTGGTTTGGACTTTGTTTTCTAAGGAAAAATTAAGCAAAGGGTAGTATAGTGGCGTTATTGTAAATATGGATGAAAAGATGAAATGATCAAAAGAATGGACATATGAGCCAAAACCCAAGGTGGTAAGGTTCGGCCATGTAGTATGGCCGAACCCTACCAAGGTTTATTTGGAGGATTTGGTTGTTTGAATGTTTATGGAGTAAAATAAAAGCGATCAAAGTTTTAAATGGGTGAGGTTCGGCCACGGGGTATGGCCGAACCCCACAAAGTGGATTTTTGGGATTTAGATCAAATTTAGAATCATATGGTCAAATGATTAACTTGCTGCTATGTACATAGGGTATTTGGATTTCTAGAACGGTGTACAAGCCGTGATCGGAAGACGGTTCAAAGGAAGGGTCAAACAAAATAACATAGTGTAGGTTTCTTACCTTGTTGTAACCACATATGTTAATTGCTATTTTATGTTTATTTGAATAAGTTAGTTGAGTGAAATGTTATATTTACAAATGGCATGATTGCATAGACATCTCATGCATGGCATGGGATGATGGTGATGTAACCGGAGGCCACACTCCGTCGAGGCGTCCGAAAGACCACTGTGGGGTACCTTGTTGATGAGAATCCCATCATGAGGAATCCGGAGGCCACACTCTGTCGGGGCGTCCGAAAGACCACTGTGGGTTACCTTGACATGAGAATCCCGTCAAGTGATGGCTACGTTGAATGGTGATGGGTGGGACTCATTACATGTTCATTTCATACATAGCATGTTTTTATGGAATTTTGTCACACATGTATTATTATTATACTATTTGCATATTTTTGACTAACCATGTGGTAGCCCTGTTTGGAAACACTACTGGGCGCGTTGATCTAACGCCCTATCTATATCCTTAGTGGATGATGCATGGAAAGGGAAGAACGTGGATCGAGAAGAAAGCCAAGCAAAGAAGCTTGGGCGGTTTGAATGATTTAAATGGACTTTGAATGGACATGAATGGACTATTTATGGACTTGTTATTTGATTATGGACAATGTAATTTGATAATTAGATATGTTGGCATGTAATAAGTAGTTAAGTAGATGCTATGGTTTGATTTATTTTGGATGGTTTGAATGAACGATCAGTTAAGATTGTTCGTAATTTTTGGAGATTATGATTAAGTACTTTGCTATCTTAAGTTATACATTGAGTAGATATAGATTTTATTATAACCTCTTTTAGTTTAAGACTAAGTTAATTCTGCAAGTTGTATTTGTACCATGTGTGGATCATTCTTATGGACTTAATCCATACGCACATGAGCTTGGCCAGTTAATGGTCGAACTTTAGAAGTCCGAACTTAACTCGCGTCGTGACACTCGGCCCCGATCACTTGATTATTATATTTAAAAAAAAAAAAGACTCTGAAAATTAGAGTGAAAAGGGTGGGGTGTTACAGTCCAAACCACCTTAGTGGGGTTCGGCCATACAACATGGCCGAACCTCACTATTTACTTTGGTCATTTAAACCCTTTATTCATATATCTCATTTGCCCAAATTCATCATGAACAAATCACCAAGTCCATCAAATGACAATTGGTGGGGTTCGGCCACACAACATGGCCGAACCTCACCCTAGAGATTTTAATCCCATGTTCCATCATCTTTCATGTTTAATCACCTTAATACTAAGTCCATAATTGACATATGTAATTCCGAAAATCATAAGCATAAAACATTCATTATCATAATCCAAATATCCCACAAAACAGTCAATGGGGTTCAGCCATACATATGGCCGAACCCTACGGTTCTCTTGGTGTAATCATTTCAACCTTTGTCCATGGTTTTAATCCACAATTTAGCCATTGCATTAATATGGTTCAGCCATGCCATAGCTACCCAAAAACAATAAGCTTATCTTCACTTTGAATCCTTTAAAATCTTCATTAACTAATATGGATTTTATCCCTCAAACACCATTAAAAATCACCAAGTTTTTCCATGGGGTTCGGCCATCCAATGGGGCCGAACCCTATGGTCCATATTTTATCATTTTAAACATCATAATTCTAGATCTAAACCATTGATGGATCTGGCCATACAATGGCCGGATCACATTTCCTTAATCAACTTTATTTATCCATGGTTCAAAGTGCACTTACCAATACCGCGACTCCTTCGTTCTTTCACTTCTTGATCTTTTTCTCCGGTTTAATCTTCCGTTCCTTTCTTAGTCTCTCCTTCTTCTTGATTCCTTGGCCGGAGATGATTTTGTTGCTGTCCATGAAATGATTCGGCTAAGGTATGGATTAGAGAGAGAGATAGAATTTTGGCTTTGGATGGGAAACCTTGATGCCAACTCCTTTGATCTTAGTGTATTTACCTTGATGGAGAGATCGGTCAAGGACTGATTGGTATGGAAGGCAATCAGCCAATGTCTTTGATCTTGAGATAGAGATACGTCTAAGAGAAAGAGAGAGAGAGTTGAAGATCCAATTCTTTGTTCCAAAAAATGGGGTGGTCGGCCAAAGAGATGGGTTTTGATTAAACCCATGTGTAACTTCCATTGTCTTAACCCACAATCCTTAATGTTACTTGGGGGTTTCATCATGAGATGAAACCTTCCCATGCTCCCAACGTCCCTTGCTGGTTGGACTTGTGTAACCTCCCATTTCCTTAATGTAACGCCCCGCCCTTTCCGAGAATTTCAGAGTCTAATTTTTTTTAGGGTTTAGTAATAATAATAAAACATCGAAAGAGAGCGGGCGGCGTCACGACGCGAGTTAAGTTCAGACTACTCAAGTCTAAACCTTAACTGGCCACCCATGTGTACATGGAATAGACCATGATTATGAATCACACATGGAACTAACATCAACATGCGGAAAAACCTAGATTAATTGCGGAATAGAAAGACTAAATAACAAGTAACAGTCTCAACCATTAATTAAGATAAATCAAAAATCCAAAAGTTATTAACCTAATCAAACCATAGCAAGTAATGAATTATTACATGTCCAACAAAAGTATTCAAATGACAGTAATATAAAGTAATCCAATCCATCATTTAAGCGCTTAGGCTTGGCTCCCCTCCTGGTCATCGACCTTCTTTTTCCCTTTACTTGTACCTGCAATCTCCTCTGAGGATAGAATTAGGGCGTTAGATCAACGCGCCCAGTAGGTTCCCGAATCAGGGCTACCACATGTTAGCATATAAAACATGCATATATATCATATTACATGATCATCAAAAACAGGTAAAACAATGCTATGATGTATGCACATGCAATGAGCATCCTCCATCATGTACATTCATAGCCATCACTTGACGTGCCTTGCACCGACAAGGTAAATTATAACACACCTTTATCTCTTCATCATTCACTGATTCATATCACGTATTAGTCCTCCTGGCGGGACTCTCATCGCCTAAGGAGACCAATGTGACTATGATCATCATGTTACTCCTCCTGGCGTGACTTGCACCACCGAGGCAGGACGTAACCCATAAATTGCAACACTGTAGAACCTCATTCATAATCCCATGTCTATGCATGAGATGCCAATGCCTGTATGCCATTTGTTAATGTATAATATATCATTTGAAGCACATAAAATAAAACAAGAGTCTCATAAGAAAACTGGGTAAAACTATGGTTACAAGCAGGTAGGAAACCTACTGAAGAATCACTTCAGCGCCGTTCTTTCTTAGGCTTTATCCGGTCACCGCTCGTAGTCGTTCACGTTCCGTTACCTTATCATATAACAGTAAATCAATACTAGCATTTAAATGTCCATTCTCATATTAAACCCAAAAGAACATCTTGTGGGGTTCGGCCAAACCCATGGCCGAACCTTACCCACTTTAGATTTGATCCCTCTCGTAAGTCCTTTGATCAATCCCTTCATTTGACTTGTATTCACAGATTTGCCATTGGTCTGTCCAATCTTTAATCCACCAAACTTACTCCATGGGGTTCGGCCATACATTTGGCCGAACCCAATGGTTCCTTTATCCATTACCACATGGTTCTCCATTAGGGTATTTTAAACATTTTAAATCAACATAGAACCATTATCAACTACTACTCATAAGCTTAGACTATTTAACCCATTCATTATGAATTAGCATAAAGTCCATCAACATGCTTGGTTATTTACTGATATTAAGTACATAGATACCTACATGATTCTTGAATCAAAATCATACAACCCAATCAGTAAGCATAACCCTATGTAAACCAAATAAAAACCACAAAGTAACCCATGGGGTTCGGCCACTCACATGGCCGAACCTCATGGTTCTTTGAATCCAATTCTCCTAATGATCTTTCATCATTTGTCATGCATCTTAGCCATAAAAACAGCAACCATATTTCTATTTAAAATCCCATAGAAACCCCATGATATTGCATGGTTTTTAACTCTTTAAATTCATAACAATCATCAATCTCTTTCATGGGGTTCGGCCATTCAAGTTGGCCGAACCCTATGTCCATGAATTGATCCTTCAAACATGCATTAGGTGTTATTTAAATCATACAATATCAGTATCATATTGCTGCCTTTATACCTCTTAGAACCCTCTAATTAAATCCATCCAAAACGGTCCATAAAAGTCCATGGTTTCCATGTTTCACAACATGCAAACCAACAATCTTTCACATAGGGTTCGGCCCTCCATGGTGGCCGAACCCAATGGTTATTTTTTTCTATTTTTAGAGCTCCAATAATCATGTAATAACCAGCGTATTATCACCGAGTTTAACCCTATAAAAGTCATCTAAAAACCAACCCAATTTCATAGTGTTCGGCCATGCTCATTGGCCGAACACTATGACCTTTGGTTTTGAAATATTCAATCATTTATCTTAGGTCTGAATCAACCATCCAACTCCATGTTTGAACCTTCTTAAAACATGATTTTAAAACTAACATTAACATCTAATATCAGTCCCACTTTTATATGGTTTTAATTTCCAAAAACCATCAACATCAACCATTTGTTTCCATGGGGTTCGGCCATGCAAAGTGGCCGAACCCAATGGTCCAACTTATCAGTTTTAAACCGCTGTTTTATACCCATAATACCTTCAGTCCCTATGTCATTCAGATCCACATTTTTAACCCATTCTAAAACATGCATTTAAATCTTAAATCAAAATCCAAAAACAGTCCATAAAATCCATGGTTTTCATGTTTCAAAACATGAAAACCAAACAATCTTTTACATGGGGTTCAGCCCTCCATGGTGGCCGAACCCAATGGTTATTTTTACCATTTTAAATCCTTCATAATCAAGGTTAAACATTGGTGTATTCGGCCATGACCATGGTCCAATACATACCCCACTTTATTAATCCAAAAGTCCATGAAACACTTACCAAATTCCAAGCTCTTATCTTGCCTTTTGATCCTTGCTTCCTTTCCTTCTTAGCCTCCCTTCCTTTGCTGATTATTTGCTTGAACCAATGGTGCAATCACCAAGTCCAATTCGGCCAAATGATGGTGTTCTTGAGAGGGAGAAAGAGATGGGATTGTAAGGCTTTCACAATGATAAAAATCGGCCAAACATGAGTGTTGTTTGCTTTTGTATTTCAGCCCCCAAAACCCTCCACTTCCTCATCAATTTTTGCATAAAACAATGGGTCTTGGGTGCTATCCAAGGCACCCCTTGGCACCTACCCATGCAGCCTTTCAGCTTTCCATGCAACTCATCTGAAACCCATGCATTTCATTTACCATTCATCGTGGAAATCACCCCAAACAAGTCCCCAACGTGTGGGACTGGTTTTGGTGGTTAAAGCTGAGCCAACCTCTTCCAATTCCCACTTAGCTCACTGAGTTTACACCCCTTCAATTTCCCTTTTGACTCACTTGAACTCAAGGCTATTTAGATTTCCATCTCAACTCACCCAACTCTCATACTTAATGCATTTCATTTAATGCACATGTGTTGACTCACTACTTGATTTAATTCCAACTCACTTCAGTCCCACTCAACTGATTTGACTCATATTTTAGCTCCCTTGAGGGTCCACACTGGTCAACCATAGTACAACTCGACCCGTTGGGTCTACTTTTAGCTCCTTGACCCGTTTTTGACTCCATGACCCAATTTTGGTATTTTGGTCATTTGTAAATGGTTTTCACATATGGATCAAGCCTACCCATTTCTTCTCCACTTGATTTCCAATCAAATAGTCTTAACCCCATTTAATTTAAATTCACAAAATGGTCAAATAATCCAGTAAGACCCGATGGGTCCCATTTGGGCCCTTTGACCCATTTAGCCATTTTTGACCCAAATGATGAAAATTACCCATCCAATCAACTTAACATTCATAATGTGCTCATATGATTTTAATTTGAGCAATGGGCCCCACTATTTCCTTACTTAACATCACAAAATAATTAATTTAACAACTCTGGGGCATTTTCGTAATTTTTCACTTCATTGAGAAACTGGGGTGTTACAATATAACCCTCTTTTTAAAATTTTCGTCCCGAAAATTGAGTGAAGTAGGGTTCTCAAAATAAATTACACAAATAATTCGGGGTGAGTTGTTCTCATCTCCGATTCAAGTTCCCATGTGGCCTCTTCATCACTATGACGGTCCCATACCACCTTTACGAACTGAATCGCTCTGTTTCGCAACACCCTTTGTTCGGTCTCCACTATTCTGACTGGCTTCTCGGCGTATGTCACATCGCCTTGTACTTCAATATCTTGAACATTTAAAACATGGGACGGATCCGGATTGTATTTCCTTAGCATCGACACATGAAACACATCGTGTAGGCCTGCTAATTGCGATGGGAGTGCTATCTATAAGCTACATCCCCCATCCTTCTCATGATGGAAAACGGTCCCACATATCTTGGCAACAGTTTTCCTTTCTTGCCAAACCTCATGTGTCCTTTCCGTGGCGAGACTTTTAAAAATACCATGTCTCCCACTTCAAATTCTAGAAACCGTCTCCTTTTATCAGCATAACACTTTTGCCGACTTTGTACAGTCAATAAGTGTTGACGTATCAACTTAATTTGTGCAGTAGTTTCTGCGACTAGTTCCGGTCCGATCAATGTAGGCTCTCCTGCCTCTGTCCAACATACCGGTGACCTACACGATCTACCATATAAGGCCTCGTATGGAGCCATCTGAAGGCTTGCCTGATAGCTGTTATTATACGAGAACTCCACCAGTGGCAAGTGGTCCTCCCATCCACCCTTGAAATCTAACATGCATGCTCTCAACATGTCTTCCAAGGTTTGTATTGTTCTTTCAGACTGTCCATCGGTCTGTGGATGGAAAGCGGTGCTAGTCAATAAGTCTGTCCCCATGGCTGACTGCATGCTTTGCCATACTCTGCCGGTAAAACGACCATCTCTGTCCGATACTATCGTTCGGGGAATTCCATGTAGTCGAATGATCTCTTTAATGTACCGCCGACCCAGCGTTTCAGATGAATCTGTCATCTTGATAGGAATGAAATGTGCAGACTTGGTCAGTCGGTCGACTACGACCCATATGGCGTCATTGGCCTTTGAAGACCTCGGCAACCCCGATACAAAGTCCATGGAAATGTGTTCCCATTTCCATTCTGGCACTGCTAAGGGTTTGAGTAACCCTGGTGGCTTTTGGTGTTCAGTCTTAACTTGCTGACAAGTTAGACAATGTGCCACGAACTCTGCCACATCCCTTTTTAGTCCATGCCACCAATAATGTCTCTTTAGATCATGGTACATATTGGTGCTACCCGGATGAATAGAGAGCTTGGATTGATGTGCCTCAATCAGTAGCTCTTTCCTCAACTCTTTGGCACATATGTCCTTCCCCGGAATACAAGACCTTGTCCTGGCCGTAATTCCCATTCCGGTACAACGGTGCCAGTAGACATCCTGGCCCAAATGTCCTCCACTTCCGGATCTGTTCTTTGTTCTTGTTCAATCCTGGTGACTATATTGGACCGTATGATCAAATTATACATACTCCCATAGTTGTTGATATGAAGATTGAACTCTCGAATAGGTGTGCAGCATCTCCCATTCTGTTCTGATCAAGCATGCTGTCCGACGCATGAGATAGGCGGCTGAGAGCATCCTCCACCTTGTTCGCTTTGCCTGGATGGTATCGAAGCGCAAACTCATAATCTGCCAGATATTCCATCCATCTTCGCTGCCTGAGGTTGAGCTCCTTCTGATCAAAAAGATATTTTAAGCTCTTATGATCAGAGAATACCTCAAATTTCTCGCCGTAGAGATAGTGTCTCCAAATTTTAAGAGCGAAGACCACTGCAGCTAGCTCCAAATCATGTGTGGGATAGAGACGTTCATGCACCTTCAACTACCTTGATCCATAAGCCACCACACAATGACGTTGCATGAGTGAACACCCTAGTCCCTCTCCTGAAACATCGCATTGTACTTCTTATCCTTTGCCCCTTTCCGGTAAAATTAAAATAGGAGCCGTGGTAAGTTTCTCTTTCAGCGTTTCAAATCTCTGGTTACACTGATCTGTCCACTCATACTTGACTCCTTTCTGAGTAAGTCGAGTCAACAGAGACGCTATCTTGGAAAAGTCCATGATAAATTTCCGATAATAACCCGCCAGTCCTAAGAAACTGCGGATCTCGGTCACATTCTATGGCGCTTTCCACTCACTTACTGCCGCCACTTTAGTTGGATCCACGGCTATACCGTTTTCTGTTATGACATGCCCCACGAAATTGACCTCGGATAACCAGAATTCACATTTACTGGCCTTGGCATATAGCTTATTTTGCCTCAAAATATTTAAAACTATCTGTAAGTGCTCTGCATGTTCTTCCTGACTCTTGGAATAGATCAAGATGTCATCAATGAATACGATTACAAACTGATCCAGATAGGGACGGAAGACTCTGTTCATTAAATCCATGAACACAACCGGCGCATTTGTGAGTCCAAATGGCATGACCATGAACTCGAACAGTCCATACCGCGTCCGAAAGCTATCTTTTCTATGTCTTCCTCCCTAACTCGGATTTGATGATATCTAGACATCAAATTGATCTTTGAAAAATGACTAGAACCCCTCAATTGATCAAATAAATCATCGATCCTAGGTAGAGGGTACTTGTTCCGGACTGTTAGCTGATTCAGCTTCCGTAGTCCACGCACATCCGTAGTGAACCGTCCTTCTTCTTCACAAACAGCACTGGTGCTCCCCATGATGATGTACTGTTCCGGATGCAACCCAGCCTAAGCAGTTCATCAATCTGCTTCTTTAGCTCCGAAATTTCTGTTGGTGCCATCCGATAGTGTGGTAATGATACAGGTGCTGTGCCAGGATACAACTTGATCTCGAAGTTTATCTCCCTCATAGGTGGTAAACCAGGGAGTTCCTTTGGAAATACATTAGCAAATTCTTGTACAATTGCCGGAAGTTCAATAACTGGAGCTTTGTTTATGGTGATATTATTCAATACCACGTGGTTTAACCCTTCCTGCAATCCACTTTGTTTATCTGCACGGACTACATATTGTTTGCCCTCGGGTGACTTAAATGTCACTCTTCGACAATAACAGTCGATGTTGGCATGAAACTTCGCCAACCAATCCGTACCGAATATAATATCATATTCAGACATGTCCAGCACTAGATAATTGAACTCAAATCTGAGTCCAGCTAACTCAGTGTTAACCACCGTACATATAAGTCCTAATGCTGAATCTCCGACAGGGGATACAATAGTAAGTACTGTGGCTAATCTTTGAACTAATGTACCAGTAGCAGTAATAAACGATGCAGCTATGAAGGAGTGTGATGCTCCAGAATCAAATAGTGCATATGCATATGAGCTACTCACTACCGCCATACCTTGTATCACAGCATGCTCCTCTTCCTCTGGAGAAGTTAGAGTAAATAATCGTCCTGAACCAGCAGGGTCAGACCTTCGACCTCCCCAACCTTGTATTCTGCCTCCTCTGGAGCTTCCCGGTCTAGCTGACGGACGAAATGATCCTCTGGAATATGACAGCCTGTTAAGTTTTGGGCAGTCCTTCTTGTAGTGACCTGGTTGATCACAGTGAAAATAGGTGTTCACTCCTCGAGAAGCTTGTGTGACTGCTACAGATTGAGTGGGCTGGTTGGGGCGAAAGCCCCCACTAGATCCAACAGACGGCGAAGGTCTGCTGAAGTTCGATCTGAACCTCTTGTTGGGTTGGTACGCACCCCTCCCACTCGGAGCTCGACGGTTGTCCACTTTTGCAAATTCCGCCATTTCTTGTTCCACAATGGTTGCCCTGCCGACCACTTCTGCTAGTGTGGCTGCTTTGAACACGGTTACCCTGGCCCTTATGTTTGGCCGTAACCCACACTCGAACTTGCGAGCCTTTCGATATTCCGTGTCCACAATATAGTATGCATAGATTGACAGGCTGAGGAATTCTTGGTGATACTCAGCCACCGTCATTGAACCTTGTACTAATGTCATAAAGGCTTGAATTTGACAGTTCTTTTTCTTCCTCCGGAAAGTAGCGCTCTAGGAATGTCGCTGAGAATTGCTCCCAGGTGCATAGCAACTCTTTCTCTTCTTGGCACAAGTGCCTGTTGTTTCTCCACCACCTTCCACCATGTGGCAACGTCATCTACCAGCTGTGACGTGGCCAATAGTATTTTATGAGCATGACTCTTGATGTTCAAAAGAGTCAATATGTGAGAAATCTTCTCCAACCAGTTTTCGGCTCCAACTGGCCCTTCTTTGCCCTTGAAGTAAGGTGGGCGCTGCTGTTGAAAATCTCTGACCATGTTACGGTCATTATTTTCACTCGTGCTTCTTCCTCCGCTCATGTGTTATTGGAGGACAGATGTTACTACAGCTTGCACCAAACTGTGCAGTTCAGGAGGCACATAGGGTACAGTTAGGTTGATGTTCTCTTCCTCCTCTTGTCGATATGATGAGTCATATTCCTCATCGTCTCGTTGGTACGTAGGGTCACTATCCCCTTCCTCTCGCCGGGAATGTTGTGACTCTTCATCATCGCGCGAACGTTCATGAACTGACCTCTCCTCATCAGGAATTGACCGCTTTTCATCATGTACTGATGGCACCTTTTCGTGTACCACCTTCTTGCGTTGGGGTACCACCTTCCCTTGTGGTGTGATTATAAACACCTCATCTTTCTTCTTATCATCCTGACGGGTCCTTCTCTTCGATGCCCCCTCACCTAATCCGATTTGTAAAACTTTTCCTTTTCCTTTCGGATCTTTTACCACCTTTTTCTGTGGCGCCATTTATTCCTAATTCATGGAAACATCATAGACTTAGTTTCCATTAACAATATGCATTAAATGCCATAAATCCTCATAAAGTCATAAATCACATATTTTACATAAATTCAACTTCATCTTTGTACGAAGGTGGGTAGGGTGAAACAAAACCCTATGTATAACAAAATATCCACCCTTACAAAATAACCCTCTTTTTTTAATACCCCTATATATTACTTCCTATCCTAGTCTTCCGTAGAAGACTCCGCATCAAAAGCGAACTTGAAACGGTTATAAGGACACGTCATCGCCGTGTGCCCCAATACTTCATATGTCGTGCAGGGTATTAATCCAGGTCCTCCGATATATGGACAGTTAGTCCTCGCCTCCCCATGCCCATGTAATCCACAGCACGGGCAGGCAATGCCTAGCAGGTGAGGACAATACCGGCAGTGGTGCCCATCTTGATTGCACATTTCACATGTGTCATAGGGATCTACCTCCCCAAGCGACTCCAATATAATAGGCACATCAGCAATGGGATCCTCCAGAAGATGTGCTAGATCATATTCTCCTTCCTCAGGTGGTTCCACCATCCCAGGAATGTCATCCACCAGATCCTCTGGAACAGGTGCTAAGTCCATATCATCCTCCTCAGGAGGTCCTTCTTGAAGGTCCACATTAACTTCCATGCTGATACTGTCGGAAGTTGATACCAAATCTACTGGACAACTAGGTGTCCCTTTATCCCATAACTCAGTGTATTCTTCGTTGCTTGACATATCTGTGCCATTATTTCAAACACAAGAATATTCAACAATAATTCTAAATTAACCACTCTTGGTTTTCAGGGAATCTGATCATGCATAATATCATGTACTTTGTTTGGGAAGATTACCAAATCAACACTCTTTGTTTTCTTTTCTTTCTGGGGAAATCTCTAATTTCCTGTTGTTTGTTTTTCAGTGTGGGAGTTTCAGGGGAGTACAACCTACTTTGCTATGTTTGATATATCCAGTTATGATGATTGTACTTTACTTTGCTATCTTTCATTGTCGTTCTCAGATTGATTGTTTAGTCTGAGTCACTCGAAGTAAATTAATTCGGCCCCCAGTCAACGGACTCCGAAGAGTCGGTCAGTTGGGATTCTTATCCGTTAGTGAGACATAAAACCGTCTTAATCTTACTTCGATGATTCAACTTCCCGTTTCGCTCTGATACCAACTGTAACGCCCCGGCCTTTCCGAGAATTTCAAAGTCTAATTTTTTTTTAAATAATAATAAAACATCGAAAGAGAGCGGGCGGCGTCACGACGCAAGTTAAGTTCAGACTACCCAAGTCTGAACCTTAACTAGCCACCCATGTGTACATGGAATAGACCATGATTATGAATCACACATGGAACTAACATCAACATGCGGAAAAACCTAGATTAATTGCATAATAGAAAGACTAGATAGCAAGTAACAGTCTCAACAAGATAAATAAAAAATCCAAAGGTTATTAACCTAATCAAACCATAGCAAGTAATGAATTATTACATGTCCAACAAAAGTATTCAAATGACAGTAATATAAAGTAATCCAATCCATCATTCAAGCGCTTAGGCTTGGCTCCCCTCCCGGTCATCGACCTTCTTTTTCCCTTTACTTGTACCTGCAATCTCCTCTAAGGATAGAATTAGGGACGTTAGATCAACGCGCCCAGTAGGTTTCCGAATCAGGGCTACCACATGTTAGCATATAAAACATGCATATATATCATATTACGTGATCATCAAAAACAGGTAAAACAATGCTATGATGTATGCACATGCAATGAGCATCCCCCATCATGTACATTCATAGCCATCCACTCGACGTGCCTTGCACCGACAAGGTAAATTACAACACACCTTTATCTCTTCATCATGCACTGATTCATTTCACGTATTAGTCCTCCTGGTAGGACTCTCATCGCCTAAGGAGGCCAATGTGACTATGATCATCATGTTACTCCTCCTGGCGTGACTTGCACCACCGAGGCAGGACGTAACCCATAAATTGCAACATTGTAGAACCTCATTCATAATCCCATGTCTATGCATGAGATGTCAATGCCTGTATGCCATTTGTTAATGCATAATATATCATTTGAAGCACATAAAATAAAACAAGAGTCTCATAAGAAAACTGGGTAAAATTGTGGTTACAAGCAGGTAGGAAACCTACTGAAGAATCACTTCAGCGTCCGTTCTTTCTTAGGCTTTATCCAGTCACTGCTCGCAGTCGTTCACATTCCGTTACCTTATCATGTAAGTAAATCAATGCTAGCATTTAAATGTCCATTCTCATATAAAACCCAAAAGAACATCTTGTGGGGTTCGGCCAAACCCATGGCCGAACCTTACCCACTCTAGATTTGATCCCTCTCGTAAATCCTTTGATCAATCCCTTCATTTGACTTGTATTCACAGATTTGCCATTTGTCTGTCCAATCTTTAATCCACCAAACTTACTCCATGGGGTTCGGCCATACATTTGGCCGAACCCAATGGTTCCTTTATCCATTACCACATGGTTCTCCATTAGGGTATTTTAAACATTTTAAATCAACATAGAACCATTACCAACTACTACTCATAAGCTTAGACTATTTAACCCATTCATTATGAATTAGCATAAAGTCCATCAACATGCTTGGTTATTTACTGATATTAAGTACATAGATACCTACATGATTCTTGAATCAAAATCATACAACCCAATCAGTAAGCATAGCCCTATGTAAACCAAATAAAAACCATAAAGTAACCCATGGGGTTCGGCCACTCACATGGCCGAACCTCATGGTTCTTTGAATCCAATTCTCCTAATGATCTTTCATCATTTATCATGCATCTTAGCCATAAAAACAGCAACCATAATTCTATTTAAAATCCCATAGAAACCCCATGATATTGCACGGTTTCTAACTCTTTGAATTCATAACAATCATCAATCTCTTTCATGGGGTTCGGCAATTATAGGGTTGGCCGAACCCTATGTCCATGAATTGATCCTTCAAACATGCATTAGGTGTTATTTAAATCATGCAATATCAGTATCATATTGCTGCCTTTATACCTCTTAGAACTCTCTAATTAAATCCATCCAAAATTGTCCATAAAAGTCCATGGTTTCCATGTTTCACAACATGCAAACCAACAATCTTTCACATGGGGTTCGTCCCTCCATGGTGGCCGAACCCAATGGTTATTTTTTTCTATTTTTAGAGCTCCAATAATCATGTAATAACCAGCGTATTATCACCGAGTTTAACCCTTTAAAAGTCATCTAAAAACCAACCCAATTTCATAGGGTTCGGCCATGCTCATTGGCCGAAGACTATGACCTTTGGTTTTGAAATATTCAATCATTTATCTTAGGTCTGAATCAACCATCCAGCTCCATGTTTTAACCTTCTTAAAACATGATTTTAAAACTAACACTAACATCTAATATCAGTCCCACTTTTATATGGTTTTAATTTCCAAAAACCATCAACATCAACCATTTGTTTCCATGGGGTTCGGACATGCAAAGTGGCCGAGCGCAATGGTCCAACTTATCAGTTTTAAACTGCTGTTTTATACCCATAATACCTTCAGTCCCTATGTCATTCAGATCCACATTTTTAACCCATTCTAAAACATGCATTTAAATCTTAAATCAAAATCCAAAAACAGTCCATAAAATCCATGGTTTTCATGTTTCAAAACATGAAAACCAAGCAATCTTTTACATGGGGTTCGGCCCTCCATGGTGGCCAAACCCAATGGTTATTTTTACCATTTTAAATCCTCCATAATCAAGGTTAAACATTGGTGTATTCGGCCATGACCATGGCCCAATACATACCCCACTTCATTAATGCAAAAGTCCATGAAACACTTACCAAATTCCAAGCTCTTATCTTGCCTTTTGATCCTTGCTTCCTTTCTTTCTTAGCCTCCCTTCCTTTGCTGATTATTTGCTTGAACCAATGGTGAAATCACCAAGTCCAATTCGGCCAAATGATGGTGTTCTTGAGAGGGAGAAAGAGATGGGATTGTAAGGCTTTCAGAATGATAAAAATCGGCCAAACATGAGTGTTGTTTGCTTTTGTATTTCAACCCCCAACACCCCTCCACTTCCTCATCAATTTTTGCATAAAACAATGGGTCTTGGGTGCTATCCAAGGCACCCCTTGGCACCTACCCATGCAGCCTTTCAGCTTTCCATGCAACTCATATGAAACCCATGCATTTCATTTACCATTCATCATGGAAATCACCCCAAACGAGTCCCCAACGTGTGGGACTTGTTTTGGTGGTTAAAGCTGAGCCAACCTCTTCCAATTCCCACTTAGCTCACTGAGTTTACACCCCTTCAATTTCCCTTTTGACTCACTTGAACTCAAGGCTATTTAGATTTCCATCTCAACTCACCCAACTCACATACTTAATGCATTTCATTTAATGCACATGTGTTGACTCACTACTTGATTTAATTCCAACTCACTTCAGTCCCACTCAACTGATTTGACTCATATTTTAGCTTCCCTTGAGGGTCCACACGGTCAACCACAGTCAACTCGACCCGTTGGGTCCACTTTTAGCTCCTTGACCCGTTTTTGACTCCATGACCCAATTATGGTATTTTGGTCATTTGTAAATGGTTTTCACATATGGATCAAGCCTACCCATTTCTTCTCCACTTGATTTCCAATCAAATAGGCTTAACCCCATTTAATTTAAATTCGCGAAACAGGTCAAATAATCCAGTAACACCCGATGGGCCCTATTTGGGCCCTTTGACCCATTTAGCCATTTTTTACCCAAATGATGAAAATTACCCATCCAATCAACTTAACATTCATAATGTGCTCATATGATTTTAATTTGAGCAATGGGCCCCACTATTTCCTTACTTAACATCACAAAATAATTAATTTAACAACTCAGGGGCATTTTCGTAATTTTCCACTTCATTGAGAAACTGGGGTGTTACACTTAAGGTCTCACATGGGGGTTTCATTTTGAAATGTAACTCCCATGTGCTGCACCGTCCCTCTATTGGTTGTCTCTATGTTTTGGCTTGTGTAACAGCCACCACTCTAATGTGTAACTCCATAAACAGTAGCTCCATTCAGCTCCATTTGACCCTTATCAACGTCCCATGTGCGAGTTCTATCATTGGTGATAAGTGCAAAATTATTACATATTTTACTCCTAAGTTTATATTTGTTAGTATCTCATATTAATTAATTTTATCAAATAATGTGTTTTATGTGTTTTAGGTTGGGGCACTTTCTAGACCCAAAACTGGCTTAATTAAGTGGAATTGACGAGTTTTCTCAGCTTGAACTAGTATTAGGGTTGATGGTGAGAAGATAAACTTTGCAAACATCAGCTAGAAACCCAGCCAATGAAGCAGAGGCAGCCAAGAGCTTCTTTTAAGTCAGATTGAAGCCAAGAAGAGACATTGAAACACCACTGTGAGCAGCGTTTCTTAACAAACAAAGAGAGAAGCCAAGCCTAGCCAAGTTGAGAAGAAAAGTACAGCAGCACCTAGTGGCAAGCATTTGTAAAAGGAATTACGCAACCAGCTGAAATAGGACCAGCCATTGCATACAGGGAAGGGTGAGAAGAAAGTTGAGAATAAAAAGAAAGGAGCAGTCAACATGAAAGACTGGCAAATAAGGGAATCGAATGAGATTTGAGATGGGTCCTACATACCCCACACCCCATCCTCCCAAGCCAGACAAGCCAGGAATGCGTGCGGTTGAATGAAGAAATAAAAGAGGAAGGAAAACGGTTTCTGGCGTGCACAAGAGAAGTTGCAGAAAGAAACTGTAGAAAATAAAAGAAAGGGACAAAAATAGAAAATAGAAAAAAAAGGGGAGTCGGCCATTGTAGGCTCGGCTGACTTTTTAGTGGGTCCCATTGCTTACTAAATTTCATTCTCTTAAGTCTATAAATTGGATATCTCTCCCTCACACAAGAACTTGAACCGGACAGAGACAAACTTGGGACGTTGCAGCAGAATCGGCTAGAGAGTGCATCAGCTCTGGATCTTCGACATGGCTCGGGTTTTATTTTTCTATCTCTTTTGTTTTAATTCTTTTATAATGTCCGGCTAAATTTCTATACTGAGGTTGAGGATGAAACCCCATTAATGAAATAATATTCTTTTATTTATTTATTTAATTCCAATTATGTGTGTTCAATTATTTATGATTTGTGCTTCATTAGATTAATTAGATGTTAATTATTTTCACCACTAATATCATGTATTTGTGGTAGTTAATATTAATATTTGATTCATCAAGGGCTTGGCATTTTAATTTAAAACAAAGATTTCTTTGATTTAATATTTTTCAATTTAATTAGATACATTGGATGCTTAGATTATTTACTTTGATCCATTGTCTTTTAAATTTAAATTGGATACATTAAATGCTTAGGAGTTATATCTTTAAAAGTGAAGGAAAATATGAATTTTGTACACTATATTAATGAACCTAAATGTTTTAATCTTTAAAATTGGGAATTAATAAACAAATACTTGGAATATTATCGATTTAATGGTGGTGGAATCCGATACCTTAGTAATTTCTCTCATTCGATTTAATCTCCATTTTTAGTTGTTTTAATTAATTTTGCAATTTCAATTCAATCATTCTCCTAAAGAATTGTTAACTAGGTTAAGGTTAAAATATTAGGCTTTTTAATTTGTTTCCCGTTCATTCTAAATCAAGTCCCTGTGGGTTCGACCTCGTACTTGCATATCTCTATACTCCAATTCGATTCAGTGCTGCTTGCGAGTAATTATAAATTTAAAATTTGCACAACAAGTTTTTGGCGCCATTGCCGGGGATCGAACCCGGGTCACCCGCGTGACAGGTGGGAATAAAATTTGAAAAATTCGAAAAAAAATGATTTTTCAGCATTAATATATGGATTAAAATTTTTATATCATGCTTTTCCATTTGAATTTTATGAAATTTATGCTTGGAAAACTTTTACACTAGCCATATTAATATTAGCCTGAAAAGAAGAATATTCATGAGTAAAGTAATCACCGGAGGAATACCAGTGGAGACTTATGCCTAGTGAACTTTTGAGCCATTCGATTTTCTGAGGGTTATAAATAATTCTTTATTTTCTTTGATGTGCGCATTATTTCGTTGTTAGATCTCATTACTCTTTGTTTTGGTCAAATTACTGAGAACAACATCAAAATTGGATTATTACGTCAAAAACTTTTTCTGAATTTATTTGAAGCAATGAAATAGTCATATGAAGCTTAGGAAGTGATATAGGCCATTATTTTGGATCGTTTGAGCCTTTGAAGCCTACCTATTTTCGTCATATTATCATGTTAGTTCCTACTTTTGAGCCTTGAATATAAATTTAGCTTATTTTTATTGATTAACCATGTTATCCATACCCAACTCCGGTTGTGGATTTTGAGCCAAAATTGAAATATCTATGACCTATTCTAAGGACCTATAGAAGGTTAGAGATGAATGTTATTGGGATGGTACTCTAAAAAATATGGCATTTGAAAAAAATAACAAAAAAAAAAAAGAGGAAAAATGGGAACATCCATACAGTAGGAAAGAAGGATGTAAAAAAAAAAAAGAAAAGAAAAAAAGAAGTGAAAAAAAAATGAAAAAAAATATAATACTTTTGAAGTGTTGAGAGAAAAATAGAGGAAAAAAATATCTCATTTATGAATTATTGAAGATCTCTAACTTTTTCTGTCCAAAATATTTATTTTAGAGTCTTGTTATCCTTCTTTGATATGACCCAGTCCTAAGCCACGTTTTGTCCTATAGGAAGTCCTATTGATCCTCAGTTAATATGGTATTTAAAATGGAGAATAGATGAGGAAGAATAATGGTGTATTATTTCAACGTTTTCAAGAAAATGGCATCCGTTCATGAGATCTATGTTTTCTTTGTTATTATCCGTTCTTTGATGATTAATATGTGGGATATTTGTATTTGAGAAATAATTCTGCTCACATATATTTTTTAGAGAATTTAACCCAGTCTCTGAGCGAAAGTCATTCTGAGAGGTATATCTGGTGAGATTTTGAGTCAAAGCGTATTTTCAGCCGGTGTTTGCCAAACTTGTGTGTATTTTGAATAAGAAGGGTTATGATCATATTGGCTATCACACACTACACTCCAGGTATAAGTTTTGTAAAATAAATTTTGGAGTTGTATGATGTTTAAATTTTTGTTAATATATTTTTACTAAAATTTGATGTTTGTGGGTATCATCACTGAAAGCCCTCACGAGACTATAACTCGCCCACTAGTGGTGAGCTAGGGGTTTAAAGGCTTGCTGCATACGCTAAATGCAATCGAGAGTGCCAGCGAAAGTGGTGTAGTGTAGGATTTTAATTTTTTTAGTTTTTAATTTTAGTTTTGCTCTAGGACTAGCAAAATGTAAGTTTGGGGGTATATGATAAATACAAAATTATTACATATTTTACTCCTAAATTTATATTTGTTAGTATCTCATATTAATTAATTTTATCTAATTAATGTGTTTTATGTGTTTTAGGTTGGGGCACTTTCTAGACCCAAAACTGGCTTAATTAAGTGGAATAGACTAGTTTTCTCAGCTTGAACTGGTATTAGGGTTGATGGTGAGAAGATAAACTTTGCAAATATCAGCAAGAAACCCAGTCAATGAAGCAGAGGCAGCCAAGAGCTTCTTTTAAGTCAGATTGAAGCCTAAGAAGAGACATTGAAACACCACTGTGAGCAGCGTTTCTTAACAAACAAAGAGAGAAGCCAAGCCTAGCCAAGTTGAGAAGAAAAGTACAGCAGCACCTAGTGGCAAGCCTTTGCAAAAGGAATTAGGCAACCAGCTGAAATAGGACCAGCCATTGCATACAGGGAAGGGTGAGAAGAAAGTTGAGAATAAAAAGAAAGGAGCAACCAACGTGGAAGACTGGCAAATAAGGGAATCGAATGAGATTTGAGATGGGTCCTACATACCCCACACCCCATCCTCCCAAGCCAGACAAGCCAGGAATGCGTGCGGCTGAATGAAGAAATAAAAGAGGAAGGAAAACGGTTTCTGGCGTGCACAAGAGAAGTTGCAGAAAGAAACTTTAGAAAATAAAAGAAAGGGACAAAAATAGAAAATAGAAAAAAAAGGGAAGTCGGCCATTGTAGGCTTGGCTGACTTTTTAGTGGGTCCCATTGCTTACTAAATTTCATTCTTTTAAGTCTATAAATTGGATATCTCTCCCACACACAAGAACTTGAACCGGACAGAGACAAACTTGGGACGTTGCAGCAGAATCGGCTAGAGAGTGCATCAGCTCGGGATCTCCGACATGGCTCGGGTTTTATTTTTCTATCTCTTTTATTTTAATTCTTTTATAATGTCCGGCTAAATTTCTATACTGAGGTTGAGGATGAAACTCCATTAATGAAATAATATTCTTTTATTTATTTATTTAATTCCAATTATGTGTGTTCAATTATTTATGATTTGTGCTTCATTAGATTAATTAGATGTTAATTATTTTCACCACTAATATCATGTATTTGTGGTAGTTAATATTAATATTTGATTCATCAAGGGCTTGGCATTTTAATTTAAAACAAAGATTTCTTTGATTTAATACTTTTCAATTTAATTAGATACATTGGATGCTTAGATTATTTACTTTGATCCATTGTCTTTTAAATTTAAATTGGATACATTAAATGCTTAGGAGTTATATCTTTAAAAGTGAAGGAAAATATGAATTTTGAACACCATATTAATGAACCTAAATGTTTTAATCTTTAAAATTGGGAATTAATAAACAAATACTTGGAATATTATCGATTTAATGGTGGTGGAATCCGATACCTTAGGAATTTCTCTCATTTGATTTAATCTCCATTTTTAGTTGTTTTAATTAATTTTGCAATTTGAAAAATTGTTAACTAGGTTAAGGTTAAAATATTAGGCTTTTTAATTTGTTTTCCCGTTCATGCTAAATCAAGTCCCTGTGGGTTCGACCTCGCACTTGCATATCTCTATACCCCAATTCGATTCGTGCGCTTGCGAGTAATTATAAATTTAAAATTTGCACAACAATTGGAATAAAACTCCCCTCCTCCAAGTGTGAACACACTTTGTAACTCCCATTGGTTTAATATCTATTTTGAATTTGAAATGCCATAATCTATTGTGTGTAACTCCTCCAATCAGCATCCCATTTATTCTCCAACCTTGGAGGTACATGCATGAACTATCAATCCATGTATTGGCTGTCTTTTGAAGACCCAAACAATGAACTCCATTCCATTTCCAACGTGCATACAATTTTGAATTTGAAATGCACCCTTACCTTTGTAACTCCATGAAACGATAGCTCCATTTATCTCCATCTATGGAGGTTTCATGCATAAGCCATAGTTCCCACCTTTCCAACGTGCATAATACTTGCATTTGAAATACTAACTCTCACCAAGCTTAACTCCCAAAAACGCCACCTCCATTAATTTCTTATTTTGGGAGTTACATGCATGAAGTACCTCTCCCATGCAATTCCAACGTTTTTCATTGTTTAAAAACTTGCAAACAGCACACACCACTCTCATTCACTTACTTAAAATATTTATTCATCCAACTCATTATTTAACTCACCCAACTTAACTCATTCATTTAACTTAACTAATAACTTCAACTCATTCAAACTCCATCATTTATTTCAACTCAAACCCCCTCAAATATTTAATGAACTCAAACCAATTAAGCTTTGAGCTCACTCATGATTAATCATGCACATCTCGACCCATTGGATCCCATTTGCTCATTTTGACCCATTTGACCCAATTACAACTCTTGACCCATTTGAGTACATTTCATCCATTTATTTGTTTTGTAAACAAAACTACCATCCTTTGGGTCATGATTGAACCATTGGCCCATTTAAATTCAAATCAAATATATCACAATGGCAATTCCGTAAATATGAATAAATTCATATAAAATGATAACTTTGAAATTCCAGGGTGTTACAAGGACTTTGTTTTCTAAGGAAAATTAAGCAAAGGGTAGTATAGTGGCGTTATTGTAAATATGGATGAAAAGATGAAATGATCAAAAGAATGGACATATGAGCCAAAACCCAAGGTGGTAAGGTTCGGCCATGTAGTATGGCCGAACCCTACCAAGGTTTATTTGGAGGATTTGGTTGTTTGAATGTTTATGGAGTAAAATAAAAGAGATCAAAGTTTTAAACGGGTGAGGTTCAGCCATGGGGTATGGCCGAACCCCACAAAGTGGAGTTTTGGGATTTAGATCAAATTAGAATCATATGGTCAAATGATTAACTTGCTGCTATGTACATAGGGTATTTGGATTTCTAGAACGGTGTACAAGCCGTGATCGGAAGACGGTTCAAAAGGAGGGTCAAACAAAATAACATAGAGTAGGTTTTCTACCTTGTTGTAACCACATATGTTAATTGCTATTTTATGTTTATTTGAATAAGTTAGTTGAGTGAAATGTTATATTTACAAATGGCATGATTGCGTAGACATCTCATGCATGGCATGGGATGATGGTGATGTAACTGGAGGCCACACTCCGTCGGGGCGTCCGAAAGACCACTGTGGGGTACCCTGATGATGAGAATCCCATCAGGAGGAATCTGGAGGCCACACTCCGTCGGGGCATCCGAAAGAGCACTGTGGGTTACCTTGACGATGAGAATCCCGTCAAGTGATGGCTACGTTGAATGGTGATGGGTGGGACTCATTACATGTTCATTTCATACATAGAATGTTTTTATGGAATTTTGTCACACACGTATTATTATTATACTATTTGCATGTTTTTGACTAACCATGTGGTAGCCCTATTCGGAAACACTACTGAGCGCATTGATCTAACGCCCTATCTATATCCTTAGTGGATGATGCATGGAAAGGGAAGAACGTGGATCGAGAAGAAAACCAAGCAAAGAAGCTTGGGCGGTTTGAATGGTTTAAATGGACTTTGAATGGACATGAACGGACTATTTATGGACTTGTTATTTGATTATGGACAATGTAATTTGGTAATTAGATATGTTGGCATGTAATAAGTAGTTAAGTAGATGCTATGGTTTGATTTATTTTGGATGGTTTGAATGAACGATCAGTTAAGATTGTTAGTAATTTTTGGAGATTATGATTAAGTACTTTGCTATCTTAAGTTATACATTGAGTAGATATAGGTTCTATTATAAACTCAGTTAGTTTAAGACTAAGTTAATTCCGCAAGTTGTATTTGTACCATGTGTGGATCATTCTTATGGACTTAATCCATACACACATGAGCTTGGCCAGTTAAGGGTCGGACTTTAGAAGTCCGAACTTAACTTGCGTCGTGACACTCCGCCCCGATCACTTGATTATTATATTTAAAAAATAAAAAATAAACTCTGAAAATTAGAGTGAAAAAGGCGGGGTGTTACAGTTTGTATCAGAGCGAAGCGGGAAGTTGAATCTTCCGAAGTAAGATTAAGACGGTTTCATGTCTCTTTGACGGATAAGAATCCCAACTGACAAACTCTTCAGAGCCCGCTGACTGGGGGCCGGATTAATTTACTTCATGGACTCAGACTGAACAAATCAATCTGAGAACAACAGTGAAAGATAACAAAAGTACAGTATTATAATTGATCTATCAAACGTAGCAAAATAGGATATACATCCCCCAATATTCCTCAAATTGAGAAAGAAAGCAAACAATAGGTATTTAGAAAATTTTCCCCAAAAACAAAAGAAAAACCAAGATTGCTTATTTGGAAATCTCCCCAAAAATAGTGAAACACAAACTGTATGAAGAAACTAAGTCAATTATGTTTTCATGACTTAGGGAAAATGGCACCAAAAAGAAAGATCCCACAAAGCAAGAAAGGGAAAGAAAAAGAGATACCACTTATTCAATATGAGGAAGGAAGGGAAAGATCTCCACCAGAGGAAGAGCATTCTCAGCCTAAAGGAGGGGCTGGAAAAACACATAATGAGGAAGAGTCACACCATTTTGAAAGGTCACATCACTCTGAAAAGTCACACCATTCTGAAGAGTCACATCATTCTTCGCGATAAAGGAGGGAGCGGGAATACTCATCTCGGAAGGAGGAAGAAGGGAACAGTGGTGTACATATACCACATGTGCCGCCTGAACTTCAGGGCTTAGTTCAAGCAGTGGTAACCTCTGTACTCCAGCAACATATGAATGGGAGTGAAAGTTCGAAGGATGCCAATGACCGGAGTATGGCTCGAGAATTCCAGCAACAGCGTCTTCCCTACATCAACGGGAAGGAAGGGGCTGTCGGAGCTGAGCACTGGCTGAAGAAGATCACTCAGATCTTAAATTTACTTAAGATCTCGAGTCATGCTGACAGGATTCTACTGGCTACTTCACAACTGATAGAAGATGCCGGTAAATGGTGGGAGATGGTGGAGAAGCAGAGGGCACTCATACCAGTTAGGGAAAGGACGGCCATGACATGGAATGAGTTTTCAGCAACCTTTCTGGAACACTACTTTCTGGAGGAGGAGAAGGAGCGACAGATGCAAGCCTTCCTGTCCTTGGTACAGGGCTCTATGACGGTGGCAGAGTATCACCGGGAATTTCTCAGTTTATCAATCTATGCATTCTATATGGTGGACACAGAACATCGCAGAGCAAGGAAGTTTGAGAGGGGTCTACGGCCAAACATCAGGGCCAAAGTGACCATATTCAAGTGCACCACATTGGCTGAGCTGGTCAGCTAGACCACAATAGCAGAACAGGAGTTGAATGCAATGGTGCGGTTTGACAACCGTAGAGCTCCAAGTGGGAGGGGTGGGTTCCAGCCCAACAAGAGGTTCCGACCGAACTTCAGCAGACCCACACCATCTGCGGGGTCCACGGGGAGCTTTTGTCCCAACCAGCCCTCCCCATCTGCATCAGTTACTCAGTCATTCAGAGGGGTGAACAACTGTTTCCACTGTGATCAGCCAGGTCACTTCAAGAGAGACTGTTCAAAGCTCAATAAGCTCTCATATTCCAGAGGATCATTTCCGTTCACCAGCTAGGCCAGCTAACTCCCGAGGATGCAGGACTTATAATCAGGCGGGTCGGGCGCCTAATCCTACCGAATCTGGACGACTATTTGCTCTGGAACCTCCTGAGGATGTGGATCATTCAGTGATTCAAGGTATGCCCGTTGTCAATAGTTCTTATGCTTATGCATTGTTTGATTCTGGAGCATCGCACTCTTTTATATCTACATCGTTTATAACTGCTACTGGTACACTAGTTCAAAAGCTGTCCACCACACTCACAGTAGTATCCCTTGTCGGAAATACGCCTTTGGGACTCATATGCACGGCCATAAATACAGAACTCACTGGACTCAGATTTGAGTTCAATTATCTAGTACTCGACATGACTGAGTACAATATTATATTCGGCATGGACTGGTTGGCTGGTTATGAAGCCAATATTGGTTGTTATCGCCGAACAGTGACATTTTGGTCACCCGAGGGAAAACAGTATATAGTTCGTGCCTACAAGCAAAGCAGACTGCAGGAAGGGTTGCATCATTTGGTGTTGAACAATATTGTCATCAACAAAGCACCAGTCACTGAGCTTCCTGCAATTGTGAAAGAATTTACTGATGTTTTTCCAAAAGAACTCCCTGGTACACCACCTATGAGAGAGCTCAATTTCGAGATCAAGCTGTATCCTGGTACTTCACTAGTGTCGCTACCCATTATCGGATGGCACCAACAGAAATGTCCGAGTTGAAGAAGCAGCTTGATGAGTTACTCAGACTGGGTTGCATTCGGAACAGCACATCATCATGGGGAGCTCCAGTGTTGTTCATGAAAAAGAAGGACAATTCACTCAAATGTGTGTGGACTACCGGAAGTTGAATCAGCTAACTGTCTGGAATAAGTATCCTCTACCTAGGATCGATGATTTATTCGATCAGTTGAGGGGTTCCAGTCACTTTTCCAAGATTGACCTGATGTCCGGTTATCATCAAATCCGGGTCAGGGAGGAAGATATTGAGAAGCCGGCTTTCAGGACACGGTATGGACTATTTGAATTTGTAGTCATGCCTTTTGGACTTACCAACGCACCGGCTGTGTTCATGGACTTAATGAACAGAATCTTCCGTCCATATCTGGATCGGTTTGTTATAGTGTTCATTGACGATATTCTGATCTATTCCAAGAGTCAGGAGGATCATGCTGAGCATCTACGAATAGTATTGAACACCTTGAGACAGAACAAGCTATATGCCAAAGCAAGCAAATGCGAATTTTGGCTACCTGAGTTCAAATTCTTAGGGCATGTTATAACAGCTGATGGTATAGCCGTTGATCCTGTAAAGGTGGCAGCAGTGAGCGAGTGGAAAGCACCGAAGAATGTCACTGAGATTCGTAGCTTTCTGGGTTTGGCTAGTTATTATAGGAAGTTCATGATGGATTTCTCTAAAATAGCATCTCCATTGACTCGACTCACTCAGAAAGGGGTCAAATATGAGTGGTCAGAGTTGTACAATCAGAGGTTTGAGGAGCTGAAAGAGAGACTTACAACTGCTCCTATTTTAGTTTTGAAGGAAAGAGGCAAAGGTTATGAAGGACAATGCGATGCATCAGGAGAGCGACTGGGATGTTCACTCATGCAATGTGATCGTGTGGTGGCATATGGTTCAAGACAACTAAAGATACATGAACGCCTCTACCCCACTCATGATCTGAAATTAGCTGCGGTGGTCTTCGCTCTCAAAAGCTGGAGACACTATCTATATGGTGAGAAGTTTGAAGTCTTTTCAGATCACAAGAGTTTGAAGTATTTATTTGATCAGAAAGAACTCAACCTGAGGCAGCGCAGATGGATGGAATACCTGGCGGACTATGAAATTGCACTCCGATATCATCCGGGAAAGGCCAACAAGGTGGCGGATGCTCTTAGTCGTATGTCTCATGCATCAGTGGCATGTCTGATCAGGACCGAATGGGAGATGTTGAATACCATTCATGAATTCAATCTATACATCACAAACAATGGGAGTATGTACAATTTGATCATACGATCCAACATGGTTACAAAGATTGAACAGGAGCAGCGTGCAGATCCGGAAATGGCAGAGACATGGGCCAAGATGTCTATTGGCGAGGTTGTACCGGATTGGGTTACGACCAGGACAGGGTCATATGTTCCGGGGTAGAATTTATGTGCCAAGAAGCTGCAGAAAAGAATTACTGATAGAGGCACATCAGAGCAAGCTCTCCATTCATCCGGGTAGCACAAAAATGTATCATGACTTAAAAAGACATTATTGGTGGCATGGACTCAAGAAGGATGTTGCAGAGTTTGTGGCTTATTGTTTAACTTGTCAGCAAGTTAAGACGGAACACCAGAAGCCACAAGGGTTACTCAAACCCTTATCTGTGCCAGAATGGAAATGGGAGCACATTTCCATGGATTTTGTGACGGGATTGTCGAGGTCCTCGAAGGGCAATGACGCTATATGGGTCGTGGTAGACCGACTGACCAAATCTGCGCATTTTATTCCTATCAAGATGTCGGATTCATCTGAGACATTGGGTCGGCGGTATATCAAGGACATCATCAGATTACATGGTATACCTCGGACAATCGTATCTGATAGAGATGGCCGATTCACTGGCAGGGTATGGCAGAGTATGCAGTCAGCCAGGGGAACAGAATTACTGACTAGCACAGCGTTCCATCCACAGGCTGATGGATAGTCGGAAAGAAAAATACAAACACTGGAGGACATGCTGAGGGCGTGCATGCTAGACTTCAAAGGTGGATGGGAGGATCATTTTCCATTGGTGGATTTTTCTTATAACAATCGCTACCAAGCAAGCTTTCAGATGGCACCATTCGAAGCTTTGTATGGTAGACCATGCTGGTCACCAGTGTACTGGACCATGGTCGGCGAGTTTACGCTAATTGGACCCGAGCTAGTTGCAGAAACTACTGCACTGATTCAGTTGATACGTCAGCATTTGTTGACCGCACAGAGTCGGTAAAAGAGCTATGCTGATAAAAGGAGGAGTTTCCTCGAATTTGAAGTGGGAGATATGGTATTCTTGAAGTTCTCGCCACGAAAAGGGCACATGAGATTTGGGAAGAAAGGAAAATTGTCGCCAAGATATGTGGGACCGTTTTCAATTATAAGAAGGATGGGAGATGTAGCCTATCAGTTGGCACTTCCTTCGCAGTTGGCGTCTCTACATGATGTATTCCATGTGTCGATGTTGAGGAAATACAACCCCTATCCGTCTCATGTCTTGAATGTGCAAGACATAGATGTGCAAAGCGACGCCACTTACATCGAGAAGCCGGTTAGAATAATAGAGAATGAGCAAAGGGTGTTGCATAACCGAGTGATTCAGTTCGTCAAGGTGGTATGGGATCGACATGGTGTTGAGGAAGCCACTTGGGAACTGGAATCGGAGATGAGAACATCTCACCCAGAATTGTTTGTTTGATTTATTTTGAAATCCTATTTCGTTCGATTTTGGGGACGAAAATTATAAAAAGAGGATTGTATTGTAACACCCTGGAATTTCAAAGTTATCATTTTATATGAATTTATTCATATTTACGGAATTGCCATTGTGATATATTTGATTTGAATTTAAATGGGTCAATGGTTCAATCAAGACCCAAAGGATGGTAGTTTTGTTTACAAAACAAATAAATGGATGAAATGTACTCAAACGGGTCAAGAGTTGTAATTGGGTCAAATGGGTCAAAATGAGCAAATGGGATCCAATGGGTCGAGATGTGCATGATTAATCATGAGTGAGCTCAAAGCTTAATTGGTTTGAGTTCATTAAATATTTGAGGGGGTTTGAGTTGAAATAAATGATGGAGTTTGAATGAGTTGAAGTTATTAGTTAAGTTAAATGAATGAATTAAGTTGGGTGAGTTAAATAATGAGTTGGATGAATAAATATTTTAAGTAAGTGAATGAGAGTGGTGTGTGTTGTTTGCAAGTTTTTAAACAATGAAAAACGTTGGAATTGCATGGGAGAGGTACTTCACGCATTTAACTCCCAAAATAAGAAATTAATGGAGGTGGCGTTTTTGGGAGTTAAGCTTGGTGACAGTTAGTATTTCAAATGCAAGTATTATGCATGGTGGAAAGGTGGGAACTATGGCTTATGCATGAAACCTCATAGATGGAGATAAATGGAGCTGTCGTTTCATGGAGTTACAAAGGTAAGGGTGCATTTCAAATTCAAAATTGTATGCACGTTGGAAATGGAATGGAGTTCATTGTTTGGGTCTTCAAAAGACAGCCAATACATGGATTGATAGTTCATGCATGTAACTCCAAGGTTGGAGAATAAATGGGTTGCTGATTGGAGGAGTTACACACAATAGATTATGGCATTTCAAATTCAAAATAGATATTAAACCAATGGGAGTTACAAAGTGTGTTCACACTTGGAGGAGGGGAGTTTTATTCCAATGATAGAACTCCCACATGGGACGTTGATGTAACACCCCGATTTCTCAATAAGATGAATATTTACGAAAATGCCCCTGGATTGGTAAATTTATTAATTATGATGTTAAATGAGAAAATAGTGGGGCCCATTGTTCAAATTAAGATCCTATGAACATATTATAAGGGTCAAATTATAATGCATGGGTAATGTACATCAAATTAGGTCAAAATGGTTAATTGGGTCAAAGAATTCTCAACGGTTGGAATAATTACGAAAATGCCCCTGGATTGGTGAATTCAATAAATGTGATTGTAAATAAGGAAATAGTGGGGCCCATTGCTCAAATTAAGATCATATGAACACATTATGAATGTCAAGTTTGATTGGATGGGTAATTTCTCAATGAAGTGGATAAATTACGAAAATGTCCCTGATGTGTTAAATTAATTATTTTGTGATGTTAAGTAAGGAAATGGTATGGCCCATTGCTCAAATTAAGATCATATGAGCACATTATGAATGTCAAGTTTGATTGGATGGGTAATTTACATCAATTGGGTCGAAAATGGCTAAATGGGTCAAAGGGCCCAAATGGGACCCATCGGGTCTTACTGGATTATTTGACCGCTTTGTGATTTTAAATTAAATGGGGTTAAGCCTATTTGATTGGAAATCAAGTGGAGAAAAAATGGGTAGGCTTGATCCATATGTAAAAACCAATTAGAAATGACCAAAATACCATAATTGGGTCATGGAGTAAAAAACGGGTCAAGGAGCTAAAAGTGGACCCAACGGGTCGAGTTGACTATGGTTGACCGTGTGGACCCTCAAGGGAGCTCAAACACGATTCAAATCAGTTGAGTGGGATTGAGGTGAGTTGGAATTAAATCAAAAGATGAGTTAACTCATGTGCATTAAATGAAATGCATTAAATGTGATGAGTTGGGTTGGAATAAACATACCTTGAGTTGGGTGAGTTGAAATGGAAATTCAAGGGACTGTAAATCAGTGACTTTAAGGGTAAGTTGAAGAGGTTGGCTAGCCTCAACCCAACCAAAACAAGTCCTACACGTTGGGGACTTGTTTTGGTGAGTTCCATGGTGGAAATTAAATGCAAATGCATGGATTTGAGGTGAGTTGTTTGGGAATATGAATGGCTGCATGGGTAGAATGCCAAGGGGTGCTTTGCTTGGCTGCAAGTTACTCCTTGGTTTGTGCAAGGCTTGATGAGGAGTAATGGGGGTGTTGATGGCTGAAATACAAAATCAATGAACACCATCACTTGGCCAATTTATCATTGCAAAGCCTAAGATTTTCCTCATCTCTCTCTCCCTCTCTCCTCTCTCCAATTCGTTGTTCTTCATTGCAAAACCTAAGAAAAAGGGGGGTTACACTAGTTCAACCACAAGGGACGTTGGTTGCTTGGGGTGTTTCATTTCATAGATGAAACCCCCAAGTAACATAAAGAACCTTGATTGAGGAGAGGGAGTTACACAAGGATTAACCTTGGGCTGTTTTTTTTGGTCAAGCAAAGGATTTTCATTCTTACTCTCTCTATCTCTCTATCTCCCTTGGACTGTTATCATCTTTCTAAGACCAAGAACAGCAGCTGGTTAGTGATATGAAATCTGTCCTTGATTGATTTGTTTCACCAAGACAAAAGCATATCTTGAGCAAAAGTGTTGGCCTCAAGGTATTCCATTCAAAGTCAAAAAAAATTCTATCTCTTTCTCTCTTTGCCGTTTTCTACCAAGAACAACAGTTGGTTGTTTAAATCAGTCCCTGATCATCAAGGAATCAAGAAGAGGGAGAGGCTAAGAAAGAACAAGGAACAAGCCGGAGGGAAGATCAATCGGAGGAGTCGCGGAAATGGTAGGTTTTTCGATGCACAATTTTTAAATCATGATCCGGCCATTGGATGGCTGAATCTAACAAAGGTTAAATAGTGGTTGAAAGTACATGAATGAGATAAAAAGATGGACCATAGGGTTCGGCCCATTGGATGGCCAAACCCCATGGAAATAATGAATTTATTTAGATGGTTTTTGGAAATTAAAACCATACAAATTTGGGACTGTTTTTAGATGATTTTAAGTATGTGTTTTAAAAAGGTTAAAACATAAATAAGGAAGTTTATTTTGGACAAAGATGAATGATTAAGAAGTTCAAAACCAAAGGTCATAGGGTTCGGCCACCATGGAGGGCCGAACCCCATGCAAATAATGGTATGGTTTTGATGTATTTGAAACATATAAACCATGAAGTATGTGGACTGTTTTGGGTTATTATTTAAGATTCAAATACATGTTTTGGAAAGGGTTAAAAGCATGGATCTGTATGACAAAGGACTGAAGTTAGCATGGTTTAAAACAGTGGTTCAAAACTAATGAAATGGATCATTTGGATCGGCCATTTTGGATGGCCGAATTTCATGAAATAATATGGTCATTTGGGACAAGTAGATGAACTGATTTAGATGGTGTTTAAGAGGTATAATAGCAGCAATATTATATTGATTTTGTATGTTTAAATAACACCAAAAACATGTTTTAGAAGACCAAAACATGGACATAGGGTTCGGCCACCTTGGATGGCCGAACCCCATGTAAGTATTTGGTTGTTTGGTTTGGCTTTCAAAAAGATGGAAATCATATCAATTATGGATTTAGTGTTAAGGTGATGATGGAAAATAGGATTAAAATCTTTAGGGTGAGGCTCGGCCATGTTATGTGGCCGAACCCCACCAATTGTCATGAGATGGACTTTGTTGTCTAAGGAAAATTAGGCAAAGGATAGTATAATGGCATTATGGTAAATAAAGGATGAAAAGATGAAATGATCAAAAGAATGAGCCAAAACCTAAGGTGGTAAGGTTCGGCCATGTAGTATGGCCGAACCCTACCAAGTGTCATTTGAAAAGTTTGGGATACTTAGATGGTATTAAGTAAATAAAAGATTTATCAAAGTTTAAATGGGTGAGGTTCGGCCATGGGGTATGGCCGAACCCCACAAAGTGGATTTTTGGGATTTAAATCAAATTAGAATCATATGGTCAAATGATTAACTTGCTGCCATGTATATAGGGTATTCGGATTTCTAGAACGGTGTACAAAGTCGTGATCGAAAGACGGTCCAAAGGAAGGGTCGAACAAAGTAAACTATTGTAGGTTTCCTACCTTGTTGTAACCACATAACTTATTTGCTGTTTTATGGTTATTTGAATAAGTCATTTGAATCAAATGTTATATTTACAAATGGCATGTTTGCATAGACATCTCATGCATAGCATGGGATGATGGGAAAGTAACCGGAGGCCACACTCCGTCGGGGCGTCCGAAAGACCATTGTGGGGTACCCTGATGATGAGAATCCCATCAGGAGGAATCCGGAGGCCACACTCCGTCGGGGCGTCCGAAAGACCACTGTGGGTTACCTTGACGATGAGAATCCCGTCAAGTGATGGCTATGTTGAATGGTGATGGGTGGGACTCATTACATGTTCATTTCATACATAGCATATTTTTACAGAATTTTGTCACACATGTATAACTATTATCCTATTTGCATGTTTTTGACTAACCATGTGGTAGCCCTATTCGGAAACACTACTGGGCGCGTTGATCTAACGCCCTATCTATATCTTTAGTGGATGATGCAGGGAAAGGGAAGAACGTGGTTGGAGAAGAGGACCAAGTACGAAAACTTGGGCGTTTTGAATGATTGCAATGGACTATGAATGGATTATTTATGGACTTGATAGTTGATTTATTTGGAACAATGTAATTTGATAAATTAGTTGTTGGCATGTAATAATGTAGTTAATTAGATGCTATGGTTTGTTTTATGTTGGATGTTTGGATTAAACGATTAGTTAAGATCGGTTAGTGAGTTTGGAGAATAAATAAGGTACTTTGCTATCTAAAAATGGAAATTGGATTAATCATAGGTTCTATTATAACCTCAGTTAGATCTAGACTGAGTTAATTCCGCTAGGTAAATATGTACCATGTGCGGATCAGTTTTATGGACTTAGTTCATACGCACATGGGCTTGGCCAGTTAAGGGTCGGATTTAGAGATCCGAACTTAACTCGCGTCGTGACATTCCGCCCCGATCACTTATTGATTATTATTATTTTAAAAAAAAATAAGCTCTGAAATTTTAGAGTAAAAAGGGCGGGGTGTTACAGTTGGTATCAGAGCGAAACGGGAAGTTGAATCTTCCGAAGTAAGATTAAGACGGTTTCATGTCTCACTGACTGATAAGAATCCCAACTGACCGACTCTTCGGAGTCCGCTGATTGGGGGCCGGATTAATTTACTTCGTAAACTCAGACTGAACAATCAATCTGAGAACAACAAAGATAGCAAAGGAAGTAAAGTCAACATAAATGGATATACGAAACATAGCAACATAGGAAACACTTCCCCGATATCCCCAAATGGAGAAACAAACACATGATACTTAGGGAGGTTTTCCCCTAGAACAGGAGAACATAAAGATTTCCCCAAATTGAGAAATGATACTTAGGAAGTTTCCCCAAAAAACAAAGAAATACAAAGAGTGCTTATTTGGCAATTTTCCCCAAGGACAAGAAACACAAGATGTTTATTTGGTAAAATTCCTCAAACACGAGACATTTATGATACATAGGAAGAATCCCCAAACAAGAAGTACAAGATGTTGATTAGGGAAAATTCCCCAAAACAATGATTAGTTTGATTTGATTTATAGTTGTTATTGATATGTTTTTGTTGCTGTGATACAGATATGACGAGCAACATAGAGTACACCGAGTTGTGGGACAAAGGGACACCTAGCTGTCCGATAGACCTAGTTTCTTCTTCCGACGATGCTAGCATACCAAACTTCATCAATGAAGTTGAAAACAGTCAGGACATGGAGGTAAGATCGCCCGAGTACAATGTTGGGGCCTTTGTACCCGAAGAGGATGAGGAATATGTCCCAAACATAAGAGAATTTGTAGGGGAGATAGAGCCCGGGTATATGTGCGAGTTGTGCAATCAGGAGGGGCACAATTGTACTTACTGCCCCTACCTCCTTGAGGTCATTTGCCCTGTTTGTGGACTGCACGGGCACGGGAAGGAGAGGACTAATTGTCCTTACATTGGAGGACCGGGAATAATACCCTGTTTGACGTGCGGAGTGTTGGGGCACGTGTCGATGACATGCGCTGACAATTTCTTTGACGATGATGCAGGGTCTTCTACGGAAGACTAGGTTAAGAGGTAGAAAGAAAGGTTAGGGAAATGGAAATATTTTGTAAGGGTGTATTTTGTGATTCTAAGGGTTTGTTTTACCCTATCAACCCTTTTATGGTGATGGAAGTTTAAATGATTTTCAATAAAGTATGCAACTTTAGGAGTTCATGAGGACTTTGACACTGAGATGTATGTGAATAAGTTATTGGAGTATATTGAGATGTGGTATGGGTGCGTCCCTCATGTGATATTGATGATTGAGACTGTGGGAAACTCGATACGAATTACGGAGACTTGGTCCCGTAGGGTTACCATTGAGGAGTGGGTCCCTCGCATGCTACGCGCTGGAGGGCACTCTCACGACTGTTTGGCACACTAGATGTGCTAGAATGCGCAGAGCTAGGTACTATTTTACCTGGTGGGGGTGGTACTAGCTTCGTCAGACGCGGAGTGACCGTCTTAGAGCTTGACTGAATCACCTATGAGGTGAAGGGATGCAGGGCGAGGTAGACCGGATCACATTGGACGTGGGTCTTCTGCTTGGTAAGTCATGAGCCCTAAGTCTTGCAAGGGGTTAGGATATAATTGTGATTTGATATGGTTACCACAGTCTTATAGTGATTCATTTGAATGTTGTTTCCTACGGATATTAAATCATGGATAGATGATACTCATGGATAGAGTGATACCAAAGATGGATGGTTTCCATGAATGGATTATACCCATAGGTGGGTTATTTCATGGATAGTTATTAATCATACATAAATGATACTCATGGACAGAGTGATACCAAGGATGGATCGTTTCCATGAATGAATTATACCCATAGGTGGGTTATATTCATGGATGGTTAGTAACTGTGTTTAGATGATGCTCCTGGACAGAGTAATACCAAGGATGGATTGTTACCATGAATGGATTATACCCATAGGGGTTATATTCATGGATGATTATAAAACAGGGATAGATGATATTTACTGAAAGCGAAACACCAGGGATGGATGTATTTAACCATGGGTGATTATTCCCATGGTGGTTTGGATTGATGCCGGGAATTGGTATCGTGGAAGTTGGAACAAAATTTGTTAGTCACATAGAGACTTATGTGCAAAGAAAGATGTGTTTAAATTTGGAGATATACTCAACAGAAAAGATAGGTGTCTGGTGAAACTTGAATGGGAAACTATGGACGACTGCCGAGTTAGACTGATCACCTGGCTCTGTAGTTAGCTAATGGAATTCCAGGAGAATGTAACTAGAAACCTAGTTAAAATGGAATCAGAAAAAGCTTTGAGCATAGGCTCGTGTTGACAGACTACCTCACACGGAGAGTAGATGAAAGAACATATTGAGCAGGTACGTATGGAAAATACTATGAGAACAGGTAAAGTGAAACAAAGTAGATTGATCTATGTGAGATCACAAATGGCTCACGAGAAAAAGATATAACATGAGACAGAACAAAAGGTGTTACGGAACCAAGCGATTCAATTTGTCAAAGTGGTGTGGATCGACATGGTAATGAAGAAGTCACTTGGGAAATTGAAATCGGAAATAAGAATAGCACACTTTGAGATATTTATGGAATCGTTTAGAACCCTACTTCGCTCGATTTTCGGGACGAAAATTTTAAAAAGAGGGTTATATTGTAACACCCCGATTTCTCAATAAGATGAATATTTACGAAAATGCCCCTGGATTGGTAAATTTATTAATTATGATGTTAAATGAGAAAATAGTGGGGCCCATTGTTCAAATTAAGATCCTATGAACATATTATAAGGGTCAAATTATAATGCATGGGTAATGTACATCAAATTAGGTCAAAATGGTTAATTGGGTCAAAGAATTCTCAACGGTTGGAATAATTACGAAAATGCCCCTGGATTGGTGAATTCAATAAATGTGATTGTAAATAAGGAAATAGTGGGGCCCATTGCTCAAATTAAGATCATATGAACACATTATGAATGTCAAGTTTGATTGGATGGGTAATTTCTCAATGAAGTGGATAAATTACGAAAATGCCCCTGATGTGTTAAATTAATTATTTTGTGATGTTAAGTAAGGAAATGGTATGGCCCATTGCTCAAATTAAGATCATATGAGCACATTATGAATGTCAAGTTTGATTGGATGGGTAATTTACATCAATTGGGTCGAAAATGGCTAAATGGGTCAAAGGGCCCAAATGGGACCCATCGGGTCTTACTGGATTATTTGACCGCTTTGTGATTTTAAATTAAATGGGGTTAAGCCTATTTGATTGGAAATCAAGTGGAGAAAAAATGGGTAGGCTTGATCCATATGTAAAAACCAATTAGAAATGACCAAAATACCATAATTGGGTCATGGAGTAAAAAACGGGTCAAGGAGCTAAAAGTGGACCCAACGGGTCGAGTTGACTATGGTTGACCGTGTGGACCCTCAAGGGAGCTCAAACACGATTCAAATCAGTTGAGTGGGATTGAGGTGAGTTGGAATTAAATCAAAAGGTGAGTTAACTCATGTGCATTAAATGAAATGCATTAAATGTGATGAGTTGGGTTGGAATAAACATACCTTGAGTTGGGTGAGTTGAAATGGAAATTCAAGGGACTGTAAATCAGTGACTTTAAGGGTAAGTTGAAGAGGTTGGCTGGCCTCAACCCAACCAAAACAAGTCCTACACGTTGGGGACTTGTTTTGGTGAGTTCCATGGTGGAAATTAAATGCAAATGCATGGATTTGAGGTGAGTTGTTTGGGAATATGAATGGCTGCATGGGTAGAATGCCAAGGGGTGCTTTGCTTGGCTGCAAGTTACTCCTTGGTTTGTGCAAGGCTTGATGAGGAATAATGGGGGTGTTGATGGCTGAAATACAAAATCAATGAACACCATCACTTGGCCAATTTATCATTGCAAAGCCTAAGATTTTCCTCATCTCTCTCTCCCTCTCTCCTCTCTCCAATTCGTTGTTCTTCATTGCAAAACCTAAGAAAAAGGGGGGTTACACTAGTTCAACCACAAGGGACGTTGGTTGCTTGGGGTGTTTCATTTCATAGATGAAACCCCCAAGTAACATAAAGAACCTTGATTGAGGAGAGGGAGTTACACAAGGATTAACCTTGGGCTGTTTTTTTTGGTCAAGCAAAGGATTTTCATTCTTACTCTCTCTATCTCTCTATCTCCCTTGGACTGTTATCATCTTTCTAAGACCAAGAACAGCAGCTGGTTAGTGATATGAAATCAGTCCTTGATTGATTTGTTTCACCAAGACAAAAGCATATCTTGAGCAAAAGTGTTGGCCTCAAGGTATTCCATTCAAAGTCAAAAAAAATTCTATCTCTTTCTCTCTTTGCCGTTTTCTACCAAGAACAACAGCTGGTTGTTTAAATCAGTCCCTGATCATCAAGGAATCAAGAAGAGGGAGAGGCTAAGAAAGAACAAGGAACAAGCCGGAGGGAAGATCAATCGGAGGAGTCGCGGAAACGGTAGGTTTTTCGATGCACAATTTTTAAATCATGATCCGGCCATTGGATGGCTGAATCTAACAAAGGTTAAATAGTGGTTGAAAGTACATGAATGAGATAAAAAGATGGACCATAGGGTTCGGCCCATTGGATGGCCAAACCCCATGGAAATAATGAATTTATTTAGATGGTTTTTGGAAATTAAAACCATACAAATTTGGGACTGTTTTTAGATGATTTTAAGTATGTGTTTTAAAAAGGTTAAAACATAAATAAGGAAGTTTATTTTGGACAAAGATGAATGATTAAGAAGTTCAAAACCAAAGGTCATAGGGTTCGGCCACCATGGAGGGCCGAACCCCATGCAAATAATGGTATGGTTTTGATGTATTTGAAACATATAAACCATGAAGTATGTGGACTGTTTTGGGTTATTATTTAAGATTCAAATACATGTTTTGGAAAGGGTTAAAAGCATGGATCTGTATGACAAAGGACTGAAGTTAGCATGGTTTAAAACAGTGGTTCAAAACTAATGAAATGGATCATTTGGATCGGCCATTTTGGATGGCCGAATTTCATGAAATAATATGGTCATTTGGGACAAGTAGATGAACTGATTTAGATGGTGTTTAAGAGGTATAATAGCAGCAATATTATATTGATTTTGTATGTTTAAATAACACCAAAAACATGTTTTAGAAGACCAAAACATGGACATAGGGTTCGGCCACCTTGGATGGCCGAACCCCATGTAAGTATTTGGTTGTTTGGTTTGGCTTTCAAAAAGATGGAAATCATATCAATTATGGATTTAGTGTTAAGGTGATGATGGAAAATAGGATTAAAATCTTTAGGGTGAGGCTCGGCCATGTTATGTGGCCGAACCCCACCAATTGTCATGAGATGAACTTTGTTGTCTAAGGAAAATTAGGCAAAGGATAGTATAATGGCATTATGGTAAATAAAGGATGAAAAGATGAAATGATCAAAAGAATGAGCCAAAACCTAAGGTGGTAAGGTTCGGCCATGTAGTATGGCCGAACCCTACCAAGTGTCATTTGAAAAGTTTGGGATACTTAGATGGTATTAAGTAAATAAAAGATTTATCAAAGTTTAAATGGGTGAGGTTCGGCCATGGGGTATGGCCGAACCCCACAAAGTGGATTTTTGGGATTTAAATCAAATTAGAATCATATGGTCAAATGATTAACTTGCTGCCATGTATATAGGGTATTCGGATTTCTAGAACGGTGTACAAAGTCGTGATCGAAAGACGGTCCAAAGGAAGGGTCGAACAAAGTAAACTATTGTAGGTTTCCTACCTTGTTGTAACCACATAACTTATTTGCTGTTTTATGGTTATTTGAATAAGTCATTTGAATCAAATGTTATATTTACAAATGGCATGTTTGCATAGACATCTCATGCATAGCATGGGATGATGGGAAAGTAACCGGAGGCCACACTCCGTCGGGGCGTCCGAAAGACCATTGTGGGGTACCCTGATGATGAGAATCCCATCAGGAGGAATCCGGAGGCCACACTCCGTCGGGGCGTCCGAAAGACCACTGTGGGTTACCTTGACGATGAGAATCCCGTCAAGTGATGGCTATGTTGAATGGTGATGGGTGGGACTCATTACATGTTCATTTCATACATAGCATATTTTTACAGAATTTTGTCACACATGTATAACTATTATCCTATTTGCATGTTTTTGACTAACCATGTGGTAGCCCTATTCGGAAACACTACTGGGCGCGTTGATCTAACGCCCTATCTATATCTTTAGTGGATGATGCAGGGAAAGGGAAGAACGTGGTTGGAGAAGAGGACCAAGTACGAAAACTTGGGCGTTTTGAATGATTGCAATGGACTATGAATGGATTATTTATGGACTTGATAGTTGATTTATTTGGAACAATGTAATTTGATAAATTAGTTGTTGGCATGTAATAATGTAGTTAATTAGATGCTATGGTTTGTTTTATGTTGGATGTTTGGATTAAACGATTAGTTAAGATCGGTTAGTGAGTTTGGAGAATAAATAAGGTACTTTGCTATCTAAAAATGGAAATTGGATTAATCATAGGTTCTATTATAACCTCAGTTAGATCTAGACTGAGTTAATTCCGCTAGGTAAATATGTACCATGTGCGGATCAGTTTTATGGACTTAGTTCATACGCACATGGGCTTGGCCAGTTAAGGGTCGGATTTAGAGATCCGAACTTAACTCGCGTCGTGACATTCCGCCCCGATCACTTATTGATTATTATTATTTAAAAAAAAAATAAACTCTGAAATTTTAGAGTAAAAAGGGCGGGGTGTTACAGTTGATGAGGGTCAAATGGAGCTGAATGGAGCTGCTGTTTATGGAGTTACACATTAGAGTGGTGGCTGTTACACAAGCCAAAACATAGAGACAACCAATAGAGGGACGGTGCAGCACATTGGAGTTACATTTCAAAATGAAACCCCCATGTGAGACCTTAAGGAAAGGGGAGGTTACACAAGTCCAACTAGCAAGGGACGTTGGGAGCATGGGAAGGTTTCGTCTCATGATGAAACCCCCAAGTAACATTAAGGATTGTGGGTTAAGACAATGGAAGTTACACATGGGTTTAATCAAAACCCATCTCTTTGGCCGACCACCCCATTTTTGGAACAAAGAATTGGATCTTCAACTCTCTCTCTCTCTTTCTCTTAGACGTATCTCTATCTCAAGATCAAAGACATTGGTTGATTGCCTTCCATACCAATCAGTCCTTGACCGATCTGTCCATCAACGTAAATACACTAAGATCAAAGGAGTTGGCATCAAGGTTTCTCATCCAAAGCCAAAATTCTATCTCTCTCTCTAATCCATACCTTAGCCGAATGATTCCAAGGACAGCAACAAAATCATCTCCGGCCCAGGAATCAGGAAGAAGGAGAAACTAAGAAAGGAACGGAAGATTAAACCGGAGAAAAAGATCAAGAAGTGAAAGAATGAAGGAGTTGCGGTATTGGTAAGTGCACTTTGAACCATGGATAAATAAAGTTGATTAAGGGAATGTGATCCGGCCATTGTATGGCCAGATCCATCAATGGTTTAGATCTGGAATTATGATGTTTAAAATGATAAAATATGGACCATAGGGTTCGGCCCCATGGGATGGCCGAACCCCATGGAAAAACTTGGTGATTTTTAACGGTGTTTGAGGGATAAAATCCATACTAGTTAATGAAGATTTTTAAAGGATTTAAAGTGAAGATAAGCATACTGTTTGGGGTAGCTATGGCATGGCTGAACCATATTAATGCAATGGCTAAATTGTGGATTAAAACCATGGACAAAGGTTGGAATGATTACACCAAGAGAACCATAGGGTTCGGCCATATGTATGGCCGAACCCCATGGACTGTTTTGTGGGATATTTGGATTATGAAAATAAATGTTTTATGCTTATGATTTTAGGAATTACATATGTCAATTATGGACTTAGTATTAAGGTGATTAAAGATGAAAGATGACGGAACACTGGGATTAAAATCTCTAGGGTGAGGCTCGGCCATGTTGTGTGGCCGAACCCCACCAGTTGTCATTTGATGGACTTGGTGATTTGTTCATGATGAATTTGGGCATATGAGATATATGAATAAAGGGTTTAAATGACCAAAGTAAATAGTGAGGTTCGGCCATGTTGTATGACCGAACCCCACTAAGGTGGTTTGGACTTTGTTTTCTAAGGAAAAATTAAGCAAAGGGTAGTATAGTGGCGTTATTGTAAATATGGATGAAAAGATGAAATGATCAAAAGAATGGACATATGAGCCAAAACCGAAGGTGGTAAGGTTCGGCCATGTAGTATGGCCGAACCCTACCAAGTTTTATTCGGAGGATTTGGTTGTTTGAATGTTTATGGAGTAAAATAAAAGAGATCAAAGTTTTAAATGGGTGAGGTTCGGCCATGGGGTATGGCCGAACCCCACAAAGTGGATTTTTGGGATTTAGATCAAATTAGAATCATATGGTCAAATGATTAACTTGCTGCTATGTACATAGGGTATTTGGATTTCTAGAACGGTGTACAAGCCGTGATCGGAAGACGGTTCAAAGGAAGGGTCAAACAAAGTAACATAGAGTAGGTTTTCTACCTTGTTGTAACCACATATGTTAATTGCTATTTTATGTTTATTTGAATAAGTTAGTTGAGTGAAATGTTATATTTACAAATGGCATGATTACATAGACATCTCATGCATGGCATGGGATGATGGTGATGTAACCGGAGGCCACACTCCGTTGGGGCGTCCGAAAGACCACTGTGGGGTACCCTGATGATGAGAATCCCATCAGGAGGAATCTGGAGGCCACACTCCGTCGGGGCATCCGAAAGAGCACTGTGGGTTACCTTAACGATGACAATCCCGTCAAGTGATGGCTACGTTGAATGGTGATGGGTGGGACTCATTACATGTTCATTTCATACATAGCATGTTTTTATGTAATTTTGTCACACACGTATTATTATTATACTATTTGCATGTTTTTGACTAACCATGTGGTAGCCCTATTCGGAAACACTACTGGGCGCGTTGATCTAACGCCCTATCTATATCCTTAGTGGATGATGCAGGGAAAGGGAAGAACGTGGATCGAGAAGAAAACCAAGCAAAGAAGCTTGGGCGGTTTGAATGGTTTAAATGGACTTTGAATGGACATGAATGGACTATTTATGGACTTGTTATTTGATTATGGACAATGTAATTTGGTAATTAGATATGTTGGCATGTAATAAGTAGTTAAGTAGATGCTATGGTTTGATTTATTTTGGATGGTTTGAATGAACGATCAGTTAAGATTGTTAGTAATTTTTGGAGATTATGATTAAGTACTTTGCTATCTTAAGTTATACATTGAGTAGATATAGGTTCTATTATAACCTCAGTTATTTTAAGACTAAGTTAATTCCGCAAGTTGTATTTGTACCATGTGTGGATCATTCTTATGGACTTAATCCATACGCACATGAGCTTGGCCTGTTAAGGATCGGACTTTAGAAGTCCGAACTTAACTCGCGTCGTGACACTCCGCCCCGATCACTTGATTATTATATTTAAAAAAAAATAAACTCTGAAAATTAGAGTGAAAAAGGTAGGGTGTTACAGTTGGTATCAGAGCGAAACGGGAAGTTGAATCTTCCGAAGTAAGATTAAGAAGGTTTCATGTCTCACTGACGGATAAGAATCCCAACTGACCGGCTCTTCGGAGTCCGCTGATTGGGGGCCGGATTAATTTTTTTCGTGGACTCAGACTGAACAAATCAATCTGAGAACAACAGTGAAAGATTGCAAAAGTACAGTACTATAATTGATCTATCAAACATAGCAAAATAGTATATACATCCCCCAATATTCCTCAAATTGAGAAAGAAAACAAACAATAGGTATTTAGAAAATTTTCCCCAAAAACAAAAGAAAAACCAAGATTGCTTATTTGGAAATCTCCCCAAAAATAGTGAAACACAAACTGTATGAAGAAACTAAGTCAATTATGTTTCCATGACTTAGGGAAAATGGCACCAAAAAGAAAGATCCCACAAAGCAAGAAAGGGAAAGAAAAAGAGATACCACTTATTCAGTATGAAGAAGGAAGGGAAAGATCTCCACCCGAGGAAGAGCACTCTCAGCCTAAAGAAGGGGCTGGAAAAACACATAATGACGAAGAGTCACACCATTCTGAAAGGTCACATCACTCTGAAAAGTCACACCATTCTGAAGAGTCACATCATTCTCGGCGAGAAAGGAGGGAGCGGGAATACTCATCTCGGAAGGAGGAAGAAAAGGAACAGTGTAGTACATATACCACGTGTGCCGCCTAAACTTCAGGGCTTAGTTCAAGCAGTGGTAACCTCTGTACTCCAGTAACATATGAATGGGAGTAAAAGTTCCAAGGATGCCAATGACCGAAATATGGCTCGAGAATTCCAGCAACAGCGTCCTCCCTACTTCAAAGGGAAGGAAGGGGCTGTCGGAGCTGAATACTGGCTGAAGAAGATCACTCAGATCTTAAATTTACTTAAGATCTCGAGTCATGCGACAGGATTCTACTGGCTACTTCATAACTGATAGAAGATGCCGGTAAATGGTGGGAGGTGGTGGAGAAGCAGAGGGCACTCATACCAGTTAGGGAGAGGACAGCCATGACATGGAATGAGTTTTCAGCAACCTTTCTGGAACATTACTTTCCGGAGGAAGAGAAGGAGCGACAGACGCAAGCCTTCCTGTCCTTGGTTCAGGGCACTATGACGGTGGCAGAGTGTCAACGGGAATTTCTCAGTTTATCCATCTATGTATTCTATATGGTGGACACAGAACATAGCAGAGCAAGGAAGTTTGAGAGGGGTCTACGTCCAAACATCAGGGCCAAAGTGACCATATTCAAGTGCACCACATTGGCTGAGGTGGTCAGCAAGGCCACAATAGCAGAACAGGAGTTGAATGCAATGGTACGGTTTGACAATCGCCGAGCTCCAAGTGGGAGGCGTGGGTTCCAGCCCAACAAGAGGTTCCGACCGAACTTCAGCAGACCCACACCATCTGCAGGGTCCACGAGGGGCTTTCGTCCCAACCAGCCCTCCCCATCTGCATTAGTTACTCAGTCATTCAGAGGGGTGAACAACTGTTTCCACTATGATCAGCCAGGTCACTTCAAGAGAGACTGTTCAAAGCTCAATAAGCTCTCATATTCCAGAGGATCTTTCCATTCACCAGCTAGGCCAGCTAACTCCCGAGGAGTCAGAACTTATAATCAGGGGGGTCGGGCGCCTAATCCTACCGGATCTGGACGACTATTTGCTCTGGAACCTCATGAGGATGTGGATCATTCTGTGATTCAAGGTATGGCCGTTGTCAATAGTTCTTATGCTTATGCATTGTTTGATTCTGGAGCATCGCACTCTTTTATATCTGCATCCTTTATAACTGCTACTGGTACACTAGTTCAAAAGCTGTCCACCACACTCACAGTAGTATCCCCTGTCGGAGATACGTCTTTGGGACTCATATGCACGGCCATAAATACAGAATTCGCTGGACTCAGATTTGAGTTCAATTATCTAGTACTCGACATGACTGAGTACGATATTATATTCGGCATGGACTGGTTGGCTAGTTATGAAGCCAATATTGATTGTTATCGCCGAAGAGTGACATTTTGGTCACCCGAGGGAAAACAGTATATAGTTCGTGCCGACAAGCAAAGCAGACTGCAGGAAGGGTTGCATCATTTGGTGTTGAACAATATTGTCATCAACAAAGCACCAGTCACTGAGCTTCCAGCAATTGTGAAAGAATTTGCTGATGTTTTTCCAAAAGAACTCCCTGGTATACCACCTATGAGGGAGCTCAATTTCGAGATCAAGCTGTATCTTGGTACTTCACCAGTGTCGCTACCCCATTATCGGATGGCACCAGCAGAAATGTCTGAGTCGAAGAAGCAGCTTGATGAGTTACTCAGACTGGGTTGCATTCGGATCAGCACATCATCATGGGGAGCTCCAATGTTGTTCGTGAAAAAAAAAGACGGTTCACTCAGAATGTGTGTGGACTACCGGAAGTTGAATCAGCTAACTGTCCGGAACAAGTATCCTCTACCCAGGATCGATGATTTATTCGATCAGTTGAGGGGTTCCAGTCACTTTTCCAAGATTGACTTGATGTCAATTATCATCAAATCAGGGTCAGGGAGGAAGATATTGAGAAGACAGCTTTCAGGACACGGTATGGACTATTTGAATTTGTAGTCATGCCTTTTGGACTTACCAACGCATCGGCTGTGTTCATGGACTTAATGAACAGAATCTTCCGTCCATATCTGGATCAGTTTGTTATAGTGTTCATTGACGATATTCTGATCTATTCCAAGAGTCAGGAGGATCATGCTGAGCATCTACGAATAGTATTGAACACCTTGAGACAGAACAAGCTATATGCCAAAGCAAGCAAATGCGAATTTTGGCTACCTGAGGTCAAATTCTTAGGGCATGTTATAACAGCTGATGGTATAGCCGTTGATCCGGCAAAGGTGGCAGCAGTGAGGGAGTGGAAAGTACCGAAGAATGTCACTGAGATCCGTAGCTTCCTGGGTTTGGCTGGATATTATAGGAAGTTCATGATGGATTTCTCTAAAATAGCATCTCCATTGACTCGACTCACTCAGAAAGGGGTCAAATATGAGTGGTCAGAGTTGTGCAATCAGAGGTTTGAGGAGCTGAAAGAGAGACTTACAACTGCTCCTATTTTAGTTTTGCCGGAAAGAGGCAAAGGTTATGAAGTACAATGCGATGCATCAGGAGAGGGACTGGGATGTTCACTCATGCAACGTGATCGTGTGGTGGCATATGGTTCAAGACAACTAAAGATACATGAACGCCTCTACCCCACTCATGATCTGGAATTAGATGCGTTGGTCTTCGCCTCGAAAGCTGGAGACACTATCTATATGGTGAGAAGTTTGAAGTCTTCTCAGATCACAAGAGTTTGAAGTATTTATTTGATCAGAAAGAACTCAACCTGAGGCAGCGCAGATGGATGGAATATCTGGCGGACTATGAAATTGCGCTCCGATATCATCCGGGAAAGGCCAACAAGGTGGCGGATGCCCTTAGTCGTATGTCTCATGCATCAGTGGCATGTCTGATCAGGACCGAATGGGAGACGTCGAATACCATTCGTGAATTCAATCTATACATCACAAACCATGGGAGTATGTACAATTTGATCATACGATCCAACATGGTTACAAAGATTGAACAGGAGCAGCGTGCAGATCCGGAAATGGCAGAGACATGGGCCAAGATGTCTATTGGTGAGGTTGTACCGGATTGGGAATTACGACCAGGACAGGTTCTTATGTTCCAGGGTAGAATTTATGTGCCAAGACGCTGCAGAAAAGAATTACTGATAGAGGCACATCAGAGCAAGCTCTCCATTCATCCGGGTAGCACAAAAATGTATCATGACTTGAAAAGACATTATTGGTGGCATGGACTCAAGAAGGATGTTGCAGAGTTTGTGGCTTATTGTTTAACTTGTCAGCAAGTTAAGATGGAACACCAGAAGCCACAAGGGTTACTCAAACCCTTATTTGTGCCAGAATGGAAATGGGAGCACATTTCCATGGATTTTGTGACGGGATTGCCGAGGTCCTCGAAAGGCAATGACGCTATATGGGTCGTGGTAGACCGACTGACCAAATCCGCGCATTTTATTCCTATCAAGATGTCGGATTCATCTGAGACATTGGGTCGGCGGTATATCAAGGACATCATCAGATTACATGGTATTCCTCGGACAATCGTATCTGATAGAGATGGCCGATTCATCGGCAGGGTATGGCAGAGTATGCAGTCAGCCATGGAAACAGAATTACTGACTAGCACAGGGTTCCATCCACAGACTGATGGACAGTCGGAAAGAACAATACAAACACTGGAGGACATGCTGTGGGCGTGCATGCTAGACTTCAAAGGTGGATGGGAGGATCATTTTCCATTGGTGGAGTTTTGTTATAACAATAGCTACCAAGCAAGCCTTCAGATGGCCCCAGTCGAAGCTTTGTATGGTAGACCATGCTGGTCACCAGTGTGCTGGACCACTGTCGGCGAGCCTGAGCCAATTGGACCCGAGCTAGTTGCAGAAACTACTACACAGATTCAGTTGATACGTCAGCATTTGTTGACCGCACAGAGTCGGCAAAAGAGCTATGCTGATAAAAGGAGGAGGTTCCTCGAATTTGAAGTGGGAGATATGGTATTCTTGAAGGTCTTGCCACGAAAAGGGCACATGAGATTTGGGAAGAAAGGAAAATTGTCGCCAAGATATGTGGGACCGTTTTCAATTATAAGAATGATGGGAGATGTAGCCTATCAGTTGGAACTTCCTTCGCAGTTGGCGTCTCTACATGATGTATTCCATGTGTCGATGTTGAGGAAATACAACCCTGATCTGTCTCATTTCTTGAATGTGCAAGACATAGATGTGCAAAGCGACGCCACTTACATCGAGAAGCCGGTCAGAATAATAGAGAATGAGCAAAGGGTGTTGCGTAACCTGAGCGATTCAGTTCGTCAAGGTGGTATGGGATCGACATGGTGTTGAGGAAGCCACTTGGGAACTGGAATCGGAGATGAGAACATCTCACCCAGAATTGTTGTTTGATTTATTTTGAAATCCTATTTCGTTCGATTTTCGGGATGAAAATTATGAAAAGAGGATTGTATTGTAACACCCTGGAATTTCAAAGTTATCATTTTATATGAATTTATTCATATTTACGGAATTGCCATTGTGATATATTTGATTTGAATTTAAATGGGTCAATGGTTCAATCAAGACCCAAAGGATGGTAGTTTTGTTTACAAAACAAATAAATGGATGAAATGTACTCAAACGGGTCAAGAGTTGTAATTGGGTCAAATGGGTCAAAATGAGCAAATGGGATCCAATGGGTCGAGATGTGCATGATTAATCATGAGTGAGCTCAAAGCTTAATTGGTTTGAGTTCATTAAATATTTGAGGGGGTTTGAGTTGAAATAAATGATGGAGTTTGAATGAGTTGAAGTTATTAGTTAAGTTAAATGAATGAGTTAAGTTGGGTGAGTTAAATAATGAGTTGGATGAATAAATATTTTAAGTAAGTGAATGGGAGTGGTGTGTGCTGCTCGCAAGTTTTTAAACAATGAAAAACGTTGGAATTGCATGGGAGAGGTACTTCATGCATGTAACTCCCAAAATGAAACCCCCATGTGAGACCTTAAGGAAAGGGGAGGTTACACAAGTCCAACCAGCAAGGGACGTTGGGAGCATGGGAAGGTTTCATCTCACGATGAAACCCGCAAGTAACATTAAGGATTGTGGGTTAAGACAATGGAAGTTACACATGGGTTTAATCAAAACCCATCTCTTTGGCCGACCACCCCGTTTTTGGAACAAAGAATTGGATCTTCAACTCTCTCTCTCTTTCTCTTAGACGTATCTCTATCTCAAGATCAAAGGCATTCGCTGATTGCCTTCCATACCAATCAGTTGTTGATTGATCTCTCCATCAAGGTAAATACACTAAGATCAAAGGAGTTGGCATCAAGGTTTTCCATCCCAAGCCAAAATTCTATCTCTCTCTCTATTCCATACCTTAGCCGAATGATTTCAAGGACAGCAACAAAATCATCTCCGGCGAAGGAATAAAGAAGAAGGAGAGACTAACAAAGGAACGGAAGATTAAATAGGAGAAAAAGATCAAGAAGTGAAAGAACGAAGGAGTCGCGGTATTGGTAAGTGCACTTTGAACCATGGATAAATAAAGCTGATTAAGGGAATGTGATCCGACCATTGTATGTCCAGATCCATCAATGGTTTAGATTTGGAATTATGATGTTTAAAATGATAAAATATGGACCATAGGGTTCGGCCCCATGGGATGGCCGAATCCCATGGAAAAACTTGGTGATTTTTAATGGTGTTTGAGGGATAAAATCCATATTAGTTAATGAAGATTTTTAAAGGATTTAAAGTGAAGTTAAGCTTACTGTTTTCGGTAGCTATGGCTTGGCTGAACCATATTAATGCTATGGCTAAATTGTGGATTAAAACCAATGACAAAGGTTGGAATGATTACACCAAGAGAACCATAGGGTTCGGCCAAATGTATGGCCGAACCCCATGGATTGTTTTGTGGGATATTTGGATTATGATAATGAATGTTTTATGCTTATGATTTTCAGAATTACATATGTCAATTATGGACTTAGTATTAAGGTGATTAAACATGAAAGATGATGGAATATGGGACTAAAATCTCTAGGGTGAGGTTCGGACATGTTGTGTGGCCGAACCTCGCCAATTGTCATTTGATGGACTTGGTGATTTGTTCATGATGAATTTGGGCAAATGAGATATATGAATAAAAGGTTTAAATGACCAAAGTAAATAGTGAGGTTCGCCATGTTGTATGGCCGAACCCCACTAAGGTGGTTTGGACTTTGTTTTCTAAGAAAAAATTAAGCAAAGGGTAGTATAGTGGCGTTATTGTAAATATGGATGAAAAGATGAAATGATCAAAAGAATGGACATATGAGCCAAAACCCAAGGTGGTAAGGTTCGGCCATGTAGTATGGCCGAACCCTACCAAGGTTTATTTGGAGGATTTGGTTGTTTGAATGTTTATGGAGTAAAATAAAAGAGATCAAAGTTTTAAATGGGTGAAGTTCGGCCATGGGGTATGGCCGAACCCCACAAAGTGGATTTTTGGGATTTAGATCAAATTAGAATCATATGGTCAAATGATTAACTTGCTGCTATGTACATAGGGTATTTGGATTTCTAGAACGGTGTACAAGCCGTGATCAGAAGACGGTTTAAAAGAAGGGTCAAACAAAGTAACATAGAGTAGGTTTTCTACCTTGTTGTAACCACACATGTTAATTGCTATTTTATGTTTATTTGAATAAGTTAGTTGAGTGAAATGTTATATTTACAAATAGCATGATTGCATAGACATCTCATGCATGGCATGGGATGATGGTGATGTAACCGGAGGCCACACTCCGTCGGGGCGTCCGAAAGACCACTGTGGGGTACCCTGATGATGAGAATCCCATCAGGAGGAATCCGGAGGCCACACTCCGTCGGGGCGTCCAAAAGACTACTGTGGTTACCTTGACGATTAGAATCCCGTCAAGTGATGGCTACGTTGAATGGTGATGGGTGGGACTTATTACATGTTCATTTCATACATAGCATGTTTTTATGTAATTTTGTGACACACGTATTATTATTATACTATTTGCATGTTTTTGACTAACCATGTGGTAGCCCTATTCGGAAACACTACTGGGCGCGTTGATCTAACGCCCTATCTATATCCTTAGTGGATGATGCAGGGAAAGGGAAGAACGTGGATCGAGAAGAAAACCAAGCAAAAAAGCTTGGGCGGTTTGAATGATTTAAATGGACTTTGAGTGGACATGAATGGACTATTTATGGACTTGTTATTTGATTATGGACAATGTAATTTGGTAATTAGATATGTGGCATGTAATAAGTAGTTAAGTAGATGCTATGGTTTGATTTATTTTGGATGGTTTGAATGAACGATCAGTTACGATTGTTAGTAATTTTTGGAGATTATGATTAAGTAATTTGCTATCTTAAGTTATACATTGAGTAGATATAGGTTCTATTATAAACTCAGTTAGTTTAAGACTAAGTTAATTCCGCAAGTTGTATTTGTACCATGTGTGGATCATTCTTATGAACTTAATCCATATGCACATGAGTTTGGCCAGTTAAGGGTCGGACTTTAGAAGTCCGAACTTAACTCGCGTCGTGACACTCCGCCCCGATCACTTGATTACTATTTAAAAAAATAAAAAATAAACTCTGAAAATTAGAGTGAAAAGGGCGGGGTGTTACAATTGCAGAGACTACAGCACTGATACAGTTAATACGGCAACACCTATTGGCTGCACAAAGTCATCAGAAGAGTTACGCTGACAAGAGCAGGAGGTTCCTTGAATTTGAGGTGGGGGACATGGTGTTCTTGAAAGTCTCGCCACAAAAGGGACACATGAGATTTGAAAAGAAAGGGAAACTATCGCCTAGATATGTGGGACCATTTTCAATCATAAGGAGGATGGGGGAGGTGGCTTATCAATTGGCACTTCCTTCACAGTTGGCATCCTTACACGATGTATTTCATGTATTTATGCTGAGGAAGTACAATCCTGATCCCTCACATGTACTGAATGTACAAGACATAGAGGTGTAAAGCAACGTGACATACGTCGAAAAACTTGTCCGAGTGGTGGAGATAGAATAAAGGGTATTACGAAACCGAGCGATTCAGTTCGTCAAGGTGGTATGGGATTGACATGGTAATGAGGAAGCCACTTGGGAACTAGAATTGGAAATGAGATCAGCTCACCCTGAGTTATTTATGTAAATTGTTTGAAACCCTACTTCGCTCGATTTTTGGGACGAAAATTAAAAAAAAAAAGGTGTATTGTAACACCCCGGATTTCCAAGTTATCAATATATATGAAATTTACCCATTTAATTTGTGAATTATTGGATATAGACCTTAGATGGGTAAGTTGTTGGGTCAAATACCCAATTAAGACCCAACGGATGGTGGTTATGTTTCAATTGAATTAAATGGGTGAGATGTACTTAAATGGGGCAAAATTGTTAATTGGGTCAAAATGCCCTATTGGGACCCAATGGGTCATGGTTGACTTGGTTGACCACCAAGTGAGTTCAAGTTTAAATTAAGTGGGGCTGAATTAAATTGGAAATGGAATCAAGGAAATGAGTTGATTTTTAAGTGAGTTAAATAGATTTGAATTAAACATGTGAGTTGAGTTAAAGAGGTGAGTTAAGTGATAAGATGGAGAGTTACATCTCAAAAGGTCAAACCTAAGATGTTCACACGTTGGAGGTGGGAGTTTCATCTCATGGATGAAACCCCAAAATGGAACATCAATGGGAGGTGGACGGTTACACAATCCAAGGCAAGACATACACATTGGAATGGGAGTTTCATCTCATGGGATGAAACTCCAAAATGGAACATCAATGGGGAGGTGGCGGTTTTGTGTTGTTACACAAGCCAAGTCAAGGCTACACCATTGGAGCCATGGGAGTTTCATCTCATGGATGAAACCCCCAAGTAAAGCATTAAGGAGGGAGGTAAATGGGAATGGGAGTTACAAAGGGGTGTCACTAAAGGACACCACCTTTGGCCAACTTTATTGATCAAGAAAGACTTTAGTTTTCAATTCACTCTCTCTCCCTCTCTCTCTCTCTTGGCTGAACCACACCTCAAGACAAAGGACTTAGAGTAGTTTTTGATTTCAAGCTCTCACACAAGGCCGATTCCTCCCAAGACAAAGCGAGAACACTTAGAGTTGCTATTGTGAATCTTCTCTCTTTCTCCCTCTCTCAAATCTATACCCCTTGGCCTGAACCACTCCAAGGGACTTCATCAAGATCAACCTCGGCTAAAGATCAAGAAGGAAGGAAGAAGAGACTAAGGAAGGAAAGGAGCAAGAAGGAGTGAAAGAGACCGGAGGAGTCGCGGAATCGGTGAGTGATCTATAAGATTTCATAAATAAGGAAAAAATGGTCAAGGACATGGTTCGCCCATTGCATGGCCGAACCCTAAATTTTATTATGGCTAAGATGTTAAGCATGAACCATGCATGAAATAGGTGGATGATCAAGGACCATGGTTTGGCCCTTGCATGGCCAAACCCTAAATTGTATATACAAGAACCATCAAGGAATATGAACATGGTTACATGATTTTCAAGTGGAAGGGATGGATGAGGTTCGGCCATGATGTATGGCTGAACCCCATCAAAAGATCAATCTTAAATGTATGATTTTATGAAGGGAAGTGATGAACCATAAGGTTCGGCCATGTTGTATGGCCGAACCCCATGGAAAGGATATTGGATGAATGATTTTTTAAGAGAAGATTATGAACCATAGGGTTCGGCCATGTTGTATGGCCGAATCCCATGGACTATTTTTATGGATGTTATGATCTATGTATGCATGTTTAAATGAGTATATGATTAAATGGAGGATTCAATTATAGACCTAGGTTTATGGACCTTGGGTTCGGCCATGGTATATGGCCGAACCCCATGAAGAATTGTTGAAGTATGAACATGTATTTAGATCATGGAAGTAATGGGGGAATAATGGTAATTGTAATTGATTTTAAGTATGGTAAATGATAATCCAAAAGGATGAACCAAAATGCATGATAGAATCACGGAAATAAAGGACCATGGGCTCGGCCAAGGTGTATGGCCGAACCCCATGAAGAAGGTTTTGTGCAAGAAAAGTTAGTCATGGACCTATATTGTGGACCTAAACATAAGGTGATGGAAACAATGGCAAAGAATGTAAATATGGGTAAAAATGAAAGATCATGGGTTCGGCCATACCATGAGGAATGATTTTGTGGACTTAGGGTTTAAATGATTACCTTAGTGGTGTTTGATTAACAAATCAAAAGAGGGACTAAAACCAAATAAGTGAGGTTCGGCCATAGTGTATGGCCGAACCCCACAAAGTGTGTTTATGGACTTAGACATTATTGCAAATCAAATGGGATATTGGTTTGACTCGTGGATATGCTATAAGGTAACGGGACCTCATAAGGGGTGCACGATCGTGAGCAGTTGCCGGATTAAAACGCAAGGTCACTTTAGTGGTCATTGGTAGGATTCTACCTCTTTGAAACAATGGGTTATGTATAATGGCTTTTATTTTTATTTTGATGAGTTATGTTGTAAAAAGGATATGTTTAAATATGAGGTTTTAATGCTATGAATATATTATTACATAGCATGTGTTCATTTACATCTCATGCATGGCATGGGAGGGATGTTTGTAACCGGAGGCCACGCTCCGTCGGGGCGTCCGTAAGGCATTCGTCTGAAGACCTTGATGTGCATTATCCATCAAGAAGAATCCAGAGAACACACTCCGTCGGGGCGTCTGTAAGACAACTGTGGGGATACCTTGATGAGGAGTATTCCATCAAGAGGATATATGTAGTTGTGATGGGTGGGACTCATTGTGTAACACTTCGGAATTCCATCTTATCAATATTTACAGAATTTGCCATTTTAATTGTGAATTAATGGATATGAACCTTAGATGGGTAAGGTGTTGGGTCAATGGCCCAATTAGGACCCAACGGGTATGGTTTAAGGTTCAATTTAAAATAAATGAGTAAGGTACATTTAATTGGTCAATGTTGCTATTTGGGTCAAAATGCTCAATTGGGACCCAATGGGTCGTGGTTAACTTGGTTGGCCACCAAGTGAGTTCAAGCCTAATTAAATGGGGCTGAATTAAAATGGTAATGCAATATATCTATGAATAAGGGATATGGATTAAGTGGTATGCGCATGAGGTGTATGAGGATGACACACACACGCATACACAAAATCGAGGAGTGATATTCGCACAAGGTTTGTCCAAAAATGGGCTACACGCCTAGATGAGTTGGATTAGGCAATGACATCTGATTGCCTAAATCCAAATAAAGAAGATGTCTAAAACTAAATAAAGATTGCTTAGGCCGTGTATAGGAGATATGCATATCCATGAAGATGCGCTAAAGGTGTCCTTTCCTTTATTAAAAGCGACACTAAGGATAGTAATTGCAATCTATGCACACGGCTGAAATCATAACTTGCTATCTTAACAAGATAGTATCGAGTCGAATAAAAAAAAGGCAGCACAAGGCAAAGGGGCGTACGGCATACACCATCAAGGGAAGGGATTGACGCTGAGGGCTCTGGCAAGAAGGTGTTCTCGGTAGTGTGCAGAGAAGGAGAGGGCAGCCAGCTTTGTGAAATATCAAGAAGAAAGAGGAGAGAAGATTTGAAGAGCAAGAATAAGTGAAGGAAAACCAGAGGAGTAGCGGAATCGGTAAGTAAATGATTAAGTTTACATAATCAAGAAAATAGGGTCAAGGACAAGGTTCGGCCATGCCTAATTTTATATTGGTTAAAGTGTAGCACCCGCCCCTTTTCACCGAAAAATTAGAGTCTATTTTTTTTTTATATTAAACGTGACAAATGGCATGGACGTCACGACGTGAGTTAAGTCCGAGCTTCTAAAGCCCAGCCCTTAACTGGCCAACCCTAAGTGTCCGTGGAACGAAGTCCACGAAGAACAGTTCACACATAGACGTAAGCTTGCGGAATGTTGCACTGAGTGCGGAAAATTACAATAAAGACTAACCTACAAATTTTAGATAGCAGGGAAGATAACATTCATATACCTCAACATCACAATGTCCAAAACAAATACATTTCCAAAACAAATTCAAATAAATTAAGTACCCGTCTCCCCAAGCTCCTAAGCTTGGCTCCCGTCACATCTGCCGTCTCCTACATCATCAGCTAGGGTAGAAATAGGGCGTTAGACAACGCGCCCAGTAGGACTCTGAATAAGGCTAGAACATGGATTAGTGATAACAAGCATACAGATAATAATATAACGAAAAACCATAAAATGAATGCCATGCCATGGGTGTCTGTGTTATGAATCCCACCCATCATCCATATCATCATGATACCATATCCCCCTTGACGGAAAAACCTCGTCAAGATATAACCAATCACAATATATCCCCCTTGACGGCAAAAACCTCATCAAGATGTCCCCATGCTTGCTTCTCGGTCGCCCCGATGGAGCATAGACTCCGGTTATAGCCTATCAGGCTATCCCCATGCTTGCTTCTCGGTCGCCCCGACGGAGCATGGACTCCGGTTCCTTTATTTTCCCGCCCATGCCATGCATGAGATGTAATACATTATGCTATCTAATAATATATTGATCATAGCCTTTACATGTAACTCATATCATTAACATATAATTCATGGTCTAGCCATATGCCATAAAATACATATAAATCATAATCTCATAAACCATCATATAACCAATCATATAATTACCAAAAATAAACAAAGAAACCATTCACATAGTACCTAATCCATGGCTTACAAAAAGGTGGGAATCCTACCGAATACCGACTAGCGTTCTTGCTTTCGTTTCCGTCGGATAGATCCAGTCGCCGATCGCGTACCGTTTACGATGTCCCGATACCTTATTATACATTACCAAATCAGTCCACGTTTTAACCATTTCTAAGCCCATAAAATCATATCTTAGTGGGTTTCTTCACTTTAGCCAATATTTACCATTTTTGCCACTACTCCTTTACATGATTAATTACTCATTCATTCATGCCTACTTAAGCCCATAATTGATCATTAATTCAAACCCTTAATGACCCATTTAATCATGACATAACATCATTAAAATTAGTCCTTCAATTAACCTAACCCTTATTCATTTAAACCCATCCAAAACCCCATACTTAACCCTTTAAATGGTTAATGGATCATGGGTTCAAAATACCCCATTCATCAAATCTTCCCATGGGGTTTACTTCATGCATTTAAAATACAATGAGTCCATTACCCACTCATTCCCTTTGGAGGCCATAAACATCATTCACCCTCCAATTTAACCCACCAAAAGGCTCACAATTGGGCCATGGGTTCGGCCATACACCATGGCTGAACCCATGGTGTCCTTTTCCCATTTTTTCTTGGGTCCATTGTTACACATTTGAATTCATTACAAGTCCCTCACTTACAACCCTTAAAAAAAATTCCTTAACATAGACCCATTTAAAACTTTTAAACCATCAACACCTTTGCATATTCTTGATTCTTAGAAACCCTTTAAGATACCCAACCTTTTCTTCATGCATGCATACATAATCCCTTAACATTTCACTAACATTTAATCATTCACAACTTATAACCCTAAAGTCATAATTCATCCTCCAAATTTTTTTAACCTTAAACACCCCATTAAAATTTCTTGAATTACCTACATTTAATCAATTTAAAACCCTAAAATCATTAACCACCCTCATTGTCTCCCATTCTTATAAACCCTAATAATTAACCCAATCATCTACCATGGGGTTGGCCATGCTACATGGCCGAACCCTATGGTCCATTTACGTCTTCAACTTCCCCATATAACCATGCTTAATCAATTTCATCACATAATTTCCTTAACCCATGCTTTACACAATTGTTAGTACCAAAGTCCTTAATGTATTTATTTTTCCTTAACCTAATTTATCCACTTTGTTCATTTATTCATCCTTCCATGGAATGGATTTGAGATCCAAGGCCAATAATAATTTGGCCACCATTAAATTTCACAAAAATAGATCCCAAATCTTAAACCCTAAAAATCCAAATCTCTTGTTTAGGATTTACTTACAATCCGACGTCTCCTTCGGTTTTTCTTCCTCCTCTTGATTTCCTTAGCCTCCTCTCTCCTTCTTCTTGATCCTTGGTCGACTAGTATGCTTGATTAAGATGAGAAACCCCCAAGCTTGGGTTTGGCTATGGTAGGGTTAGATTTGAGAGAGAGAGAGAGAGAGAGAGAGAGAGAGAGAGAGTGGAGATGAGCTAGATGTCTCAAGATTTTTATCTTGAGGTGGTCGGCCAACCCTAGGGCTTTTTTTCCTCTTCTCCAAGCTTTTCTCCTTCTTCTTCCTTAATTTTCTTCTTCTCTATTTCTTGGGCATGAGGGACGGCTATGAGAGTGCATGAGAGGGAGAGAGTGAAAGAGTTGATAGAAAAGATGGAGAAAATGGGATAAGGTTTATCTTATTTGGTTACTTTAAATTACACTTTAGCATTAAATCTCCCAAAAACCCCACATGAGATATTTCTCATGCTTTATGGCGGTGGTTGGGATAACCACCACCCAACGTTTTTGACTTGGAAATGAGATGGTTTGGTCTTCCCATTTTGACTTCTTTGACCACCTTTTGATTAGCTTAATTCATTAATTAATTGGATAATTAGGTTAAGTTAATTAATTCCCACTTTATCTCCTTTAATTCCTTAACTCCTCTCCATTACTTCACCCATGGTTGATCACGTCAACCATGGTGGCCAGCTCCACCAATCTTTGGTCCACTACGCCACCTCACTTGATGAGGTGGAGGTGGGTCCCAATTGGCCACATCACCTTGGCTTAATTCAAATTAACTTAGGTGATTTAAATTTAATTCAACCCATTCCAACTAATTGGACCACTATCGGGCCCATGGCCCAATTACATTCATCCTTACCCATTTATCTTAGGCTTTCACCATCTTGATCCATTGGGTCCCAAGTAGGTATTTGGGCCCAATTTGACCATCCTTGGCCCAATTGACCATTTAAATGAATTAAATCCAATCCATGGTTCATTGGGCCAATCTTGGGCCTTTGTCCAAATCTTGATCCATTTACCCTTTATTCCATCAAATTTCCAATTTCCACCATTTAAAATAAATAATAACCACATATATATCGATTTACAAATTCCGGGCCATTACAATACAATCCTCTTTTGAAATTTTTGTCCCGAAAATTCGAGCGAAATAGAGGTTCAAAACATCTCATACAAAGAGTTCTGGATGAGCAACTCTCATCTCTGACTCAAGTTTCCAGGTGGCTTCCTCATTGCCATGACGTTCCCATACCACCTTGACCAACTGTATAGCGCGGTTTCGTAGCACTCTTTGTTCTCTCCCGATCATCCTGATTGGTTTCTCCACATACGTCACGTCGCTTTGCACATCGACATCTTGCACGCCCAGAATATGTGAAGGATCGGGGTTGTACTTCCTCAACATGGACACATGGAATACATCATGCAGGGATGATAACTGTGGAGGGAGTGCCAACTGATAAGCTACCCCCCCCCACCCTCTTCAGGATTGGAAACGGTCCCACAAATCTAGGTGACAGTTTCCCCTTCTTCCAGAATCTCATGTGTCCCTTCCGGGGTGAGACTTTCAAAAATACTATGTCTCCCTCCTCAAACTCGACGAACCTTCTCCTCTTGTCGGCGTAGCTCTTTTTACAACTCTGCGCAGTGAGTAGGTGCTGCCGTATCAATTTGATCTGCGCTGTAGTCTCTGCAACTAACTCAGGTCCGATCAGTGCAGGCTCACCGGCCTCTGTCCAATACATTGGTGATCTACAGGGCCTACCATACAAGGCCTCAAACGGAGCCATCTGGAGGCTTGCCTAGTAACTGTTATTGTAGGAAAACTCCACCAGTGGCAAGTGATCCTCCCATCCACCCTTGAAGTCTAACATGTATGCTCTCAGCATATCCTCCAATGTCTGTATTGTCCTCTCCGACTGTCCATCAGTCTGTGGATGAAATGCTGTGCTAGTCAATATGTCGGTCCCCATAGCCGACTACATGCCCTGCCATACTCTGCCGGTGAATCAGCCATCTCTGTCGGACACAATAGTCCAGGGAATACCATGTAGTCTGATGATATCCCGGATGTACCGTCGACCCAATTTCTCCGATGAATCTGTCATCTTGATGGGAAGGAAATGCGCAGATTTAGTCAACCGGTCCACTACGACTCATATCGCATCATTGCCCTTTGATGACTTGGCAACCCTGATACGAAATCCATAGATATGTGCTCCCATTTCCACTCTGGCACTGGTAAGGGTGCGAGTAAACCCTGTGGTTTCTGATGTTCCGCCTTAACCTGCTGGCAAGTTAGGCAATGAGCAACAAACTCTGCCACATCTTTCTTGAGTCCCCACCACCAATAGTGCCTCTTAAGGTCATGATACATCCTGGTGCTGCCTGGATGGATAGAGAGCTTAGTTTGGTGTGCTTCAATCAACAACTCTCTTCGGCAGCGCTTAGGCACATATGTCCTGCCTCGGAACACAAGACCCTCTCCTGGTCGTAGTTCCCACTCCGGTACAACCTCACCGGTAGACATCTTAGCCCATATCTCCTCCACCTCTGGATCTGTCCGTTGTTCCCGTTCAATCTTGGAGACCATGTTAGATCGTATGATCAGATTATATATGGTCCCATGATTATTGAGGTAGAGTTTAAACTCTCTAATGGTATTCAATACTTCCCATTCCGTCCTGATCAAGCTGGCTACTGTCGCATGTGACATGCGGATGAGGGCATCCGCCACCTTGTTTGCCTTGCCGGGATGATATCGGAGTACAAAGTCATAAGCTGCCAGATATTCCATCCATCGGCGTTGTCTCATGTTGAGTTCCTTCTGATCAAACAAATATTTCAGACTCTTGTGATCGGAAAACACCTCAAATTTCTCACCATAGAGATAGTGTCTCCAGCTTTTGAGAGCGAAGACCACTGCTGCTAGCTCCAGATCATGTATGGGATAGTGGCGTTCATGGATTTTCAACTGTCTTGATCAGTACGCCACTGCCCGATTACCTTGACTGAGTGTACACCCCAGTCCCTCTCCTGAGGCATCACAGTACACCTCATAATTTCTGCCTCTTTCCTGCAAGATCAGAATAGGAGCAGTTGTAAGCTTCTCCTTTAGCTCCTCAAATCTCCAGTTGCATAGATCCGACCACTCAAATTTGACTCCTTTCTGAGTGAGTCGGGTAAGTGGAGTTGCAATCTTGGAGAAGTCCATGATGAATTTCCTGTAGTAACCGGCCAATCCCAGAAAACTGCAGATCTCGGTCACATTCATCGGTGTTTTCCACTCCCTCACAGCCGCTACCTTAGCCGGGTCTACGACTATACTTTCCTCCTATATAACGTGTCCCAAGAAGTTGACCTCGGATAGCCAGAATTCACACTTACTGGCTTTGGCATACAACTGGTTCTTCCTCTAGGTGTCCAGAACTATCCGCAGGTGTTCAGCATGTTTTTCCTGACTCTTGGAATAGATCAAGATGTCATCAATAAATACGATCACAAATTGATCTAAGTAAGGCCGGAGTATCCTATTCATCAGGTCCATGAACACAGCTGGTGCATTAGTAAGCCCAAACGGCATGACTACATACTCATATAGACTATACCTTGTTTTGAAGGCTGTCTTCTCTATGTTCTCTTCTCTAACCCGGATTTGATGGTATCCGGACATCAGATCAATCTTGGAGAAGTGAGAGGAACCCCTAAGTTGATCAAATAGATCATCAATCCTGGGTAAGGGATACTTGTTCCTGACAGTCAGTTGGTTCAATTTCCTGTAGTCCACACACATCCGCAGAGTACCATCTTTCTTCTTCACAAATAATACTGGTGCTCCCCATGCGGATGTGCTATTCCGAATAAAACCCAGTCTGAGCAGTTCATCAATCTGCTTCTTCAACTCGGTCATCTCAGCTGGTGCCATCCTATAATGTGGCAACGATACTGGAGAAGTGCCGGGATATAATTTGATCTCAAAGTTGATCTCCCTCTTGGGTGGCAAACCAGGGAGCTCTGTTGGAAATACCTCGGCAAACTCTGCTACTACCGCCGGAAGTTCAGCCCCTGGTGCCCTGTCTAATCTAATGTTGTTCAAGACAAGGTGGCTTAATTCTTCCTGCAGTCTTCTAGGAATACCTTGTCTATCAGCGGGCACTATATACCGCTTTCCCTCGGGTGACCAAAATATCACCCTATGAAGATGGTCATCAATATGGGCCTGATATGTAGCCAACCAGTCCATACCAAATATAACATCGTATTCCGCCATATCGATTACCAAATAGTTGAACTCGAATCTGAATCCAGCGAGTTCAGTGTTCAGTAACGTACATATGAGTCCCAAAGATGTGTCTCCGACGGGGGACATAATGATAAGTGAGGTGGACAGGTTCTGTACTAATGTGCCCGTAGCAGATATGAATGCAGCAGATACAAATGAATGGGAAGCTCCAGAGTCAAATAATACAGCAGCATAAGAACTACCAACTACAGCCATACCTTGAATCACCGAGCAATCCACGGCTACTGGAGAAGATATGGCAAAAAGCCGTCCAGATCCCGTAGGGTTTGTCGCCCGCCCCGCTTGCTTATGAGTCCTGCCTCCTCGTGACTGAGCTGGCTTAGCTGGAGGGCGGAAAGAACCCTTGGAGTAAGATGGTCTGTTAATCTGCGGACACTCCCTCTTGAAGTGGCCCTGTTGGCCACACTGGTAGCATGTATTTCCACCCCGTGGAATCTGAGTGACTGATGGTGATGGGGAGGGCTGATTGGGGCGAAAGTTCCCTGTAGATCGAGTGGAGTGTGAGGGTCTACTAAAATTATGACGGAACTTCTTGTTGGGTTGAAATGCACCCCGCCCACTTTGCCCTCGGCGGTTGTCAAACCGCACTATCTCATTCAATTCTCGTTATGCGATAGTGGCCCTGCTAACCGCCCCTGCCAGTGTGGGTTCCTTGAAAATGGTCACCCTAGCCCTGATACTCGGCCGAAGGCCCCGCTTCAAACTTACGGGCCCTCCGGTGCTCTGTATCCACCATATAAAATGCATAGACTGATAGCCTAAGGAATTCCCTATGGTACTCTGCCACCGTCATATTGCCTTGTACTAATGATAGGAAGGCTTGAGTCTGGCTCTCTCTCTCCTCCGGAAAATACTGCTCTAGAAAAGTGGCTAAGAACCATTCCCAAGTCATGGTAGTCCTTTCCCATTCCGGCACTAGTGCTTGTTGTTTTTCCACCAATTACCGACATCCTCGATCAGTTGAGATGTAGCTAGTAATATTCTGTCAGCAAGACTAGAAATCTGAAGCAGATTCAAGATTTGAGTGATCTTCTTCAACCAATGATCTGCTCCAACAGTCCCTTCTTTTCCCCTGAAGTAGGGAGGGCGTTGTTGCTGAAAATCCCTAACCATATTCCGTTTGTTGGAGTCGCTGGTGGTCGCATCCCCATCTAAGTGCTGTTGAAGGACAAAAGTGACCACAGCTTGAACTAATTCCTTCAACTCAGGAGGCACAACAAGTATATTCACACTATTTTGTCCCTCTGCTTGATGAGGTGGCTGTACCCCCTCTTGATGCGGTGGCTGTACTCCCTCTTCCGACGAGGTGGTGGCACCTCTTCCTCTACCTGGAGGAAGTACATCCTACTTTGCTATGTTTGACAGATCTAACTTAGAATGAATTTTTCTTCCCTTGCTATCATTCCTTTTCGTCAAACGTCGTTCTCAGATTGAATACTTCAGTTCGAGTCAATCGAAGTAAATTAACCCGGCCCCGTGCAGCGGACTCCGAAGAGTCGGTCAGTTGGGATTCTTAGCTGTCAGGGAGACATGCAACCGTCTTAATCTTACTTTGAGGGATTCATTCCTCCAAGTTCGCTCTGATACAAACTGTAACACTCGCCCCTTTTCACGTTTAATACTTTTATTTTTTTTATATTAAACGTGACAAAGGGCGCGGATGTCACGACGCGAGTTAAGTCCGAGCTTCTAAAGCCCGGCCCTTAACTGGCTAAACCTATGTGTGCGTGGAACGAAGTCCACGAAGAACGATTCACACGTAGACGTAAGCTTACGGAATGTTACACTGAGTGCGGAAAATTACAATAAAGACTAACCTACAAATTTTAGATAGCAGGGAAGATGACATTCATTTAATTACCAAAATACCTCAACATCATAATGTCCAAAAATGGAAAACCAAAACATAGCATATGATCTAAAATATTACATTTCCAACAAGCTAGGCTACTCAAATACATTTCCAAAACAAATCCAAATAAATTAAGTAGCCGTCTCCCAAAGCTCCTAAGCTTGGCTCCCGTCGCGTCCGCCTTCTCCTGCGTCATCAGCTAGGGTAGAAGTAGGGCGTTATACAACGCGTCCAGTAGGACTCCGAATAGGGCTAGCACATGGATTAGTGATAACAAGCATACAGATAATAATATAACGAAAAACCATAAAATGAAAGCCATGCCATGGGTGTCTGTGTTATGAATCCCACCCATCATCCATATCATCATGATACCATATCCCCCTTGACGGAAAAACCTCGTCAAGATATAACCAATCACAATGTATCCCCCTTGACGGCAAAAACCTCATCAAGATGTGTAACACCCCGATTTCTCAATAAAGTGGAAAATTACAAAAATGCCCCTGGTTTGTTAAATTAATTATTTTAAGATGTCAAATAAGGAAATGGTGGGGCCCGTTGCTCAAATTAAGGTCATATGAGCACATTATAAATATCAAGTTTGATTGGATGGGTAATGAACATCAATTGGATCGAAAATGGCTAAATGGGTCAAATGGCCCAATTGGACCCAATGGGTCAAAATGGATGATTTGACCATTGTGTAAGCTCAAATTAAATGGGGTCAAGCTGAACTGATTGGAAATCAGGTATAGTAAAAATGGGTAGGCCTGATGCACTTATAAAAACCAATTACAAATGACCAAAATACCCATAATTGGGTCATGGAGTCAAAAACGGGTCAAGGGGCTGATTGGGGACTCAATGGGTCGGGTTGACTAGGTTGACCACGGATGACCATGTGGGCCCTCAATTGAACTCAAGTGTGAGCTAATTCAGCTTGAGTTGGACTGATTTGGAGTGAGTCTAAATTAAGAAAAGAGTTGACTCAAATATGGAGCATTAAATGTGATGAGTTGGATGAGTTGGGTTAGAATAAAAATATCATGAGTTAAGTGAGTAAAGAGGAGGTGGAAATGAGTTGGAATCTCACACAACACTTGATCAGAATTAATCTCAGCCGTTGGTATGAAGAGGTGCTTTGGCAAGGCCAAAAGACACCAAGGTTGGGCGGCACCTATTCATGAATGGATGCAATGGTTCATTCCCAAAGGGGTGCAACGTTTGGCACCAAGGGGTGCCTTGGTTAACACCCAACATCCCTTCGTTTTTGGCAAGAGTAATGAGGGAGGATGAATGGGAGTTGGGGGCTAAAAATATAAAAGGAGAATGTTACCTTTCTTGGCCGTTTTTCACACAAGGAAATCCAAGAATTCCCATCTCTCTCTCCCTCTCTTCTAGTTTGTTTTCTTGGCTGAACAGCAGAGGTTTTGGCATAAACCAACAAGGAATTAAGGAAGAAAGGAAGAAAAAAAAGGGAGAAACCAAGGATCAAAGGCAAGAAGAAAGATTGGAAGTTTGGTAAGTATTTATATGTTATTTTGGTTTAATAACATGGAACAAATGGGGTGTGTATTGGGCCATGGTTATGGCCGAATACACCAAGGTTTTAACCTTGATTAATAGAGGTTTAAAATGGTAAAGATGACCATTGGGTTCGGCCACCATGGAGGGCCGAACCCCATGTGAAAGATTGGTTGGTTTTCATGTTTTGAAAACATGGAAACCATGGAGTTTGTGGACTGTTTTTGAGTTCTATTTGAGAACCAAATGCATGTTTTAAAGAGGATTAAAAAAGTGGATCTGAATGACATAAGGACTGAAGTTAACATGGGTCTAAAACAGTGGTTTAAAACTGATGAAATGGACCATTTGGAATGGCCATCTTGTATGGCCAAATCCCATGAGGTGTTATGGTCATTTGGACAAAGTAATGAATTTATTGGATGGTTTTGAGAGGTAAAAATGCAGCAATGATGTACTGATTTTTATATGAATAAGTGACACTTAAAACATGCTAAAGAGGACCCAAAACATGGACATAGGGTTCGGCCACTTTGGATGGCCGAACCCCATGAAAATATTAGATGGTTTTGGTGAGTTAAAAACCATATAAAGTTATGGTATTCTTATGGCAATTAATGGATTAACATGTTTACTGTTTTGGTGGATTTTTATGTGGCTGAACCATGTATAATTCATGGGTGAGTTAGCATGATTAAACCATGAGTATTCATGCTGATCATTGGATCAAGTGAACCCTAGGGTTCGGCTATGAGTATGGCCGAACCCCATGGGGCTGTTTTTGATGATGATGGATGGTGGATGAAAATCTATAGGATGTGGTTCGGCCATGCCACATGGCCGAACCCCATCAATGATTATTTGATGGATTGGGATTAAAGGTGATGAATGAAGAACCCAAATTAAAAAGGTGAGGTTCGGCCAAGTTGTATGGCCGAACCCCACTAAGTTGGTTTAGATGTGGTTAAACTAAAGGTTAGCCTAAATGGCATGAAAGTAATTATTGATGGAACGATCAATGATGGAAATGATCATATGGTTGGATGTACGGACACGAACCTCACATGATGTGGTTGGGTCTTGGATATGAATGAACAAGTAAGTGATAATATGATTTACTGATCATTGTATGGACAAGGTACCGGAAGTTGACGACGTGCGAGTCGTGACCAATTGACGCGAAAGAAAGATCAAGTACTAAAGTGAATCTTCAGTAGGTTTCCTACCTACTTGTAACCACAGTTTTAACCTAGTTTTCTTTATGAGACTCTTGTTTATTTTATGTGGTTTCGAATGATATATTATGCATTTACAAATGGCATACAAAGCATTGGCATCTCATACATGGACATGGGATGATGATTGAGGTTCTACAGTGTTGCAATTATGAGTTACGTCCTCCTTAGGCGATGAGAGTCCCGCCAGGAGGACTAATAGGTGATATGAAAACAACTCAATGATGAAGTGTCTTTCCACAGGTAACAAGGTTTACTGTGCTTTGCCTTATCATGTGAGACCCAGATGGAAGTGTATTGTGATTTACCTTAACGGTGCGGGGCACGTCAAGTGATGGCTATGAATGTACATGATGGAAGAGACTCATTGCATGTGCATACTTCATAGCATGGTTTTACTTGCTTTTACTGATCATGTATTATGATATACATGCATGTTCTATATGCTCATCATGTGGTAGCCTTGATTCGGGAACCTACTGGGTGCGTTGATCTAACGCCCTAATTCTATCCTCAGAGGAGAATGCAGGTACAAGGAAAGGGAAAGAAAAGGTCGATGACCGGGAGGGGAGCCAAGTCTAAGTGCTTGAAATGATGAACAGGATTACTTATCTACTGTCAATTGAATTATAGATTGTGGACATGTAATAAGTTATCACTTGCTATGGTTTGATTAGGATATTAAGTTCGGATGGTTGATTTATGTTAATTAATATTTGAGACTGTTACTTGCTATCTAGTCATTCTATTCCGCAAATAGTTTAGTTTATTCCGCAAGTTGATGTTAGTTCCATGTGTGATTTATTATCATGGTCTAGTCCATGTACACATGGGTGGCCAGTTAAGGTTCAGACTTGAGTAGTCTGAACTTAACTCGCGTCGTGACACCGCCCTCTCTCTTTCGATGTTTTATTATTATTATTTTAAAAAAAAATTAGACTCTGATATTCTCGGAAGGGTGGAAAAGGGCGGGGCGTTACAAGATGACCCCATGCTTGCTTCTTGGTCGCCCCAATGGAGCATGGACTCCGGTTCCTTTATTTTCCCGCCCATGCCATGCATGAGATGTAATGCATTATGCTATGTAATAATATATTGATCATAGCCTTTACATGTAACTCATATCATTAACATATAATTCATGGTCTAGCCATATGCCATAAAGTACATATAAATCATAATCTCATAAACCATCATATAACCAATCATATAATTACCAAAAATAAACCAAGAAACCATTCACGTAGTACCTAATCCATGGCTTACAAAAAGGTAGGAATCCTACCGAATACCGACTAGCGTTCTTTCTTTCGTTTCCGTCCGATAGATCCGGTAGTCGATCGCGTACCGTTTGCGATGTCCCAATACCTTATTATACATTACCAAATGAGTCCACGTTTTAACCATTTCTAAGCCCAAAAATCATATCTTAGTGGGTTTCTTCACTTTAGCCAATATTTACCATTTTTGCCACTACTCCTTTACATGATTAATTACTCATTCATTCATGCCTACTTAAGCCCATAATTGATCATTAATTCAATCCCTTAATGACCCATTTAATCAAGACATAACATCATTAAAATTAGCCCTTTAATTAACCTAACCCTTATTCATTTAAACCCATCCAAAACCCCATACTTAACCCTTTAAATGGTTAAATGGATCATGGGTTCAAAATACCTCATTCATCAAATCTGCCCATGGGGTTTACTTCATGCATTTAAAATACAATGAGTCCATTACCCACTCATTCCCTTTGGAGGCCATAAACATCATTCACCCTCCAATTTAACCCACCAAAAGGCTCACAATTGGGCCATGGGTTCGGCCATACACCATGGCCGAACCCATGTTGTCCTTTTCCCATTTTTTCTTGGATCCATTATTACACATTTGAATTCATTACAAGTCCCTCACTTACAACCCTTAAAAAAAATTCCTTAACATAGGCCCATTTAAAACTTTTAAACCATCAACACCTTTGCATATTCTTGATTCTTAAAAACCCTTTAAGATACCCAACCTTTCCTTCATGCATGCATACATAATCCCTTAACATTTCACTAACATTTAGTCATTCACAACTTAAAACCCTAAAATCATAATTCATCCTCCAAATTTTTTTAACCTTAAACACCCCATTAAAATTTCTTGAATTACCTACATTTAATCAATTTAAAACCCTAAAATCATTAACCACCCTCATTGTCTCCCATTCTTATAAACACTAATAATTAACCCAATCATCTACCATGGGGTCGGCCATGCTACATGGCCGAACCCTATGGTCCATTTACCTCTTCAACTTCCCCATATAACCATGCTTAATCAATTTCATCACATAATTTCCTTAACCCATGCTTTACACAATTCTTAGTACCAAAGTCCTTAATGTATTTATTTTTCCTTAACCTAATTTATCCACTTTGTTCATTTATTCATCCTTCCATGGAATGGATTTGAGATCCAAGGCCAATAATAATTTGGCCACCATTAAATTTCACAAAAATAGATCCCAAATCTTAAACCCTAAAAATCCAAATCTCTTGTTTAGGATTTACTTACAATCCGACGTCTCCTTCGGTTTTTCTTCCTCCTCTTGATTTCCTTAGCCTCCTCTCTCCTTCTTCTTGATCCTTGGTCGACTAGTATGCTTGATTAAGATGAGAAACCCCCAAGCTTGGGTTTGGCCATGGTAGGGTTAGATTTGAGAGAGAGAGAGAGAGAGAGAGAGAGTGGAGATGAGCTAGATGTCTCAAGATTTTTATCTTGAGGTGGTCGGCCAACCCTAGGGCTTTTCTTCCTCTTCTCCAAGCTTTTCTCCTTCTTCTTCCTTAATTTTCTTCTTCTCTATTTCTTGGGCATGAGGGACGGCTATGAGAGTGCATGAGAGGGAGAGAGTGAAAGAGTTGATAGGAAAGATGGAGAAAATGGGATAAGGTTTATCTTATTTGGTTACTTTAAATTACACTTTAGCATTAAATCTCCCAACAACCCCACATGAGATATTTCTCATGCTTTATGGCGGTGGTTGGGATAACCACCACCCAACGTTTTTGACTTGGAAATGAGATGGTTTGGTCTTCCCATTTTGACTTCTTTGACCACCTTTTGATTAGCTTTATTCATTAATTAATTGGATAATTAGGTTAAGTTAATTAATTCCCACTTTATCTCCTTTAATTCCTTAACTCCTCTCCATTACTTCACCCATGGTTGATCACGTCAACCATGGTGGCCAGCTCCACCAATCTTTGGTCCACACGCCACCTCACTTGATGAGGTGGAGGTGGGTCCCAATTGGCCACATCACCTTGGCTTAATTCAAATTAACTTAGGTGATTTAAATTTAATTCAACCCATTCCAACTAATTGGACCACTATCGGGCCCATGGCCCAATTACATTCATCCTTACCCATTTATCTTAGGCTTTCACTATCTTGATCCATTGGGTCCCAAGTAGGTATTTGGGCCCAATTTGACCATCATTGGCCCAATTGACCATTTAAATGAATTAAATCCAATCCATGGTTCATTGGGCCAAACTTCGGCCTTTGTCCAGATCTTGATCCATTTACCCTTTATTCCATCAAATTTCCAATTTCCACCATTTAAAATAAATAATAACCACATATATATCGATTTACAAATTCTAGGCCATTACATAAAGACCCATTGATGAACCATAGTGTTCGTCCATGTTGTATGGCCGAACCCCATGGAAAGTGATTAAAGAATTTATATGGGTTTTAAGGATTTTTAAGAGGAAGTAATGAACCATAGGTTCGTCCATGTTGTATGGCCGAACCCCATGGAAAGGAAAATAATGAATTATAATGGATTTAAAGATGGAAAATTATAGATGTATGTTGATGAGATTAAAAGGGTTTAAAAGGATGTATCATTTAGTTTAATGGAAATAATGATTTCCATGGAAGAAAAATTAATGGATGAATGGGAACTATCAAATGACGGTTGTATGATTTCTAAAGAAATTAAAGAACCATAGGGTTCGGCCATGGTGTATGGCTGAACCCCATGTAGGTGTATTGGTATTGTTAATGGATTTTGAATGATGAAAACTATGGGAGTTGGTTAATAATTTTATTGGGTTTCAAAGCATGAAAATTATAGATGTATGTTAAGGATTTTTAAAGGGGGTTAAATGGATGTTTTTTATGGAGAACCAAGGACCTTAGGGTTCGGCCATGGTGTATAGCCGAACCCCATAAAGAATTATGGGATGATGTTTATGCAATTAGATCATGGAAATGATGGAGAAAATGGAATTTAGATATCATAGGGTTCGGCCATGGTGTATGGCCGAACCCCATGAACCAATTTTTATTGGTCATATATGGATCTAATATGATTAAAGGAATGGAGGATTAAGATAAGTAATTAGCCGTGATAAAAAAGACTAATGGCAATGTTGTAAATAGGTAAAAATCATGGACCATGGGTTTGGCCATGGTGTATGGCCGAACCCCAAGGGGAAGGTTTGGTGGACTTAGATTTTTATCAATGCTAAATAATTATGGTATAATTGATTAGATGTATGAATTAAGGGTAGTATGATCTTGGTTTTAAATTAATGATCAAAGGACTATAAGAAAGGCACCAAAATAAGGAAGTGAGGTTCGGCCATGTTGTATGGCCGAACCCCACAAGGTTGTATGTAGGGACTTGGACATTATTGTAAATCAAATGGGACATGGTTTTAATTGATTGATATATCATAAGGTAACGGGACCTCACAAGGTATGTACGATCGTGAGCGGTTACCGGACGAAAGCGCAAGGACACGTTAGTGGTCTTTTGGTAGGATTCCACCTCTTTGAAACCATGGGTTTATGTACAATGTTTTTATCTTATTTTGATGAATTTACGTTGTAAAAAGAGATGTTTCAATTGTGAAGTTTTGATGCTATGTTTACAATATAAAATAGCATGTGTTTCATTAGCATCTGATGCATGGCATGGGGTGAAGGATATGTAACCGGAGGGACCACACTCCGTCGGAGAGTCCGAAAAACCTATGTGGGATACCTTGATGTGCATTTCCATCAAGAAGAAACCGGAGGGGCCAAACTCCGTCGGGGCGTCCAAAAAACCTATGTGGGATACCTTGATGTGCATTTCTATCAAGAAGAAACCGGAGGGGCCACACTCCGTCGGGGCGTCCGAAAGACCTATGTGGGGGTACTTATATGTACTTGTGATGGGTGGGACTCATTGCATTTGACATCATAACATCGCATGGTTTATATGGTTTTTGACATTATGATATTATTACATATGTTTTGTACTAACCATGTGTTAGCCCTAAATGGAATACCTACTGGGTGCGTTGTTCTAACGCCCTACTTCTACCCCAGCGGATGATGCAGGAAACGAGGGGAACGATGAACGCGAAAAGGGTCAAGCATAGAAAATTGATTGTGTCTAAGTTTATGTTTTGCTTAAGATACTCATGGACTTGTAATTTGAGTAACTAGACTTCGGGCATGTAATAATTTAGATAATTTGCTATGGTTGGATGTTTATTTGGATAATTATGTTATATTAATTATGGATAAGACTTGGAGTACTTTGCTATCTAAAATGGAATAGAATTAGGTTCTATTATAATTCCGCAGTTATGATTTTAATCTGCATGTTTATATTGTTATGTGTGAACCGTTTTCATGGATTTAGTCCATGCACACATAGGGTTGGCCAGTTAAGGGTCGGACTTTAGAAGTTCGGACTTAGCTCGAGTCGTGAAGTCCCGCTCTCTATCACTTATTAAAAATAAAATAGACTTTGATTTTCGGAAAGCATAGTAAAAAAGGGCGGGGAGTTACACATTGTATTTGACAACATGGCATGGCATTGTTTTACATGGATTTTGTATTACGCTATCTATATGATTTATGTACTAACCATGTGTTAACCTACTTGAAATACCTACTGGGCGCGTTGTCTAACGCCCTACTTCTACCTTAGTGGATGTCACAGGAAATGAAGGGAACAATGAGCGTGATCGAAGCCAAGCATAGGAGCTTGATATGTTTAATTTATATTTTTTCAAGTTACTCATAGACTATGTAATTTGAGTAGCTAGCATTTGGGTATGTAATAACTTAGATATTTTGCTATGGTTTGAATGGTTTGCTTTGGATATTTAAGTTAAGCTAATTATGGTCAAGACTTGGACTTCTTTGCTATCTAAAATGGAATAGATTTAGGTTCTATTATAATTCCGCAGTTAGATTTTAATCCGCATGTATAACTTATCACGTGTGAACCGTATTCGTGGACTTAGTCCATGCACACGTATGGGTGGCCAGTTAATGGTCGGACTTTAGAAGTTCGGACTTAGCTCACGTTGTGGCATCCCGCTCTCTTTCATTTTTCTAATTTAAAAAAAAAATAGACTCTGATTTTCGGAAAGCAAGTGAAAAAGGGCGAGGCGTTACACTCCCAGAAACTCTTTTCTGTTTCGACAAACACCAGTTCAGTCGATTGACTGTTTGTTAGTCTCTTTTGTTTGCTTATTTGGCTAGACCCTTCCTCATGGAATCCATTCCTTATCATTTTAAAACATAGTCATCATCATCCATATAATTCTTAGTGAGTTTACTCTACCCACTAGCCAAGGCTAGGATCCTTTCATAATCATTCCAACCTTTGTACCATTATAACATGGTTTTGGATCCAATCCTTTGATTGTTTGTATTCACTACATATGTAACACCCTAGAATTTCAAAGTTATCAATTTATATGAATTTATTCATATTTACGGAATTGCCATTGTGATATATTTGATTTGAATTTAAATGGGTCAATGGTTCAATCAAGACCCAAAGGATCGTAGTTTTGTTTACAAAACAAATAAATGGATAAGATGTACTTAAACGGGTCAAAAATCATAATTGGGTCAAATTTTGTTAAATGGGTCAAAATGGCCAAATTGGACCCAATGGGTGTGGTTGACATGTTTGACCACTAATTGAGCTCAAAAATTTAATTGGGTTAAGATGAATTAAATGTTTTGGTTTAGATTGAGTTGGAATAAATTGTGGAGTTTAGTGGAGTGGAATTTATGAGTTGAGTTGGGTGAGTTAAGTAAATGAGTTAGATGGAATAGTTGTTTAATGAGTGAGGTGAGTGTAAGATGGAGGTATGAGCTGGTTGCAAATTTTAACTCAATTAAAACGTGGGCTGTAAGGTGATTTCATGTATGTAACTCCTAAGATAGACATGAATGGGAGTGGCGTTACATGGGAGTTACAAAGGTGAGGGTGCATTTCAAATTCAAATTGTGATGCACGTTGGAGTAGTATGGACCATTATTTTCATGCAAGTAACCCCCAAAGTTGGAGCTGCTGTTTATGAAGTTACACAAAGAGATAATGGCATTTCAAATTCAACTCTTGGTTTACACGTTGAAGGTAGGGCAAGAGTTTCATCTCAAAGATGAAATGGAACCACATGGGACGTTGATGAGCATTAAGAGGTGGCGGTTACACATGGGCTGCATCTGTAACACCCCGCCCTTTTCACTCTAATTTTCAGAGTTTATTTATTTGTTTTTTATATAATCATGTGATCGGGGCGGAGTGTCACGACGCGAGTTAAGTTCGGATCTCTAAATCCGACCCTTAACTGGCCAAGCCCATGTGCGTATGTGTTACAGCATCGAGGGTGAGGAGTTACTTATTTCAAATATTCAAATCAAGCATGAGAAATGAATGGACATGGAGTTTCATCTCAAGGATGAAAACTCCCAAACGGTTCACTAATGGAAGATGAAGGTGATACAAATTAAGCTAGGGCTAAAACCGTTGGAGCCGAGGAGAGTTTCATTTTCAAATGAAACTCTCACATGCAATGGTAATGAGAGAAGGAGTTAAGGAGGGGGCTTATACAAGTCCAACCAGCAAGGGATGTTGGGAGCATGGGGAGGTTTCATCTCATGATGAAACCCCCAAGTAACATAAGGTTTTGGGTTAAAGCAATGGGAGTTACACAAGGTTAACTTTGGGCTGATTTTGATTAAACAAAGAGTGCCCATTTCACTCTCTATCTCTCTTTCTCTTTGCCGTTTTCTCCATTCTCACAACCAAGAACAGCAGCTGGTTGATTAGCTTCAATCAGTCTTAGGTTGATCTCTTTTCATCAAAGACAAGTTCAGCCAAAGGGTTTGGCATCAAGGCTTAGCACATTCATCCAAGGCCAAGTTCTCTTTCTTTCTCTCTCATTTTCTATCTCAAATCCATATCATCTGGCTGAATTATCCCAAGGAGCTTGCAGCAAGATCAGTCTCAGCCCAAAGAACAGTAAGAGAGAAGGAGAGGTCAAGGAAATAAAGGGTCAAGGAAGGAGTCAAAAGAACCGAAGGAGACGCGGTATTAGTAAGTGCATTTTGAACCCTTGTTTAATAGATTGATTAAGAAAATGTGATCCGGCCATTGTGTGGCCAGATCCATCAAAGGTTTAGATATAGGATTATGATGTTTAAAAGTAACAAAATATGGACCTATAGGATTTGGCCCTTTGGATGGCCGAACCCCATGAGAAAATTTGGTGAATTCTATGGTGTTTGAAAGACCAAAAATCCATATTATGAAGTGGGGGTTTTAAAGGATTTTTATATGGAATTAAGGTTACTGATTTGGATCAATTATGAGATGGCCGAATCAGGTAGTTTCCATGGTTAAGATGTAGAGCCTAATATGTACATAATTGATGGAAGCATTGTGTTAAGAGAACCATAGGGTTCGGCCATATGTATGGCCGAACCCCATGGATTGTTTTGTTGAATAATTGGGTTAACTTTATGATGGACATTAGGTAATAATTATATGCTTTGATTTAAGAATAATATATGTTTGTTTAGGGAATTAGTATGGGTATAATCAGCCATGGAAAGATGAACAAAAAGAACCAGTTTGGTGAGGTTCGGCCATGTGTATGGCCGAACCCCACTAATGGTAATTGTTGGACATAGTGGTTAGTTTATGTGGAGATATGAAGGGTTTAAGAAGGATCAAATTAAGTGGTGAGGTTCGGCCATGTGTATGGCCGAACCCCACTAAAATGGATTTATGTTAGGCGATGGAAGTTAGCTAATTTAAAGCAAAGGTTGGTCTCAATGGCACAATCGTAATTATGGCTGAAATGATCAAAAATAAAATGATCATATGATTGGATAAATGGGCTAAAACCAAAGTGGCAAGGTTCAGCCATAATGTATGGCCGAACCCTACCAAAGTTTATTTGGGAGTTTGGGTTAATTAGATGGTTTTAATTAAATAAAAGAATGACCAAAGTTTTAATGGGTGAGGTTCGGCCATGGCTTTGGCCGAACCCCACTAAGTGGTTCATGGAACATTAGGCTTTGCTGGAAATTAAGTACACAAATGATTAACTTGCTGCTATGTACATAAGGTATTTGGATTTCTAGAACGGTGTACAAGCCGTGATCGGAAGACGGTTCAAAGGAAGGGTCAAACAAAGTAATCTATTGTAGATTTCTTCCCTTGTTGTAACCACATATGTTATTTGTTGTTTTATGTTTAGTTGAATAAGTTATTGAATGAAATGTTATATTTACAAATGGCATGTTTGCATAGACATCTCATGCATGGCATGGAATGATGGTGTTGTAACCGGAGGCCACACTCCGTCGGGGCGTCCGAAAGACCACTGTGGGGTACCTTGATGATGAGAATCCCATCAAGAGGAATCCGGAGGCCACACTCCGTCGGGGCGTCTGAAAGACCACTGTGGGGTACCTTGACGATGAGAATCTTGTCAAGAGGAGGCTATGTAGAATGGTGATGGGTGGGACTCATTACATGTTCATTTCCTACATAGCATGTTTTATGGAATTTTGACATACATGTATTATTATATTATTTGCATGTTTTATACTAACCTTGTGGTAGCCCTATTCGGAAACACTACTGGGCACGTTGATCTAACGCCCTATCTCTACCCTTAGTGGATGACGCAGGAAAGTCAAAGAATGAGGATCAAGAAGGGGACCAAGCAAAGAAGCTTGGGCGGTTTGAATGATTTAAATGGACTTTGAATGGACTATTTATGGACTTGTTATTTGATTTATTTGGACAATGTAACTTGGTAATTAGATGTGTTGGCATGTAATAAGTAGTTAAGTAGATGCTATGGTTTGATTTATTTTGGATGGTTTGATTGAACGATCAGTTAAGATTGTTAGTAATTTTTGGAGATTATGATTAAGTACTTTGCTATCTTAAGTTAAAAAATGGATTAGTCTTAGGATCTATTATAACCTCAGTTAGATTAAGACTAAGTTAATTCCGCAAGTTGTATTTGTACCATGTGCGGATCAGTTTTATGGACTTAGTTCATACGCACATGGGCTTGGCCAGTTAAGGGTCGGATTTAGAGATCTGAACTTAACTTGCGTCGTGACATTCCGCCCCGATCACTTGGTTGATTATTATAAAAAAAAAAATAAACTCTGATTATTAGAGTGAAAAGGACGAGGCGTTACAACATATCCATTCCTTGAATGGATATTCAATTCCATGGTCCTAACATAATCTGGCCATCCATTCTAACCAATTGTGGAACCCATAGGTTCGGCCACACCATGGCCAAAACTATGGCTTCCCATGTTCTTAATCCCATATTGTTTCAAACTTAAAACATACCTTCTTTCCCCATCTCCTTCGTTTCTTTTTGATCTGTATTCCCTCCTTAATCCTTATTTCCTTTATTTGTTCTTCAATTGTTCTAAGTGTAGATGTGTAGGTGGGAGAGAGAGATAGAGGCGAGAAATCTCTTTGAGTGCAAAAGATGAAATCGGCCAAGGGGTGGGGTGTGCCCCTTGGTTTGTGTCCCTTTGTATACTAGCCTAATCCTTTCCAATTCCTTTCTTAATGATTTATCAAACCAAGGTGTCTCTTGGCCTAACCAAGGAGACCCTTGGCTTAAGCCAAGACAACTCTTTGTCTTCCAATGTATGTACCTTGAGGTGGAAGTCTCCTCAACTTCCCATTCAGCTCAACTCAACTCAAGCATTAACTTAATTCCTTTGAACTCACTCATGGTTGACCAAGTCAACCATGACTTAGCCGACCTTGCATGTACATGGCACATGGCAATGCCACCTCACCCACTTGCCACCTCACCTGAAGAGGCGGATTTAATGTATTGGATCTTAATTGGGTAGCTGACCCAATTAGTTTAACCTTACCCATTTACTTGAAAATTAAATTCACTATGACCCATTGGGTCCCAATTGGATAATTGACCGATTTAATTAGACTTACCCAATTTATTTAAAATCAACCTTACCCATGATCCATTGGGTCTTAATTGGATAATTGACTCAACTCCTTACCCATCTAAGGTCCATTTCAACTATTTAAATCTCAAATTCCATTGAATCACAATTTAAATGAACCATTTCAATATATATATATATATATATATATATATATTTATGTAATGAAAATCCGGGGTGTTATGAAGAAGATCTTTGTGCTTGGCTCTCGAGTTCCTTCCTCTTCTCCCTGGTTTCTCCTCTTTCTTGTCTCTTTCCTCTTGTTTCTCGGATTTCCTTCTCCTCCTCATTTCTAGACGCGAGATGTGTGAAAGGGGGAGTGAAGGTGTGAGTGACGTGAAGAAGGACGAGGGTTTGGATTTGAGAGTGAAGATAGGAGATTGCCACTCTTCACTCTTTTCTTCTTCTCCTCCGGTTCTTCCTCTCTCCTTTCTCTCTTTTCTCTCCTTTGATTTCTCTTCTCTTGGGTTCGGTTGAACCAAGGCTGGAGATGGAAATATCTGGGTAAGTGGAGGTGGTATGATTTAACTTAACAGATCTGGGCATGGTCGACACATCGACACTGTCGATATGTATATTTTTTGGACAATGCGATGTATCGACCAAATACGATATGACTTACCTTAAAATGTAAGCTTCGGGTTTTCTATCATGCATATTGACATAAGTTGATATGTAAATTTCTCGATACATCTACAAGGTCGATATATCCTTCCGGGTCACTTTACACTTCATATTCTCCTTCTCTGGTCAACACGCCCAACACGTGGAGAGTCCTCATTGGCTCTTCCGTACGGTGGTTGGTGGTTGATGGGACAGCAACAGGACACAGCTTTGTCTTGGATTTAAAATACTGGACACGCTCGATATATGTCCTTTGGGCGATATATCTCATATTGGTACATATCGACTTGGTCGATATGTACCATTGGAAATTTTTGTTTTTCTTATTATTTGTTTTACAACATGTTTCTTATCGTATTTCCTGTTACTCTGAGAAGCTTAGTATCACCAAGAGCTCCTTGAGGTCCCATTTCAATGAAGGATTTCAAGAGTGAATGACCATATCAAGCAGCTGCAGTAGAAATACATTGTCCTTCTTTTAAGTGTTTTGTCCGACTCAAATACTAAGTCCGTCGTTCTGAGCCTTAATCCAAGCCATCCTATCGTCCATCATCCCGAGCATACATCGGAGTTGAGAAAATAATTCAGTCTAAAAACATACATAATACATTCAATTAAATAAAATATAATACAAACAAATATAATTTTTAAATATATAATATATCACAATAATAATACAAAATAAACAAATTTAAAAATTAACTAATCGAATATTAGAGGGTAAAATTATCATTTTCAGTGTTTATCAGTATGACATGCCATAGTGCATATTATGTGATCGGAATTCCTACTGTGCGCGTTGAATAAGCCCATAAATTCCCCCTTTAGATTGTGTATGCAGGTTGAAGTACGTAGATGAAATTGGACCAATCGATGGCCGAATGTAGACAAGTTGAAGAACTCAGAAGGAAGCTTGGACTAGTGAAGTGGACTTAATGTATTTTGAGAATAGTAGGACAATGTTATGTATTAAGAATGTTCATGTAATATTTGGGGAATGTATGGCAATATGACTTGGAACTTTGTAATTAAGTATTCTGTATTTGACTCATGTATGATTATCATGGGAATTTCATTATATTTTCTTTGAGATGCATTTGGCTATTCATGCAATGAAATAAATGTTTAAATTTCTATAGTTTTATGTTATTGTGTGCAAATGTTATCACGCACACACTAGTTGGGCCAATCAAGAGTCGGGTCTTCCGACTCGGACTTGGCTCGCATCATGACGCTCGCATCCCTCCACTAAAATATTCATAATATATTACTCTGATGACGGTGGTTAAAGGGAGGGGCGTAGATGGTGTGGCAATGGATCTAGCCAAGGTAGAAGATTCTCTGAGTAAAGAAAGAACGCATAGTGTGACTAAGACTTGTGTTCTTGGGTCTGGCTACTATCGACGGTTTATTCAGGATTTCCTCGAGGTGGCCGTACATATGACGAGGTTTACTTACAAAGATGTGTCTTTTGCATGGGTTGAGGCAAATGAGATCACTTCTCTAGAATTGAAGAAGAGTTTGGCGACCGCTCTAGTGTTGGTTGTGCCTGAAGGAGGTTGTGATTACGCAGTTTGTTGCGATGCTTCTGGAGGTAGTTTGAGCTATGTATTGAGGCAGAGATGATGTATGGGGTACATCGGAGACTACGAACTCACATTGTCTTACCACCCTAGTAAGGAGAACGTAGTGGCAGATGCCTTGAATCGGGAGGTCGAGAGGAACACTATCGATCTTGCTCGGAGAGTTTAGAGCAGCGAGACTTTTTAATATGGTGATAAAACTACAGATTTATAACATAGTTTTGAGAGATCAACTGGCAGATGAGAAAGGTGTTGCATTACGAGAGTCTGTGGCCAGTGAAGATGGACAGTGTGGCTGGACAGTGAGATCAGATGGTGGATTGATTTTTTTTCAGGGCAAGTTGATGTTCCCTAGTCAGGTCAGTGTCGTGAGGAGGTACTGCGACACTTTCATTTGTCCAAGTTCGCTTTGAACCCGGGTTGTGCCAAGATGTACCAGAATTTACGTCAACAGTTTTGGTTATGTAGAGAGTAGTGGTCGAGTTGGTAGCACGTTGCCTGACTTGCAAGCAGATTAAACGTGATCAACAGGGGTCCTCTAACGAATTGCAGCCACCTAAAATCTCTAAATGGAAGTGGGAGCACATCACCATGGATTTTGTGACTAAATTTTCGAGGTCTCCTTAGGGTCATGACGCCTTGTGGCTCAAAGTTGATCTACTAACTAATTCAGCCCGTTTCATTGGTATGAGGACGACATATTCCTTGGAAACCTTGAGTTGGTTGCATTTGGAAGAGATTGTCAAGTTGCATAGTGTTCCCATGTCGATCGTTTCAAATCGAGACCCGAGGCTTGTTTCAGTGTTTTGGCAGAGCTTACAGAGAGAGTTGGGCAGTCAATTGTATTTCAGTACGAGTTTTCATCCTCAGATATACGGACAGTCGGAGCAGACTATTCAGATCTTGGAGGATATGCTCCATGCTTGTGTTTTGGATCATGGTGGTAGCTGGGAGATTTATTTCCACCTAATTGAGTTTGTCTACAACAACTATAAGTCAAGTATTAAGATGGCTCCATATGAGGCACTATATGGCAGATAGTGTAAATCCCTTTTGTATTGAGCAGAGACCGATGACACAGCTTTGTTGGGACCGGGTATGACTACGGAGGCTTTTTGTGCAAGTGAGATTGATCAGGTAGAGGTTGTTGATTTTGAGAGTTGTACAGACCATCGTTACGGTTATTCAGGCTTTTGAGGTGCTTCGTCTTAGGACTTTTAATTTGGATCTAAAGTCGTGACATCACCTTATAGTGGAAATTTCTACGTGAGAATGGATTTTGGCAGTGAAAGAAAAATCCTTTACCGTTTTTTTTATCAGTGGGGTTGAGTTTATGGTAAATTTAAGAACAAAATTCCTTAAAGGGGGGTAGATTGTAGCTACCTGAACCGAATTTCTGAGTTTCGGGTGAGATCTATAGGTCTCCGTGTTGACTTTGATGGCTTGGTAACAGTGGTTGGTGTGTAGGCTCCATGGTGGACCCCGATTTGCATAGTTTCGAGCTCAGGAGCTGAAATGGCATTTTGGTAATTTTGATATTAATTAAGGTCTCGTCATAATTTTTCTTTACTTTTCATGGGTTTTGAAAAAACTCAAGATGTTTCTCTCTTATTTCAAAAAAAAAAAAAATGTTTTGAATCCAAACCCTAACTTTCCCTCATATATAATATATCTTTCTCCTCTAACCACTTCTTTTGAGCAAAACCCTAGCCCCTCTCCTCTTCATCATCCATTTCCCCTCATTCAAACGGTTACCCTAAATCATCTCTCTTCTACCGCCGCCGCACTCTCTTTCTCTCTCATTCCCCATCCTTCTCCTTCATTCTCTTCACGTTCTTACTCCTCTTCCCGGCCGAAATCCTCCCCTTTGTAACGCCCCTCCCTTTCCGTGAATTTTCAGAGTCTAATTTTTTTTTTAAAGTAATAATAAAACATCGGAATAGAGCGGACGGCGTCACGACGCGAGTTAAGTTCACACTACCCAAGTCTGAACCTTAACTGGCCACCCATGTGTACATGGAATAGACCATGATTATGAAACACACATGGAACTAACATCAACTTGCGGAATAGTATAAGTTAACTGCGGAATAATATGAAAAGATAGCCAGTACCAGTCTCAAATAATAATTACATAATCAACCATACGTTGTCAATATCCTAAGCAAACCATAGCAAGTAACTACTTCATTACATGTCCATAACAAAGTATCAAATAAACAGCAATTATAAATTAATCCAATCCGTCATTCAAGCACTTAGGCTTGGCTCCCCTCCCGGTCATCGACCTTCTTTTTCCCTTTACTTGTACCTGCAATCTCCTCTGAGGATAGAATTACGGCGTTAGATCAACGCGCCCAGTAGGTTCCCGAATCAGGGCTACCACATGTTAGCATATAAAACATGCATGTACATATCATAATACATGATCATCAAAACAAGTAAAACCATGCTATGAAGTATGCACATGCAATGAGCATCCCCCATCATGTACCTTCATAGCCATCACTTGACGTGCCTTGCACCGTCAAGGTAAATTACAATACAACTTCCATCTCTTCATCATTGACTGATTCATATCACGTATTAGTCCTCCTAGCGGGACTCTCATCGCCTAAGGAGACCAATGTGACTATGATCATCATGTTACTCCTCCTGGCGTGACTTGCACCACCGAGGCAGGACGTAACCTATAAATTGAAACACTGTAGAACGTCATTCATAATCCCATGTCTATGCATGAGATGCCAATGCCTGTATGGCATTTGTTAATGCATAATATATCATTTGAAACACATATATTAAAACAAGAGTATCATAAGAAAAACTGGGTAAAAACCGTGGTTACAAGTAGGTAGGAAACCTACTGAAGAATCACTTCAGCGTCCATTCTTTCTTAGGCTTTATCCGGTCATGACTCGCTCATCATTCAACTCTCGTCACCTTATGATACAATAATCAGTAAATCATATTGTCACTTAAATATCCATTCACATATAAGACCCAAAACATCTTGATTTGGTCCTTCTTTCAAGTCCTTCCATTATTGCCCATATTTACAATTTTTGCCATTGGCTCATCTTTTATAATAATTTATGACCATAGAAATATTACCCGAAACAAATGTTTATAGGTGGGGTTCGGCCATACACCTTGGCCGAACCACACTTATTTCACTTAGGTCCATCTTTCATCTCATGATTGTGACCCTTATTTACAAACATGCCATTGGTTCCAATAACTTTAACCTAGGTATTTAACTTAGGCTATACCCTTTTTCCAAGGTTATTACAGGTTCAGCCATCCATAGGCTGAGCCAAATCAGTAAGCTTATCACATTTAAATCTCATAAGAAACCCATAAACTTTAGTCCATTTATCCCAAAAACAGCCCCATTATTTAAATACCAATTGGCTCTACCCCTTAGCCATGTTAAACAATAGTTTAGCCATTCTATGGCCAACCCAAAATCAGTACCCTTATCACATAAAAATCTCCACCATTGGTATGGTTTTATCTCTCCAAAAACTATACCAAAAACAGTCCACAAAGGTCCATGGTTTCCATGTCTCCCAACATGAAAACCAACTCTCTTTTACATGGGGTTCGGCCCTCCATGTTGGCCGAACCCAATGGTTATTCTTAATATTTTTAAACCTCCAATCATCATGTAATAAACAACATACATTATCGGGTCTTACCTTTCAAAAACCAACCAATTACTCAAACAAGATCATGGGGTTCGGCCATCCCATGTGGCCGAACCCAATGATACACTTACACCATTTTAATCAACTTAATCTAAGGTTTTATTTTCTTGAAGTATTCGGCCATTCCATGGCCCAAACATGACATCCAATTTCATGATTTAAACACCCATAACAGTTCATCATTTTATATGGTTTTAATTTCCAAAAACCATCACCATCATCCACTTGTTTCCATGGGGTTCGGCCATGCTAAGTGGCCGAACCCAATGGTCCTTTTCCATCTTTTAATCCACTGATTTTAGACCATATAAACTTCAGTCCCTATGTCATTCAGATCCATGTTTTTAACCATTCTAAAACATGTATTTAAATCTTAAATCAAAAACCCAAAAACAGTCCACAAAACCCATGGTTTTCATGTTTCAAAACATGAAAACCAAGCCATCTCTTACATGGTTTAGACCCTTGTCAAATTCGGCCATAGCATGGCCAAATTATGACATTCAAATCCATGCTTTCAATCTTTATCATCACACTTTAAAATCTTACTTATTTCGGCCACAAAATGACCCAAAAATCAGTCCATAAAACCCATGGTTTTCATGTTTCCAAAACATGAAAACCATGCAATCTTTTACATGGGGTTCGGCCCTCCATGGTGGCCGAACCCAATGGTTATTTTCACCATTTTAAATCCTCCATAATCAAGGTTAAACATTAGTGTATTCGGCCATGACCATGGCCCAATACATACCCTACTTGTTTTATGTTTTTAAACCAAAATATCATAAAGATACTTACCAAATTTTCCAAACTTCCTCCTTGTCTTTGATCCTTGTTTTCTCCCTTTTATTTCTTCTTTTCTTTTGCTGTTTTGTGCTTGATCTACTAGTGTAAAATCCTCTGTTGTTCCAGCTAGGAAGAACAACGAATTGGAGAGAGGAGAGAGGGAGAGAGAGATGAGGAAAATCTTAGGCTTTGCAATGATAAATCGGCCAAGTGATGGTGTTCATTGGTTTTGTATTTCAGCCACCATAACCCCTCCACTTCCTCATCAATCCATGAACAAAACGATGGGCACTGGTGCCCTCCAAGGTACCCCTTGGCAACTACCCATGCAGCCATTCAGATCCCCAAGCAACTCATCTCAAAACCCATGTTTTTCCATTAATCATACACCATTGAACTCACCAAAACAAGTCCCCAACGTGTGGGACTTGTTTTGGTTGGTTTGAGACCAGCCAACCTCTTCAAATTACCATTAAACTCACTGATTTACAGTCCCTTGGATTTCCATTTTTTACTCATCCAACTCAAGATATTTTTATTCCAACCCAACTCATCACATTTAATGCTCCATATTTGAGTCAACTCTTTTCTTAACTTAGACTCACTCCAAATCAGTCCAAATCAAGCTGAATTATCTCACACTTGAGTTCCATTGAGGGCCCACACGGTCATGAATGGTCAAACTAGTCAACCCGACCCGTTGGGTCTACCTTTAGCTCCTTGACCCATTTTTTTAACTCCATGACCCAATTATGGTATTTTGGTCATTTGTAATCGGTTTTTGCATATGGATCAAGCCTACCCATTTCTTCTCCACTTGATTCCCAATCAAATACGCTTAACCCCATTTAATTTAAATTCACAAAACGGTCAAATCATCCATTTTGAACTGATGGGTCCCATTTGGGCCCTTTGACCCATTTAGCCATTTTTGACCCAAATGATGAAAATTACCCAACCAATCAAACTTAACATTCATAATGTGCTCATATGATTTTATTTTGAGCAATGGGCCCCACTATTTCCTTACTTAACATTACAAAATAATTAATTTAACAACTCAGGGGCATTTTGGTAATTTTCTACTTCATTATGAAATTGGGGTGTTACACCCTTCCCAACCCCCGATCAACCGCCGTTTCCCCTCTTCTTTCTTTTTCTTTTTCTTCTTCCTTTTTTTTCTTCTTGCCCAACAGAACCCAAGATCTCTCCTCGCCCTCCATCGTTGTTCTCTCAAAACCCCTCTTTTCTTTCTGCCGCCGAACTTTCGTCCTAAGCCCGGCTGAATCCCAGGTGTTTCGCTTTGCTTTTCCTCCTCCTTCTCCTTTTCTAACTCTCCTTCTCTTCTCTACTCTTTCTCCTTTTTTTCTCTGATCTTTCTCCTTCAATTTTCCTTGAACCCCCAACCCCCATCCTAGGCCCAACAGCTCAAAACCCCTGTTGAGGCCAACCTTGTGAAGCCTATCCCAGCACTCCTTCTCAAGCCTTGCTGCAGACCGAGTCAAGCCCAATCTACAACTCGGTTAAATGGTTGAGCCAAGTCCCATTCTCAGTGTAACGCCCCGCCCTTTTTCACTCGCTTTCCGAAAATCAGAGTCTATTTTTTTTTTTAAATAAAAGAGTAATAGAGAGCGGGACGTCACGACGCGAGCTAAGTTCGAACTTCTAAAGTCCGACCCTTAACTGGCCAACCCTATGTGTGTATGGCCTAAGTCCATGAAAACGGTTCACACATATTAATATATACATGCGGATTAAATCATAAACTGCGGATTATAATAGAACCTAGATCTATTCCTTTTTAGATAGCAAAGTACTTCAAGTCTTTAACCATAATTAAACTTAACTTAAATATCCAACAAACCATTCAAACCATAGCAAAATTATCTAAGTTATTACATGCCCGAAGTCTAGCTACTCAAATTACATGTCCATGAGTAACATAAATAAAATATAATCCAATCACATATCCAAGCTCCTATGCTTGGCTCCGATCACGTTCTTCGTCCCTTTCCTTTCCTGTATCATCCACTAGGGTAGAAGTAGGATGTTAGAACAATACGTCCAGTACGTATTCCATTTAGGGTCTACACATGGTTAGTACAAATCATATATAATAACATAATCTCAAAACCATATAAAACAATGCCATGTCATGATGTCAAATGCAATGAGTCCCACCCATCACAATTATATATAACCTCTTGATGGGATTCTCATCATCAAGGTACCCCCACATAGGTCTTTCAGATGCTCCGACGGAGTGTGGCCCCTCCGGTTACCTCTAAATGGAAAATGCACATCAAGGTATCCCCATAGTGGTCTTTCAGATGCCCCGATGGAGTGTGGCCCCTCCGGTTACATGTCCTTCACCCCATGCCATGCATGAGATGCTAATGAAACACATGCTATTTTATATTATAAACATAGCATTAAAAATCACATTTGGAACATATCTTTTACAACATAAATTCATCAAAATAAGATAAAAACCATCATACATAAGCCCATGGTTTCAAAGAGGTAGAATCCTACCAAAAACCACTAAAGTGTCCATGCTTCTTAAACAGGCAACAACTCACGATCGTGCACCGTTTTATGAAGTCCCGTCACCTTGTTGCATATCAACAATCAATCAAACCATGTTCTATTTGATTTCTATTTATGTCTAAGTCCATAAACCCAACTTTGTAAGGTTCAGCCATACACTATGGCCGAACATCACCTCTTTGGTTTTAGTTCCCTCCTTTGAGTTCTTTGATCTTTTAAGTCCCATCATTCACCATCAAGTTAATCCTTTTAACATAAATCCATAAATCAACCTTAGTGGGGTTCGACCATACAACATGGCCGAACCTCACTCACTTGAGTTTGGTCCCTCTTTGTAATCCTTTGATCCAAAATCTTGCCATTTTTGAATCATAAATCAAATCACTTACACAATAATTATTAAACATTGGTAACCACTCAAGTCCACAAAACATTTCTGATGGGGTTTGTAATACACCATGGCCGAACCCATGGTCTACCATTTCCTCCCATTTTTACCCATTTGCCATTATTCCCATCCCTTCATGCTTTGGTCAAAAATTGATCATTCATAAATCACAACATAAAACCACAAGTCCACCAAATATTCCCCCATGGGGTTCGGCCATATACCATGGCCGAACCCATGGTCAATTGTTTTCAGTTATTTACGTCCTTGCCATTCATACAAATCCATAACCAATAACCTAATCTAAGAACATAGATATATATAATTAAATCCCTTTAAAATGTTCCATCAAACGGTTCATTAAATGGTTCATGGGGTTCGGCCATAAACTATGGCCGAACCCATGATATCTTATCTCCATATTTGCCATTTTAAGTTCATAAACAAGTCCCTCCATGGGGAGGTTTACATCATCTCCTTAGATCTTTATTTACAACACCAAATCCATACACATGACTTCATTTAAATCTTCCATGGTCATCAATATTCTTTCATAGAAAACCTTTTAAAATTATTAACAATCTTCCATGATTTCCATCTTTTCAATCCATTAAAAGTACCCAATGTCCTGCCATGGCCGAACCCTATGGTTCATCCTTTCCATTAAAACACAATATTCATCCCCTAATTTTCTTCCATGGGGTTCGGCCATACAACATGGCCGAACCTTATGGTTCAACATCGGTCTTTAACCATTATAACATTAGGGTTCGGCCATGCAATGGCCGAACCATGTCCTTGACCTTTGACCCTCTTTTCTTATTTATGAAATTTATCGAGCACTTACCGATTCCGCGACTCCTCCTGTTTCTTTCTGTCCTTCTTGCTCCTTTCCTTCCTTAGCCTCTTCTTCCTTCCTTCTTGCTCTTTAGCCGAGACTGATCTTGATGAAACCCCTTGAAGTGATTCAACCCAGAGATATAGTTTGAGAGAGAGAGGAGATGCTTGGGATAGAAAATACTCCAAGTTCTTGTCTTGAGGGTGGTCGGCCTTGTATGAGAGAGAGTGAGGGTGATAAGAACACTCTAAGTATTTTTGTCTTGAGAGTGGTAACAGCCAAGAGGGAGAGGGAGAGCATGAAATGAACACTATAGTCTTCCCTTGATCAATAAGGTCGGCCAAAGGTGGTGTCCCTTGGTGGCACCCCTTTGTAACTCCCATATTCTCTTACCTCCCTCCTTAATGGTCCATGTGGGGGTTTCATCCTTGAGATGAAACACACCCAATGGTTGGCTCTTGGGTTTCCATCTTGAGATCGAAACCTCCCCATGTTTCCAATGTGTGCTTGCCTTGGTGTAAACCTTGTGTAACCTCCACAAAACGTCACCTCTCCATTAATGACCTATTTGGGGGTTTCATCCATGGGGTGATGTAATAACCCGAATTTTTGATAAATATATATATTGGCATTTATTCATTTTAATTTGAAGTTTGATATAATAAAATGCCAAATGGACCAAATTTTGGGACAATGGCCCAAGGATGGCCCAATTGGGCCATGGATTGGATGAAATCCATTTAATGGGTCAATGAGGACTAATCGGGTCAAGGATGGTCAAATTGGGCCCAATACTCATTTGGGACCCAATGGACCCAATTGAGGTAAGCCTAAGGTAAGGAGGGAATTTAATTGGGCCATGGGCCCAATGTTTACCCAATAAACCATGAATTGGAATTAATACATTTAATTGGTCAATGGTAAGTAATTGGGTCAAAGATAGTCAATTTGGGTCAAAGAGCCATATGGGACCCAATGGGCCAAGGTAACTAAGCCCTAAGGTAAATGGGTAAGACAAAAATTTAATTGGGCCATAGACCCAATGGTGATCCAATAAGAGGGATACATTAAATAAAAATTTAAATCATCTAAGTTAGGTGATTAATGGACCAAGGTAACATGGCCAATGGGGGCCACCTCCACCTCACCCATTGAGGTGGCGTGTGGACCCAAGAGTAGTAGGGCCGACCACCATGGTTGACTTGGTCAACCATGGGTGGATCTTAGAGGGAATTTAATGAGATTAAATTAAGTGGGAAGTGATTAATTAAATTAACCTAGGGATCAAGTTGATCTAAGTTAATTAACCTAATCTAAATCGGTCAAATGGTCAAAGCCACTACAACAAACACAAACCACCATTAAAAAACACAAAAAGGAAACCATGGGCTAAGGATGGTGGTTTTACCCCAACCACCACCATTAATGCATGTTGGTTGGTGGGAGGAGTTAATGTGGAGTGGGACCCAAGTTAACCAAGACATGAGATGAATGTTTATCTCATTTTTACTCTCTCTCCATCCCTCCTCACTCTCAAAACCGTCACATGCATAGGAGAAAAGAAAAAGAGAAGAAAACTTAGAAGAAGAAGAGAAGAAAAGAGAAGGAGAGAGCAAGCCTTGGTCCACCCCTCCAAGATCAAAGGTTAAGATCTTGTTTCTAATCACCTTCCCCTCTCCCTCTCTCAACCTAATCCCATCTACCTTAGCCGATCCAAGCATGTTTCACCATTGATCAAGCACATCTAGCCGATCAAACAAGGAGAGGAAGAAGAAAAGAGGCTAAGGAAATCAAGAGAAAGAAAGATCGGAGGAGCCGTCGGATCCGTAAGTATTTCTTAAAACAAGAGTTTATATTATTTTTTAAGATAGGATATGGAATCCATTTCTTAGACTAAATATGGCCAAAAACATCATGGGCCTTGGATCTAAGATCCATCAAATGGAAGGCTAAGAAATGGATTATGGATGGTTTGTATTTAAATTTTTAAGCATGGGATTGTATAAAAATTGGAAGAATTGTTTGTAACGCCCGCCCATTTTCACTATATTTCAGAGTCTATTTTTATTTTTGAATTGAATCAAGTGACAACGGCGCGGATGTCACGACGCGAATTAAGTCCGAGCTTCTAAGGCCCGGCCCTTAACAGGCCAACCCCACGCGTGCGCAGAACGAAGTCCACAAGTACGGTTCACGCGTAGGAAGTAAGTTCGCGGAACATAGTTACATGCGGAACATTATAATAGATATTATACTACCGCTTTTTAGATAGAAGGGAAGATACAACATTAAATTACCAAAATACCCCCATGTTCATGATTATATCTCAAAATGTTAACATACATAGTTTAATCCAGACCATAGTAATAAATCCAAAATTATTACAATTCAACAAGCTATGCTACTTGAGTTACAACATTTCCAAAATAAAACTTGATAAACAAAATAACCGCTACCCCACGCCTCTAAGCCTGACTCCCGTCACGTCCACTGTTTCCTCCGTCTCCTGTATCACCAGCTAGGGTGGAAGTAGGGCGTTAGTCAACGCGCCCAGTAGGACTCCGAGTAGGGCTAGCACATGGATTAGTAATAATATACCTACCGATAAAATAACATATAACAAAATAAGCATGTGATGAATGCTATGCCATGGGTGCTTGTGTCATGTGTCCCACCCATCATCTACATCATCACGAAATATCTTATCCCCCTTGACGGTAAATCCTCGTCAAGGTGTCCCCATGCTTGCTTCTCGGTTACCCCGACGGAGCATGGACTCCGGTGATACCATATCAATGTCCCCATGTCTGTTCTCGGTCGCCCCGACGGAGCATGGACTCCGGTGATACCATATCAATGTCCCCATGTCTGTTCTCGGTCGCCCCGACGGAGCATGGACTCCGGTGATACCATATCAATGTCCCCATGTCTGTTCTCCGTCGCCCCGACGGAGCATGGACTCCGGTGATACCATATCAATGTCCCCATGTCTGTTCTCCGTCGCCCCGACGGAGCATGGACTCCGGTTTGTTTATTTTTTTCCGCCCATGCCATGCATGAGATGTAGTGCATTATGCTATACAGCATATATAGATAAACCATAATTTTGATATACCATACATAGCCATATAGTGCATAATGTTAAAATATAATCCATATAATTCATAACTTAAAACTCGTCATAAGATAAATCATAATCATAAATCCATCATAAGCCAAACCAAAATAATTTAAAATACCACCATATATCCATCGCTTACAAAAAGGTAGGAATCCTACCAAATACTGATAACGTCCTTTTTCGTTCTCGTCCGATAATTCAGGTCGCCGTTCGCGTACCGTTGCGATGTGCCAATACCTTATTATACATTTCCCAAGTTAGTCTATATCTTATCCACGATTAAGTCTCTAACTGATCATAAGCCTATGTTCATTAGTGATCTTTAACCACATTATATGATTACTATAATCAGCCGTTATCTTGGCATCTTTTTCCATTGATTTCAATACGTATATAATTCAATCCATAACTGATCTATACACCTGGATCCATTAATGACTTACCAACCAAGTCATAGGATCATTAAAATCAGTCCCTTTAATTCAATATCATCTCCATTTATCCTACCGGACTAGTAGTGTCTTAGAAAATATTCAAAAACTGTACATTTCAATTCAGTCGACTGAATCATGAGTTCAGTCGACTGAATCATAGATTCAGTCTGCTGATTTTGAATCAGATTGTCTGTTTGTCTCGCCAGTTCAGTTTCAGTCGACTGAAATATACATTCAGTGAGCTGAAACATGGTTCATACCCTTTCAGTCGACTGAAACACAGGTTCAGTCGGCTGATTTTGAATCAGATCGTCTGTTTGTCTTGCCATTTTATTTTCAGTCGACTGAAATACACATTCAGTCGGCAGAACTATCAACCATCTGTTTACGTGTTTAACAAGTATTAGTTCGATCGACTGAAACCTCCAAAACCCTTTTCTTGTCCGAGACGTTTGTGTTCAGTCGACTGAATCCCCATATTCAGTCGGCTGAAACTCCCAGAAACTCCTTCTATTTTCAGCCACCATTAGTTCAGTCGACTGAATCCATGATTCAGTCGGCTGAAACTCCCAGAACTTCGTTTCTGGTTCGTTCATTATCTGTTCAGTTGACTGAATCTCTGATTCAGTCGACTGACTGTTTCGTCAGTCCTTTCCATTGCATGTTTTGTACTTCCTTCCTTCGCAATTTCTCTTAAAAGAGCCGTAACGACATGTTTGGAAATACTTACAATCCTTGGTTTTCCCGGTTGTCTCTTGTTCCTCTTGCTCCTTAGCCTTTCTCCTTCTTCTTCCCCTTGATACTCGACCAATGGTGAGCTTGATTACGGTAAGGTTACCAAGGTTTGGTTCGGCCAAGGTGTAGCAGTTTTGAGAGGGGAAAAACGGAGGAGAGAATGGGAAAATATCACACGTCTTGGTTCTTAGGAGTGATCGGCCAACTCCTAGTTCCTTCTTCCCTTCCTTCTAAGTCTCTTTCTCTTTCTTTCCTTAGTGTATTTTTGGTCTTGCAATGGGGAGGACGGTTTGGAGAGGAGAGGAAGAGAGGGAGAGAGTGAGATGAGATGGGTGTGATGATTGGTTTGACTCCCTCCACCAACCAAGCATGGAGGGAGGTATGGGCTTGCATGCCCCCATTTTTAGGGTCATTGTCCCCTTTAGTGGAGGTGGTTGGAATGGGTTTGAGTCACAACTCATTCCAATGAGTTTGGTGAGTCAATTAAGATGGGAAACCATCTTGACTCACCCCATTATTTAATTTCTTTCTTAACTTAGCCCCTTTAATTTAATAATTTAATTCCTATTTAATTCCCTTCAAATCTTTCATGTATCCACCATGGTTGACCAAATCAACCATGGTGGCCGGCCCCACCAAATCTTAGTCAACCCGCCACCCCACTTGATTATGTCATCTTGATTATTTCCTCATTAACTTAGTTGATCAATTCCAATTAATTGCGTCACCATTGGGCCCATGGCCCAATTAAATTATTTTCTACTATTTACTCTAGAGCTTGGATCAATTATGATCCATTGGATCCCACATGGTTATCAGGCCCACTTTGACCATTATTGACCCTTCAAATGAATCCTATCAAATCCATGGTCCATTGGACCATACTTGGGCCTTTGTCCATATTTTGATCCATTTAACATCCATGACATCAAAATTCCCATTTTTCCATTATTAAAATAAATAATTGCCACATATATATTGATTCAAAAATTCGGGCTATTACATTGTGAGCCATAGGGTTCGGCCATGTAGCATGGCCGAACCCCATGGTGTGTAAGTAGATGGTGGATGATGGAATTATGGAGAAATATGGAGAAAGGGTTAGGGTCCATAAATGCTAAGTGATTGATGATTTTTTTTAAGAGGTTTTAAATAAGAAATTTCATGAAAATATGGATGATCTTTCATGGCCTTGGAAGGCATAGAATGGAATGAATGGATGACCATATGGTTCGGCCATGTAGCATGGCCGAACCCCATGGTGAATAATGGGTAATTTATTAAGATTATAAGGTTTAAAGATAATGGAGAAAAATGATAGATTTAAATGGATTTATTGAGTATAGAATGTGATGTTTAAATGTGATGAAAATGGTGATTTAAATGGATGATTTAATTTAAATGGAGGTATGATGTTTTAAAGAAATCATAGACTATAGGGTTCGGCCATACAAGGTGGCCGAACCCCATGGTTAGTGATCCATGAGGGTTAGGACTCTTAAATGCTCAATGATTAATGGTTTCTAAGGTTTGGAAATTATGAGTATGGTATAGTGATTTTTTAAATGGGTATTAAAGGATGGAAATGGTGGATTAAATATTTTTGAATTGTGGAGATAGTGAGGAAATGTTGGTGGTGTAAATGGACTTTCAATGTGATAAAGGATCCAAGTTAAAAATGAGGGAAAGACATCATGGGTTCGGCCATGGTGTATGGCCGAACCCATGACCCATGTTTTTAGGTCAATTGTGGGCTAAGTTGTGGTTTATACATGTGGTTAAGCAAATGGAAATTTGGGTAAGTAAATGGTAAAATTTAAATGGATTTACAAAGTGTATGATATGGGTTTTTTTTTAAAGGGCCAGAATAAATGAAGGTTAGTAATTTTAAAATGGATTATTTTTGGGACAAAACATTAGTCTTTAAAATGGCATCCATAAAGGTGAGCCATGATCCCTTTGTGGGCCACCTTTAGGGCCAAATGTGAAAGGACATATGGGATTAAGTGTTTTTCAAAATTAAATAATGGGTGGCTGATTTTATGATACTAGGTCATGATCAAATGGATCTAAGTATGAATAAATTTTTGGACTTAGAATGTACATAAATAAATGGATGATTGAATCATGGGAGAGGAATGACAAAACGGTAAATAAGTGCCACATTGAAGAACCTTATGGGGATTAGACATGAAATCGGATATTACGAATGATGAAACGAAACGTATAGATGCTGCGTTTTAGGCTCGCTCATTGGAATATTTGAAATAGGCCAAAATCGGACTTATGTATGTGTTTTAACCAATGGATAATGGGCTAAGTTAAGGGCCGATTTTTAATAAACTTGTAATATATTTAAGGATCATTAAATGGATCTAGGGTTATGATCAGTTAGGAACATAATCATGGATAACGTATGGACTAATTCGGTAAATGTAATAAGGTATCGGGACGTCGCAAACGATATGCGATCGGCGACCGGATTATCTAACGGAAAACATAACGGAACGCTACACAGGTATTCGGTAGGATTCCTACCTCTTTGTAAGCTATGGATATGTGATGTTTATTTTAATCTATTTTGATGATTATGGGACTTGTATTATGATGAGTTTTAATTTATGAATTATATGATGGTGTTATGGATTATATTTTAAACATTATGCATTATATGGCTATGTATGGTATATTAAATTTATGGTTTATGTATATACTACATAGCATAATGCACGTACATCTCATGCATGGCATGGGCCAGGAAAATAATGAAACCGGAGTCCATGCTCCATCGGGGCAACCGAGAATCAGACATGGGGATAGCCTGAGGGCTATAACCGGAGTCCATGCTCCGTCAGGGCGACCGAGAATCAGACATGGGGATAGCCTGGGGGCTATAACCGGAGTCCATGCTCCGTCGGGGCCACCGAGAATCAGAGATGGGGATAGCCTGAGGGCTATAACCGGAGTCCATGCTCCGTCGAGGCGACCGAGAAGCAAACATGGGGACAATACATTGTATGATCATACGGATGATGGGTGGGACACATGACATAGGCACCCATGGCATAGCATTCATTACATGCTTATTTTGTTATATTTTATTGCATCGGTATGCGTGTTATCACTAATCCATGTGCTAGCCCTACTCGGAGTCCTACTGGGCGCGTTGACTAACGCCCTATTTCTACCTTAGCTGATGACACAGGGCATGGTGGAAACGGTGGATATGACAGGAACCAAGCTTAGGAGCTTGGGAAACGCATTCTTAGTTTATTTAAGTTTATATTTTGGAAATGTAATTTTGAGTAACTTAGCTCGTCGGACTGTATAATTTCCATTTCTTGCGATGGTTTGGACTTTACTTATGGACGATTATGTTTTATGATATAAATATGAACATAGGGGCATTTTGGTAATTCAATGTTGTATCTTCCCTTCTATCTAAAAAAAAACCGGTAGGATAGACTCTATTATCATGTTCCGCAATAATTATAATCCGCGAGCTTACTTCCTACGCGTGAACCGTTCTCGTGGACTTAGTTCCGCGCACGCGTGGAGTTGGCCAGTTAAGGGCCGGGCTTTAGAAGCTCGGACTTAACTCGCGTCGTGACATCCCCGCCCTCTCTCATTCTTCATTTCCAAAAAAAAAAAAAATAGACTCGGATTTTCGAAAAGTGAGTGAAAAAGGGGCGGGCGTTACAGGTGAAACTCCCATGTAGCCAACGGTCTTGCCTTGACTTGGACCACAAAACCATCCACTTCCCTTTGATGATTCATTTGGGGGTTTCATCCATGAGATGAAACTCCCACACCTCCAACGTGTAACCCCCTGGAGTTTGAATTTTAAACAACAAAATTCTTCCATTTCCCACTCCACTCAACTCGTTATTTCAAATCATCATTTTAACTTAACTCATTTGAAATCAATTAAACCCTTGATCCCATTTCCAATTTAATTCAGCCCCACGTAATTTAAACTTGAACTTACTTGGTGGTCTACCAAGTCAACCAAGACCCATTGGGTCCCAATTGAGCATTTCGGCCCAATTAACAAATTTTGACCCAATTAACACTTTTGACCCAATTGAACACATCTTACCCATTTATTTCTATTGAAACCATATCCACAATCCGTTGGATCTTAATTGGGCAATGACCCAACAATTTACCCATCTAAGGTCCATATCTAATAATTCACAAATTAAATGGGTAATTTTCATATATATTAATAACTTGAAAATCCGGGGTGTTACAATACAACCCTCTTTTTAAAATTTTCGTCCCGAAAATCGAGCAAAAGTAGGGTTTCAAACATTTACGTAAATAGTTCAGGATGAGCAGTTCTCATTTCCGACTCCAGTTCCCATGTGGTTTCCTCATTACCGTGTCGATCCCATACCACTTTAACAAACTGGATCGCTCGGTCCCGTAATACCCTTTGTTCTGTGTCCACTACTCGGACAGGTTTTTCGATGTATGTCACGTCGCTTTGGACATCTATGTCTGTAACGTCCTGCCCTTTTCACCCTTCCGAAAATCAGAGTCTGAAAATTTCTTTTGAAAGAAACATAGAGTGAACAAGAGTGGGAGGCACCACGACGCGAGTTAAGTTCAGACTACCCAAGTCTTAACCTTAACTGGCCACCCATGTGTACATGGACTAGACCATGATAATTAACACACATGGAACTAACATCAACTTGCGGAATAGTATAAGTTAACTGCGGAATAATATGAAAAGATAGCCAGTACCAGTCTCAAATAATAATTACATAAATCAACCATACATTGTCAATATCCTAAGCAAACCATAGCAAGTAACTACTTTATTACATGTCCATAATAAAGTATCAAATAAACAGCAATTATAAATTCATTCCAGCATTCAAGCACTTAGGCTCAGCTCCCCTCCCAGTCAATGACCTTTTCTTTTCTTTTACTTGTACCTGTAGTCTCCTCTGAGGATAGAATTAGGGCGTTAGATCAACACGCCCAGTAGGTTCCCGAATCAGGGCTACCACATGTTAGCATATAAAACATGCATATATATCATATTACATGATCATCAAAAACAGGTAAAACAATGCTATGATGTATGCACATGCAATGAGCATCCCCCATCATGTACATTCATAGCCACCATCATGTTACTCCTCCTGGCGTGACTTGCACCACCGAGGACGGATGTAACTCATAACTTGAAACACTGTAGAACCTCATTCATAATCCCATGTCTATGCATGAGATGCCAATGCCTGTATCCCATTTGTTAATGTATAATATATCATTTGAAACACATATAATAAAACAAGAGTCTCATAAGAAAACTGGGGTAAAACTGTGGTTACAAGTAGGTAGGAAACCTACTGAAGAATCACTTCAGCGTCTGTTCTTACTTAGGCTTTATCTGGTGACCGCTCGCAGTCGTGCACCGTCACAGAGATCCGTCACCTTATTCACATAAATCATGAACCAACTTTAATCCCTTACTTCATTTGATTCCCATTTTTGAGTCTAAGTCCACAAATACCAACTCATGGGGTTCGGCCATACACTAGGGCCGAACCTCATCATCTTGATTTGGTCCTACTTTCAAGTCCTTCCATTATTGCCCATATTTACAATTTTTGCCATTGGCTCATCTTTTATAATAATTTATGTCCATAGAAATATTACCCGAAACAAATGTTTATAGGTGGGGTTCGGCCATACACCTTGGCCGAACCTCACTTATTTCACTTAGGTCCATTTTTCATCTCATGATTGTGACCCTTATTTACAAACATGCCATTGCTACCAATACCTTGATTAAACTCTACAACTTTCCCACAACCTTAACATGGTTCCGTCATGTTTTAGCCAACCAAATTAGTAAACATAATTCCATCTTAAATCACATATGCATCCATAAAATGATCCATGAAAACAGTCCATGGGGTTCGGCCATACTCATGGCCGAACCCTTATGGTTCTTTTGCTCAATAATGTCCATTATTTAAATACCAATTGGCTCTACCCCTTAGCCATGTTAAACACATAGTTTAGCCATCCTATGGCCAACCCAAAACAGTAAATTAAACTTCACCAAATCACATCAAGCACCATATTTTGTATGGTTTTAAACTTATCAAAATCATCAACTACTTACATGGGGTTCGATGTGATTTGGTGAAGTTTAATTTACTGTTTTGGGTTGGCCATAGGATGGCTAAACTATGTGTTTAACATGGCTAAGGGGTAGAGCCAATTGGTATTTAAATAATGGACATTATTGAACAAAAGAACCATAAGGGTTCGGCCATGAGTATGGCCGAACCCCATGGACTGTTTTCATGGATCATTTTATGGATGCATATGTGATTTAAGATGGAATTATGTTTACTGATTTGGTCGGCTAAAACATGACGGAACCATGTTAAGGTTGTGGGAAAGTTGTAGAGTTTAATCAAGGTATTGGTAGCAATGGCATGTTTGTAAATAAGGGTCACAATCATGAGATGAAAAATGGACCTAAGTGAAATAAGTGAGGTTCGGCCAAGGTGTATGGCCGAACCCCACCTATAAACATTTGTTTCGGGTAATAGTTCTATGGACATAAATTATTATAAAAGATGAGTCAATGGCAAAAATTGTAAATATGGGCAATAATGGAAGGACTTGAAAGTAGGACCAAATCAAGATGATGAGGTTCGGCCCTAGTGTATGGCCGAACCCCATGAGTTGGTATTTGTGGACTTAGACTCAAAAATGGGAATCAAATGAATTAAGGGATTAAAGTTGGTTCATGATTTATGTGAATAAGGTGACGGATCTCTGTGACGGTGCACGACTTGGAGCGGTCATCGGTTAAAGCCTAAGAAAGAACGGACGCTGAAGTGATGCTTCAGTAGGTTTCCTACCTACTTGTAACCACAGTTTTATTATATGTGTTTCAAATGATATATTATGCATTAACAAATGGCATGCAGGCATTGACATCTCATGCATAGACATGGGATTATGAATGAGGTTCTACAGTGTTTCAAGTTATGAGTTACGTCCGTCCTCGGTGGTGCAAGTCACGCCAGGAGGAGTAACATGATGGTGGCTATGAATGTACATGATGGGGGATGCTCATTGCATGTGCATACATCATAGCATTGTTTTACCTGTTTTTGATGATCATGTAATATGATATATATGCATGTTTTATATGCTAACATGTGGTAGCTCTGATTTGGGAATCTACTGGGCGCTTTGATCTAACGCCCTAATTCTATCCTCAGAGGAGATTGCAGGTACAAGTAAAGGAAAAGAAAAGGTCATTGACCGGGAGGGGAGCTGAGCCTAAGTGCTTGAATGCTGGAATGAATTTATAATTGTTGTTTATTTGATACTTTATTATGGACATGTAATAAAGTAGTTACTTGCTATGGTTTGCTTAGGATATTGACAATGTATGGTTGATTTATGTAATTATTATTTGAGACTGGTACTGGCTATCTTTTCATATTATTCCGCAGTTAACTTATACTATTCCGCAAGTTGATGTTAGTTCCATGTGTGTTCATTATCATGGTCTAGTCCATGTACACATAGGTGGCCAGCTAAGGTTCAGACTTGGGTAGTCTGAACTTAACTCGTGCCAGTGGCGCCTCCGCTCTTGTTCACTCTATGGTTCTTTCAAAAGAAATTTTCAGACTCTGATTTTCGGAAGGGTGAAAAGGGCAGGACGTTACAGTTGGTATCAGAACGAAACAGGAAGTTGAATCATCGAAGTAAAATTAAGACAGTTTCATGTCTCACTGACGGATAAGAATCCCAACTGACCGACTTTTCAGAGTCCCCTGACTGGGGGCCGGATTAATTTACTTCGAGTGACTCAGATTGAACAATCAATCTGAGAACGAAAATGAAAGATAGCAAAGTAAAGTATAGTCATCATAACTGGACATATCAAACATAGCAAAGTAGGATATACTCCCCTGAAACTCCCACACTGAAAAACAAACAACAGGAATTTAGAGATTTCCCCAGAAACAAAAGAAAACAAAGAGTGTTGATTTGGCAATCTTCCCAAACAAAGTACATGATATTATGCATGATCAAATTCCCTTGAAAACCAAGAGTGGTTTATTTAGAATTGTTGTTGAATATTCTTGTGTTTTAAATGTTGTGGCACAGATATGTCAAGCAACGAGGAATACACCGAGTTATGGGATAAAGGGACACCTAGTTGTCCAGTAGATTTGGTATCGACTTCCAACAGTATCAGCCTGGAAGTCAATGTGGACATTCAAGAGGGGCCTCCCGAGGAGGAGGAATGGAACTTAGCACCATTGGGGGAGGTGAACCTAGCACCATTACCGGAGTATTTTATGGAAGATATTCCTTGGTTAGTGGGACCTCCTGAGGAAGAAGAAGAGGATCTAGCACTTTTTCTGGAGGATCCTATAGCAGATGTTCCTATAATCTTGGAATCACTTGGGGAGATAGATCCCTACTGATACATGTGAGTTGTGCAATCAAGACAGGCACAACTGTAGGTATTGTCCTCACCCATTAGGCATTGTCTGCCCGTTCTGTGGACTGCATGGGCATGGAAAGGCGAGGACTAAATGTCCTTATATTGGAGGACCTGGATTAATACCCTGCACGACATGTGAAGTATTGGGGCACACGACAATGACGTGTCCTGATAACCGTTTCAAGTTCGCTAATGATGTGGGATCTTCTACGGAAGACAAGGCTAGGAAGTAATATGAAGGGGTATTGAAAAGAGGATTATTTGGTAAGGGTGTGTTTTGTTCTCTATAGGGTTTTGTTTCACCCTACCCACCTTTGTACAACGATGAAGTATGAATTTATATAAAGTATGCGATGTTATGATTCTAAGAGGATTTTTGGCACTAAGATATAGGTGACGAGGTCACTTGATTATACTACGACGTGGTATGGGTGCGTCCCTCACGTGACGTTGATGAATTAGATGTGGTATGGGTGCATCCCTCGCATGGTAATGATGAGATAAGAATATAGACTTCATGAGTATGGCCTAGAGTAGTTATGAAACTGTGGGAACCTTGGTACGAAATACGGAGACTTGGACCCGTAGGACTACCGTTGAGGAGTGGGTCCCTCGCATGCTACGCGCTGGAGGACGCTCTCACGGCTGTTTGGCACACTAGATGTGCTGGAATACGCAGAGCTAGGTACTATTTTACCCGGTGGGGGTGGTACTAGCTTTGTCAGACGCGGAGCGACCGCCTTAGAGCTTGATTGAATCACCTATGAGGTGAAGGGATGCAGGGCGAGGTAGACCAGATCACTTTGGCTTCTACTTGGTAAGTCATGAGCCCTAAGTCTTGCAAGGGGTCGGGATATATTTGTGATTTGATATGGTTACCACAGTCTTATAGTGATTCATTTGAATGTTGGACTGGATTTCTTTATATTACTGTCATTCGAACTATATTCTGTTGGACATGTAATAAGTCATTACTTGCTATGGTTTGATTAGATTAATAACTTTGGATGATTGATTTATGTTAATTAATGTTTGAGACTGTTACTTGCTATCTAGTCTTTCTATTCCGCAGTTAATCTAGGTTATTCCGCATAATGATGTTAGTTCCATGTGTGATTCATTATCATGGTCTAGGCCATGTACACATGGGTGGCCAGTTAAGGTTCAGACTTGAGTAGTCTGAACTTAACTCGCGTCGTGACGCCGCCCGCTCTCTTCCGATGTTTTATTATTAAAAAAAAAATTAGACTCTGAATTCTCGGAAAGGGCGGGACGTTACAATGTCTTGTATATTCAGTACATGTGGGGGATCAGGATTGTACTTCCTCAACATCGATCTATGGAATGCATCGTGCAAAGATGCCAACTGTGAAGGGAGTGCCAATTAATAAGGCACATCCCCCATTCTTCTTATGATTGAAAACTATCCCACATATCTTGGCGACAGTTTCCCTTTCTTTCCAAATCTCATGTGTCCCTTTCGTGGCGAGACTTTCAAGAACACCATGTCCCCCACTTCAAATTCAAGGAACCTCCTCCTCTTGTCAGCATAGCTCTTCTGACGACTTTACGCAGCCAATAGATGTTGTTGTATCACCTGTATCTGCGCTGTAGTCTCTGCAACCAACTCAAGTCCAATCAGTGCAGGCTCACTGGCCTCTGTCCAGCACACAGGTGATCTACATGGTCTACCATATAATGCCTCAAATGGAGCCATCTGGAGGCTTGCCTGGTAACTATTATTGTATGAGAACTCTACCAACGGCAAGTGATCCTCCCATCCACCCTTGAAATCTAGCATGCATGCTCTCAGCATATCCTCCAAGGTTTGTATTGTCCTCTCAGACTGCCCATCAGTCTGTGGATGGAATGCTGTACTAGTCAGTAGATCTGTTCCCATGGCAGACTGCATACTTTGCCATACTCTGCCGGTGGAACGGCCATCTCTGTCGGACACAATAGTCCATGGAATACCATGTAACCTAATGATATCCTTGATATACTGCTGACCCAAAGTCTCAGATGAGTCTGTCATCTTAATGGGAAGAAAATGTGCCAACTTGGTCAGTCGATCTACCACAACCCATATTGCATTATTACCCTTTGAAGACCTTGGTAAACCTATCACAAAATCCATGGAGATGTGCTCCCATTTCCATTCCAGTACTGGTAAGGGTTTGAGTAACCCTGGTGGCTTCTAATGTTCCATCTTAACCTGCTGACAAGTTAAGCAATGAGCCACGAATTCTACCACATCTCTTTTGAGTCCGTGCCACCAGTAATGTCTCTTCAGGTCGTGATACATCTTGGTGCTGCCCGGATGAATAGAGAGTTTGGTCTGATCTGCCTCAATCAGTAAGTCTCTTCTGCAGCTCTTAGGCACATATATTCTTCCTCGGAATAGAAAACCCTGTCCTGGTCGTAACTCCCATTCCGGTATGACTTCACCAGTAGACATCTTGGCCCATATCTCCTCCACTTCCAAGTCTATCCGCTGTTCTTGTTCAATTTTGGTAACCATGTTGGATCGTATGGTCAAATTGTACATACTCCCATGGTTATTAATATATAAATTGAACTCTCGTATGGTATTCAGCATCTCCCATTTTGTCCTGATCAAACATGCCACTGATGCATGTGATATGCGGCTGAGGGCATCTGCCACCTTGTTCGCCTTGCCAGGGTGATAACGAAGTGCGAACTCATAATCCTGCAGATATTCCATCCATCTGCGTTGCCTCAGGTTGAGCTCTTTCTGATCAAACAAGTACTTCAAGCTCTTATGATCTGAAAACACTTCAAATTTCTCGCCATATAGATAATGTCTCCAACTTTTGAGAGCGAAGACCACTGCGGCTAGTTCAAGATCGTGCGTAGGATAGAGGCTTTCATGTATTTTCAATTGTCTTGAACCATAAGCCACCACACGATGAGTTTGACTGAGGACGCACCCAAGTCCCTCTCCTGAAGCGTCGCATTGTACCTCATAACCCTTGCCTCTTTCTGGCAAAATCAAAATAGGAGCCATTGTAAGTCTATCTTTCAGGTCCTCAAATCTCTGGTTGCACACATCTGACCACTCAAATTTGACTCCTTTCTGAGTGAGTCGGGTAAGTGGATATGCAATCTTGGAAAAGTCCATGATAAACTTCCTGTAGTCCATACCGCGTTTTGAAGGCTGTCTTCTCTATGTCTTCCTCCCTAACCCGGATTTAATGGTATCCGGACATCAGATCAATCTTTAGAGAAGTGGCTGGAACCTCTAAGTTGATCAAATAAATCATCGATCCAGGGTAGATGGTACTTGTTCCTGACTGTCAGCTAATTCAGTTTTCGATAATCTACGCACATACGGAGTGAACCATCCTTCTTCTTCAAAAATAAAACCGGAGCTCCCCAAGACGATGTACTGTTCTGTATGCACCCCAGTCTGAGCAGTTCATCAATCCGCTTCTTTACCTCGACACCTCCGCTGGTGCCATCCGGTAGTGTGGTAATGACACAGGTGAAGTGCCAGGATACAGCTTCATTTCAAAATTAATCTCCCTCATGGAGGCAGGCTAGGGAGTTCTTTTGGAAATACATCAGCATAGTCCTTTACTATTACCGGAAGTTCTGCCACCGGTGCCTTGTTGATTCTGATACTGTTCAATACCAAGTGGTTTAACCCTTCTTGCAGTCTGCTTTGTTCGTCAGTGTGCACAACATATTGCTTTCCCTCGGGTGACCAAAATGTCACCGTACGGCGATAGCAATCAATGTTGGCCTGAAAGCTAGCCAACCAGTCCATGCCGAATATAATATCGTACTCAGTCATATCGAGTACCAAATAGTTGAACTCAAATCTGAGCCCAGCGAGTTCAATATTCACTGCTGTGCATATAAGCCCCAATGACGTGTCTTCGACGGGGGATACAATGGTGAGTGATGTGGACAGTTTTTGTACTAAAGTTCAAGTTACGGATATGAATGCAGCAGATATGAAAGATTGGGATGCTCTAGAATCAAATAAAGCAAAGGCGTAGTAACTACTGACTACAGCTATACCTTGAGTCACATAGTGATCCACTGCTGCTAGAGGAGCTAAGGTAAACAACTGTCCAAATCATGTAGGCGCCCATCCCGCCTGGTTTAATGTCCTGCCTCCTCGTGAATTAGCTGGTCTAGCTGGTGGGCGAAATGAACCTCTAGAATAAGAGGGTTTGCTGAGTTGTGGGCATTCCCTCTTAAAATGGCCTGGCTGATCACAATGAAAGCATTGTTCACCCCTCTGGGAGCCTGAGTGACTGATGCAGATGGGGAGGGATGATTTGGACGAAAGCCCCCTGTTGACCCAGTGGATGGTGAGGGTCTGCTAAAGTTCGGTCGGAACTTCTTGTTGGGCTGAAATGTACCCCACCCACTCTGAGCTCGGCGTTTGTCAAAATGCATTAACTCAGCCATCTCTTGCCCTGCTATAGTGGCCATGCTGACCACCTCTGCCAATGTAGCTGCCTTGAATATGGTTACCTTGGCCCTAATGCTTGGCCGAAGGCCCCGCTCAAACTTGCGTGCCCTTCGATACTCGGTATCCTCCATATAGAATGCATAGCAAGACAAACTGAGAAACTCTGGTGGTACTCTGCCACCGTCATGGTACCTTGTACCAAAGATAGAAAAGCTTGAGTCTGGCGCTCCTTTTCCTCCTCAGGGAAATAATGGTCCAAGAAGGTAGCTGAGAAATGATCCCAAGTCATTGTAATCCTCTCTCCTTCGAGAAGAAGTGCTCGCTGCTTCTCTACCACCTCCCACCATTTACCGGCATCATCGATCAGTTGTGACGTGGCCAGTAAAATCTTGTCAGCATGACTCGAAATCTTGAGTAGGGTCAGGATCTGAGTGATCTTCTTCAGCCAATTTTCTACTCCGACAGCCCCTTCTTTCCCTTTGAAGTAAGGAGGGCGCTGTTGCTGGAAATCCCTGACCATGCTCCTATCATTGGTCTTGCTGGTGGTTTCATTTCCGTTTAGGTGCTGTTGAAGAACCGAAGTGACTATCGCTTGAACCAAGTTTTGTAGTTCGGGTGGTACCACTAGTATATTCACGTTATTTTCTTGTTCTTCCTCATTGCGAGGTTGTTCTACCTCCTCTTCATCCCCATTTGGGTTTTGTGGGGTCCTTCTCTTGGTTCTTCTCTTTGGACGCATTTTTCCCTAAGCCATTGAAAAAATATCATGACTTAGTTTTCATCGTAAAGTTTGTATTTTCCTACTTTTGGGGAAATTTCCAAATAAGCACTCTTGGTTTTTCTTTGTTATTGGGGAATTCCCTAAGTATCTATTGTTTGTTTCTCAATTCGGGTACATTGGGGAAATATATCCTATTCTGCTTTGTTTGATGATCTATTTATTTTGACTGTACTTCCTTTGCTGTCATTCATTGTTGTTCTCAGATTGAATGTTCAGTCTAAGTCTAATGAAGTAAATTAATCCGGCCCCCGTGCAGCGGACTCCGAAGAGTCGTTCAGTTGGGATTCTTATCTGTCAGTGAGACATGAAACCGTCTTAATCTTACTTCGAAAGATTCAACATTCCCATTTCGCTCGGATACCAACTGTAACACCCTGCCCTTTTTCACTCACTTTTCGAAAATTAGACTCTATTTTTTTTAAAAAAAAATAAAAGAGTGATAGAGAACGGTACGTCACGATGCGAGCTAAGTCTGAACTTCTAAAGTCCGACCCTTAACTGACCAACCCTATGTGTGTATGGTCTAAGTCCATGAAAACGGTTCACACATATTAATATATACATGCGGATTAAATCGTAAATTGCGAATTATAATAGAACCTAGATCTATTCCTTTTTAGATAGCAAAGTACTTCAAGTCTTTAACCATAATTAAACTTAACTTAAATATCCAACAAACCATTCAAACCATAGCAAAATTATCTATGTTATTACATGCCCGAAGTCTAGCTAGTCAAATTACATGTCCATGAGTAACATAAATAAAATATAATCCAATCACATATCCAAGCTCCTATGCTTGGCTCCGATCACGTTCTTCATCCCTTTCCTTTCATGTATCATCCACTAGCGTAGAAGTAGGGCGTTAGAACAACGCGCCCAGTAGGTATTCCATTTAGGGTCTACACATGGTTAGTACAAATCATATATAATAGCATAATCTCAAAACCATTTAAAACAATGCCATGTCATGATGTCAAATGCAATGAGTCCCACCCATCACAATTACATATAACCTCTTGATGGGATTCTCATCATCAAGGTACCCCCACATAGGTCTTTCGGACGCCCCGACTGAGTGTGGCCCCTCCGGTTACTTCTTGATGGAAAATGCACATCAAGGTATCCCTATAGTGGTCTTTCGGACACCCCGACCGAGTGTGGCCCCTCCGGTTACATATCCTTCACCCCATGCCTCGCATGAGATGCTAATGAAACACATGTTATTTTATATTATAAACATAGCATTAAAACTCACATTTGGAACATATCTTTTACAACATAAATTCATCAAAATAAGATAAAGACCATCATACATAAACCCATGGTTTCAAAGAGGTAGAATCCTACCAAAAACCACTAAAGTGTCCCTGCTTCTTAAACCGGCAACCGCTCATGATCGCGCACCATTTTATGAAGTCCCGTCACCTTGTTACATATCAACAATCAATCAAACCATGTTCTATTTGATTTTTATTTATGTCTAAGTCCATAAACCCAAATTTGTGGGGTTCGGCCATACACTATGGCCGAACCTCACCTCTTTGGTTTTAGTTCCCTCCTTTGAGTTCTTTGATCTTTTAAGTCCCATCATTCATCACCAAGTTAATCCTTTTAACATAAATGCATAAACCAACCTTAGTGGGGTTCGAACATACAACATGGCCGAACCTCACTCACTTGAGTTTGGTCCCTCTTTGTAATCTTTTGATCCAAAATCTTGCCATTTTTTAATCATAACTCTAATCACTTATACAATAATTATTAAACATTAGTAACCACTCAAGTCCGCAAAACTTTTCTCATGGGGTTCGGTCATACACCATGGCCGAACCCATGGTCTATCATTTCCTCCCATTTTTACACATTTGCCATTATTCCCATCCCTTCATGCTTAGGTCAAAAATTGATCATTCATAAATCACAACATAAAACCACAAGTCCACCAAATATTCCCCCATGGGGTTCGGCCATATACCATGGCTGAACCCATGGTCCATTGCTTTCACTTATTTACATCCTTGCCATTCATACAAATCCATAACCAATAACCTAACCTAAGAACATAGATATATATAATTAAATCCCTTTAAAATGTTCCTTCAAACAGTTCATTAAATAGTTCATGGGGTTCGGCCATAAACTATGGCCGAACCCGTGACATCTTATCTCCATATTTACCATTTTAAGTTCATTAATAAGTCCCTCCATGGGGACGTTTACATCATATCCTTAGATCTTTATTTACAACTCCAAATCCATGCACATGACTTCAATTAAATCTCCCATGGTCATCAATATTCTTTCATAGAAAACCTTTTAAAATTATTAACAATCTTCCATGATTTCCATCTTTTCAATCCACTAAAAGTATCCAATGTCCTTCCATGGGGTTCGGCCATGCACCATGGCCGAACCCTATGGTTCATCCTTTCCATTAAAACACAATATTCATCCCTTAATTTTTCTTCCATGGGGTTCGGCCATGTTGTGGTTCAACATTGGTCTTTAACCATTATAAAATTAGGGTTCGCCATGCAATGGCTGAACCATGTCCTTGACCTTTGACCCTCTTTCTTATTTATGAAATTTATCGAGCACTTACCAATTCCGCGACACCTCCGGTTTCTTTCTCTCCTTCTTGCTCCTTTCCTTCCTTAGCCACTTCTTCCTTCTTTCTTGCTCTATAGCCGAGACTAATCTTGATGGAACCCCTTGAAGTGATTCAGCCAAGAGATATAGTTTGAGAGAGAGAGGAGATGCTTGGGATAGAAAATACTCCAAGTTCTTGTCTTGAGGGTAGTCGACCTTGTATGAGAGAGAGTGAGGGTGATGAAAACACTCTAAGTATTCTTCTCTTGAGATGGAAACCCCCCCATGTTTCGAACGTGTGCTTGCCTTGGTGTTAACCTTGTGTAACCTCCACAAAACGCCACCTCTCCATTAATGGCCTATTTGGGGGTTTCATCCATGGGGTGAAACTCCCATGTAGCCAACGATCTTGCCTTGACTCGGACCACTAAACTGTCCACTTCCCTTTGATGATTCATTTGGGGGTTTCATCCATGAGATGAAACTCCCACACCTCCAACGTGTAACCCCTTGGAGTTTGAATTTTAAACAACAAAATTCTTCCATGTCCTACTCCACTCAACTCATTATTTCAACTCATCATTTTAATTTAACTCATTTGAAATCAATTCAAACCCTTGATCCCATTTCCAATTTAATTCAGTCCCACGTAATTTAAACTTGGAATCATTTGGTGGTCAACCAAGTCAACCACGACCCATTGGGTCCCAATTGAGCATTTCGGCCCAATTAACAAATTTTGACCCAATTAACACTCTTGACCCAATTGAACACATCTTACCTATTTATTTCTATTGAAACCATATCCACAATCCGTTGGATCTTAATTGGGCAATGACCCAACACTTTACCCATCTAAGGTCCATATCTAATAATTCACAAATTAAATGGATAATTTTCATATATATTAATAACTTGAAAATCAAGGGTGTTACATATGCCATGAGTCCCTCCATCATCCATATCACCATCACATAGTATCCTCTTGATGGAAAATCCTCATCAAGGTATTGTCATGACTCCCCGCGAATGCTTTATCAGTCGCCCCGATGGAGCACAGACTTTGGTTGCAAATCATACATAGTATCCCTCTTGATGGATAATGCACATCAAGGTATCCCCACGAATGCTTTATCGGTCGCCCGGACGGAGCATGGACTCCGGTTACAAATCATACATCCCTTGGAATCAGTCTGGATCCCAACTCACGATTGATTTATCGAAAATTCGAATTGAGCATGGACTCCGCTTACAATTCAATCATACATCTCTTGGAATTAGTGTGGATTCCTCCCCACGGTTGCTTTATCGGAAATCTGAATGAAGTGTGGACTCCTCTCATTTGATCCCTCCTATGCCATGCATGAGATGCAAGTGCAAACATGCTATGTAATAATAAACATCATAGCAGTCCCATCATTAAGACATACCATTTGATACCAAAATAATTCAAGTAAAAACATCACATATAAATATTCCATGGTTTTCAATGAGGTAGGAATCCTACCAACATCCAAATACTGGGTCCTTGTGTTTCCGTCCAAAAACCGTTCACCAATGTGTCAAGCCGATCGCACACCGCTTGTGAAATCCTGTTACCTTATTGCATATAAATAAATCAAACCAATGATCCATTTGATTTCCAACTATGTTTAAGTCCACAGAATGCCTTAGTGTGGTTCGGCCATACAACATGTCCGAACCTCACTCTCTTGGTTTTGGGCCCCTCTTTTTAGTCCTTTATCTTTTTAATCAATATGGGTCCAAGATCATTCCATCTTTTGATCTATTAAACCAATCACATAGTTTAATCATTTTACATTAATAAAGACCCTAAGTCCATAAAACATTCCCCATGGGGTTCGGCCATACAACATGGCCGAACCCATGGTCCTTCATTTTCACCATTTAGCCATTATTTCCTTCCATAGGTAATCACCTAATTTATTTGCCCATACTTAGGTCCATAAATGATCCATAAACATAGATCCATAATTAAATCCCTCCATTTCCTAGCTTGATCATTCCATCTCTTAAACATTTAATTTCTTCAACATGCATGGATCCACAACATCCATAAAATGGATCATGGGGTTCGGCCATACAACATGGCCAAACCCATGATGTCTCATTTTCATCCTCTCCTTTAAACCATTTACAACATTTAGACCCATAAACAAAGTCCCTCCATGGGGGTTTAATAATATACTTAGGTCCATCATTTTAAAACCCAAAGATCCATTAACATTTCTTCCATGGGGTTCGGCCATATGACATGGCCAAACCCATGGTCCATGGTTCTTCATCATTTACAACATTTGAGACTATTTAACATCATTAATATTCTTCCATCATTCTCACCCTTAAAAACCCTTTTAACATCACTAACACACTTCCATGATTTTCATCCTTAAAAACCCATTGACAAGTACCAACATCCTTCCATGGTTCATTATTTTCTCTTATCAATCAAATACCCATGATCATATCCTTTGATGGGGTTCGGCCATACATCATGGCCGGACCTCATCCAATCCATTTTTAGTTCTCATATGGTCCATGCATAAAAATCTAGGGTTTGGCCACACAAGGGCCAAACCATGGTCTTTGATCATTCTCCATCCCTTACATTGAACATGCATAAAGTACTTTTGCATACCAATATTGCATGGCCAAACCATGTTCCTTGACCATTTTTTCATGCTTAAGCCATACATATACATATTGTCCTTAATAGTCCTCATTTACATAACCTATCTTACCCCTTAGCAAGATTAGGGTTTTGTCCAACTTTTCCGTCTCATTTCTTGGATGGATTTTACATCCATGGCCCATAATATTTTTGGCCAACTTTCCAATCTGAAATGGGATGTTCCTTTGACCTCTATCTTACTTAATAAAATCTGGTCAAGTACTACTTACCGATTCCGTGACTCCTCCTTTTGCTTCCGTTCCGTTTTGCTCCTCCGCTCTTTTCTTTCCTTAGTCTTTCTTCTTTCTTCCTCCTTGATCTTCAGCCAAGAGTGAGCTTGAGAGGGAGAGGGTTTAAGATAAAAGCCCTAAGAGTGGTTCGGCCTTGATGAAGGTTTGAGAGAGGGAGAGGAGATAAGATAGAAAACTTCTAAGTCTTTTTCTTTGTCTTTGTCAGAGGGTCGGCCTTGAGAGAGGAGAGAGTGAGATAGAAAACTCTAAGTGTTCCTTGTCTTAGTGTGAGGGTCAGCTAAGGGTGAGAGGGAGAGAGTGAGAGAGAATGAGATAGAAAGCCTTCTTTCCATGTTCTCTAGGGTTTCCTTGGGTAAGACTCGACCCTCATCAATGTGGAGTCTTCCCCATGAGTGTTTTGACCAAACAAGGGAGTGCATGCCCTCCACATGGCACATACCACCCTCATCCAACGGTTTTGGCTTGTGGTTTCCTCTTGGTGGCTAGTGGTTCGCAAGAGATGGAACCACCACCGCTCCTTTGACCAACCATGATCTTGCATGCCTCCACATGGGTTCTTTGTCTAGCCTAGAGGATGCATGCCCTCCACATGGCACACACCACCCTCATCCAACAGTTTTGGGCTTGTGGTTTCCTTTTGATGGCTAGTGGTTTGCATGAGATGGAACCACCACCTCTCCTTTGACCAACCATGAGCTTGCATGCCTCCACATGGCACACACCACCCTCATCCAACGGTTTTGGGCTTGTGGTTTCCTTTTGGTGGCTAGTGGTTTGCATAGATGGAACCATCACCCCTCCTTTCACTCACTCCATCTTTTTATCTTTCATGTGACTCACCCCCATTTGACTCACTCCATTTAAATGAAACTCAACTCCTAACTCAAGCATTGATTTTATTTCCATTTAACTTAGGTGATTTAATTAAATAATTTAATTCCACTCACTACACTTAATCCTCTTTAATTCACCTTTGGCTCACCCATGGTTGACCAAGTCAACCATGGTGGCCGGCCCCACTTGTGCCATAGTCCACACGCCACCTCACTTGATGAGGTGGAGCGGGACCCAACTTGGTTATGCCACTTGGATATTACCTCATACCTTTGCCACCTCACTTGATGAGGTGGACCCCATGCCTTTGATCTTAATTGGGTCCATGACCCGATTAAATCCATTTCTTACCCATTTACCCTAATGCTCAATTCATCTTGACCCATTCGGTCCCAATTGGACATTTGACCCAATTGACCATCATTGATCCAATTAAATGGAATTAATCCTATCCATGGTCCATTGGACCATACTTGGGCCATTGCCCCAACTTTGATCCATTTAACATCCATTCCATCTATAAATCTTAATTTTTTTAACAATTAAATTAGATAATAGCCAATATAATTATTGAATAGAAAATCCGGGCTATTACACGCAGGCCTAGTAATTGAGCCCAGTTTGACCCAAGCCCAATTGATCCAACCCTGTGAACCCAAGTCTAATCCGCCCCAGCTTTTCTTCTCTTTGTTTTCCTCTCTTTTTCTTTCTTTGTTTTCTTCTCTTTTCCCTTCGTTTTCCCTTCTTTTATCTTCAGCTTTTGCTATCCCCAGACACTTAATGAAGTTCTTGAAAACTGAAGAGGCATCGTAAATACCTATGCATGAAAAAATGAACGGTTTGGACAGTGGTAGACAGAGTGTCTGCTGAAGATGTTTAGCCTACTCGACACATCGACTTCGTTGATGTGTCGACCCATTGAACAACTTATACTTCGGGTTTAGATCTCAGTTTTTCCCCAACACATCAATCCATTCGATGTATCGTCTGGAAACATGGTGTTTTGCCGACACATCGACCAAGTCGATGTCTCATCCAAGGAAACTTTAGTTTCCCTTTATTTGTTTTAATAAACATTTACATTATTTGGACCACAATCATATATTTCATTCATATGATAAATAAATTACATAATAAGAGGATTTAAAATTCCAGGTCGTTACAATGCTTTCACCTTTTGGAATTTTCATCCCGAAAGTTAGACGAAGGTTGGATTCCAAAAGAAATCAAATTCTACATAAATAACTTTGGATGAGAGGCTCTCATTTTCGATTCCATTTCTCAAGTGGGCTCTTCATTTCTGTCTCTCTCCCAAACCACTTTGATGAAAGGAATCACTCTGTTCCTTAGTACTTTCTATTCTGCACCTATGATTTTGATAGGTCTTTCGACTTAAGTTACGTCACTCTGAACATCCAATTCTTGTGCATCCAAAACATGCACGGGATTAGGGTTGTAATTGAGTAACATTGAGACGTGAAATACATCGTGCATATTGGATAACAGTGATAGAAGTGCTAGCGATATGCAGCTTCGCCAATTTTATTAAGAACTGGGAATGGTCCTATAAACCTTGGGGTCAATTTCCCTTTCCTCCCAAACCTCATCTGTAATGACCCAGCCCGATATTTCGGGATCTTAGAGACCTTTGTGGATCTCCAAGTTGTTTTTGGTGGCAGTGAGGATTGTGTAGGCTCCATGGTGGGCCCCAGTTTGCCCGGTTTCGAGCTCTGAAGCTCAAAGCGCATTTTGGTAATTTTAATATTTTAATTATTTTTGTCCTTTAAATTATTTGAAAATCACATTTTGGTTACCATTTTAAAAACAATTTGTGAAAGTGACGCTTTCCTTTTTTTGTAAAAAAAAAAAAAGGAAAAAAAAGAAAAAGATACCTAAACCCTACGACCCCCCATATTTAATCTCTCTTTCCCCTCCCCTTTGCAAACCCTAGCCGCTGTCCCTCTCCTCTTCTCCCTTCCTCTCTTCTTCTCTCTTCCTCTCCTTCCCGATCGTAGAGGGACCGTGCGGACCCTTTGAGTATGCACATGGGGAGGAGCGATAGTAGTTAAGTATTTATGTTCATGTTTATGTTTTAAACTTGGAGACTCTAGTTTGTATGGGCTTATTACTACATGCTTGTTTGGATGACTGTATAACTATGTTAAATTAGTTAAATGTCGTTTGTTATGCTTCTTGACTTTTTGAGCTGTGGTTTATGAGAGGGAGGTAGTACCCGTTTTAAAAAAAAAAAACAAAATTAGACCGATAACCGTCTTTTATGATTATTGAGATGTTTCGGAGATAACGTGTCCATAGCGGGACGGGACGTTAGAGTTGGTATCAGAGCACGGTTCAACTCTTGGACTGTGAATGGGTCAAAGTTAGAGGTGATGTTGATTGGATAATAGGTTCGTCCCCTATGTGATATGGTAGATGGAACCGGGTTATGGGGTAGTGCATAGGCACCCTAGCTTGTGTGGTGTGCTAGGTGCGTTACTTTTCGGTCAGTATACTTGAGACGTGTCTTGTAGCTGATTTTTGCTCGGTGAGACTCCCCAGCATTTGATTCGTGGATGAGTCAATGGTGAAATAAGTCACTTGCTCGAGTGGATGGAGCACCGTGACGTGGCCACGGGAGCTGTGGGATACGAATCGTTAGGTTTGGAGTTATGTTAGTGTTACTCCTTAGAGTAATTAGAGGTGTTCCTCGATGGGACCCACGTTAGGAGGAGTCCTCACCTTTGAGACATGTTGGTGGTATTTTTAAAGTGCTTGAGTACCGCGATGGAGTCAAGGGGGCTTCAGATTGTGATTGAGATGAGATTACTCAAGGTTCTAGCGTTGGGAAGAGGTCGTGTTGTGGGTCTACCCCTGTGTTCTTGGGTGGCTCGTGTTTAGAGAGCGAGGACATCGTTTGTTGGCCTCGGATTTAACTGTTCTTGGGGGACTCGTGTGTCCGGCCGGCTAACTCGGTAGATAGCCGATGGAATTTCATGAGGGGTTGATGGCTTATTATGTTTGTGTTGTTCGTTAGGCCCATTTTTGTGCTTAGGACTGCGGGGAGTGCCTGGGGTCTGAGCCAGTGATTGTATGTCTGGCTCGGATCCCCGTGGGTCCAATGTTATGGCTAGAGGAAGTTGTGTTTTTCCTAAGGGCTTGTTTAGGTCAGACTGGTAGCGTTTACCGTTGAGACTCAGGTGGACCCGATGTATGGTCTGAATTCGATATATGAGTGAGTTGGAAGCAAAGTGCTTTGAACTGATCACGTGGTTGTTTCTTAGCTCTTGATCAGTGTATTGCCCGTTTCCAGTGTTCTACTTCTTTTTGTCTTGAGTTTCGTTGGTTGTGGACTAGATCTGTGGTTCGTACGTTTTGACCTTTGGAGTTAGCGTTGGAGGTCCGTTTACAAGTTTTGGAGATGTCAGAGTTCGACGTCATCTTGGGATGGATTGGTTGTCCTCCCTTCAGGTTATCTTGGATTGTTACTGTAGGTGAGTGACGGGTCAGTTCCTCGCGATGGATACATTCGTCGAGCGGCTTGCAACTTTCAGTCTGAGCGTGGAAGAGTTGGGTAGCAAGGTGGGTAGCTTGAGTTAAGGGAGAGTTTGGGGTAGACAGATGTTGAGATGCCTCACGTGGTCCGAGGGTTCCGGATGTCCTTCCGGAGAAGCTCCTTGGATTGTCGTCACGTTGTGAGGTAGGTTTGGTTGTGAATCTGCTCCCCCGGTACGACACCTATTTCGATTACTCATTAGCAGGTGGTGCTAGTAGGGTATTGGAGTTGAGGAGTTAGTTTGGGGAGTTGGAGTCTTTTGGCTACAATTGACCCAGCGCCCTCCTTGGAGCGCACCGGCCTTGTTGACTTAGAAGGGGATGGCTCTACGAGTTTGTGCTTTGATTACCAGCAGAGACTTTGGAGTTGGAGAAATAGCTCAGGGAGTTAGAAACTCTTGGTTTCAATCGGACTAACACTTCATCTTGGGGTGCAACGGCGTTGTTTGCTAAGAAGAAAGATGACTCCATGAGACTATGCATCGACTATCGACAGTTGAACATGGTTACAGTGAAGAACGAGTATCCTTTGTCAAGGATTGATGATCTGTTTGACCACTTGAGAGGATCCTAGTGCTTCACCAAAATAGATTTTCGTTCGGGTTACCATCAGGTGAGGGTGCGGGAGTGTGATATTGAGAAGACTGCATTCCGCACTCGTTTTGGACTCTGTGAGTTTGAGGTAATGCCATTTGTTGTGACTAATGCCCGGCGACATTCATGGATCTAATTAAAATGATATTCAGACCATGCATGGATCGGTTGCAGTGGTGTTCATCGACATCTTGATATGTTCAGCATTAGAGGAAGATCATGAGCAACATTTGAGGACCATGCTTCATGCCTTGAGGGATCACGAGCCTTATGCGAAGCACAACAAGTGTGAATTTTGGTTTCCAGAGTTTCAGTTTCTTGGGCACGTGATGTCAGCTAGCGGTGTGGTTGTGGGTCCGGCTAAGGTGGAGGCTACTTTGAGTTGGGAGCGACCACAGAGTGTGCTTGAAATCCGCAGCTTTTTGGGTCTTGCAGATTACTATCGGCGGTTTATCAAGGATTCTCCAAGATCGCCACACCCATGACAAGGTTGACCCGTGAGAATGTGTCATTTGTTTGGGACGAAGCTTGTGAGACAGTCTTCCGGAGGTTGAATGAGAGTATGACTTCTACTTCAGTGAGGATTGTACTAGAGAGAGGCCATGGCTATGCAGTTTTCTATGTTACTTCATGTATGTGATTGTTTGAGCTGTGTACTGTGTATTATGACTTGGAGTTGGTGATTGTGGTGTTGTACTCAAGAAGGAACTGAATATGAGACAAAGACGGTGGATGGAACTACTTGGTGACTATGACTTTGTGTTGTCTTACCACTCCGATAAGACAAAAGTAGTTGCAGATGCCTTGGGTCGCATGATGAGAGGGGCTTTGTCGAATCTGATCGAAGGGTAGAGCATTCAGATTTTTATAGTACGGTTGCCCAGCCAGAGATTTATGATAGAGTTGGGGAGCTCAATAGATGGATGAGAGGTACATCGCACTGAGAGATACTGTGACCAGTGGCATTCGACTCTTTAGATTGAATGTGGGATGAGACAATGGTTTGATCTTCCAGGACAAACTGTGTATATTCTTGTCCGGGCAGTGCTACGAGGAGGTATTACAACACTTCGATCATTCCAGATTTGTAGTGCGTCTGGGATGCACAAGATGTACCATAATTGCGTCAACAATTCTAGTGGAGAAAGATGAATACTGCAGTGACTGAGTTTGTGACCGGTCATTTGACCTCTTACAGGTTGAGATAGAGCTTGAGGCCCGCTAGCAGACTACAGCCTCTTCTGGTTCCCTAGCTGGGAAGTGTGATCACATTACTATGGACTTCATGACTAGTTTACCGAAGTCTCCTTTGAGACATGATGCAGTGTGGGTTATAGCGGAACAATTGATTTAGTCAGCCCATTTTGTTGGTATGTAGAAGACAGATCCTCTTAAGACCTTGAGTTGACTATACTTGGCGGAGGTAGTTAGGCTACATGGGGTAACTAAGTCAATTGTTTTAATCTGGAGTCCGAGGTTTTCTCTCCGTTCTAGCGGAGCTTGCATAAAGAGTTGGGCACACAGTTATGTTTAGTATGGCATTCCATCTGCAGGAAAATGGTTAGTCAGAGCAAACCATTCAGATCTTAGAGGATGTGCTCCAAGCTTGTGTTTTTTATCATAGCGGTGGTTTGGAGAGTTAGTTACACTTGGTTGAGTTCGTTACAACAATAGCTACCAGGTCAGTATCAAGGTGACTCCTTATGGGGACTTATAGGTCAGACCGTGCAGACTTCGCTTGTGTTTTCCGAGAGCACTGATATAGTGATGTCAGGACCAGACGTGGTTAGGGAGACTACTGAGCTTGTGAGACTGATCAGTTAGAGGTTGCTAACTGCCCATAGTAGGCAGGAGGGTTCTGCTGCCGTCGGAAGAGGGACCAGTATAGATTGAGGATTTGAGGTAGCAAAGGCTTTGTGGGAAAGCTATCCGCTTGGTTTTGATGGTTTGACAATGCAGGGATAGAGAGTCTTCTACTTGGGGTAATGGGGCAACGATGCGGATGCAGTTTCTAGCGTTGTTTGAGAGTTGAGGTATAAGTTGAGTTGAATTTCGAGGGCGAAATTCCTTAAAGGTGGTAGTGTTGTAATGACCGAGCCCGATATTTCGGGATCTTAGAGAGTTTTGTGGATCTCCAAGTTGTTTTTGGTGTTTTGGTGGCAGTGAGGATTGTGTAGGCTCCATGGTGGGCCCCAGTTCGCCCGGTTTCGAGCTCTGAAGCTCCAAGGGCATTTTGGTAATTTTTATATTTTAATTTTTTTTGTCATTTAAATTATTTGAAAATCACATTTTGGTTACCATTTTAAAAACACTTTGTGAAAGTGACGCTTTCCCTTTTTTTGTAAAAAAAAGAAAAGAACCTAAACCTTATGACTCCCCATATTTAATCTCTCTTTCCCCTCCCCTTTGCAAACCCTAGCCGCTGCCCCTCTCCTCTTCTCCCTTCCTCTCCTCTTCTATCTTCCTCTCCTTCCTCTTTCCCGAGCAAACCCTAAAACCGCCTTTGTCACCGTTGCCTCCACCTTGCCCTTCTCCTTCTCTCTAAAACCCTAAATCTCTCTCAACCTACTCTCTCTTATTACCGTCTCTGATTCCCCCTCCCTCCTACCAGTCGCTGCCGCCCCTCTTCTCACTTCTTCAGATCCCTCTTTTCCCTTTGATTCTTCTTCCTCTACTACAAACCCTAGCTCCGACCCCCTTGTGTTGTGCCGCCGCCACCATTATCTTTTCTTTTTTCTGTCCCTCCCTCTCCTTATTCTCTTCCAAAACCCTAAGTCTGTTACCGCCACCGCTGTGCCTCATCTCCTCTCCCTTTCCTATTTGCTTCTGCAACCGGGTCGAGCTTCCCAAGCCTAGTTACAGCTCGGGTCTGACCCAACTGTTTCTGCCCATTTGGCCTTTCGGGCCTCCAAGCTTTCTAGGCGCAATTCGTGAGCCCAACGTCAGGCCCACGAGATTTGGCCCAAGACTTTTGAGCCTAGTTTTCCAAACCCTGCAAATCCAAGTCTAACTCCTTTTTGGCCCATCAACTCAGCCCAGGCCCTGTAATGCCCCGCCCTTTTTCACTCGTTTTTTCCCCTAAATTCAGAGTATATTTTTTTTTATAACAGAGTAGAGTGATAGAGCGCGGGACGTCACAACGCGAGCTAAGTCCGAACTTCCAAAGTCCGACCCTTAACTGGCCAACCCTATGTGTGCATGGACCAAGTCCTCGAAAATGGTTCACACATAGCAATATCAACTTGCGGAATAAAAATCATAACCTGCGGAATCATAACATCAATTTATGGATCATAATAGGACCAAGTTCTATTCCATTCAGATAGCAAAGTACATGAAGTCCTTAATCATTATTAAAACGTCATAATCATCAAACTAAACATCCGACCATCTAAGTTATTACATTCTGAAATCCAAATACTCAAATACAAGTTCATGAGTAACTTTATTCAAAACATGTAAAATAAGTCTTCCAAGCTCCTATGCTTGGTCCCTCTTACGTTCATCATTCCCCTGATTACCTGTATCATCAACTAGGGTAGAAGTAGGGCATTAGAATAACGCGCCCAGTAGGTATTTCAGTTACGGCTAACACATGGTTAGTACAAACATATATAATAATATAGTGATGTCAAAACCATATAAAATCCATGCCATGCAATGATGACAAATATGCAATGAGTCCCACCCATCACATGTACATAAATGTACCCACCACATAGGTCTTTCGGACGCCTTGACAAAGTGTGGACCCTCCGGTTTCTTCCTGATGGAAAAGCACATCAAGGTACCGCACATAGGTTTTTTGGACGCTCCGACTGAGTGTGACCCCTCCGGTTATAAATCCTCCACCCCATGCTATGCATGAGATGCCAATGAAACACATGCTATTTTATAACATAAACATAGCATTGAAAATCATCTTTTGAAACATAATCAACAAATGCTATTATACAATTAAACATAGCATTTGAAATCCAATAATAAAGCGTAACCTTTGAAACATACTTTTCATCAAACATAAGATAAAACAAGTGTACATAAATCCATGGTTTCAAAGAGGTGGAATCCTACCAAAGACCGTTCACGAGTCCTTGCGTTTCCGTCCAAAATACGATCACCGATCGCGCACCGCTTGCGAGATCCCATTACCTTATAATATAATAATAAATCAACACCAGGTCCCACTTGATTACAATGTAATGCCCCGCCCTTTCCGAGAATTTCAGAGTCTAATTTTTTTTTTTAAAGTAACAATAAAACATCGGACGAGAGCGGGCGGCGTCACGACGCGAGTTAAGTTCAGACTACCCAAGTCTGAACCTTAACTGGCCACCCATGTGTACATGGACTAGACCATGATAATGAACACACATGGAACTAACATCAACTTGCGGAATAGTATAAGTTAACTGCAGAATAATATGAAAAGATAGCCAGTACCAGTCTCAAATAATAATTACATAAATCAACCATACATTGTCAATATCCTAAACAAACCATAGCAAGTAACGAATTATTACATGTCCAACAAAAGTATTCAAATGACAGTAATATAAAGTAATCCAATCCATCATTCGAGCGCTTAGGCTTGGCTTCCCTCCCGGTCATCGACCTTCTTTTTTCTTTTACTTGTACCTATAATCTCCTCTGAGGATAGAATTAGGGCGTTAGATCAACGCGCCCAGTAGGTTCCCGAATCAGGGCTACCACATGTTAGCATATAAAACATGCACATACATATCATAATACATGATCATCAAAACAGTTAAAACAATGCTATGAAGTATGCACATGCAATGAGCATCCCCCATCATGTACCTTCATAGCCATCACTTGACGTGCCTTGCACCGACAAGGTAAATTACAACACACTTTTATCTCTTCATCATTGACTGATTCATATCACATATGAGTCCTCCTGGCGGGACTCTCATCGCCTAAGGAGACCAATGTGACTATGATCATCATGTTACTCCTCCTGGCGTGACTTGCACCACCGAGGAAGGACGTAATTCATAACTTGAAACACTGTAGAACCTCATTCATAATCCCATATCTATGCATGAGATGCCAATGCCTGTATGCCATTTGTTAATGCATAATATATCATTTGAAACACATAAAATAAAACAAGAGTCTCATAAGAAAAACTGGGTAAAACTGTGGTTACAAGTAGGTAGGAAACCTATTGAAGAATCACTTCAGCGTCCGTTCTTTCTTAGGCTTTATCCGGTCACTGCTCACAGTCGTGCACCGTCACGGAGATCCGTCACCTTATTCACATAAATCATGGATCAACTTTAATCCCTTACTTTATTTAATTCCCATTTTTTGAGTCTAAGTCCACAAATACCAACTCATGGTTGTGACCCTTATTTACAAACATGCCATTGCTACCAATACCTTGATTAAACTCTACAACCTTAACCGCAACCTTAACATGGTTCAGTCATGTTTTGGACGACCAAAACAGTAAACATAATTCCATCTTTAATCACATACACATCCATAAAATGACCCATGAACAGTCCATGGGGTTCGGCCATACTCATGGCCGAACCCTTATGGTTCTTTGCTCAATAATGTCCTTTGTTTAAATGCTAATTGGCTCTACCCCTTAGCCATATTAAGCCCATAGTTTAGCCATCCTATGGCCAACCCAAAATCAGTAACCATAACATATAAAAATCTCCACCATTTGGTATGGTTTTATCTCTCCAAAACCATACCAACTTATCAACCAATTTTATGGGGTTCGGCCATCCAATGTGGCCGAACCCTATACCCATGTTTTGGACCCTTTTTCACTTATATTTCATGTCCATTAAATCATGTAAGAATCAACATAATATTATCGGATTTTACCTTTCAAAAACCATACAAAAACATTCCATAAAAAGTCTATGATTTACATGTTTTCCAACATGAAAACCAACATTCTTTTACATGGGGTTCGGCCCTCCATGGTGGCCGAACCCAATGGTTATGTTTACTGTTTTTAAACCTCAGATAATCATGTAATAACAGTATACTAAAATCAGGTTTTACCTTTCAAACAAACATCCAAAAATTAGCCCAATTTCATAGGGTTCGGCCATGTTCATTGGCCGACCACCATGACTTTTGGTTTTGAACATTTAGCTCTTTATCTTGGGTCTGAAACCAACACCCAAATCCATGTTTTAACCTCCTTAAAGCATGCATTTTAAATCCAACAATAACATCTAATATCAGTCCCAAATCATATGGTTTTAATTTCCAAAAACTATCAACAACAACCACTTGTTTCCATGGGGTTCGGCCATGCTAAGTGGCCGAACCCAATGGTCCACTTCCATCTTTTAATCCACTGATTTTAGATCATATAAACTTCAATCCCTATGTCATTCAGATCCATGTTTTTAACCATTCTAAAACATGTATTTAAATCTTAAATCAAAACCCAAAAACAGTCCACAAAATCCATGGTTTTCATGTTTCAAAACATGAAAACCAAGCCATCTCTTACATGGGGTTCGGCCCTCCATGATGGCCGAACCCAATGGTTATTTTTACCATTTTAAATCCTCCATAATCAAGGTTAAACACTGGTGTATTCGGCCATGACCATGGCCCAATACATACCTCACTTTATTAATCCAAAAATCCATGAAACACTTACCAAATTCCAAGCTCTTGTCTTGCCTTTTGATCCTTGCTTCCTTTCCTTCTTTCTTCCTTTGTCTCAGCCGGTTAGTAGCATAAATCACTGGTGAAATCACCAAATGAAATTCGGCCAAGAGAGTGTTCTTGAGAGAGGGAGAGAAAGATGGGAATTCTAATACTTTTGGCATGTAAATTCGGCCAAGCATGGGTGTTGGCTGCTCTTGTTAAACAGCCCCATATCACCCATTTACTCCTCATCAAACCTTGCACAAACCAATGGGTCTCCTGCAGCCAAGCAAAGCACCCCTTGGCACTTCCAACACACCCTTTGGCAGCCCCATGCAATCTTTTCTCATTCCCATGCATCTCATTTAACATACACCATGGAAATCACCCCAAACAAGTCCCCAACTTGTGGGACTTGTTTTGGTGGTTAAAGCTGAGCCAATCTCTTCACATTCCCTCTAAACTCACTGATTTACAGTCCCATTGACTTCCATTTTGACTCACCCAACTCACATGTCCAACTCACCATACTTAATGCATTTCATTTAATGCACTTGAGTTGACTCACTACATGATTTAATTCCAAGTCACCTCAGTCCCACTCAATTGATTTAACTCGTGTTTTAGCTCCCTTGAGGGTCCACATGGTCAACCTTAGTCAACACGACCCGTTGGGTCCACTTTTAGCTCCTTGACCCGTTTTGACTCCATGAACCAATTATGGTGTTTTGGTCATTTGCAATTGGTTTTTAGATATGGGTCAAGCCTACCCATTTTTTCTCCACTTGATTTCCAATCAAATAGGCTTAACCCCATTTAATTTTAGCTTACACAATTGTCAAATCATCCATTTTGACTTATTGGGTCCAATTGGGCCCTTTGACCCATTTAGCCATTTTTGACCCAATTGATGTATATTACCCATCCAATCAAACTTGACATTCATAATGTGCTCATATGATCTTAATTTGAGCAATGGGACCCACCATTTCCTTACTTAACATCACAAAATAATTAATTTAATACATCAGGGGCATTTTCGTAATTATCCACTTCATTGAGAAATTACCCATCCAATCAAACCTGACATTCCTAATGTGCTCATATGATCTTAATTTGAGCAATGGGCCCCACCATTTCCTTATTTACAATCATATTTATTGAATTCACCAATCTAGGGCCATTTTCGTAATTATTCCAATCATTGAGAATTCTTTGACCCAATTAACTATTTTGACCCAATTTTATGTACATTACCCATCCATTATAATTTGACCCTTATAATATGTTCATAAGATCTTAGTTTGAGCAATGGACCCCACTATTTTCTCATTTAACATCATAATTATTAAATTCACCAAATCCAGGGGCATTTTCGTAATTATCCATTTCATTGAGAAATTGGGGTGTTACATACAAGGTTCTAAGTCCATAAACAAAACCCCATGGGGTTCGGCCATACACCATGGACGAACCCATGGCTTACCATTTTTCACACCTATTTACGAAAATGCCATCCATGGCTATTATTCCATAATCCCATCTTTTAAATCATTGAAACAATTGCCTAAGTTAATGTTTGATCCACAAACCAACTCATGGGGTTCGGCCATACATCATGGCTGAACCCATGATCTTTCCATTTAGGCGTTATTTACAATTTTGCCACTAGTTCCCATTACCTCATGTTTGTGTCCAAAACCGATCCATAAAATCCCTTAATTTGGTCCATAATAATTTCTCAACAACTTAAGTCCATACAAGACCTCATGGGGTTCAGCCATACATCATGGTCAAACCCATGATCCTCCAATTTAACTTTTATTTACAACTTTGCCACTCCTTAAAATTAACCAAACCTCTTTCATGTTTTTCCAACCCATGTTAGCTCATAAACTTGGTTCATGGGGTTCGACCAAACACCATGGCCGAACCCTATGATGTGTGACCTTCTAAATTATCAAACTCCTTAAAAAAATAGAAGGTTTCCAAAAATAACTCCACCTTCCATTTTAATCTAGGGTCCATAATTAAAAGGTCCATCCTTAGAAAGTTCCTTAATTAATCAACCACCCTTCCAAAATTAGAAGGTTTCCATATTTACCATCCAAAATTAGAAGCTTTCTAATTTAGCCAACTCCTTCCATAAATAGAATGTTTCCAAATTAAACTCCAACTTTCCATAATTGGAAGGTTTCTTAGATTAGAAACCCTCATTCTAAAATTGGAGTGCTTTCCAATTTAGCAACTCTTTCCATAATTAGCAACCAAAAACTATCTCCCTTCCAAAACAACCCCATGGGGTTCGGCCATACACCATGGCCGAACCCTATGGTTCATGATCTTGACCATTGGTTTAGATCCAGTAAAATCAATCCCAATCCATAAAATATTTGGTGGGGGTTCGGCAATACACCATGGCCGAACCTCACCCTTTTTTTTTTCATTACTTTTGGTCAAGGTCTTTGCCATAGCAAAATCATGGTTCGGCCATGCAATGGCCGACCCATATTCTTGCATTGTCTTCTTGAATTTAAAACCAACAACCATCAAAGGTTTCCATGATCTAAAATCTAAGAACATAAACCCAATTGCCATCCAATTTCCTTCCATGGTTTTCAATATACAAATCCCAACAAAATAAATCCAATGTTTCCATGGGGTTCTTCCATGCACTATGGCCGAACCCTATGGCTCTTCCTTTCCATTAAAATCATCCAAACTCAACTCCAATCTTCTTCCATGGGGTTCGGCCAAGGTGGTTCTTTATTTCAAAATAAATTCATGAATTAAATACTAACCTTTTCCGATTCCGAGCTCTTCTAATCTTTCTCCTTTCTTCTTACTTTTTCTCCAACCAAGAACACCTTTTTGTTGCTGCCTTTTCTTCTCTTGCTCTTTACCGTGTGAGAGGATGAGAGATTGAGAGAGATAGAGAGAAAATTTAGCTAGAGTGGTAAGGCCGTGCGCCCCTCTCCATGTATCTCTTTATAAGTTCTCCTTAGTCCCATATTTAGAAGGTACTTAAAATAAACAATGGCCCCCTTTAGGGCCATGCGCCTCTTGTGTATTTTTAGCCATTGCCGACCTTAGCTTCCCATTTTGGAAGGTGTCATGCGCATATCCCTTTTTAATAAAACTCCACATGGCCATGCACAATCTTATTTGATTTTTGGACACTTTCTTAAGATATCAAATCCATTTTAAATAAGAAAGTCCCTCCTCAAATATTCTAGCATATCATTGGGGATTTAAAAATCCCACATATCCCTCATGCACATAATCTATGGATTTCACATTCAAAATTCGGCCATAAAATCTTTTTATTTAAATTTAAATATAATGCATCACTAAATTAATTCAAACCCATTTAATTTTTAATAACACTAATTCCCCAATCAATTGGGTCTTAATTGAGTCATGGCCCAATTCTTTATCCAAATAAGATTCAATCTAAAATTCACAATTAAAAATGAATAATTCCATAAAAATAATATATTGAAAATCCGAGGTGTTACAGGCCCGATCCAGCAAGCCCGGTCCAGGCCCAGTTCTAGGCCCGACCCAGGCCCAATTCTAGGCCCGACCCAGGCCCGTTTCAAGTCCACTTCAGCTCACTTCCAGCGTGTTTTGGGGATCTTTTCTGGAGTGCTTCTGGATCTTCTTTAGCTCGTTGTAGCCAGTTTGCAGGATCGTTCTCAGCCAGTTTCCGCCAGTTTTGCGCGACCACCCTAGTTTTGCAGACTTGTCCCAGTTTCTCGAGCTCGGTAGCCCGTACATCGCCTCCTTCAATCCTTCGACCCGTTTTGTTCACTCAGATTTAAAAAGCGCACACAAGTGAGCGGACTTATCACGGTTTTAGTATGCATTGCATATACCAAATATGTACTTCTTGATATGGAGTGATTCGGATGGGACCCTCTATTTATTAAGCCACTCGGTAAGGGTGAACCGTTGAGAATGATTATGTGGAGAGGGCTCTGTTCGAGTGCATCTTGTCCACTATACGTTATTGTGAGAAACTTTAATTGGATAAATTGATATCGAATATGATACTTGGAAGACGTTGATGATACTTTGAGTATTTAATTATAAAATGCAAATGCAATCATGTTGAACATAGAGAGATGTGTTTAAGTCACTCGTTATGTGTTTTTGACTCGCATGATGATGCTTGATGTTGATTTTGGTTAGTTATATTAGAACATGTTTATATTGTTATACACGCTTATGTCATTTATATAGCTATAACATTTGAATGAATTCAGGATAAGAACAAGTTATGTGTTGGATGTCAAACATAATGCTCGAGACTTAATGATAATGAGTTATGTGTCTATCCATAACATGCGAATGAATTTATGTTGAGTGCCTACTTATAATATGTGAATGAGACCATGATGAATATGGGGCTTGTGTTTTGAGACCTCACTACATGCATATATTGTTATACATGCTTATGTTCTTATACATGGTTATGAAATCATGTGCATACATAAGAGGTAACCCACAAAGGACAGTGTACCGTTGGGTATTGAGATCGAGGATCTTTTAATGTGTATATGTTTATGATGACGTGATGAAGTTGGTTGTTGGGAGGACTTACTTGTTATGCTCCAGCGGTTGAGACCCCCATAGGGGATGCCGGGTCTCCCAGTTGCGTTCCGACGGTTGAGGTGCCTGCCCTAGAGTTTGGCTCCCCCGGGCGTGGTCGAGGTGGTTTTCGACACGGCTCGTGTGGTTGAGGCAGTTGTGTGTTTTATCATCGACGTTGTCGAGATGGTTTTTCGACATGGCTCTTGTGGGTGAGGCAGTTGCGTATTCTTTAGTCTCCCGATGGTACTGATAGGGAGACCGAAGTTGTTGGAGGACCTGATGTGGGCTATCGAGATGATGTCTCGATTTTGGTCGGTGGATTATTGGTTTGTGGTGTATTTGGATTTCATGCATACGAGTACTCTTGTTATTATGATATTCTGCATTCGTACATATAATATCCACTTATGTTACTGACTTGTGATAAGCATTATATCTTCATTGGGCTGGTAAGCTCACCCCTTACCTTTCAAGTACCTTGATCGAATAGGGGCCAGTGCGGGCCCTTTGAGAAGCACCTAGGGAGGAGCGATAGTAGTTAAGCATTTATGTTCATGTTTATGTTTTAAACTTGGAGACTCTAGTTTGTATGGGCTTACTACTACATGCTTGTTTGGATGACTGTATAACTAGTTCAATTAGTCAAATGTCATTTGTTATGCTTCTTGACTTTTTGAGCTTGTGGTTTATGAAGGGGAGGTAGTACCCATTTTCAAAAAAAAAAATTAGACCCGATAACCGTCTTTTATGACTTTTGAGATGTTTCGGAGATAACGTGTCCGTAGCGGGACAGGGCGTTACATCATCTGCCCATTTTTGGTGAGACTTTTAGGAATACTAAGTCTCCTACTTTAAATGTTGAAGGTCTCATTTTCTTATCAACATAGCTCTTTTGTCGGCTATGAGCAGTTAACAGATATTGTGGTATAACTTTGATCTGTTCTGTTGTCTCTACGACCAAATCTGGTCCAATGAGTGCAGCTTTGCTTGCCTCGGTCCAGTAAACTAGAGATATGCATGGTCGACCATATAATGATTCAAATGGAGACATCTAAAGACTTGCTTCATAGTTGTTATTGTACGAAAACTCCACCAGTGGAAGGTGATCCTCCCAACTGCCCCTGGAACTCTAACATACAAGCTCTCAGCATATCTTCCAATGTTTGTATGGTCCTTTCTAACTGTCCATCCGTCTGAAGATGGAATGTTGCATTGTATAACAGATTTGTCCCCAGTGTTGTCTGTAAACTCTGCCACACCCTGCCTGTGAATCTGTCATCCCGATCGGACACAATGGTCCTGGGTATCCCTTGTAATCGGACAATGTCTTTGATGTACTACCTACCCAATGTCTCAGATGAATCTGTCATCTTGATAGGTAAGAAATGTGCCGACTTCGTGAGATGGTTAATTATCACCCATATTGCATTATTTCCTTTTGATGATTTGGACAATCCAGTTACAAAATCCATTACAATGTGCTCCCATTTCCACTCAGGTATAGACATGGGTTTGAGTAAACCTAGTGGCCTTTGATGTTCTGCCTTGACTCTTTGACATATAAAACATCTAGAGACGAAATCTGCCAGCGCCTATCTTAAGTCCACACCACCAATATTGTCTTTTAAGGTCTAGGTACAATGTTGTACTTTCGGGGTGTATGGAGAATTTGGACTTGTGAGCTTCTATCAATAATTCTTCTCTGCGTTCCTCTGGCACATTGAATCGGCCTCTAAACATAAGACCATCTCCAGGTCATAATTCCCAATCTTGTAATGTCTCTCATGCATTTAGTTTAGCCCATATCTCCGCCATTTTCAGATCTGATCTCTGTGCCTGTTCGATCTTCGATACCATGGTGGAATGCATTATCAGGTTGTACATACTCCCGCTGCCATTTATGTGCGAGTTCATTTTTTTAATTGCTGACAACATCTCTCATTCCTGCATGTTCAAATTTGCTATGGTTCCATGAGTCATGCGGCTAAGTGCATCTGCAACTTTGTTTGCTTTGCCAGGATGATAGTGAAGAACAAAATCATAATCCTGAAGATACTCCATCCATCGCCTCTGTCTCAAATTGAGTTCCTTATGATCAAACAAGTATTTCAAACTCTTGTGATCCGAATATACCTCAAACTTTTCTCCATAGAGGTAATGTCGCCAACTCTTGAGTGCGAAGACCACTTCAGCTAATTCAAGATCATGGATGGGATAATTTCGTTCATGAATTTTTAACTGCTGGGATCCGTAGGCCACTACATGTGGACCTTGAGTAAGAGAGAACCGAAGTCCTTCCCCTGAAGCATCACAGAATACCTCGTATCCTTTGCCTTTCTCTGGTAGGGCTAAGATGGGAGAGGTTATGAGTCTCTCTTTCAACTCTTCAAACCTTCGGTTTCACAGTTCTATAAATTCAAACTTGACTCCTTTTTTAGTCAACCGAGTAAGTGGGGCTGCAATCTTTGAGAAGTCCATGATAAACTTACGATAGTATGCAGCCAATTTGAGGAAACTTCAAATTTCTGCGACATTCTTTGGAGCCTTCCAATCTCGTACAGCCACTACCTTTGTTGGGTCCACTGTTATGCATTCTGTTGTAACCACATGGCCCAAAAAGTTCACTTTGGATAACCAGAATTCACACTTGCTAGCTTTTACAAATAACTTGTTCTTTTCAATGTGTCTAGAACAATTCGCAAGTGTTCAGCATGTTCTTCCTTGCTGGTGAAATAAATAAGAATGTCATCAATGAAGACAATTACAATTTTATCCAAGTATGGACGAAAAATTCTATTCATCAAATCTATAAACACTGCTGGTGCATTTTTTATTCCAAATGGCATCATTACATACTCATATAGTCCATACCGAGTTCTGAAAGTTGTTTTCTCTATATCCTCGTCCTTGACTCTGATCTGATGATAGCCTGACATGAGATCTATTTTAGAGAAATAACTAAATCCTCTAAGCTGATCAAACAAGTCATCAACTCGGGGTAGAGGATATTTATTCTTGATGGTGAGTTGGTTCAGCGTTCTGTAATACACGCACATCCGTAGGGAGCCATCTTTCTTTTTGACAAATAATGTCGGCGCTCCTCATGATGCAGTATTATGCCAGATAAATCCCAATCTGAGTAACTCATCAATCTGTTTCTTCAACTCCGACATCTCTGCAGGTGCTATCCAATAATGTGGGAGTGACACAGGTGCAGTGCTAATGAGTAACTTGACTTCAAAATCAGTCTCCCACTTTGGAGAAACCCGAGAGTTCTGTCGAAAATACTTCTGCATAGTCTTTCACTATTGCAGGTAATGTGGATACAGGTGACTTTTTCAACCTGATACTGTTCAACAAAATCTAGTTCATTTTATCATGTATTCTTCCATGTATTGGAGTTTTCTGTTTGTTTGCATGAACAACAAATCGGTATCCCTCTGGTGACCAAAATGTCACCTTTCTGAGGTAGGAATCAATACCCGCCTGATACATGGTCAACCAATCCATGCCAAAAATGAAATCAAATTCTGCCATGTCGATAACCAGATAGTCGAACTGGAACTTGAAGTCGACCAGTTCCATGTCCACGGTGGTAAAAACTAACCCAAGTGAAGTGTCACCAACTGGTGATACTATGTTGAGTACAATTGTTAATTGTTGTACAAGTAAACTAGTGACAGCTACTAAAGATGCAGATAAAAAGGAGTGTGATGCTCCTAAATCAATGTTACTGCAAAAGAACCACCAATAACAGCCATACCTTGGATCACAGAGTGATCCGCTATCTCTGGAGGAGGGACGAGGGTGTACAATCGTTCTGAAGCTTTTGGGATAGGTGGCCGTCCAGACTGGTTCTGTGCTCTTGATACCTGAGACCATGCTGGCCTACACGATGGACGGAAAGAATTCCGTGCTTAAGGTGCCTTGTGAAGTTGCGGATGTAACACCCCAGTTTTTCAAGTTATTAGTATATCTGAAAAATACCCATTTAATTTGTGAATTATTAAATATGGACCTTAGATTGGTGAAGTGTTGGGTCATTGCCTAATTAAGACCCAACGGTTTTGGTAAATGATTTCAATAGAATTAAATGTGTGGAATTAAATATAGATAGCATGGCCGTGTATGAAGGTTAGCATATCCATGATTATGCGTATAAAGAGACTAGGAATGGAATATATATTACTTGGCCGTGTGTGTGGGATTTGCACATCCATGAGGATGCGCATAAGATCATTTAAATAGGGGTTTTTCCTTGTAAAAAACAGCATTAGGCAATGACTAAATTAAAGGGTCTTGGCACCTTCTAAATATTGGACCAAGTGGAGGTTTTATAAAGAAAAGCACAAAGGGGCTCACGGCAACACACAACCATCAAGAAGGTCTTGACATTGGGAGCTCTAGCAAGAAGTTGTTCACGGCATACACAAAGGAAGAGAGGGCAGCCCGTAAGTGTGCAAGGAAGAGAAAGACTGGAAGAGCAAGAACAAGAGAAGGAAAACCGGAGGAGTCGCGAAACTAGTAAGTAGTTTGATATTTTTTTTGAAGATAAGGAACCATAGGGTTCGGCCATGGTGTATGGCCGAACCCCATGGAAGAAAATTGAGGGAATGATTATGGTTAATTAATGGAATGATGAACCATAGGGTTCGGCCATGTTGTATGGCCGAACCCCATGGAAGGACTTTGGTGATTTTTAATGGATGTTAGGAGGATGAAAATCATAGAGTTATGCTTATGGTTTTAAAAGGTTTTACAAGGTTTGGATGAATGTAAGAAATTAAACAACCATAGGGTTTGGCCATGTTTCATGGCCGAACCCCATGGAGGTGTGTTGGTAATAATTATGGGCTTTGGAAGGATGAACTCCATGGAAAATTATTCATTTTTTAAAAGGTTTTACATGGAGAAATATAGAATTGATTACATGTAGTTAGATCGTGGACGATCAAGGATGAATATTTTTAAAGAGAAGATTTTGAACCATAAGGTTCGGCCATGGTGTATGGTCGAACCCCATGGAAGATGTTATTAAATTAGAAAGTTTCTAATTATGGACTTTTGGATAAAAAATGAAGGAATCTTGAATTATGGATTCAAGAATGGGAATTGTTAAAATTGGAAAGTTAGACATCATAGGGTTCGGCCATGGTGTTTGGCCGAACCCCATGAATCAATGTTATGGATCGGTTTTGGACATAAACATAAGGTAATGGGAAAAATGTAAATAGGGTCTAAAATGAAAGACCATGGGTTCGGCCATGGTGTATGGCCGAACCACATGGGAAATATTTGGTGGATCATGTTTGGATTAAGGAATCGGTTATGGACTTAATATAGTGATTGATTAAATGGAGAATTGATTGGAGGATACAAATATATGCTTATGGATTATGTTATTGGATTATGGGCTATGTTAGCCATGGATGGCAATGTTGTAAATAGGTGAAAATAATAGACATAGGGTTCGGCCATGGTGTATGGCCGAACCCCATGGGGATTGTTTTGATGGACATAGGGTTTATGTATGTTGGATTAAATAAATGGGAATTGATTAAATGATTAACTTAAGGGGGTGAGGTTCGCCCATGTTGTATGGCCGAACCCCACAAGGTTATGTTTTATGGACTAAGGTGCTTTTGGACTTAGATATGATAAGGAATCAATTGGATCATGGGTTTAATTAATTGTTGTGTAATAAGGTAACGGGACCTCACAAGGTGTGTACGATCGTGAGCGGTTACCGGACGAAAGCGCAAGGACACGTTAGTGGTCTTTGGTACGATTCCACCTCTTTGAAACCATGGGTTTATGTACAATGTTTCTTATCTTATTTGATGAATTTATATTGAGAAAGATATGTTTTAAATGTGAGTTTTAATGCTATGTTTATTATATAAAATAGTATTTGTTTCATTGGCATCTCCTGCATGGCATGGGGTGAAGGATATGTAACCGGAGGGGCCACACTCCGTCGGGGCGTCCGAAAAACCTATGTGGGGTACCTTGATGTGTTTTTCCACCAAGAAGAAATAGGAGGGGCCACACTCCGTCGGGGCGTCCGAAAGACCTATGTGGGGGTACTTATATGTACTTGTGATGGGTGGGACTCATTGCATTTGACATCATGACATTGCATGGTTTATATGGCTTTTGACATTATGATATTATTATATATATTTTGTACTAACCATGTGTTAGCCCTAATTGGAATACCTACTAGGCGCGTTGTTCTAACACCCTACTTCTACCCTAGTGGTGTAACGCCCGCCCCTTTTCACCGTAAAATCAGAGTACTTTTTTTTTTTATTAAAAGTGACAAAGGGTGCGGACGTCACGACGCGAGTTAAGTTCCGAGCTTCTAAAGCCCGGCCCTTAACTGGCCAACCCTACGCGTGCGTGGAACATAAGTCCACGAGTACGGTTCACGCGTAGCAAGTAAGCTCACGGAACATAAAAATAAATGCGGATGATCATAGAACTATCTTACCAGTTCTTCAGATAGCAGGGAAGAAATACCCAATTAATTACGAAAATGCCATTATACTGTATTATCCAAAATAATACCTAAACATAGCAAACTACCTAAATTATTACATTTCCGACAAGCTAACTATACAAATACATCTTTTCCAAAATAAAGTACAACAAAATAATTAATCCGCCTCCCCAAGCTCCTAAGCTTGGCTTCCGTCTCGCCCTTCCGGTCCGCCATCTCCTGCATTATCAGCTAGGGTAGAAGTAGGGCGTTAGAACAACGCGCCCAGTAGGATTCCGAGTAGGGTTAGCACATGGGTTAGTAATAACCATATACAGATAATAACACCATGAAAACTATAAACCACCATATACTAAAATATAAGTAAATGATATGCCATGGGTGTCAATGTTATGAATCCCACCCATCATTCCTGCCATATACTGTCATATCCCTCTTGACGGAAAAACCTCGTCAAGATCTGTCCAATCGTAAAATATCCCCCTTGACGGCAAAGCCTCGTCAAGGTGTCCCCATGCCTGTTCTCGGTCGCCCCGACGGAGCATGGACTCCGGTTTGTTTATTTTTTTCTGCCCATGCCATGCATGAGATGTAATGCATTATGCTATGTAATATGTATATTCCATAGTCATAATATAGCCTTCATAACTTAGCATATAACTCATAATCTTGCATTATGCCATATAAGATACATAAGCCATGATTTAAAACTCATCATAAAATAAACCATAAAATTCCCAAAATAAATCAATGAAACCATCACACAATCCATGGCTTACAAAAAGGTAGGAATCCTACCGAATACTGACTCGCGTCCTTTTTCGTTTTCGTCTTATAATTCCGGTCGCCAATCGCGCACCGTTTGCGATGTCCCGATACCTTATTATACAGTACCAAATCAGTCCATATTTTATCCACGATTAAGTCCCTAACTTATCACAAACTTAGATCCATTTATGTACCATTAACCATGTCATATGATCATTAACTAAGTTATAAGATTATCAAGAATTAGCCCTCAACTTAGCCTCATTAATGCATGGACATAGATCCTAAACTTAGCCCATAGCATGACCTACAAATGGGTCATTAATTACGGTTTTGCCACTACCTCTCCTATGTTTAATCATTCATTTAATCCATGTATAATTAAGTCCATACTTGATCTATAACCTACATCCATTAGTGACCCATCAACCATATCATAGAATTATTAAAATCAGCCACTTAATTGACTTCATCCCCATTCATTTAATCATTTACATAAACCCTAATCTTGGACCATAAAATGGTTCTCATATGAATCATGGGTTCGGCCATACACCATGGTCGAACCCATGATGTCTTTTCCTTATCTTTCATTGGACCTATTTACATTACTTAGGCCCAAAATGAATCCTCCCATGAGGGATTTTACATCATGCTTTTAAAACTATCATTCTTCACCATAATTGAGTCCATTAACTTAGCCCTTATTCCATTCATTCTTCATGGTTCCAAAATACTTGATTCATCATTCATAGGTGATATTCAAGACATAAAAACATTCACCTTCATCCACCACTTTTGAGGCCATTAAAATATTTACATTCATCCATGGATTCCATCATAAAGACTTTTTTCAAAAATTAGCTACATTTAATCATTTTAAAACCCTAAAATCATTAACATTCTCCATGCTTCCATTTTTACATAATTAAATTACACAATGTCCTCCATACCTTAAAACCCTAAGAAATTCACACATTACCTTCCAATTCCACATAATTCCATGCTTAATAATTTAATTACACAATGCACACAATATATTTTTTCCAATTTCTTACCCTAACCCTAATTCACCCATTTAGGGTTTTCTCCATCTTCCACCCTTCCATTTAATGTATCTAAATTCCATAGTATAAAATCACCTATCCACCATTAATTTCACAAAAATAAATTCCATTTCTTAAACCCTAAAATCCAAAATTCTTTTAGTTAAGAAATACTCACTATCCGACGTCTCCTCCGATTTCCGCCGCTCCCGTCGGTCTCCGTAGCCTCCTCTCTCTTTCTTCTTGATCTTTTATAGGTCAAGATCTTTGATCAAGGGTGGCAACTCCCAACCTTAAAATCAGCCATGTTAGGTTTGAATTGAAAGAGGGAAGAGGATGGAGATGGAAAAATGTCTCAAGAACTTTACCTTGAGATGGTGGTCCAACCTTTTCTTCCTCTCCTTGAGCTCTTCTCTTTTCTTCCTTAATTTTCTTCTCCTCTTTTCCTTGCTAATGTGGGACGGCAATGGAGAAATGGGAGAGATGGAGAGAGTGAGTTGAGGGTAAAATGAAAAGGATAAGGTGTAAAATCCATCTTTATCTCTTTGGTTATTTACTTTCACTTTACATTAACTCTCTCCACCCACCCACAAGATATTTATCTTGCTTTATGACTTATGACTCCACCCCCATAAGTCCCAACGTGTTTTATTTTTTTTTGAGCTTGGGATGAGGTGAGTTTTCACCTCATGGGCCCCCTTTGACCACTCTTAACTACCATGTTAAATAATTTAATTATTTAATTACTTAGTTACTTTAATTCCCATTTGCTTATTTAGATCACCTTAGGTTAATTCATTATACTTAACCTAATTCCATTATTCCACCCATGGTTGACCAAATCAACCATGGTGGTCGGCCCCACCAAACCTTGGGTCCACACTTGGCCACATCACCATTGTTTAATTCCAAATAACTTAGGTGATTTAAAATCATTGAATTCACTCTAAGTGGATTACCATTGGGCCTATGGCCCAATTACATTTCCATCTAGCCCATTTACCTTGGAGCATACCCATCTTGACCCATTGGGTCCCAAATGGGTATTTGACCCAATTTGACCATTCTTGACCCATTTAAATAAATTTAAATCCAAACATAGTCTATTGGGCCACACTTGGGCCTTTATCCAATTTTTTTTTTTTGGCCCATTTACCATTTACTCCACCAATTTTCTAATTTCCATCATTAAAATAAATAATATTCACATTTATATTAATTCCAAAATTCCGAGACCTTACAATACAATCCTCTTTTAAAATTTTCGTCCCGAAAATTCGAGCGAAGTAGAGGTTCAAAACATCTTACACAAAGAGTTCCGGATGAGAGGCTCTCATCTCCGACTCAAGTTCCCAGGTGGTTTCTTCATTACCATGTCGTTCCCATACCACCTTAACGAACTGAATGGCCCGGTTCCGCAACACCCTTTGCTCGGTCCCGACTATTCTGACCGGCTTTTCCACATATGTCACATCGCTTTGCACATCGATGTCTTGAATATTCAATACATGTGAAGGATCAGGGTTGTACTTCCTCAACATAGACACATGGAATACATCATGTAATGATGATAACTGCGGAGGGAGCGCCAACTGATAAGCTACCCCCCCCACCCTCTTCAAGATTGGAAACGGTCCCACAAATCTAGGTGACAGTTTCCCCTTCTTTCCAAATCTCATGTGTCCCTTCCGTGGTGAGACTTTCAAAAACACCAAGTCCCCCACCTCAAATTCGAGGAACCTTCTCCTTTTGTCGGCGTAACTCTTCTGTCGGCTTTGTGCAGTGAGTAGATGTTGCCGTATCAATTTAATCTGCGCTGTAGTTTCTGCAACCAACTCCGGTCCAATCAGCGCAGGCTCACCGGCTTCTGTCCAACACACGGGTGATCTACATGGTCTACCATATAAGGCCTCAAACGGAGCCATCTGTAGGCTTGACTGATAGCTGTTATTGTAGGAAAACTCCACCAGTGGTAAATGATCCTCCCATCCACCCTTAAAGTCTAGCATGCATGCTCTCAGCATATCCTCCAATGTTTGTATTGTCCTCTCCGACTGTCCATCAGTCTGTGGATGAAATGCTGTGCTAGTTAATACGTCGGTCCCCATAGCCGACTGCAAGCCCTGCCATACTCTGCCGGTGAATCGGCCATCCCTGTCGGACACAATAGACCGGGGAATGCCATGTAACCTGATGATCTCCCGGATGTACCGTCGACCCAAAGTGTCTGATGAATCCGTCATCTTGATGGGAAGGAAATGTGCAGACTTGGTCAACCGGTCCACTATGACCCATATTGCATCGTTGCCCTTGGATGACCTTGGCAACCCTGTTACAAAGTCCATGGATATGTGTTCCCATTTCCATTTTGGCACCGGTAAGGGTGCGAGTAAGCCCGGTGGCTTCCGATGTTCTGCCTTAACCTGCTGACAGGTTAAGCAACATGCAACAAACTCTGCCACGTCTTTCTTAAATCCATGCCACCAATAGTGTCTCTTAAGATCATGGTACATCTTGGTGCTGCCCGGGTGAATAGAGAGTTTTGTTTGGTGTGCTTCAATCAGCAACTCTCTTCTGCAATTCTTAGGCACATATGTCCTACCTCGGAACATAAGACCCTGTCCCGGTCGTAATTCCCATTCCGGTACAACTTTACCGGTAGACATCTTAGCCCATATCTCTTCCACCTCTGGATCTGTTCGTTGTTCCCGTTCAATCTCGGAGACCATGTGGGATCGTATGATCAGATTATATATGGTTCCATGATTATCCAGATAGAGTTTAAACTCTCTGATGGTATTCAACACCTCCCATTCTGTTCTGATCATACTGGCTACTGTTGCAGGTGATATGCGGCTGAGAGCATCCGCCACTTTGTTCGCCTTGCCAGGATGATACCGGAGTGCGAACTCATAATCTGCCAAGTATTCCATCCATCTACGTTGTCTCATGTTGAGTTCCTTCTGATCAAATAGGTACTTTAGGCTCTTATGGTCTGAGAATACCTCAAACTTCTCACCATAAAGGTAGTGTCTCCAGCTTTTAAGAGCGAAGACCACTGCTGCCAGTTCCAGATCATGTGTGGGATAATTGCGCTCATGAATTTTCAACTGTCTTGACCCGTACGCCACCGCCCTATTACCTTGACTGAGCGTACACCCCAGTCCCTCTCCTGAGGCATCACAGTACACCTCATAGTTTCTGCCTCTTTCCGGCAATATCAAAATAGGAGCGGTTGTAAGCTTCTCCTTTAGCTCCTCAAATCTCCGGTTGCACAGATCTGACCATTCAAATTTGACTCCTTTCTGAGTGAGTCGGGTAAGTGGGGCTGCAATCTTGGAGAAATCCATAATAAATTTCCTGTAGTAACCTGCCAATCCCAGAAAACTGCGGATCTCGGTCACATTCGTCGGTGCTTTCCACTCCCTCACTGCCGCTACCTTAGTCGGGTCTACAGCTATGCCTTCCTCCGATATAACGTGCCCCAAGAAATTGACCTTTGATAGCCAAAATTCACACTTGCTGGCTTTGGCATACCCGCAGGTGTTCAGCATGTTCCTCCTGACTCTTGGAATAGATCAGGATGTCATCAATAAATACAATTACAAACTGATCCAAGTAAGGACGGAATATCCTATTCATCAGGTCCATGAACACCGCCGGTGCATTAGTAAGCCCAAACGGCATGACTACATACTCATATAATCCATATCGTGTCCTGAAGGCTGTCTTCTCAATGTCTTCCTCTCTAACCCGGATTTGATGGTATCCGGACATCAGATCAATCTTGGAAAAGTGAGAGGAACCCCTAAGCTGATCAAACAGATCATCAATCCTGGGTAGGGGATATTTATTCCTGACAGTCAACTGGTTCAATTTTCTATAATCCACACACATTCGAAGGGTACCGTCCTTCTTCTTAACAAACAATACCGGGGCTCCCCATGCGGATGTGCTGTTCCGAATAAAGCCCAGCCTGAGCAGTTCATCAATCTGCTTTTTCAACTCAGTCATCTCAGCCGGTGCCATCCTGTAATGAGGTAACGATACTGGAGCTGCGCCGGGGTATAATTTAATCTCAAAGTCTATCTCCCTCTTAGGTGGCAGACCAGGGAGCTCTGTTGGAAATACCTCGGCATAATCTACTACCACTGCCGGAAGTTCAGCTATTGGTGCCTTATCTAATCTGAGGGTGTTCAAGGCAAGATGATTCAATTCTTCCTGCAGCCTTCTAGGAATGCCCTGTCGGTCAGCGGGCACTATATACCGCCTTCCTTCGGGTGACCAAAATATCACTCTACGAAGATGGCAATCAATATGGGCCTGATACGTAGCCAACCAGTCCATGCCAAATATAACATCGTACTCAGCCATATCGATTACTAAATAATTGAACTCGAATCTGAATCCAGCGAGTTCAGTGTTCAGTGCCGTGCATATGAGCCCCAAAGATGTGTCTCCGACAGGGGATACAATAGTAAGTGAGGTGGACAGATTCTGTACTAATGTGCCCGTAGCAGATATGAATGCAGCAGATATAAATGAATGGGAAGCTCCAGAATCAAATAATGTAATTGCATAAGAACTACCAACTACGGCCATACCTTGAATCACCGAGCGGTCCACTGCTACTGGAGAAGGTATAGCAAAAAGTCGTCCTGATCCCGTAGGGTTTGGCGCCCGTCCTGCCTGATTGTATGTTCTGCCCCCTCGCGGCGGAGCTGATCTAACTGGAGGCCGGGAGGAACCCTTGAAGTTAGAGGGTCTGTTGAGCTGCGGACACTCCCTCTTGAAGTGACCCTGTTGGCCACACTGATAGCAAGTATTCCCACCTCTAGGAACCTGGGTAACTGATGCTGACTGGGAGGGCTGATTGGGGCGAAAGCCCCCTGTAGATCCAGTAGCGGATGAGGGTCTGCCGAAACTCGGGCGGAACCTTTTATTGGGTTGAAATGCACCCCGCCCACTCTGCCATCGGCGGTTGTCACGCCGCGCTTCCTCATTCAATTCCCGCTCCACTATAGTGGCCCTGCCAACCACCCCTGCCAATGTAGGTTCCTTGAATACTGTCACCCTAGTTTTGATGCTCGGCCGAAGGCCCCGTTCAAACTTACGGGCCCTCCGGTGCTCAGTGTCCACCATGTAGAACGCGTAGACAGATAGTCGAAGGAACTCCCGGTGGTACTCTGCCACTGTCATATTGCCTTGTACTAATGATATAAAAGCTTCAGTCTGACTCTCCCTTTCTTCCTCCGGGAAAAACTGCTCTAGAAAAGTGGCTGAGAACCATTCCCAAGTCATGGCAATTCTTTCCCTTTCCGGCACCAGTGATTGTTGTTTTTCTACCACTTCCCACCAATTACCGGCATCCTCAATCAGTTGAGATGTTGCCAGTAAGATTCTGTCAGCCGGACTGGAAACCTGAAGCAGATTTAAGATCTGAGTGATCTTCTTTAACCAGTAATCTGCTCCTACAGCCCCTTCTTTTCCTCTAAAGTAGGGAGGACGCTGTTGCTGGAAGTCTTTAACCATCTTCCGCTTACTAGTGTCACTAGTAGTAGCATTTCCGTCGCTAGTAGTCGCATTTCCACTCAAATGTTGCTGAAGAGCAGCAGTGACTGCCGCTTGAACTACATCTTTTAGCTCGGGAGGTACACCTTGTATGTTTATATTATTCTGTTCCTCTTCCCGATGGGGTACCTCCTCTTCCTGGCGAGGTGGTGATACCTCTTTCTGGTTGCGACGAGTCCTTCTCTTCGGAGCCATTTCCTAGTCATCGAAAACACTGACTTAGTTCCTTTTTCAAATGGAGGAAAAAGAAGAAAAAAAATACTAAACAATATACTTTGTTTCTCATTTTTTTTTTTTTTTTTTTTTTTTTTTTTTTTTTCTTCCCTTGCTATCATCCCTTTCCGTCAAATGTTGTTCTCAGATTAAACCCTTCAGTTTGAGTCAATCGAAGTAATTTAACCCGGCCCCCGTGCAGCGGTCTCCGAAGAGTCGGTCGGTTGGGATTCTTAGCCGTCAGTGAGACGTGCAGCCGTCTTAATCTTACTTCGAGAGATTCATTCTTCCGAATTCGCTCTGATACCAACTGTAACGCCCGCCCCTTTTCACCTTAAAATCAGAGTACTTTTTTTTTTTATTAAAAGTGACAAAGGGTGCGGACGTCACGACGCGAGTTAAGTTCCGAGCTTCTAAAGCCCGGCCCTTAACTGGCCAACCCTACGCGTGCGTGGAACATAAGTCCACGAGTACGGTTCACGCGTAGCAAGTAAGCTCACGGAACATAAAAATAAATGCGGATGATCATAGAACTATCTTACCAGTTCTTCAGATAGCAGGGAAGAAATACCCAATTAATTACGAAAATGCCATTATACTGTATTATCCAAAATAATACCTAAACATAGCAAACTACCTAAATTATTACATTTCCGACAAGCTAACTATACAAATACATCTTTTCCAAAATAAAGTACAACAAAATAATTAATCCGCCTCCCCAAGCTCCTAAGCTTGGCTTCCGTCTCGCCCTTCCGGTCCGCCATCTCCTGCATTATCAGCTAGGGTAGAAGTAGGGCGTTAGAACAACGCGCCCAGTAGGATTCCGAGTAGGGTTAGCACATGGGTTAGTAATAACCATATACAGATAATAACACCATGAAAACTATAAACCACCATATACTAAAATATAAGTAAATGATATGCCATGGGTGTCAATGTTATGAATCCCACCCATCATTCCTGCCATATACTGTCATATCCCGCTTGACGGAAAAACCTCGTCAAGATCTGTCCAATCGTAAAATATCCCCCTTGACGGCAAAGCCTCGTCAAGGTGTCCCCATGCCTGTTCTCGGTCGCCCCGACGGAGCATGGACTCCGGTTTGTTTATTTTTTTCTGCCCATGCCATGCATGAGATGTAATGCATTATGCTATGTAATATGTATATTCCATAGTCATAATATAGCCTTCATAACTTAGCATATAACTCATAATCTTGCATTATGCCATATAAGATACATAAGCCATGATTTAAAACTCATCATAAAATAAACCATAAAATTCCCAAAATAAATCAATGAAACCATCACACAATCCATGGCTTACAAAAAGGTAGGAATCCTACCGAATACTGACTCGCGTCCTTTTTCGTTTTCGTCTTATAATTCCGGTCGCCAATCGCGCACCGTTTGCGATGTCCCGATACCTTATTATACAGTACCAAATCAGTCCATATTTTATCCACGATTAAGTCCCTAACTTATCACAAACTTAGATCCATTTATGTACCATTAACCATGTCATATGATCATTAACTAAGTTATAAGATTATCAAGAATTAGCCCTCAACTTAGCCTCATTAATGCATGGACATAGATCCTGAACTTAGCCCATAGCATGACCTACAAATGGGTCATTAATTACGGTTTTGCCACTACCTCTCCTATGTTTAATCATTCATTTAATCCATGTATAATTAAGTCCATACTTGATCTATAACCTACATCCATTAGTGACCCATCAACCATATCATAGAATTATTAAAATCAGCCACTTAATTGACTTCATCCCCATTCATTTAATCATTTACATAAACCCTAATCTTGGACCATAAAATGGTTCTCATATGAATCATGGGTTCGGCCATACACCATGGTCGAACCCATGATGTCTTTTCCTTATCTTTCATTGGACCTATTTACATTACTTAGGCCCAAAATGAATCCTCCCATGAGGGATTTTACATCATGCTTTTAAAACTATCATTCTTCACCATAATTGAGTCCATTAACTTAGCCCTTATTCCATTCATTCTTCATGGTTCCAAAATACTTGATTCATCATTCATAGGTGATATTCAAGACATAAAAACATTCACCTTCATCCACCACTTTTGAGGCCATTAAAATATTTACATTCATCCATGGATTCCATCATAAAGACTTTTTTCAAAAATTAGCTACATTTAATCATTTTAAAACCCTAAAATCATTAACATTCTCCATGCTTCCATTTTTACATAATTAAATTACACAATGTCCTCCATACCTTAAAACCCTAAGAAATTCACACATTACCTTCCAATTCCACATAATTCCATGCTTAATAATTTAATTACACAATGCACACAATATATTTTTTCCAATTTCTTACCCTAACCCTAATTCACCCATTTAGGGTTTTCTCCATCTTCCACCCTTCCATTTAATGTATCTAAATTCCATAGTATAAAATCACCTATCCACCATTAATTTCACAAAAATAAATTCCATTTCTTAAACCCTAAAATCCAAAATTCTTTTAGTTAAGAAATACTCACTATCCGACGTCTCCTCCGATTTCCGCCGCTCCCGTCGGTCTCCGTAGCCTCCTCTCTCTTTCTTCTTGATCTTTTATAGGTCAAGATCTTTGATCAAGGGTGGCAACTCCCAACCTTAAAATCAGCCATGTTAGGTTTGAATTGAAAGAGGGAAGAGGATGGAGATGGAAAAATGTCTCAAGAACTTTACCTTGAGATGGTGGTCCAACCTTTTCTTCCTCTCCTTGAGCTCTTCTCTTTTCTTCCTTAATTTTCTTCTCCTCTTTTCCTTGCTAATGTGGGACGGCAATGGAGAAATGGGAGAGATGGAGAGAGTGAGTTGAGGGTAAAATGAAAAGGATAAGGTGTAAAATCCATCTTTATCTCTTTGGTTATTTACTTTCACTTTACATTAACTCTCTCCACCCACCCACAAGATATTTATCTTGCTTTATGACTTATGACTCCACCCCCATAAGTCCCAACGTGTTTTATTTTTTTTTGAGCTTGGGATGAGGTGAGTTTTCACCTCATGGGCCCCCTTTGACCACTCTTAACTACCATGTTAAATAATTTAATTATTTAATTACTTAGTTACTTTAATTCCCATTTGCTTATTTAGATCACCTTAGGTTAATTCATTATACTTAACCTAATTCCATTATTCCACCCATGGTTGACCAAATCAACCATGGTGGTCGGCCCCACCAAACCTTGGGTCCACACTTGGCCACATCACCATTGTTTAATTCCAAATAACTTAGGTGATTTAAAATCATTGAATTCACTCTAAGTGGATTACCATTGGGCCTATGGCCCAATTACATTTCCATCTAGCCCATTTACCTTGGAGCATACCCATCTTGACCCATTGGGTCCCAAATGGGTATTTGACCCAATTTGACCATTCTTGACCCATTTAAATAAATTTAAATCCAAACATAGTCTATTGGGCCACACTTGGGCCTTTATCCAATTTTTTTTTTTTTGGCCCATTTACCATTTACTCCACCAATTTTCTAATTTCCATCATTAAAATAAATAATATTCACATTTATATTAATTCCAAAATTCCGAGACCTTACAAGTGGATGATACAAGAAATAAGGAGAACGATGAACGCGAAACGGGCCACGCATAGGAGCTTGATTCTTTTAATTTATAATTTGATTAAGTTACTTATGGACATGTATTTGAGTAACTAGACTTCGGTCATGTAATAATTTAGATATTTTTGTAATATCCTCAATTTTCAATATAGCAATATTTACGGAAATTACCACTGAAATGTTGAATTAAAAAGGATATAACCTTAGATGAGTAAATTGTGGGGTTCATTGTTCAATCTAGACCCAATGTACATGTTATGTGGATTAAACTAAATTAAATGGGTATTGTACATTTATTTGGGTCAAAGTGGTTAATTGGGTCAAAGGACCCAATGGGTCGTTGCGGACATAATTGACCATTGGGTGAGCTTAAGATTAATTGGTTTAGGCTGAAGTAAATGGGAGTGTCAACAAGTATTTAGTTAACTCAAATTAAATGGATGAGTTGAGTTTAAAAGGTGGAGTTGAATTTATTATTGAGTTGAATTAAATGAATGGGTTGAGTTGAGGAAGTTAAATTAATTTTAAGTAAGTGATGTGTGTGAATGAGAGTGGAATGGATTGATTTCAAGTGCAAAACAAAGAAAAACGTGGGCTGCATGGGGAAGTTATCTTATGCATGTAACTCCTAGTTAAGTGTTAAATGTTGGTGAGGTTTTGGGAGTTACATGTGGTGGGGAGTTGTATTTCAAAGTTTAAATCCATATACACATTGGAATTGTATGGGAGTGTTATGTTTTGCATGAAACTCCAAATGGAGGGGTTATGTTTTAAATGTAAGATGTAAAACACGTTGGATTGCATGAGAATTAAAGGGGAGTGGGAAGGTTGAGTTGGTCCAAGTGAATCAAATGGGTTAAGTTTTATTTAATTGGGTCAAAGTTTGTGAAATGGGTCAAAATGGCCAATTTGGATCCAATGGGTTGGGTTTGACTTTGTTGACCACTAAGTGAGTCCAAGATTGATTAAATTGGGGCTGGTTGGAGTTCGAAATAAAATCATATAGTTGAGTTAAATAAGTGAGCTGATTTGGAAATAAATTATAAGTGAGTGAGTTGATTTGAAATAGTTATGAGTAAGTGAGTTGCTTTAAATTATAAATGAGTGGAGTATGAAGTTGAAGGGCTGGTTTTCATATTCAAATAAGATGGTCCACACGTTGGATGCATGGGTGGGCATCCCATGCATGAAACTCCAAGATAGGAAATAAATGGAAGGTGCCGTTTTTATGGAGTTACATTTGGAGAGATGGTGGTTAACTTAAGCCAAACAATGGCCACAACGTTGGAAACATGGGAATTATGGCTTATGCATGAAACTCCAAAAAATGGAGATGAATGAAGTTGCTGTTTTATGGAGTTACAAAAGAGGTTTTGACTTTTCAAATTCAAATATGCTAAGACTACATGTTGGAGGAGGGGAAGAGTTTCATCTTAAAGATGAAACCCCCATTTGAATTGTTAATGAGAAGAGGAGCTAAGGAAGGGGTTACACAAATACAGTCCAAAGGAGACGTTGGATGCTTGGGGAGGTTTCATTTCATAGATGAAACCCACAAGTAAGCATAAATGGCATTGTTTAATGTGGGAGTTACATGTGAGGTTAACCTTGGGCTGGTTTTGATTAAACAAAGAGTTCTCATTTCACTCTCTCTATCTCTCTCTCTCTTTGCCGTCTTCTACATTCCAAGATCAAGAACAGCAGCTGGTTGCTCATTTCAATCAGTCCTTGGGTGATCCTCTCATCAAGACAAAAATCAGTAAAAGAGTTTGGTACCAAGGTTTAAGATCAAAGTTCCCTCTTTCTCTCTCATTTTCTCTCTCAAATCCATATCACCTGGCTGAAGTATTCCAAGGAGGTTGCAGCAACGTTAATATCAGTTAGGAGAACAAGAAGGTAGAGGGAAGGCTAAGAATCTAAAAGGAGTCAAAGAACCGAAGGAGTCGCGGTGTGGTAAGTGCACTATGAACCTTGTCAAATAAGTTGGTTAAGGGAATGTGATCCGGCCATTGTGTGGCCAGATCCATCAATGGTTTAGATTAGGTATTATGCTGTCTTAAATAACAAAATATGGACCATAGGGTTCGGCCCCTTTGGATGGCCGAACCCCATGGGAAAACTTGGAAATTTTATGGTGTTTGAAAGACAAAATCCATATTATGAAATGGAGGTTTTTAAAGGATTTTAAATGGAGATAAGCTTGCTGTTTTGGACCAGTTATGGGATGGCTGAATGATGTGGTTTTCATGGTTTAAGTGTGGAGTCTCATATGCATATAATTGATGGAAGTATTGTGTTAAGAGAACCATAGGGTTCGGCCATGTGTATGGCCGAACCCCATGGACTGTTTTTGATGGACTTAATGATTAAATTGTATGGATGAGTGAAGGATTTAAAAGGACCAAATTAAGATGGTGAGGTTCGGCAATGGGGTATGGCCGAACCCCACTAAGATGGTTTTATTTTAGGCGATGGAAGTTAGCAAAAATAAGCATTGGTTAGACCAATGGCAAAACTGTGAATACAAGATAAATTGTATATGTGAATGGATTGATTAAAAGACTTGAAAAGAGGGGTCCAAAATCAAGTGGTAGGGTTCGGCCATACAAGCCGAACCCTACCAAAGTATGTTTGAGGTGTGAGGTGGATTAATTATGTCTAATGGTGTTTAACATAAATTAAACAAAAGGAGTCTAAATGGCATAATGGTAATTATGGATGAAATGATCAAAGATAAAATGATCATGGGATTGGATAAATGGACCAAAACAAAAGTGGTAAGGTTCAACCATAATGTATGGCCGAACCCTACCAAGGTTTGTTTTGGAGGATTTGGTTATTTGAAGGCTATGGGTCAAATGAAAGAGACCAAAGTCTTAAATGGGTGAGGTTCGGCCATGGGGTATGGCCGAACCCCACATAATGGATTTTTGGCACTTAGACTAGATTGGAATTTTATGGTTAAAAGCTTGACTTGCTGTTATATAAATAGGGCCACGGGATTTGCTTGAACAGTGTACAAGTTGTAAACAAGAGACGGTTCAAAAGAAGAGCCAAATTAAGTGATCATTGAGTAGGTTTCCTACCTTTTTGTAACCACATATGATATTTGCTGTTTTATGTTAATTTTGATAAATTGTTGGATTGTAAAGTTATATTTACAAATGGCATGTTTGCATAGACATCTCATGCATGGCATGGGATGATAGTGTTGTAACCGGAGGCCACACTCCGTCGGGGCGTTCGAAAGACCACTGTGGGGTACCTTGATGATGAGAATCCCATCAAGAGGAATCCGGAGGCCACACTCCGTCGGGGCATCCGAAAGACCACTGTGGGGTACCTTGACGATGAGAATCCCGTCAGGAGGAGGCTATGTATAATGGTGATGGGTGGGACTCATTGCATATTCATTTCATACATAGCATTGTTTTATGGAATTTTGATGAACATGTATTATTCTATTATTAGCATGTTTTTATACTAACCTTGTGGTAGCCCTATTCGGAAACACTACTGGGAACGTTGATCTAACGCCCTATCTCTACCCTTAGTGGATGATGCAGGAAAGACAAGGAATGAGGATCGAGAAGGGGACCAAGCAAAGGAGCTTGGGCGGTTTGAATGATTTGAATGGACTATTTATGGATTTGTTATTTGATTTATTTGGACAATGTAATTTGGTAATTAGATGAGTTGGCATGTAATAATGTAGTTAAGTAGCTACTATGGTTTGGTTTATTTGGATGGTTTGGAATGATCGGTAGTCTAAGGTTATTTAGTAATTTTGAAGAATAAATCATGTACTTTGCTATCTTAAGTTATAAAATTGAGTAGTCATAGGATCTATTATAATCTCATTTAGATTAAGACTAAGTATATTCCGCAAGTTTATTGTACCATGTGTGGATCGATTCTTATGGACTTAATCCATACGCACATGGGCTTGGCCAGTTAAGGGTCGGACTTTAGAAGTCCGAACTTAACTCGCGTCGTGACATCCCGCCCCGATCACTTGGTTGATTATTATATATAAAAAAAATATATAAACTCTGATTATTATGGTGAAAAGGGCGGGGTGTTACAATTTTACTATGGTTGGATGTTTATTTGGACAATTATTTTATGATTATTCTAATTAGAGATTTGACGTACTTTGCTATCCAAAATGGAATGGAACTAGGTTCTATTATAATTCCGCATGTTTTGATTTTAATTCCGCATGTTGATATTGTTATGTGTGAACCGTTTTCATGGACTTAGTCCATGCACACATAGGGTTGGCCTATAACACCGCATTTTCTCAACAAAGTGGATAATTACGAAAATGCCCCTGGTTTGGTAAATTAATTATTTTCTGATGTCAAATAAGAAATGGTGGGGCCCATTGCTCAAATTAAGATCATGAGAGCACATTATAAATATCAAGTTTGATTGGATGGGTTATGTACATCAATTGGGTTGAAAATGGCTAAATGGGTCAAAAGGCCCAATTGGACCCAATGGGTCAAAATGGATGATTTGACCATTTTGTAAGCTCAAATTAAATGGGATCAAGCTGAACTGATTGGAAATTAGGTATAGTGAAAATGGGTAGGTCTGATGCACATGTAAAAACCAATTACAAATGACCAAAATACCCATAATTGGGTCATGGAGTCAAAAATGGGTCAAGGGGCTGATTGGGGACCCAATGGGTCGGGTTGATTAGGTTGACCATGGATGACTGTGTGGGCCCTCAATTGAACTCAGGTTTGAGCTAATTCAGCTTGAGTTGGACTGATTTGGAGTGAGTCTAAATTAAGAAAAGAGTTGACTCAAATATGGAGCATTAAATGTGATGAGTTGGATGAGTTGGGTTAGAATAAAAATACCATGAATCTAGTGAGTCAAAGGGAGGTGGAAATGAGTTGTAATCTCACACAACACTTGATCAAACCCATCTCAGCCGTTGAGTGTGAAGGGGTGCCTTGGCAAAGCCAAGGGACACCAAGGTTGGGCGGTGCCAATCCATTGAATGGATGCATTGTTTCATTTCCAATGGGTGCAACGCTTGGCACCAAGGGGTGTCTTGGTTGACAGCCAACATCCTTTCGTTTTTGGTAAGAGTAAAGAGGGAGGATGAATGGGAGTTGGGGGCTGAAACTACAAAAGGAAAATATTACCATTATTGGCTGATTTTCACTTTGGAAATCCAAGAATTCCCATCTCTCTCTCCCTCTCTCCAATTCGTTTTTCCTGGCTGGAATAGCAGAGGTTTTAGCACCAGTTATTCAAGCTTAAACCAGCAAAGAATTAAGGAAGAAAGGAAGAAATAAAAGGGAGGAAGCAAGGATCTTAGGCAAAGGAAGTTTGGTAAGTATTTATGTGTTATTTTGGTTTAATAACATGGAACAAATGGGGTGTGTATTGGGCCATGGTTATGGCCGAATACACCAAGGTTTTTAACCTTGATTAATAGAGGTTTTAAAATTGTAAAGATGAACATTGGGTTCTGCCACCATGGAGGGCCGAACCCCATGTAAAAGATTGGTTGGTTTTCATGTTTTGAAACATGGAAACCATGGAGTTTTTGTGGACTGTTTTTGAGTTTTATTTGAGATTCAAATGCATGTTTTAAGGAGGGTTAAAAACATGGATCTGAATGACATAAGGACTGAAGGTATCATGGGTCTAAATCATGGATTAAAACTGATGAAATGGACCATGGGGATCGGCCATCTTGGATGGCCGAATCCCATGAAGTATGATGGTCATTTGGACAAGTTGATGAACTTAGTTGGATGGTTTTGAGAGGTAAAAATGCAGCAATGATATACTGATATTATATGTTAAAATGACACCAAAAACATGTTTGAAAGACCAAAACATGGACATAGGGTTCGGCCAACTTGGATGGCCGAACCCCATGTAAGTAATTTATGGTTTTGGTGAGTTAAAAACCATATAAAGTTATGGTGTTCTTATGGCAATAAATGGATTAACATGTTTACTGTTTTGGTGGATTATTATGCGGCTGAACTATGTATAATTCATGATTGAGTTAGCATGATTAAACCATGAGTAATCATGGTGATTGTTGGATCAAGTGAACCCTAGGGTTCGGCTATGAGTATGGCCGAACCCCATGGGGCTGTTTTTGAGATAAATGGACTATTTTGGATGGGAGGTTATGGTTGTTTTAATGATTTAAATTAAGGAATCATACATGATAAGTTATGGACTATGTGTAAGAAAACAATCAACCTTTGATGATGATGGATTATGGGATGAAAATCTATAGGATGTGGTTCGGCCATGAAGCATGGCCGAACCCCATCAACAATTATTTGATGGAATGGGTTAAGTAATTAAGAGTTGATTAAATGAAAAGGAAGTTAAATCCTAAGTCGGTGATGTTCGGCCAAGGGCATAGCCGAACCCCACATGATGTGGTTGGGTCTTAGATATGAATGAATAAGTAATTGATAGTGTGATATGCTGATTGTTATATGGACAAGGTACCAGAAGTTGACGACGTGCGAGTCGTGACCGGGTGATGCTAAAGAAAGATCAAGTACTGAATTAAATCTTCAGTAGGTTTCCTACCTACTTGTAACCACAATTTTATCCTAGTTTTCTTTATGAGACTCTTGTTTGTTTTTATGTGGTTTCGAATGTTATATTATGCATTTACAAATGGCATACAAAGCATTGGCATCTCATGCATGGACATGGGATGATGACTGAGGTTATGCTGTGTTGCAATTTATGAGTTACCGTCCTCCTTAGGCGATGAGAGTCCCGCCAGGAGGAGTAACAGGATGATAAGATTCACATTGGTCTCCTTAGGCGATGAGAGTCCCGCCAGGAGGACTAATAGGTGATATGAAAACAACTCAATGATGAAGTGTTTTTCCACAGGTAACAAGGTTTACTGTGGTTTGCCTTATCATGTGAGACCCAGATGAAAGTGTACTATGAATTACCTTGACGGTGAGAGTCCCGTCAAGTGATGGCTATGTATGTGTGATGGGGTGGGGCTCATTACAATTGCATACATACATAGCATGGTTTTATATGTTTTTGATGATCATGTACTATGATATATATATATATATATATATATATATATATATATATATATATGCATGTTTTATATGCTAACCTTGTGGTAGCCCTGATTCGGGAACCTACTGGGCGCGTTGATCTAACGCCCTAATTCTATCCTCAGAGGAGAATGCAGGTACAAGGAAAGGGAAAGAGACGGTCGATGACCGGGAGGGGAGCCAAGCCTAAGCGCTTGAATGTTGCACTGGACTTCTTTATTACTGTCAATTGAATTATAGATTGTGGACATGTAATAAGTTATTACTTGCTATGGTTTGATTAGGTTATTAACTATGGATGGTTGTTTTATCTTATTTATCAATTGAGACTGTTACTTGCTATCTAGTCATTTTATTCCGCAAATAGTTTAGTTTATTCCGCTAAGTGGTTGTTAGTTCCATGTGTGAATTATTATCATGGTCTAGTCCATGTACAAATGGGTGGCCAGTTAAGGTTCAGACTTGAGTAGTCTGAACTTAACTCGAGTCGTGACGCCGCCCGCTCTCTTTCACTCTGTGTTTCTTTCAAAAGAAATTTTCAGACTCTGATTTTCGGAAGGGTGAGAAAGGGCGGGGCATTACATGTAACGCCCACCCCTTTTCACCATAAATCAGAGTTAAATTTTTTTTTTTTTTTTAAAGTGACAAAGGGCGCGGACGTCACGGCGCGAGTTAAGTCCGAGCTTCTAAAGCCCGGCCCTTAACTGGCCAACCCTACGCGTGCGTGGAGCCAAGTCCACGAGTACAGTTCACGCGTAGATGTAAGCTCAAGGAATATTACTTCTCAGCGCGGAATTAACAACAAAGACTATCCTATAGATTTGAGATAGCAAGGAAGATAACATTCATTTAAATTTCTATAATACCTCAAAACCATAATGTCCATAATAAAATCCCAAAACATAACCAGTAATCTAATTTATTACATTCCGACAATCTAAGTTACTCAAATTACATTTTTCCAACATAAACTTAAACAACATAATGAATCTGCCTTCCCAAGCTACTAAGCATGACTCCCGTCCCGTCCTTCTGTTTCACCACCTCCTGCGTCATCAGCTAGGGTAGAAGTAGGGTGTTAAAACACGCGCCCAGTAGGACTCCGAGTAGGGCTAGTACATGGATTAGTAATAACAAAGCATATAGAAGATATTATCTCAAAATTATGCCATTTGGTACAATGTAATGCAATGGGTGTTTTATGTCATGAATCCCACCCATCAATCTCATCCTCAACTCTACAATGTCCCTTTTTCCAACCATCCACAGTATTCCAAATAGAATCCATACCATCATCGTACCATGACCCTCTTGATGCAAAAGCCACATCAAGATGCGATCCACACTAGGCATCCCCCCCTTGATGGAAGAACCATCATCAAGGTACAATAATAAATACAACATCCCCCTTGATGGAAAAGCATCATCAAGGTATCATAATACATATGTGAAATGTCCCCATGCTGTTTATCGGTCGCCCCGACAGAGCATGGACTCCGGTTTCATTTCATCATTTCCCTGTCATATCCCTCCCATGCCATGCATGAGATGTAGATGCCATGTGCCATGTAAATATATGTAGTTCAATAGTAACACAAAAACCCATCTTAAAACAATTACTTGATTATCAAATAAATCAAAGGGAAAAACATCCCATAATATTTAATCCAAAATCCATCTTAAGACATTCACATGATTTCCAAAATAATTTAAAGGAAAACATCACAAGATACATAATCCAAAACTCATCTTAAAGGCAACCACATGCTTTCCAAAATAAATTAAAGAAAACATCACCCAATCCATGGCTTACAAAAATGTAGGAATCCTACTTAATACCGACTTGCGTCCTTTTACATTTTTCCGCTCGACAAACCCGGTCGCCGATCGCGCACCGCCTGCGATGTCCAGTACCTTGTTACACACTAATCATTAGTCCATGTTTCAACCATTTATAAGCCCTTATGAAAAACCGGTCACCATTTAGGTTTTGTGGGTCCCACCTAATCCATTATATATTTTTAAGTACATATGTCTAAAATCAGCCACCCTAGGCTTTATTAACCACTTATAAGGTTATCACATTAGATCCCCTCATTCCATGATCAATCTCCATGGAATTCTTGAATTTGGCATTTAATTACGGTTTTGCCACTACCTCATTTTCCATGGTTAATCACCCATTTATGCATGCATGATTAAGTCCAAAATTGATTTTTAAACTTAGATCCCTAACTTAGGTTCATTTATGACCCACCAAACTATTACAACTTGTCATCTAATTAATCCAATTCCCATTACTTAATCACATACATACACATTAACCTTAGACCTAAAAATGATCCACCATTTGGGTCATGGAATCAAAATACCTAATTCATCAAATCCTCCGATGGGGTTTACCTTATGCATTTAACTTCAATGAGTGCATCACTCATTCATTCCCTTTGGAGGCCACAAACACCATCCATCATCCAATTTAACCCACTACAATGGTTTACAATTGGGCCATGGGTTCGGCCATACACCATGGCCGAACCCATGGTGTCCTTTCCCCATTTTCCATTCTTTTAACCCCATTTAAAATTTGTAAAACATTACCATAGGGTTCGGCCATACACCATGGCCGAACCCATGGTTCATATTCCACTATTTTTCTATGTCTCTTGGGGCCACACCATTACTCATTTAAAACCCTAAAGTCATCCATACATTAATCCCTCTTTTCCATCCTCTAAACCCATCAATTGATCCCTATTACATCACCATAGGGTTCGGCCATACACCATGGCCGAACCCATGGTTCACAATCCATCACTTTCTATGCCCTCCAATGCCATAAAATCCCTTTACATTTCCATCATAAAAAGCATTTTGAAACATTTCCCACATTCACTCATTTACTACAATTCATTAACTTAACACCCTCATTGCTTTCCATTCTTAAAACCTTAACCAATTACATCAAAGACCAAATCACCCACCATGGGGTTCGGCCATACTACATGGCCGAACCCTATGGCCCATAATTTTATTCCAATTACCCCATTCCATGCTTAATTTCATAATTTACATAATGCACATAACCCATTTAGTCATTTTCTTACCCTAACCCTAATTCACCCATTTAGGGTTTTCTCCATCTTCCACGCTCTCATTTGATGGGTTTAAACTCCATCGCATAAAATTATCTATTCACCATTACATTAATACAAAATAAATTCCAATTCTTAAACCCTAAAATCCAAAATTTCTTGTTTAAGAAATACTCACAATCCGACGTCTCCTCCGATTTCCGCCGCTCCCGTCGGTCTCCTTAGCCTCCTCTCTCCTTCCTCTTGATCTTTGATAGGTCAAGATACTTGATCCATGGTGGCAACCCCTAACCTTAGGATCGGCCAAGGTAGGGTTCAAAATTGAGAGAGGGAAAAGGAAAAATCATGAGAGGAAAGATGTTAGCCCTCACCTTAGAGTAATTTCCCTCCAATTTCTACTCCTTTCTTCTCTCCTTCTCTTCTCTTTTCCTTAGCTCTTTTTCTCTCCTTCACTTGGATGTAGGGGACGACCATGGGAGAGTGGAAGAGGTGGAGTTTGTGAAAAGACAATGAGAATGGGAGGACCAACAAAACTTATCTCATTTGGTGACTTAAAGACTTTTACTTTACATTAATTGGTTTCACCAACCTTATGAGATATTTTTAAGATCTTTTCTTTGCTTTATGGTGGTGGTCATCTAAACCACCACCAAGACCAACGTGTGTAAATTTTGAGGTGGGGTAGCTTGGTCTCCATTTGACCAATTTTAACCCCATTTGGCCACCAATTTAATAAATTAATTACTTAATTAATTTGATAATTACCTTAGGTTAATTCATTTGTATTTAACCTAATTCCCATTATTCCACCCATGGTTGACCAAGTCAACCATAGTGGCCGGCCCCACCAATCATTGGCCCACACGCCACCTCACTTGATGAGGTGAAGGTGGGTCCCACTTGGCCACATTACCTTGGTTTACTTCCAAATAACTTAAATGATTAAATTTCATTCCATTCATTCTAAATGGATCCCCATTGGGCCCATGGCCCAATTACATTTCCATGTAGCCCATTTACCTTAGAGCACAACCATCTTGACCCATTGGGTCCCCAAATGGGTATTTGACCCAATTTGACCTCCCATGGCCCAATTGGCCATCATTAACCACTTACATAATTTTAAAATCCACTCCATGGTCTATTGGGCCATAATTGGGCCTTTGTCCAAATTTTGGCCCATTTACCCCTTTATTTCATAAATTTTCCATTTTTCGTCCTTAAAATAAATATTATTCCCATTTATATTAATTTTAAAATTTCTGGGCCCTTACATTACATGGCCAGTTATGGGTCGGACTTTAGAAGTTTGGACTTATCTTGCGTCGTGACGTCCCGCACTTGCTCACTTATGTTATTTAAAAAAAAAAAAAATAGACTCTGATTTTCGGAAAGCTTAGCGAATGAAAAAGGGCGGGGCATTACAGTTGGTATCGGAGCGAACCAGAAAGATTGAATCTTTCGGAGTAAATTAATCCGGCCCCATGCATTAATTTACTTCGTTAGACTCAGACGGAACAACAAGGAATGATAGCAAAGGAAGTACAGTCACCATAATTGGAATTATCAAACCTAACAAATTAGGAGATATTTCCCTGATGTCTCCAAACTGAGAACAAACAATTGATACTTAGGAAGTTTCCCCAAAAGCAAAAAAATATAAAGAGTACTGTTTTGGCAATTTCCCCAAAGACAAGAAACACAAGATGATTATTTGGCAATGTTCCCAAACAAAAGACATTATATGAGGGTTAGGGAGATTCCCCAAAACAATGATTAGTTTGATTAGAATTACGGTTGTCATTGATATGTTTCTGTTGTTGTGATACAGATATTTCAGGCAACACAAAGTATATAGAGTTGTGGGACAGAGGGACCCCTAGCTGTCCAATAGATCTGATTTCTTCTTTCGACGATTCCAGCGTACCAAACTTCATCAATGATGATGTAATCAATCAGGACATGGAAGTGGAATCACCTGAGTACAATGTTGGGTTTGCTCAACCTTTGAACCCGAAGAGGGTGAGGAAGATGTCCCAAACTTAGAAGAATCAGTAGGGGAGATAGGCTCTCCCGAATATACTCCGGCTACTCCGACTTCGGATGAGTTGACAGATTATATGTGCGAATTATTCAAACAGGAGGGGCACATCTATACTTATTGCCCCCACCCTATTGAGGTTATTTATCTTGTTTGTGGACTTCACAGGCACGAGAAGGAGAGGACTAATTGTCCATACATTGGGGGACCGGGAATAATACCCTGTCTGACTTGTGAAGTGTTGGGGCACACATTGACGACTTGCCCTGACAACTTCTTCGATTTTTATGATGATGCAGGATTTTCTACGGAAGGTTAGGTTAAGGAGTGGTAAGAGAATGTCGGCGAAAGGGGAGATTTTGTAAAGGTTGTGGGTACGTTTTGAAGGGTTTGTTCTAACCCTACCAACCCTTGTATTGTGATGGAAGTTTGAATAAATTTCAATAAAGTACGGAAACTTAAGAGTTTATGAGGACTTTGGCATTGAGATGCATGTGACGAGGTCACTTGATTTTATTGAGATGTGGCATGGGTACGTCCCTCACATGATATTGATGAGATGAGTATATAGATTCTATGAGTATGGCTTAGAGTAGCTATGAGACAGTGGGAACCACGATATGAAATACGGAGACTTGGTCCCGTAGGGTTGCCGTTGAGGAGTGGGTCCCTTACATGCTACGCGCTGGAGGGCACTCTCACGGCTATTTTGCATACTTGTTGTGCATTGATGCGCAGAGCTAGGTACTATTTTACCCCATGGGGGTGGTATTAGCTTCGTTAGACGCGGTCCGACCGCCTTAGAGCTAGACTGAATCACCCTTGGGGTGAAGGGATGCAGGGCGGGGTAGACATGATCACGTTCGATGTGGGTCTTCCTCTTAGTAAGTCATGGGCCCTAAGTCTTGCTAGGGGTCGGGGTGTGTTTATGTTTTGATATTATTGCTACAGTCAAGTAGTGATGCGTTCGAGTGTTGTTCCTACGGATAGAATATCTCAATGTAGATGAAGTGCCCTGGATTAATTATGCCCATGAATGGATTATACCCAGAAGGGGGTTATATTTATGGAAGGTTATTAATCATGGATAGATGATACTCACTGATAGAGTGATACCAGGGATGGATGTGTATAACCGTGGATGATGATTCCCATGGTGATTTGGATTGATGCCGGTATCGGTATCGTAGAAGTTTTAAACAACAGGTGTTAGTCACATTGTGACTTATGTACAAATGAAGATATGCTTACTTTTGGAGATGTACTTAAAGGAAAAGTTAAGAGTCTAGTGAAACTCAAATGGGAAGCTATGGGAGACTGCCCAGTTAGACTGATCACCTAACTATGTAGGTAGCCGATGGAGTTCCAAGAGAGTGCAGCTAGAAACCTAGTGAAAATGGAATCAGCAAAAGACTTGAGCATAGGCTCGTATTGGCAGGCTACCTCACACAGAGAGTAGATGAATGAATGTATTGAGTGAGTACGTATGGAAAATATCTTGGTAGCAGGTAAGGTGAAATAGAATACATTTATCTACATAAGATCGTAAATGGGTTCACGAGAAAAAGAGATAACATGAGACAGAGTAAATTTTGCGAGAATGAAACTCATGGGTTGATATGAGTGAGTTTGATGTAATTAAGTGGTACTTACCAAGATTGAACAGGAACAGAGGATAGACACGGAAGTAGAGGAGATATGCGCCAAGATGTCTACTGGTGAAGTCATACCGGAATGGGAGTTACGACCAGGATAGGGTCTTGTATTCCGAGAAAGGATATTTGTGCCTAAGAGCTGCAGAAAAGAGTTGCTGATTGAGGCACATCAGACCAAACTCTCTACTCATCCGGGCAACACCAAGATGTATCATGACCTGAAGAGACATTACTGGTGGCACGAACTCAAAAGAGATGTGGCAGTGGCTCATTGCTTAACGTGTCAGCAGGTTAAGATGGAACATCAAAAGCCACCAGGGTTACTCAAACCCTTAACAGTGCCGGAATGGAAATGGGAGCACATCTCCATGGATTTTGTGACAGGGTTGCCAAGGTCTTCAAAGGGCAACGATGCGATATTGGTCATGGTAGACCGACTGACAAAGTCTGTACATTTTCTTCCTATTAAGATGACAGACTCATCTGAGATTTTGGGTCGGCGGTATATCAGGGATATCAGCAGATTGCATGGTATTCCTCAGACTATTGTGTCCGACAGAGATGGTCGATTCTCCGGCAAAGTATGGTAGAGTATGCAGTCGGCTATGGAAACAGATCTACTGACCAGTGCAACATTCCATCCACAGACTGATGGGCAGTTTGAGAGGACAACACAGACACTGGAGGATATGCTGAGAGCGTGTATGCTAGATTTCAAGGGTGGATGTGTAACGCCCACACCTTTTCACTAAAATCAAAGTCTTTTTTTTTTTTTTTTTGTAAATATAAAGAGTGACAAAGGGCGCGGACGTCACGACGCGAGTTAAGTCCGAGCTTCTAAAGCCCGGCCCTTAACTGGGCAACCCTACTTGTGCGTGGAACTAAGTCCACGAAGAACAGTTCACACGTAGAAGTAAGCTTGCGGAATGTTAAACTAAGATGCGGAAATTATAATAGAGACTATCCTACCAATTTTTAGATAGCAGGGAAGATATATTCATTTAATTACCAAAATACCTCAAAATCACAGTGTCCAAAATAAAAATCCAAAACATAGCAAGTAATCTAAATTATTACATTCTGACGAGCTAAGCTACTCAAATTACATTTCCAAAATAAATCTTAAATAAACTAAGTAGCTCGCTTCCCCAAGCTCCTACGCCTGGCTCCCGTCTCGTCCTTCGATTCCACCATCTCCTGCGTCATCAGCTAAGGTGGAAGTAGGGTGTTAGACAACGCGCCCAGTAGGACTCCGAGTAGGGTTAACACATGAATTAGTGATGACAGGCACATAGGTAATAATATAATGAAAAACCATAAAATGAATGCAATGCCATGGGTGTCTTATGTCATGTGTCCCACCCATCATCCATACCATCATGATATCCCCATGTTTGCTTCTCGGTCGCCCGACGGAGCATGGACTCCAGTTATATCTCAACACATCAAGATATCCCCATGTTTGTTTCTTCGGTCGCCCCTGTAACGCCCCGCCCTCTCCGAGACAAAATCAGAGTCTATTTTTTTTTTTTTTTAAAACATAAACATCGGAAGAGAGCGGGCGGCGTCACGACGTGAGTTAAGTTCAGACTACTCAAGTCTGAACCTTAACTGGATACCCATGTGTACATGGACTAGACCATGATAACAAATCACACATGGAACTAAACAATAACTTGCGGAATAAACTAGACTAACTGCGGAAATAGAATGAATAGATAGCAAGTAACAGTCTCAATTACTAATTAACATAAAACAACCATCCATAGTTAATAACCTAATCAAACCATAGCAAAGTATTAACTTATTACATGTCCATCAATTATAACTCAAACGACAATAAATAAAAGGTCATGTTCATCAATCAAGCGCTTAGGCTTGGCTCCCCTCCCGGTCATCGACCTTCTCTTTCCCTTTCCTTGTTCCTGCATTATCCTCTAAGGATAGAATTAGGGCGTTAGATCAACGCGCCCAGTAGGTTCCCGAATCAGGGCTACCACATGGTTAGCTTGTAAAACATGCATATATCAAATATATGATTATAAAAAATAGGTAAAACAATGCTATGAAATATGCACATGCAATGAGTCCCTCCCAACATACATATTCATTGCCATCACTTGACGTGACTCGCACCGTCAAGGTAAATCACAATAACATTTCTCCTGGCGGGACCTGCATCGCCTAAGGAGACCAATGTATTTCTCAGCATCATGACATTCCTCCTGGCGGGACCTGCATCGCCTAAGGAGGTTCAGAGTTGCATCACAGTATATCACTGGAGAGTGGGCTCCGGGTTCCACAAAATCTTCATCCCATGCCATGCATGAGATGTCAATGCATTGTATGTCATTTGCAAACATATGATTTATCATTCGAAACCACATTTCTAACATAAATCAATTACAACATATCTCATAAAAACATGATAAAACCAAATCATAATTGTGGTCACAAGTAGGTAGGAAACCTACTGAAGATTCACTTCAGTATTTGATCTTTCTTTAGCGTCACCCGGTCACGACTCGCACGTCGTTCAACTTCCGGTACCTTGTCCATATAACAATCAGTAAATCATACTATCATTTACTTATTCATTCACATCTAAGACCCAACCACATCTTGTGGGGTTCGGCCATGCCCATGGCCGAACATCACCAACTTAGGATTTGACCTTTAAAACTACCGATCAATTCCATGCAATGGATCCATACCAAAACCTATTGTCATGATCCATGATCTTTACATTGAAACCTTTTAATTCAATACAAACCTTCCACATAAAATAATCCATATGAAGTGGTCCATTTAACCCATACAATAATCCATGGGGTTCGGCCTTATACATGGCCGAACCCTATGGTTCACTTGGTCCAATAATCACCATGATTACTCATGGTTTTAACATGCTAATTCAACCATGAATAATACATGGTTCAGCCGTATATTAATCAACCAAAACAGTAACATGTATTCCATTAATTGCCATAAGAACAACATAACTTTATATGGTTTTTATCTCACAAAACCATCAAATACTTTCATGGAAATGTTATACCATTTCATGGGGTTCGGCCATCCCAATTGGCTGAACCTCATGGCCTATGGTTTAGATCCTTTTTGTCAAATAAATAGCTTTATTTAAAACACATAAACTCTCCACAATTGATATGATTTCCATCTTCTTGAAAGCCCTACCAAACATCAAATACTTTCATGGGGTTCGGCCATCCAAGGTGGCCGAACCCTATGTCCATGTTTTGGTCCTCTTAAACATGTTTTAGGTGTCATTTAAACATATAATAATCAGTATAATGTTACCAAGTTTTTACCCTTCAAAACCATCCAAATAAGTCCATCACTTTGAATGGTTTCCACTTTGTAAAACTCAATCCAAATAACCATAATACTTCATGGGATTCGGCCATCCAAGATGGCCGAGCCCAGTGGTCCATTTCATCAGTTTATATCCACTGTTTAGACCCATGATACCTTCAGTCCTTCATGTCATTCAAGTCCATGTTTCTAACCCTCTTTAAAACATGCATTTGAGTCTTAAAGAAACATTTAAAACAGTCCACAAAACTTCATGGTTTCTATGTTTCAAAGACATCAAAACCAACCAATCATTTACATGGGGTTCGGCCCTCCAAGGTGGCGAACCCAATGATCATTTTTACCATTTTAAAGCCTCTATTACTCAAGGTTAAAACCTTGGTGCTTCGGCCATAACCATGGCCCAATACATACCCTTTTCTTAGAACTTGTTTAACTTGAACACTTAAGAAATCTTACCAAATTTCCTTTGCCTAAGATCCTTGCCTTCTCCCCTCTATTTCTTCCTTTCTTCCTTAATCCTTTGCTGGTTTATGCTTGATTAACTGGTGCCAACACCACTGCTGTTCAGCCAAGAAAAACGAATTTGGAGAGAGGGAGAGAGAGATGGGAATTCTTTGGATTTTCAATATGAAAATCGGCCAAGAATGGTAACCTTTCCCTTTTGTAATTTCAGTCCCATCTTCCATTCATTTTCCCTCATTAAATTTTGCCAAAAACGATGGGATATTGGGTGTCATCCAAGGCACCCCTTCACCCAAACGTTGCATCCCTTCATGGTTTAACACATGCATCTCATGAGATACATGAAGCCGCCCAACCTTGGTGTCCCTTGGCTTTGCCAAGGCACCTCTTCATTCCAACGGCTGAGATTTGTTTCCCAAGTGTTGTGTGAGATTAAGACACCTTTCCATATCCTCTTGACTCACTTGATTCATGGTGATTTTATACTCACTCAACCCATCCAACTCATCACATTTAATGCACCAAGTTTGAGTCAACTCTTTTCTTAAATCAAACTCACTCCAAATCAATCCAACTCAAGCTGAACTAACTCACACTTGCGCTCACCTGAGGGCCCACATGGTCATCCGTGGTCAACCTAGTCAACCCGACCCATTGGGTCCCCAATCAGCCCCTTCACCCGTTTTGACAACATGACCCATTCATGGGCTGATTTTCTCACTATTAAATGGTTTTCACTTGTGCATCAAGCCTACCCATTTTTTCTATACTTGATTTCCAATAAGTTCAGCTTGACCCCATTTAATTTGAGCTTGCACAATGGTCAAATCATCCATTATGACCCATTGGGTCCAATTGGGCCCTTTGACCCATTTACCATTTTCGACCCAATTGATGTACATTACCCATCCAATCAAACTTGACATTTATAATGTGCTCATATGATCTTAATTTGAGCAATAGGCCCCACCATTTCCTTATTTGACCTCACAAAATAATTAATGTAACAAACCAGGGGCATTTTCGTAATTATCCACTTCATTAAGAAATTGGGGGGTTACAGCCCCGACGGAGCATGGACTCCGGTTAGAGCATATCACGCTATCCCCATGTTTGCTTCTCGGTCGCCCCGACAGAGCATGGACTCCGGTCATAGCATATCAAGCTATCCCCATGTTTGCTTCTCGGTCGCCCCGACGGAGCATGGACTCTGGTTCCTTTATTTTCCCGCCCATACCATGCATAAGATGTAATTGCGATATGCTATATAGTATTTAAATCATTGTAAATGTAATATGCCATATGCCATATAATATATATAAATCATAAACTTAAAACCCATCATAAAACCAATCATATAATTACCAAAATAAATCAAGGAAACCATCATATAACACGTAATCCAATGCTTACAAAAAGGTAGGAATCCTATCGAATACCGATTAGCGTCCCTTTACGTTTTCGTTCACGAATCCGGTCGCCGATCTCGCACCGATTGCGATGTCCCGATACCTTATTATACATTACCAAATCAGTCCATATTTCATTCATGATTAAGTCCCTAATACATGTAACACCCCGCCCTTTTCACTCTAAATTTTCAGAGTTTATTTTTTTTTTTTTTTAAATAATAATAATTAATAAGTGATCGGGGCGGAATGTCACGACGCGAGTTAAGTTCGGATCTCTAAATTCGACCCTTAACTGGCCAAGCCCATGTGCGTATGAACTAAGTCCATAAAACTGATCCGCACATGGTACATATATATCTAGCGGAATTAACTTAGTCTAGATCTAACTGAGGTTATAATAGAACCTATGATTAATCCAATTTCCATTTTTAGATAGCAAAGTACCTTATTTATTTTCCAAAATTATTATATAACCTTAGTCTACTATTCATTCCAAACCATTCAAATAAATCCAACCATAGCAACTACTTAACTACTTATTACATGCCAACATCTAATTTAACAAATTACATTGTTCCAAATAAATCAACTAACAAGTCCATAAATTGTCCATTCATAGTCCATTGCAATCATTCAAATCGCCCAAGTTTTCGTACTTGGTCCTCTTCTCCAACCACGTTCTTTCCTTTCCCTGCATCATCCACTAAAGATATAGATAGGGCGTTAGATCAACGCGCCCAGTAGTGTTTCCGAATAGGGCTACCACATGGTTAGTCAAAAACATGCAAATAGGATAATAGTTATACATGTGTGACAAAATTCTGTAAAAATATGCTATGTATGAAATGAACATGTAATGAGTCCCACCCATCACCATTCAACATAGCCATCACTTGACGGGATTCTCATCGTCAAGGTAACCCACAGTGGTCTTTCGGACGCCCCGACGGAGTGTGGCCTCCGGATTCCTCCTGATGGGATTCTCATCATCAGGGTACCCCACAATGGTCTTTCGGACGCCCCGACGGAGTGTGGCCTCCGGTTACTTCCCCATCATCCCATGCTATGCATGAGATGTCTATGCAAATATGCCATTTGTAAATATAACATTTGATTCAAATAACTTATTCAAATAAACATAAATCAGCAAATAAGTTATGTGGTTACAACAAGGTAGGAAACCTACAATAGTTTACTTTGTTCGATCCTTCCTTTGGACCGTCTTCCGATCACGGCTCGCTCACCGTTCTAAAAATCCGAATACCCTATGTACATGGCAGCAAGTTAATCATTTATCCACCTAATTTCCAGCAAAGCCTAATGTTCCAAGAATCACCTAGTGGGGTTCGGCCAAAGCCATAGCCGAACCTCATCCATTAAAACATTGGTCATTCATTTATTTAATTAAAACCTATCTAATTACCCAAACTTCTAAACGAACCTTAGTAGGGTTCGGCCATACATTATGGCTGAACCTTACCACTTTGGTTTTAGCCCATTTATCCCATCATATGATCATTTTATTTTTGATCATTTCAGCCATAATTACGATTGTGCCATTGAGACCAACCTTTGCTTTAAATTAACTAACTTTCATCACCAAACATAAAACCATCTTTAGTGGGGTTCGGCCATACACATGGCTGAACCTCACCACCTAATTTGATCCTTCTTAAACCTTCCATATCTTCATATAAACCAACAATTATGTCCCACAATTACCATTAGTGGGGTTCGGCCATACACATGGCCGAACCTCACCAATGTGCTTTTATGCTCAATTTCCATCATTCATATTGGCCGATTACTTACCCATACTAACTCCATAAGCAACATATATTATTCTTGTATCAAACCATATTTATAATACCTAATGTTCATCATAAACTTAACCCAATTATTCCACAAAAACAGTCCATGGGTTTTCATGGTTTCCATGGTTTCCATGGGGTTCTCAACATGAAAACCAACACCGTTTTACATGGGGTTCGGCCCTCTATCATGGCTGAACCCAATGATTACGTTTACTGTTTTTAAACCTCAATTAACCAGGTAATAATTGTATATCTAAATCAGGTTTTTAACCTTCAAAACAGTCCTCCAAAATTAGCCCAATTTCATAGGGTTCGGCCATGTATATTGGCCGAACACCATGAGATTAGTTTTGAATATTTAGTCCTTCATCTTAGGTCTGAAACCAGCACCCAAATCCATGTTTTTTAACCATTGTAAAACATGTATTTACATCTTAAAATAATAACCCAAAACAGTCCATCAACTTCATGGTTTATTTGTTCCAAATACATCAAAACAAACCATTATTTGCATGGGGTTCGGCCCTCCATGGTGGCCGAACCCTATGACCTTTGGTTTTGAACTTATTAATCATCCATCTTTGTCCAAAACAAACTTCCTTATTTATGTTTTAACCTTTTTAAAACACATACTTAAAATCATCTAAAAAAACAGTCCCAAATTTGTATGGTTTTAATTTCCAAAAACCATCTAAATAAATCCATCATTTCCATGGGGTTTGGCCATCCAATGGGCCGAACCCTATGGTCATCTTTTGATCTCATTCATGTACTTCTATCCAACATTTAACCCTTGTTAGATTCAGCCATCCAATAGCCGGATCATATTTCTTAATTAAACAACATAGTTTATCGAACACCTACCGTTTCCGCGACTCCTCCACTTGATCTTTACTCCCGCTTGTTCCTTCCCTTTTTGCTGAACTTGTCTTGATGAAAAGGAATCAAACCAAGGACTGATTAACAACCAGCTACTGCTCTTAGTTTTTGGGAAAACAGAGAACGGCCAAGAGAAAGGGAGAGAGAGAGAAATGGGCACCCTTTGTTTAATCAAAAACCAGCCCAAGTTTAACTTTGTGTAACTCTCATTGCCTTTACCCTAATCTTTATGTTACTTGGGGGTTTCATCATGAGATGAAACCTCCCCATGTTCCCAACGTCCCTTGTAAATTGGACTTGTGTAACCCCCCTTTTTCTTAGGTTCTCACATGGGAGTTTCACTTTGAAATGTAACCCCCATGTGTTACACCGTCCCTTGTTGTTGTCTCTCAATTTTTTGGCTTATGTAACAGCCACCTTTCTTAAATGTAACTCCACCAACAGCAGCTCCAATCAACCCCATTTGGCCCTCATTAACGTCCCATGTGGGAGTTCTATTATTGGAATAAAAACTCCCCACTTCCAAGTGTGAAAACACTTTGATACTCCCATTGATTTATTACATAATTTGAATTTAAAATGCTGTAATCTTTTAGGTATTACTCCTCCAATCAGTTACCCATTTGTTCTCCAACCTTGGAGTTACATGCATGAACCATCAATCTAAGTATTGCTGTCTTTTGAAGACCAACCAATGCTCTCTAACCATTTCCAACGTGTAAAACACTTGCATTTGTAATCACACTCCCACCTCCAACATCTTCCATGTATATCTTTGTAATTATTTGCATCCTCCTTCATTCATGCATTTGTAACTCTCAAAGCCATCACTCTCTTATCTACATGGTAGCCGTTACATGCATGAAATTGCTCATGCATGCAGCCAACGTCCCTAGCAACCTTTGTGTTTTCAAGAAGTAACTCCCATTCAAAATGTAACTCCCATTTTATTCATCACCTAAATGGGGGTTACATGCATGGTAATGTCTCCCCATGCACCAACGTTTTTCTTGCTCAAAGTTGGAATTTAAAACACTTCTCCTCCCATTCACACACTTCACTCACTTACATTAAAAATACATATTCATTCAACTCATTTATTCAACTCACCCAACCTAAGTCACTCATTTAATTTAACTTAACTAATAAATTCAACTTAACTAAACCCACCATTCATTTCAACTCAAACCACACTCAAGCAATTAATAAACTTAAATTAACTAAGCTTGAACTCCCTCCATGGTTAATCATGCCATTCACACGACCCATTGGGTCCCATCTAGCCATTTTGACCCATTTATCAAAATTTGACCCAAATATGATTCTTGACCCGTTTAAATTTATCTTACCCATTTATTTGTTTTGTAAACCAACTATCATTCTTTGGGTCTTGATTGAGCCATTGACCCATTTAAATTCAAATCAATTTTTATCACAATGGCAATTCCGTAAATATGAATATTTTCATATAAACTGATAACTTTGAAATTCCAGGGTGTTACAATACATGCCCTCGTGGCGTTCGGCCATACACCATGGCCGAACCTCATTATGTAGTTTTGTGGGTCCCATTTAATCCATTAAATCTTTTAATCCCATGAGTCTAAAAATCAGCCACCCTAGGCTTTATTAATCACACATAAGGTTATTACTTAGAGCCCCTAAGTCCATGATCATCTTCCATGGGGTTTGGCCATGGTGGTTTTTCATTTTGGCCAATATTTACCATTTTTGCCACTCTTCCTCCATGGTTAAGTTCTCATTATATTCCCCCATTCTTAGGCCCATAATTGATCCATAGACTTGGATCCCTTAATAACTCCTTAGCCATGACATAACATCATAAAAAATTAGCCACTTAGTTACCCTAATCCCCATTCATTACTCACATGTATACTATCACATTTAACCCATAAATTGACCTACAAATGGGTCATGGGTTCGGCCATACACCATGGCCGAACCCATGATGTCTTTTTCCCATTTTTACTTGGGCTTATATACATCATTAGCTCCACCATAAGTCCTTCCTTGAGGAGGTTCACACCATGCATTTAAATCACCAATCTTTGATCATCAATTTGGTACATTTTGGTCCATCAAAACTACCAACACATCCCCCATTATTTTTTTTCCATCTTTTACACTCATCAACATTACACATACATCACCATAGGGTTCAAAAGCATTCCCTCCATAAAATCTCTCCATGGTTTTATTTTTAAAACATTATTTCCACCCCTTTAAAACCTTATAAACTATGCTTAAAAATCCATTCAAACCATCAACATTCTTAATCATTTTCCCTCTTTTTACACCCTTTTAAATGTACAAACACATCACCCTAGGGTTCGGCCATACACCATGGCCGAACCCATGGTTCATGTTTTATTCCCATCTACCATTTTTGAGGCCATTAAAATTCATTTTCATGTCCCATGATTTCCTCATTTAAAATCCTTTCAAAAATCACTTCACTTAATCATTTTGAGCCTCAATATCCTTAACCATTCTTCCATGGTTTTAAACCTTTGAACCCCATTAAAATCCCCTAATTACCTACCATGGGTTCGGCCATACTACATGGCCGAACCCTATGGCCCATGATTCCTTCCAAAATTTACATACATCCATGCTTAATTAATTTAAATACATAATGTCCTTAGTACCTCCTTTATTTTTCTTAACCTAATTTACCCATTAGGGTTTGTGCATTCCTCATCCTTTCCTTGGATGGATTTGAGATTCAAGGCCTATGATATTTTTGGCCACCATCTAAGAAATGGATTCCATTTTTAAACCATAAAAACCTAATATCTTGTTTAGAGATACTTACAATCCGACGGCTCCTCCGACTTTTCTTTTTCTCCACTTGAACCCTTAGCCTTTCTCTTCTCTTCTTCTCCTTGATCTTTGGTCAAGATGTGTTTGATCAAGGTGAAAACATCATAGCTTGGGTTCGGCCAACATGGGGTGTGTTTGAGAGAGGGAAAGGAAGAGATGGTGAGAAAGAAGATACTAGTTTTTGATCTTGGAGTGGTGCCTTATGCTTGCACTTTTCTCTCCTTTATTCTCTTCTTCTCTTCTTAGTTTTCCTCTTCTTTTCTCCTTGGGCATGAGGGACGGCAATGAGAGGGGGAAAGAGAGGAAGAGAGTGAGATAAGAGAGGGATTTGAGAGATGAGATGAAAACCATCTCCTTTTAGTTTCTTAGACTACACTCAACCATTAATTCCTCCCACATACCAACATGGGCTAATGTGCTTAGTGGTGGTGGTTGGGATAAACCACCACTTAAGCCAACAGTTTTGAGCTTGGAAATGAGGTGGTTTTGTCTTCCATTTGACCATTTGACCATCCCTTGATTAGCTTAATTAATTAATTAATTGGATCATTAGATTAATTAATTCCCATTTAATTTAATTCCATTCCCTTAAATTCCCTCCATGTGTCCACCCATGGTTGACCAATTCAACCATGGTGGCTGGCCCCACCAATCCTTGGTCCACACGCCACCTCACTTGGTGAGGTAGAGGTGGGTCCCATTTGGCCATGTCACCTTGGTTTAATTAAAATTAACTTAGGTGATTTTCACATTAATTAATTCAATCCATTTCAACTAATTGGATCTCCATTGGGCCCATGACCCAATTAAATTTATTTCCTACCTACTTACCTTTGAGCTTAAATCATTTTGACCCATTGGGTCCCAAATGGGTATTGGGCCCAAATTTGACCATCCTTGGCCCAATTAAGTGAACTCATTCCAATTCATGGCCCATTGGACCATACTTGGGCCTTTGCTCAAATTTTGATCCACTTAACATTTATTCCACCATATTTCCCAATTTCCATCATTAAAATTAAATAATAGCCACATATACGTTGATTTAAAAATTCCAGGCTATTATAGACGGGAGGATCACTTGCCGTTGGTAGAATTCTCATACAACAACAGTTACCAAGTAAGCCTCCAGATGGCTCCATTTGAGCCATTATATGGTAGACCATGTAGATCACCTGTGTACTGGACAGAGGCCGGTGAGCCTGCACTGATTGGACCTGAGTTGGTTGCAGAGACTACAGCGCAGATACAGTTGATATGGCAGCATCTATTGACTGCGCAAAGTCGTCAGAAGAGCTATGCTGACAAGAGGAGGAGGTTCCTTTAATTTGAAGTGGGGGACATGGTGTTCTTGAAAGTCTCGCCACAAAAAGGACACATGCTATTTGGAAAGAAAGGGAAATTGTCACCAAGATATGTGGGACCATTTGCAATCATAAGAAGGATGGGGGACGTGGCTTATCAATTGGCACTCCCATCACAGTTATCATCTTTGTACGATTTGTTCCATATATCGATGTTGAGGAAGTACAATCCTGATCCCTATCATGTACTGAACATACAAGACATAGAGGTCCAAAGCGACGTGGCATACGTCGAAAAGCCTGCCCGAGTGGTGGACACAGAACAAAGGGTATTACGGAACCGAGCGATCCAGTTTGTCAATGTAGTATGGGATCGACATGGCATTGAGGAAGCCACATGGGAACTCGAGTAAGAAATGAGGATAGCTCATCCTGAGCTATTTATGTAAATATTTGAAACCTTACTTCACTCGATTTTCGGGACGAAAATTTTAAAAAGAGGATTGTATTGTAACACCCCGGTTTTTCATGTTATTAATATATATGAAAATTACCCATTTAATTTGTGAATTATTAAATATGGACCTTAGATAGGTAAACTGTTGGGTCATTGCCCAATTAAGACCCAACCAGAATTAAATGGGGCTGAATTAAATATAGATAGCATGGCCACGTATGAAGGTTAGCATATCCATGATTATGCGCTTAAAGAGACAAGGAATGCAATATAGATTACTTCGCCGTGTGTGTGGGATTTTCACATCCATGAGATGCGCATAAGCTCATTTAAAAAGGGTTTTTTCCTTGTTAAAAACGGCATTAGGCAATGGCGAAATTAAAGGGTCTTGGCACCTTAAATATGGGACCAAGTGGAGGTTTTATAAAGAAAGGCACCAAGGGGCGCTCGGCAACACACAACCATCAAGAAGGTCTTGACGTTGGGAGCTCTAGCAAGACGGTGTTCACGGCTTACACAAAGGAAGAGAGGGCAGCCAGCAAGTGTGCAAAGAGGAGAAATATTGGAAGAGCAAGAACAAGCGAAGGAAAACCGGAGGAGTCGCGGAATCGGTAAGTAGTTTGATATTTTTGTTTAAAATAAGGAACCATAGGGTTCAGCCATGGTGTATGGCCGAACTCCATGGAAGAAAATTGAGGGAATGATTATGGTTAATTAATGGAATGATGAACCATAGGGTTCGGCCATGTTGTATGGCCGAACACCATGGAAGGACTTTGGTGATTTTTAATGGATGTTAGGAGGATGAAAATCATAGAGTTATGCTTATGGTTTTAAAAGGTTTTACAAGGTTTGGATGAATGTAAGAAATTAAACCATAGGGTTCGGCCATGCTTCATGGCCGAACCCCATGGAGGTGTGTCAGTAATAATTATGGGTTTTTGAAGGAAGAACTCCATGGAAACTTATTCATTTTTTTAAAAGGTTCTACATGGAGAAATATAGAATTGATTACATGTAGTTAGATCATGGACGATCAAGGATGAATATTTTTAAAGAGAAGATTTTGAACCATAAGGTTCGGCCATGGTGTATGGTCGAACCCCATGGAAGATGTTATTAAATTAGAAAGTTTCTAATTATGGACTTTTGGATAAAAAATGAAGGAATCTTGAATTATGGATTCAAGAATGGGAATTGTTAAAATTGGAAAGTTAGACATCATAGGGTTCGGCCATGGTGTTTGGCCGAACCCCATGAATCAATGTTATGGATCGGTTTTGGACATAAACATAAGGTAATGGTAAAAATGTAAATAGGGTCTAAAATGAAAGACCATGGGTTCGGCCATGGTTTATGGCCGAACCACATGGCAAATATTTGGTGGATCATGTTTGGATTAAAGAATCGGCTATGGACTTAATATAGTGATTGATTAAATGGAGAATTATTTGGAGGATACAAATATATGCTTATGGATTATGTTATTGGATTATGGGCTATGTTAGCCATGGATGGCAATGTTGTAAATAGGTGAAAATAATAGACATAGGGTTCGGCCATGGTGTATGGCTGAACCCCATGAACTATTTGATGGATCATGAGTTTGAATTAAAGAACTATGTATGGTAGATTAAAATGAATGAAATGTTAACTAAGGATTAGACCAATGGCAAAGTTGTAATAAAGGGTAAAGTAATGGAATGATAGCCATGGATGGCAATATGGTAATTAAGTAGAATTAATGGACCATGGGTTCGGCCATGGTGTATGGCTGAACCCCATGGGGATTGTTTTGATGGACTTAGGGTTTATGTATGTTGGATTAAATAAATGGGAAGTGATTAAATGATTAACTTAAGGGGGTGAGGTTGTGCCATGTTGTATGGCCGAACCCCACAAGGTTATGTTTTATGGACTAAGGTGTTTTTGGACTTAGATATGATAAGAAATCAATTGGAACATGGGTTTAATTAATTGTTGTGTAATAAGGTAACGGGACCTCACAAGGTGTGTACGATCGTGAGCGGTTACCGGACGGAAGCGCAAGGACACGTTAGGGTCTTTGGTAGGGTTCCACCTCTTTGAAACCAAGGGTTTATGTACAATGTTTCTTATCTTATTTGATGATTTTATGTTGAAAAAAATATGTTTTAAATGTGAGTTTTAATGCTATATTTATTGTATAAAATAGTATGTGTTTCATTGGCATCTCATGCATGGCATGGGGTGAAGGATATGTAACCGGAGGGACCACACTCCGTCGGGGCGTCCGAAAAACCTATGTGGGGTACCTTGATGTGCTTTTCCATCAAGAAGAAACAGGAGGGGCCACACTTCCGTCGGGGAGTCCGAAAGACCTATGTGGGGGTACTTATATGTACTTGTGATGGGTGGGACTCATTGCATTTGACATCATGACATGGCATGGTTTATATGGCTTTTGACATTATGATATTATTATATATATTTTGTACTAACCATGTGTTAGCCCTAATTGGAATACCTACTGGGCGCGTTGTTCTAACGCCCTACTTCTACCCTAGTGGATGATACAGGAAACAAGGAGAACGATGAACGCGAAGCGGGCCACGCATAAGAGCTTGATGCTTTTAATTTATATTTAGATTAAGTTACTTATGGACATGTATTTGAGTAACTAGACTTCGGTCATGTAATAATTTAGATATTTTACCATGGTTGGATGTCTATTTGGACAATTATGTTATGATTATTCTGATTAGAGATTTGACATACTTTGCTATCCAAAATGGAATGGAACTAGGTTCTATTATAATTCCGCATGTTTTGATTCTAATTCCGTATGTTGATATTGTTATGTGTGAACCGTTTTCATGGACTTAGTCCATGCACACATAGGTTGGCCAGTTAAGGGTCGGACTTTAGAAGTTCGGACTTAGCGCTCGTCGTGACGTCCCGCACTTGCTCACTTATGTTATTTAAAAAAAAAAAAATAGACTCTGATTTTCGGAAAGCTTAGCGAGTGAAAAAAGGCGGGGCGTTACAGCGGACAGTCCCACTTCATGTGCCCTGCCGGGCCACAATGGAAACAAGTAATGCCACCCTGAGATGTCTGTACTGCCGTAAATGAGGCTGAAGGATGATTAGGACAATATCCGTCAGTGGAGGCCGCAGAAGTTGAAGATTTTCCGGAGTTGGGACGAAATTTCTTGCAAGGGTGAAAAGAGTTTCCCTCGCTCTGACTCCTTCTATTTTCCATGTTTTTAACTGACTCCATCAGCTCTTGTTCTGCAATGCTTTCTCTACTCACAACTCTTGCCAAAGTTGTTAATTTAAAGATGGTGAACTTGTCTCTGATGATAGGACGTAGACCTCTCTCGAACTTCCAAGCTTTCTTATATTCAGTGTCCACCATGTATGGAGCATAATAAAAGAGCCGGATGAATTCTTGATGATATTCCACCACTGACATACATCCTTGAGCTAGGACTATGAATTCCTGGGTCTTATGTTCCTTCTCCTCATCTAGAAAGTAGTGTTCCAAGTCATTTCTGCCACAACCTGGTTTTGTTCCACGTCCTTCCACCATTTGCCCGCATCGTCTATCAGTTGAGATGTGGCCAACAAAGTCCTATCTTGATCGCCCTTGATCCTTAATAATTTTAGGATCTTGATAGTGTTCTCGATCCAGTTTTTAGCTCCAATGGGTCCCTCATTTCCATGAAAGTATGGGGGACACTGTTGTCGAAAATCCTTGACCAAGGCTCTGTCTTGAGAATCAGTTGCGGAATTGGCACCCCCGCCTACTTGGTTCTGTTGCAGTACTGAATTCACTACTGCTTGTACGAAACTTTGGAACTCGGGCGTTATTGTAACACCCCAATTTCTCAATGAAGTGGAAAATTATGAAAATGCCCCTGAGTTGTTAAATTAATTATTTTGAGATGTTAAGTAAGGAAATAGTGGGGCCCATTGCTCAAATTAAAATCATATGAATACATTATGAATGTTAAGTTTGATTGGTTGGGTAATTTACATCAATTGGGTCAAAAATGGCTAAATGGGTCAAAATGCCCAAATGGGACCGATCGGGTCTTACTAGATTATTTGACCGTTTTGTGAATTTAAATTAAAAGGGGTTAGGCTGATTTGATTGGAAATCAAGTGGAGGAAAAAATGGGTAGGCCTGACCCATATGTAAAAATCAATTGCAAATGACCAAAATACCATAATTGGGTCATGGAGTAGAAAACGGGTCAAGGAGCTAAAAATGGACCCAACGGGTCGAGTTGACTATGGTTGACCGTGTGGACCCTCTAGGGAGCTAAAATATGAGTTAAATCAGTTTGAGTGGGACTGAAGTGAGTTGGAATTAAATCAAGTGTGAGTTAACTCATGTGCATTAAATGAAATGCATTAAGTATGGTGAGTTTGGTGAGTTGAGATGGAAATCTAAATGACCTTGAGTTCAAGTGAGTCAAAATGGAAATTAAAAGGACTGTAAATCAGTGAGTTGAGTGGGAATTTGAAGAGGTTGGCTGGGTCGTAACCACCAAAACAAGTCCCACACGTTGGGGACTTGTTTTGGTGATTTCCATGATGAATGTTGAATGCAAATGATAGGATTGAGATGAGATGCATGGAAAGATGAATGGCTGCTTGGGTAGGTGCCAAGGGGTACCTTGAATAGAAACCAAGACCCATCGGTTTAGGCAAGAATTGATGAGGGAGTGGAGGGGTTTTGGGGGCTGAAATACAAAAGGAATGATCACCCATGCTTGGCCGAATTAACATACCAAAAGTCTTAGAATTCCCATCTCTCTTTCCCTCACTCAAGGACACACTCTCTTGGCCGAGTTTACCTTGGTGTTTTTCACCATTAGATCAAGGACAAAACAGCAAAAGAAAGGAAGGAACAAGAGGGAAGAAGGCAAGGAACAAGAGGCAAAGGAAATTGGTAAGAATTCCTTACAATGTTATTTAATAAGTTAGATTAAGTGGAACATGAATTGGCCATGGAATGGCTGATTTTATCAAGGACTAAGCCTTGGTTAAAGGTTGTCTTAAGTGGTAAACAAATATCATTGGGTTCGGCCACTTTGGATGGCCGAACCCCATGAGATTTGTTTGGGTATTTTGATGGTTTTTGGAGGCTAAAAACCATCCAAAAATGATGAACAATTGTATGTGTATAAGATGCAAAATAAAGGATTTTAAATCTTGGATTTGGATGGCATAATTCGGCATTGGAATAGCCAAATGCATCAAGGGTCTAAACCTTGGGCAAAGGTGATACAAATTGATAAAATAGATCCTTGGGTTCGGCCACCTTACATGGCCGAACCCCATGAAATTGTGTTGGTTTTTTGGATGGTTTTTGAAAGGTAAACCCGATAATATTATGCTGGTTTTTATATGATTTAATGGACATATGATGTAAGTTAAAAAGGGTCCAAAACATGGGCATAGGGTTCGGCCACATTGGATGGCCGAACACCATAAAAGTGTTTGATAAGTTGGTATGGTTTTTGGAGAGATAAAACCATACCAATGGTGGAGATTTTTATGTGATAAGGTTGCTGTTTTGGTTTGGCCATAGGATGGCTGAACCATGTGGTTAACATGGCTAAAGGGTAGTGTTCAATTGGCATATAAAATAAAGGAATCATCGAGCAAAAGAACCATAAGGGTTCGGCCATATGTATGGCCGAAGCCCATGGACTGTTTTATGGTTATATGGAGTAAGAACATAGTGGAGATTTTGAATGAATCCATGCCTTTGATTCAAGAATTATGTATGTATACTATGTACTTAATATCAGTAAATAACCAAGCATGATAGATAAGGGAATATGGGATGAAAATACATAGGGTGAGGTTCAGGCCATGTAGTATGGCCGAACCGCACCAAAGATTATTTGATGGACTTTGTACTAATTCATAATGAATGGGAGATGTATGTATGAATGATCTAAATGAACCAAGTAATTTGAATGGTCATGGAATGTGATTGGAATGGATTAAGAGATCCAAGTGGGAAAGGTGAGGTTCAGCCAAGTAGTATGGCCGAACTCCACCAAGGTAGTTTTGTTATGAACCATGGTTTATCAAGGAAAATTAAACAAGGCTTGGCCTAGTGGCAAAGCTGTAAATACAAGTGATTAGGGTAATTATGAATAAAAGAACAAAGGATTTAAAGAAGGAGGTTCAAACGAATATGGTGAGGTTCAGCCATGCTGTATGGCCGAACCCCACCAAGTGATATTTAGTGGTTTGAAGTGTTAATAAATCATTTGGATGGTGTTAATCCAAAACCAAAGAGATCAAGTTAAAGTGGGCAAGGTTCGGCCATGGGTATGGCCGAACCCCACAAGATGTTTGGGTCTTATATGAGAATGGATATTTAAATATTAGCATGATTTACTTATTGTTACATCACAAGGTGACGAGAGTTGAACGAAGTGCGAGTCGTGACCGGGTGAAGCTCAAAAAGGAACGGACACTCAAGCAAAGTTTAAGTAGGTTTCCTACCTACTTGTAACCACAGTTTTACCCCAGTTTTCTTATGAGACTCTTGTTTTATTTTATGTGTTTCAAATTATATATTATGCATTAACAAATGGCATACAGGCATTGGCATCTCATGCATAGACATGGGATTATGAATGAGGTTCTACAGTGTTGCAATTTATGAGTTACGTCCTGTTTCGGCGGTGCAAGTCACGCCAGGAGGAGTAACATGATGGTCATAGTCACATTGGTCTCCTTAGGCGATGAGAGTCCCGCTAGGAGGACTAATACGTGATATGAACCAAGTCAATGATGAAGAGATGTAAGTGTATTGTGATTTACCTTGTCGGTGCAAGGCACGTCAAGTGATGGCTATGAATGTACATGATGGGGGAGGCTCATTGCATGTGCATACTTCATAGCATTGTTTTACCTGTTTTTGATGATAATGTAATATGATATATATATATATATATATATATATATGCATGTTTTATATGCTAACATGTGGTAGCCCTGATTCGGGAACCTACTGGGCGCGTTGATCTAACGCCCTAATTCTATCCTCAGAAGAGAATGCAGGTACAAGGAAAGGGAAAGAAAAGGTCGTTGACCGGGAGGGGAGCCAAGCCTAAGCGCTTGAATGTTAGACTGGACTTCTTTATATTACTGTCATTCGAACTATATTTGTTGGACATGTAATAAGTCATTACTTGCTATGGTTTGATTAGGTTAATAACCTTGGACGGTTGATTTATGTTAATTAATGTTTGAGACTGTTATTTGCTATCTAGTCCTTCTATTCCGCAGTTAATCTAGTTATTCCGCATGTTGTTATTAGTTCCATGTGTGAATCAATATCATGGTCTAGTCCATGTACACATGGGTGGCCAGTTAAGGTTCAGACTTGAGTAGTCTGAACTTAACTCGCGTCGTGACGCCGCCCGCTCTCTTTCGATGTTTTATTATTATTTTAAAAAAAAAATTAGACTCTGAAATTCTCGGAGAGGGCGGGGCGTTACAGTTATGGGTGGGATATTTCCACTTGTCTCCTCGGTGCATTCCTCATTACGTCGGGTGTTCCTTCTTCGTAGTGGCGTGTTTCGTAAGTCACAAGCATTCGCTTAGTAATCTTATACAAATGCTTCTTCAAGCAACCATATTCATGCATAATCAATTAAATATTGACTGGTTTCATGCAATCTCCTAGCTTTTATTGTCATTCGTTTTTTTGAGGGGAATTTTTCTCTAAGTTTGTTTGATATGTTTGACTTATAGTAATTTGCTTCATTTGCTTTTTCATTCCACTCTAATACTAACTGTAACGACCCTCCCTTTTACCATTGATTAAATCAGAGTATTTTTTTTTCACGGAAAATGGACGGATACGTCACCACGCTAACCGAGTTCAAGTCCGAAGACCCAACCCTCGACTGGCCCAATTCTATCACACACGTGGGTCAACCACTAAACATTTATGCGTGAGCCAACATAAAACTTGTGAAATAACATGTGTGGAAATAATATTTGCAGAATTATAATACCAAACATTTCAATAACATAGATGGAAATAACTTAACCATATCCAAAATAAGAGTTATCTAAGTTATTACATCATTGGATCCTATGAAATTACATAGTTCTATCAAAATATCAAAATAAGAACTATGAGATCTCCAAGTATATACGGATCCATCTCTTCGTCAAGCATGGCTACTACTAGGTCCAACTTCTTCTCCTTTACCCTGATCTGTGTTAACATGTAGGGGAAAATGTACGGGCTTAGTCAACTTGTCCAGTAAGAAGCTCCGATCATAAATTGTACAAAGTGTAAAAATCTTAAAATATCATATAATGAGGATAATAATGAAGAAAATCCCAAAGTGTGAATAATATATATTTCTCAAATATAAAATAGAAGATGTACCAAAATCTAATAACGCATAAATCATAGAATGATATGCCATGGGTGTCATGCATCAATGATATGCCCACCCATTCCCATTCATCAGATCATAACAAATCACTTCAAATAATTGTTCTCAATATTGGCTGCTTAACTCCACAGCATTTGAGGCGGCAACCACTAGGGCGTTGTTATTATCCACAAATTAACCAAGACTATTGGTGGAGTGTGGTCTTCTCCCTCTCCGCAGGGTTTCGGGACCTGCCCAGGTGCTCTTTGGCCCAATTAAATAGTAACATTCTTATCAAGAGGCGGGGCCAAAGTCTATTATTTTTATAAACATTTTACATGAGTACAAGCGAGGTCCGGACATTTCCTTCTTGGCCCATTACCATCAACCCTCCCATGCAACCATGCCTGAGGTAATGTGTGCAAACATGATGATAAAACCATGCATCAAATAGTTTTTTTCATCAAATATCATTGCTATATAACATAATGAATTCATAATATAATCACAGTCGTATAAATCAATATTTATCTAAAGCATTCACATCGTTGTCCTTCAATAAAGTAGGAACTCCTACCTGATCGACAGTGATCAACCAAATAAGATTCACGCGTTTGACGTCGGAATTACCTTCGACTCCTTTTGTCTATGTACATGTTCTAATCACAATTTATAGATTATTATCACATAAAATCCTTATCTAATTTGTGTAGGCCTAATCCAGACCTAAAGGTCTTCTGTAAGATTTCCAAGACTTAGAGGATTTCATTCATATTTGATTTTAACAACAAATACATTAAATTTGTGGATTTGTCTTTGTTTCAGGCCGACATATCGACACTATCGATACATCACCTTTGGACATAGTCGACATAGCGATCATCTTGATATGTCGACTGGACTCTGTCTATTTCCAGTTTGTATTTTTGAGTTCCTTTTCCGTCATATATGTATACATTGACGTATTCAATATATGAAGTAGTTCATACAGTCGATATGTCGAGTCTATCGACATGTCCTCCTGATTTGATTCATCAGTTTCTTAAGTCATCATTTGTTTCCCCATTATACATATCGATCCACTCAATACCTCCATGCATGCTTTTACCGAATACATCGACATAATCGATTAATCGTCCACCGTTTCCGGACTATACATATTGATCAAATCGATACACGTGTCTTCTAGGTTTTTGGTTTATTTTAACTTATACTCCATCTCTGTTCACAGGCCGATACATCGGTTCTGTCGATGTATCGTCTATGAACCAGTCTGTTGCCCTTATTTCATTCCCAGCGTACCCAGACTGATATGTTGGTCTGATCGATATATTTACAAGGGATCATCTCCAGTCCGACATATCGAGCTCGTCGATACATCGTCCTAAGATTAGTCTATCACCTTTTATTTCATCTCCAGTTCCACCATAATCAAACCGGCACATTGACATAAACAATGTTTCATTTTGGATTCCAGTTCCACACTTAACATCTTCGGTTCGTTAAATTCTCGCCCCAGACGACACATCGACGAAATAGATATGTCGACTGGGTTGAGTCAGAAGTCATGGACCCATCGTCCAAGTCTTCCCTTTACTTAGGTGTTTATGGTTCTTAGGTTATTTCTTTCCCCTTACATTCATACAAATTTTCTAAACAACCTAAGGTTATTGATTTATTTTAAAACTATCAACAATTCACCAACCTCGAGTGATTCGCAGGTGTGCTTGATTGGGTGAAATCTGATCTCTCTTGTTTCTTTGCTTTCCACCTTCCTTGGTGACTCGATTTATCCTTCCTCTTGCTTGGTCTCTCCTTCTTTTCCCAGAACATAGGAAGCCTGTGAAGAGGTGAAAACGTTTCCCGGTCAATTTGAAGGTTAGGATGTAAGTGAGAGGGTGTACTCGGATGAGAAAGATGGGTGGTCAGGCACTCTGTTTCTGTGTTTTCTTCTCTTTGTTTACCTCTTTTTTTCTTTCTTTCTTTTATTCTCTATTCCTTCGTTTTCCTTTCTTTTTATCTTCATCTTTTGCTATCCCCAGACTCTTAATGAAGTTTTTGAAAACTGAAGAGGCATCGTAAATACCTATGCATGGAAAAATGAACGGTTTGGATGGTGGTAGACAGAGCATCTGCTGAAGACCCATTTGATTATCTTTTCCACCGATAGATCGACTACGTCGATGTATCCTTTGAACAACTTATACTTCGGGTTTAGATCTCAGTCTTCCCTGACACATCGATCCAGTCAGTTTCCTATTTTGATGGGAAGTATGAAGAAAAGTTCTAATTACCTTAGGGGTCCTCCCTCTGCCTATAAAAGAGTCTTTGTCCATTAATTATTCATCAACTTAAGATAAAAACACTATTCAGAAATTAGGTGAGGGTATTAAGGAGGAAAAATGTAGAAACTCTAGAGTGTATTTTCTCTTAGTTTTGGACTTCAGGAAGCATTGATATATCAAAGGGAAGATCAAAGCTCACTATTCTTCATCAATGGATCCGGGTATGTCTTATTATTATGATGTTTATAATTTCCGCATTAAGATTTGATGTAAGCTAGGTAGGATTTAAACACCTAACCCCAATATACTGCGGAAGCTCGAATGCATAGTCGGATCTAAGATGGGCCTTGTGAAACAAGAAAGATCCAAGTATTGTTGGTCTTGAATAATAACACAATTTTCATACATCAGGGTTGGAAAACAAGATCTGGTATGATGTTGTTCTAGAACAGTCTTGAACACGAAAAAACCAATCAGTAAACGAAACCAACGGAAGGGGTTTCCCACACAGCCACCTGGCGCTGAACGCACAAGACTGTACAATCGATGTTGGCTGCCTCACTATCAGCCACGTTTGGAACTCTCTCTATCGCCTGAATTAGGATTTAACTAACTAGCAACTCTAGTTGGTTTTCAAAACTAGATCAGGAACAAATATCAGCACCTCGCTTGGCACTTGTGTCTGAAGGAAAATCACAAGGCTGAGTTGTAGAAGATCTGCAGTGTTCCTGAAAAACGATCACCCAAAATTGGGCTGGATGTCTGCAATGTACTGCAGCAAATAATTTCAACAAACCTTCGTTTGCAAACAAAAGTAAAATTCAAATTTTATTAAAAAAACTCCTTTCACAACGTTGATTACACGAGAATTTATAGAAGAAAGAAAATAAACATGGAAACTAATGGGAGCCGACTCTCTCGAAACTCAAATTCTAATAATAGTCTTATTCTAATTATTAGAAATAGTTTCTAATCAAATAAAACTACATAATTCTAACTCCTTCTAAAGTAAACATCAGCCAACGTGTTGCATGTAAATACTCGTGTCCCAATCCCAATATATTTGGGATTCTCAAATCTCCATACGTTTCTAAGTTAGTGGGCCTAATGGCATTCGGAGTCCCACTTTGAATTGCCATGTGTTGACTCAAAAGAGTTGGCCATGGGTGACTCACACCTAATTTGGGCTTCATGAACTTGGGCCCAGCGAGGTGGGCCTTGCTTGATTTATATTTGGATTGACATGATGTGAGTTGGGCTTGATGAATCTTCACGTTTCCACTCGAATACTCGCCTGGATCGAAGATACAATTTTCATCTTTCAATTTAGGGTCCGAACTTGCTAATTTACCATAGCACCCACCTGTTTCAAAAGTGAAACTTTCTCTTCCTCCACGAATGCCCACATCAAGATTGATCCGTATTTCAAGCATTAATCCATCCAGATCTTGTGGTTACATCATTCGGGTTTATCGAACATTAAGATTAATGATGAATGATTCTATGATTGAGCTTTAAATAAATAAACTCTAATATTATGATGAAGTATAAAAACCTTCAGTATGATATGGATTCAATCGAATTGCTAGTACCAGTAACATCTAGAACAAATTTTTTTTTCACCATGATGAGGGATACTTCGAGAACGTCATTGACTCTCCATAGGCTGATATTTTGATGGCCATTCATTTGAAATTCTGTATTTGATAAGGTGTTGAATCTCATTCGGAATATATTTTCTTCTGGCAATTCATCAAGTCTCTTCTTAAACAGTTGGAGTGCCTTCGCTTGCTTAGAACCTATCACAGCCACATAACATCCTTTAAATCCTAATGGATCAACCATCATGATCCTTGAACCATCCCAAATGGTCAGTACCGGCCCTAAAATGTCAAGGGCCCTAGGCGCAGTACATTGGTGGGAGCCCTAGGCCCCAAGAGCAGTTCAAGTGGGGGACCCTACAACCCATTGGTCACATTGGGAGGCCCTAGGCAGCGGCCTAGTTGGCCTAAAGCCAGGGCCGGCCCTGCAAATAGTACTTTTTCCTTCCACATGGCATCTCTCGATTATTTTTCTTCCCTTTGTTCAAATTCATAAATACTCAATCCATACATTTGAATTTGGCATGCTTTAGAGGTGATGATCTTCAAACATATGTGATCTTCATGGGCCTTTTAAATGGTCTTCATCTGGACTTGAGCATTTCATTGAACTTTTAGTAAATAATTTTACCACTTGCCACTACAATCTAGACTGTATTAAAATAATCCAAACTCTCATAAATGAAATTGGAATATTCAATTGACATTAAAACCCTAAAATGTGGCACAATAATTACTAAAAATCCAGAGTTTCCAAACATAGATTTTTAGGTATGAAAACTGCACTTTCTTCCCAATTTTCTTCTGATTTCTTGTATTTCCCTTTAAAATCTGTAAAACTTCCAAAATCCCACCAAATGATATCAGAAACACAGAAATAAGGGCCAAGTGGTCCAATTGCAGAGGTAAAATACGTCAATTTCCTGTGTATATCAAATACCCCCACATTTAGATTTTGTTAGTCCCCCGGCTTGTTGAGTCACTTGTTTGTCAATTCCATGACTTAAAAGAAGCATTGCCTTGGAAGAATGAAGCAATGAACAAGTCTCAATAGTGATGAAGACTGAACCAAGAGCTTCGAGATTGGAACATCAAGTGCATATTTAAGCATCTCCATGTGTATGGCAATCACAAAAAGGTAATTGGCCATAGATGATTGTAGGGTAGACCCAACACACCTAGGAAGACCTTAACTAGTCTTAGATATCACATATGGATAATCTAATTAAGCCTAAGTGAGCTTTGACATCCAATAGAACCAAGTGGACTTAAACTTGGAAAACTGATGAACTGTCAGGACGACACATGGTGTTTTTAGGCGATCTATCGCCTTGGAAAGGGATGACCCTTTGTGGTCTAACGATCCATCGTCCGGATTGACAGCGGTTAGAGACTGGAAAGCTTCGAAGAATGTGACCGAAATCTGCAGTTTTCTGGGATTGGCTGGCTACTATCGGAAGTTTATTATGGACTTCTCCAAGATTGCGGCTCCACTCACACGACTAACTCAAAAAGGAGTCAAATTTGAATGGTTTGATGTGTGCAACCGAAGGTTCTAAGACCTGAAATAGAAGCTTACAACTGCTCCTATTATGATTTTGCCAGAAAGAGGCAAGGGATAAGAAGTATACTGTGATGCTTCAGGAAAAGGACTTGGGTACTCTCTCACTCAAAGTCATCATGTAGTGGCATACGGTTCAAGGCAACTAAAAATTCATGAAAGCAACTATCCCACTCGCGATCTGGAATTAGCTGCAGTTGACTTCGCTCTCAAAAGCTGGAGACACTATCTATATGGTGAGAAATTTGAAGTATTTTCAGATCACAAGAGTTTAAAGTATCTGTTCAACCAAAAGGAACTCAATTTGAGATAGCGCAGATGGATGGAATATCTGCAAGATTATGAGTTTGCACTACGATATCATCCTGGCAAGGCGAACAAAATGGCAGATGCCCTCAGTCGTATGTCACATGCAATGGTGGCCAGTTTGATTATGAAACAATGGGAAATGTAACTGTAACATCCCAGATTTTCAATGGAATTATTATACTGGATATTATCTATTTTAATTGTTAAATTTAAGATTTATAGATGGAATGGATGTTTGATGGATAAGAATTGAGGCAATGGCCCAATTATGATCCAACAGATCATGGATAGAGTTGATTTTAATTAATTGGGTAAATGTAGTTAATTGAGTCAAATACCCAATTGAGACCCAATGGGTCAAGATGAATTGACTTAATCGATCATTTACCCAATTAAGACCTAAGGCATGGGATCCACCTCATCAAGTGAGGTGGCAAGTGTATGAGGTGACATGGAAGTGGCATAACCAAGAGCGACCCAAATCCACCTCATCAAGTGAGGTGGTGTGTGGTCTAAGGTAACTTGTAGGGCCGGCTGCCATGGTTGACTTGGTCAACCATGGGTGAGTTCATGGGTGTGTTTAAGAGGGTTAAGTGAAAAGAGTTGAATTACAGAATTAATTAAGAAATAAATTCTAAGTCTTGAGTTAAGAGTTACATAGGTGAGTTCAAATCAAGATTGAGTTGAATGGGAAATTAGTTCAAAAGTGAGTCACATGGAAGTGGAAGAGACTTAAGTGAGTCAAAGAGGGAGGTGGAGGGTTTTCATCTCATGGAAACCCTAGACAAAACCGTTGGGAGTGGGGAATGGCTCCAAGTGTAAGCCATGTGTCCTCTTGGTTAACCAAGGGACACATGGGAAAGACCAAGAGTTGATGAGGGTGGTTGGGAGGTTAGGGCTTACATAAGATACCCTCCTTGGCCGATCCTCTCTAGACAAAAAAGAGTGAGAGACTTTCATCTCATCCTCTCCCTCTCTCCCTCTCTCTAAACCCTAAGGCCGATCCGCTCCTTGAGACAAAAAGAAGTTAGAATTTCATCTCATCCTCTCTCTCACTCCCTTTCCCAAACTACACCACCTTGGCCGATACTTCCATTAAGACTTTCCTCTATTTTCCTCCCTCTCTCAATCAATACCTTGGCCGAAGACTCCATTAAAGATCAAGGAGGTTTTCAATCTCTCTTGTTCCCATTTCGGCTCTAGACTTGGAGGAAGGACAAGGACTAAGGAAGGAGAAGGACGGAGGAGCAAAATCAGACCTAAAGAAATGGAGGAGTCGCGGAATAGGTATGTTTTGTTTAACAAGGGTTATTGATTAAAAAGAGGCTAAGGAGACCATGGTTTCAACTATGGAATGGCCGAAATCATGGAGTTCCATTTCGGATTGAAAAGGTTGGCCAAACTGTTATGGGCCATGGAATGTAAAAGAAAAATCCATCCAAGAAGATGGTTAAGTATTTGGAATGAAAGGATTATACCCTAACCTTGTTGGTGGGTAAGATAGGTTGCACAAATGAAGTTATGATAATGAGACTATGGTAATACATGATTAAAAGGATGACAACATGTATGTTAAGTATAAGGAATGAAGTTCATAAGAAAATGATCAAAGGACATGTAACACCCCGCATTTTCAAGCTAGGGATATATATGGAAATTGCCATCGAAAGGGTGAATTAAAAAGATATGAACCTTAGATGGATAAATGTTGGGTCAATTGCCCAACGGATGGTAGATGTGGATCAATGGAAATAAATGGGTAAGAATTATTTAATTGGGTCAAGATTGCCAATTGGGTCGAAAGTTCAATTGGGACCTAATGGATCATATATGAGCTAGTTAGAAGTGAATGGGTAAGGCTTGATAATTGAGTCAATTGGTCAATTAAGACCCAATGGATGTTGTATATGGTTCAAGAGAATCAAATGGGTGAAGCTACATTTAAATGGGTAAGCTACCTTAAAATGGGTAAGTTACATGTAAATGGGTAAGCTACCTTAAAGTGGGTAAGTGACATGTAAATGGGTAAGCTACATTTAAATGGGTCATGATGCCTATTTGGGTCAAGAAGTTCAATTGGGACCCAATGGGTCGAGTTTGACTATGTTGACCATGAAATGAGTTCAAGTTTGATTATGTTGGGGCTGAATTGAGTTGGAAATGGTATCAAACCATTGAGTTGATTCAAGTAAATTAAATGAGTAGAATTAAATGAGTGAGTTGAGCTAAAAGATTAAGTTGAGTTGAATGAGTTCGATTGGAAGCCATGGAGACCTTTAATTCAAGTGAGTCAAGTGAGAAAATGAGGAGTTGTGATGATTTCAAAGACACAAGCAAAGTCCCACAAGTTGGGTACTTGGGAGTGGTATCCCATGCATAAAATTCAATGGAATGAGATAGGATTACATTGGGAACTTGGAGGGTTTCCATCTCATAATGGAAACCCAAGGCCCAACGTTGGGGAGATGGAAGGATTGCATTAGCTTAAGCCAAGTGTCCCATAGTTAAGCCATGGGACTCCTTGGTTAGACCAACATTCATGAGGGGTTGATCTTGTTTCAAGGACAAGTAATGGCATACACGTTGGAGAGGTAGCCCATGCTTAAACTTCAATGAAGGTAGGCTGATTGATGGGAATGCACAAACCACAATGAGATAGGATTTTCCATCTCATGGAATGAAACCCAAGAAGCACAATCCAAGATGTACACGTTGGGAATGCCAAGGGATGCCTTGATTTGTGTCAAAGGTCTCCTTGGTTAAGCCAAGGGACACCTTGAACAAACCAAGAAGTAAAGAGGGGAAAGGGAAAGGACTTAGGCTAATTATAAAAGGGGTACAACCAAGGGGCACTTCACACCCCTTGGCCGACCCCTCCATTGAGGAATTTCCATCTCATTATCTTCTCTTCTCTTTTCCACTCTCTCCCATGTTTTGCCTTTAAGGATCAGTAAAACATCAAGGAAGGAGAAGGATTAAGGATGGAATTGAAAGAAGTTGGGGCTGATTTCAAAGAAATACTACAAAAGAGGCACACTACATCATTTGGCCGAATTTTACATCTCAAGAAGCATTGAGTTTCATCTCTCTCTCTCTCTCTCAAAACCTACCTCCTTGGCCAAACCAGCCCTTGGTGATTTCATCATTGATCAAAGCTCACAATCGGTTAAAGGATCAAAGGAGCAAGAAGGGAGGAAGGAAGAATCAAAGGCAAGAAGAGAGGCTAAGAAGATTGGTAAGTACTCCATGAAATTTGGTTAAATAAATTGGTTAAGGGAGCATGATCCGGCCATTGTATGGCCGAATCTATAAAGGGTTTAAATTATGGATGATGATGTTTAAAAGGGTAGAAACATGGATCATAGGGTCCAGCCACTTTGGATGGCCGAACCCCATGAAATGATTTGGTTATTTTGATGGTTTTTGAGAGTAAAAAACCATGCAATGTTATAGAGGTTTTTAGGTGTTTTAATTGGAGTTAAGATTAATGTTTAGGTTGGCTATGGCATGGCTGAACCATACTATGATTATGGTTAAAATGTTGGGTATTAAGCCATGCATGATTATTAGAAGGTTTGAATCAAGAGAACCATAGGGTTCGGCCATGTGTATGGCCGAACCCTATGGACCATTTTATGGGTATTTGGATTTAAGAATATGTTTAAAAATCATTGATGGTTCTATGATGTTTTTAAAGGGTTAACATAGATGGAAAAATGATAGACTTGGATGGTTAAGATTCATCAAAAAGAATGGCAAAAAAGGAGAACCAAAACCAAAAGGGTGAGGTTCGGCCATGGTGTATGGCCGAACCCCACCAAGTGCTAAATATGGGGTTTTGTTTTAAAAGGTTTAAAAATATTCCAATGAATGGAGTTATGAGAACCATTCTTAGATGGATAAAGATTTTAATGGATAAAAGGAATTATAGCGTTCGACCATGTGTAGGGCCGAACCCCATAGAGTGACAATGGTGAATGGTTAAGGACTAGATAGTTAAATGGATGGATTGATAATTAGTCCTATGTATAAAGGATTAAAGGACTAATTTAAAGATGGTGAGGTTCGGCCATGTTATATGGCCGAACCCCACTAAGGTGGATTGTTGTGGACTCTGATTATTAAGCAAAAATTAAACAAGGGTTAGTCTAGTGGCAATATTGTAAATATGGAATGAAATGATCAAAGGAATTGAAAGAGGGATCAAAACCAAAGTGGTAAGGTTCGGCCATGTTGTATGGCCGAACCCTACCAAAGTATGTTTGTAGTTGGAGGTGTTCTATGGTGTTGATTAAATGAAAAGAAAGATCAAATACAAGTGGGTGAGGTTCGGCCATGGGGTACGGCCGAATCCCACAAGTTGGTTTTTGGGACTTAGAATTAATTGGAAATCAAAAGATTAGGTGTTTAACTTGTTGATATATAAACAAGGTGACGGGACCTCACAAACGGTGCAAGACCGTGAGTAGTTGCCGGATTAAGAAGCAAAGGACATTTGAGCGGTCTTTTGGTAGGGTTCCTACATCATTGAAACCATGGACATGTATTATGTACTTTTGATGATTTTATTTCATGTTTGATAAGTTATTTTGGTATCAAACAACAGGTTGCAATTATGGGATTTTCATGCTATGTTTTGTAATATTCTGTAGCATGTTGGCATTTGCATCTCAGCATGGCATGGGAGGGATGTTATGCAACCGGAACCCACACTCCATCGGAATGCTCGTGATGCAACTGTGGGGCCTCCTTAGGTGATGAGAGTCCCACCAGGAGGAATACCTTGATGATGAGAGTTCCATCAAGAGTATACCATATGTTCTGCGACCTTGGTGATGAGAGTCCCACCAGGAAGATACCTTAATGATGAGAGTCCCATCATGAGTATACCATGTGTTTTACGATGGGAGGGACTCATTGCATATGATAACATGCCATGGCATTCAATCGCATGATTATGATCTTTATTATCATGCAAAGTTTATGGTTTTCATCTGTATGATTGGATCTCTGTTATCATACATGATTTTGGATACGATGTTTTATAAGTATAATATGGTATATTATATCTGGATTTTATATACTAACCCATGTGTTAGCCCTAATCGGAATACCTACTGGGCGTATTGTCTGACGCCCTATTTCTACCCTAGTGGATGACACAGGAAGGGAACGGAACGATGACGTGATTGGAGCCAAGCATTGGAGCTTGGATTTGTGCTTGGATGATTAATCCTTATGTTGTTTATGTTATTCGAAATTGTAATAACGTGGATTTATTTGTTATGGTTTGGATGGTTAATGTTTGGATATTTAAGTTATGTAATATTAATTAAGTAATGGATGTACTTTGCTATCTCATATGGAATAGGATTGTTATCCTATTGTTATTCCGCATTTAAGTTTTATTCCGCAATTAGATTGAGTACGTGTGAACGTATGGTTGGCCAGTTAAGGGTCAGACTTTGGAAGTCTAGACTTAGCTCGCATCGTGACGCTCCCCGCTCTCTTCCACTTTACTTATTTATAAAAAAAAAAAAAAAATTAGACTCATGATTTTCGGAAGGGTGGAAAAGGGCGGGACGTTACAGAACATGGTTTGGCCCCTTGCATGGCCGAACCCTATTTTTGATATATAAGGATCATTGAGGACTCAAAAAGCGATTGGATGAGATTCGGCCATGTTGTATGGCCGAACCCCATTAAATGACCTAAACTTGTTGTATGTACTTTTAAGAAAACCTATCCTCAAGGTGATGTAAAAAATGGAAAGAGGATAAAGAGGAGGAAACCATGGGTTCAGCCATGTTGTATGGCCGAACCCCATGGAGGAATTGTTATGGATCTAAATATGTTTTAAATGATTAACTATGGACTACACGTTAAGAAATGAGAAGATGAAAATAAAGAACTATGGGTTCAGCCATGTTGTATGGCCTAACCCCATGGATCGTTTTATGGATCTAAGTATGTGTAAAAAGTTAAGTGATTAAACTATGGATTATCAAGCTAAGAAATTAAAAAAAAAAGCAAAAAAAAGAAATGGTGGTCAAAGATGGGAAGAAGATGAAAGAAGAGAACCATGGGTTCGGCCATCTTGTATGGCCGAACCCCATGGATGATCTTTATGGATCTAGGTATGTTTTATCAAGTTAAATGATTAATTATGGAATATTAGATTAAAAATAAAGAAGTGAATGATGAGTGACTCGGATTGGTTAAAATAAACAAGGACTAAAAAGAGGGTCAAGAAAACAAAAAAAATGAGGTTCGGCCATGTTGTATGGCCGAACCCCATTGATGGGTTTTTATGGACTTAAAACACTTTTTAGCCATGATGTATGGCCGAACCCCCTTGGGGGACTTAACCTGTTTGAGGACTATGATCGTAAATGGAAATGAACATAGGATGATGTAGGGGATGATGAAAATCAAATTGATCACCAAATTGATTTATATATGTGTTAAATGTAATAAGGTAATGGGATTTCACAAACGGGTGTACAATCGGCTTTGACGCGATCGGTGATTGGTTTTGACGAAAATGCAAGGATAATACTTGGACGTTGGTAGGATTCCTACCTTGTTGAAACACTTGGACTTATGTATATGTGATGGTTTTTATTTCTATGTGTTATGATCTATTTTTGGTATCAAAGTGCTATGTTTTAAGAATGGGATTTCAATGCTATAATGTCTAATATGAAATAGCATGTTTGCACTTACATCTCATGCATGGCATAGGAGGGATCATATGAGGGGAGTCCACGCTCCATTCGGATATCCGATAAACAAACGTGGGGAGGGATCCACACTGATTCCGATTGAGATATGGTATATGATGGTTGAAATGAAAGAGGAGTCCACGCTCCGTTCGGTGGGACCGATAAGGCATATGTGGGGAGTCATGACAATGAATACCTTGATGTGGTTTGTTCATCAAGAGGATTATTTGTGTGATTGAGATATGGTTGATGGGTGGGAAATCATGGCACATGACACCCATGGCATGGCATTGACTTGCATGATTTTGACATTATGTATCTATTATGATTTTTATACTAATCTATGTGTTTGACCCTACTCGGAATACCTGCTGGGCACGTTTACTAACGCCCTACTTCTACCTTAGATGATGATACAGGGAATGGATGGAGCGAAGGACGTGAAAGGAACCAAGCTTAGGAGCTTGGATAATTTAGACTTGCTTTATTTAAGTTTTTATTTCGGACAATATAATTTGAGTTATTCGCATTTTGGGAGTGTAATAACTTAGAACTATCTTGCTATGGTTTGTTTTATTTTGGACATTTAAACTTAAGTTTATTTATGTGATGGACTTCCTTGCTTAAAAATGGATAGGGTTAGTAACGTTAATCTCATATTAATTCCGCATTACGTTTATTCCGCATGTATAGCCTTAATGCTTGTGAAACGTTTTAGTGGACTTAGTCCATGCACACGTATGGTTGGTCAGTTAAGGGTCGGGCTTTGGAAGCTCGGACTTAGCTCGCGCCGTGGCGTCCCACTTTCTCACTCTTTATTTCAAAAAAAAAAAAAAAATAGACTCTGATTTTCGTCAAGTGAAAAAGGGCAGGGTGTTACAGTAACACCCTGGATTTTCATTAGTTATAAATATATTGGATTGGTCCATTTGAATTGCAAATTAATTGAATTTAAGATTAAATAATTGAAATGGACCTTAGACGGGTAAGGTAATTGGGTCAATTACCCAATTGGGATCCAATGGGTCATAGATGAGCTGAATGTAAAGTAATTGGATAAGGTTAAAGTAAATGGGTAAAAGGTAAATGGGTTATCTACCCAATTAAGACCAATGCATTAAATCCACCTCATCAAGTGAGGTGGTATGTGAATGATGTGGCATGCATGTCATCACATGGAAGCCTAGTAGGCAAGGAGGAAACATCATTGAGTGACATGAGCAAGGTGGAACCCAAGTGCCATGTGGTGACCAACTCACCACATGCATGGTCGACCATGTCATGGTTGACTTGGTCCGCCACTAATGAGTTCAAGTCAGTTGAGGTATTACATGAGTCGGGAAGATGGAAGGTTTCCATCTTAAAGGGTGTGAACCCAAAGGACTCGATGGAAGCCAAAGAGTTTTCTTGGCTTAAGCCAAGGGTTTTCTTGGTTAAGCCAAGGGACACCTTGGTTAGACAAAACCTTAATGAGGGATAGTGAAAAGGCTTGGACTGTCACATTAAGGACACCAACCAAGGGGCACTCCACACCCCTTAGCCGACTCCATCTCTTGCACACAAAGAGATTTCTCTCCTCTCCTCCCCCTCTCCCATTTTCATCTCTATACTTGGTGAATCTTTGAAGAGCAAAGGAAGAAGAAGGATTAAGGAAGGAAAGGACATACCAAAAGAAAAGAAGGAGACGGGAAAGAAGGTATGTTTAGAGGTTAAACAACATAGGAATAAGTCTAAAGAAAACCATAGGTTTGGCCATGGTGTGGCCGAACCTATGGGTTTCACAATTTGGAATGGATGGCTAAATTGTGTTAGGGCCATGGAATTGGAAATCCATTCAAGGAATGATTATGGGTTGAAAGAAACAACGAAAGGAATGAATCCAAAATCATGTTATAATGGCACAAAGGTTGGATGGCTTATGAAAAGACCCTAGCCTTGACTAGTGGATAGAGTAAATTCACTAAGAAATGTATGGAAGATGAAATACATGTTTAAAATGATAAGGAATGGATTTCATGGACAAGGGCCTAACCATGCATGCAAACAGAGAAGATTGACAAAAAATTAGTTGACTGAATCTTAGGATTCAGTCGACTGAAAGGGGCAGGCAGAGCACACAAGGGTATTCTGGGTGTTTCAGCCGACTGAATCTAATGATTCAGTCGACTGAAAATGTGCTAACCAAGCAACAAAAAGGATATCTAGGTGTTCAGCCGACTGAACATAGACGTATCAGACAAGTAATTAATCTATTGTGTTTCAGCCAACTGAATCTTATGATTCGGTCGACTGAAGGTATACATAGCAAACACGTAAATAGTTAGTTGATGATTCAGCCGACTGAATTTGATTCAGTCGACTAAAAGGACATTGACTGAGAACACAGAGGGTTTGACCCAAAATTAGCCAAATGAATCCATAATTCAGCCGACTGAAAGGTTACGAGTCAAGTTTATAAGGTACTGAGTTGTGTTTCTGCCTACTGAATATCATTATTCAGTCGACTAAAAGTTTACGGGCAAATCAAAGACTGTATCTGGGCTTGATTCAGTCGACTGAAATCCAGATGCAGTCGACTGTATCTGAATGTTTATTTTTGGCTAATTTTCCAAATACTTCAGTTTATCCAGAAAGATGTAAGGGGTAATGAAAATGAAATGGATAATCAAATTGATATATATCTGGTGAAATTTGATAAGGTAAAGCGGATTGATTCGTACTCACGTGCTTATGAAATAAGAAAAGGACAGTAATCGGACGTTGGTAGGATTCCTACCTTGAGACACTGTGGATTATATATATAACACTAGCTTTTACTCCAATTTGATGTGTTACTTTGGTTAAACAAAGGGTATATGTTATAAACTGATTTCAATGATAATATGTACTTTGATATGAAATGGCATTCTTGCATTCATTACCTCATGCATGGCATGGGAGGGAATACATGTGACCAGCAAGCCAAATTATGAGAGGTCCGGACATGATTTGGGCTTGAAACTAGCTTGTATGAAGCTATGTGAACTATTGATATGTTGACCTTGTCCGGGATTGCTAGGAATGGGTACAACGTAATTTGGGCCAAAGAGCTCCTGGGCATGTAGTCCCGAAATCATGCGCAGAGGGAGGAGTCCACACTCCATCTGTAATTCTGATTAACATATGTGGGGAGGTATCACAGTGACCTGGTGGTGCCGTCACAAAACACTGCGGACGTAAATGGCCAATGGAACACCTTGATATGGTGATTTATCAAGGAAACTATTAATATATGATGTGATTGGATATGGAATCGGGTGAGTGATCATTTGGCATTGACACCCATGACATAATGCATAAGTAAGCATGATTATGATATGGATATCATGCATTTGTATTTATAGCTTATGAAATGTTTTTACAAATATGATAAGATGTGTCTATCTTGATTTTATATTGATCCTATATGTACCATAACCCTACTTGGAATTCCTACTGGGCATGTTGACTGATGCCCGACTTCTACCCTATAGATGATGGAACACAGAATGACAAGGACATGGGACATGAAGGGGGTCAAGCATAGAGCTTGGATAGATTTATCTTTATATTATTTATGTTGATTTTGAAAGATGTATTGGGAGGACTAATGTTTTGGATTGTAATAACTTAGAATTGTTTTGCTATGGTTTGATGATATTTAAGTTTCAGTAAAGTATATGGTGATTGGTTTTCCTTGCCTTATAATGTCATGTATATGAATAGTGTATTATTCATATAATTAATTCTGCAATGTATTCAGACGAGTGTGTGAAATGTTTTAGTGGATTTAGTCCACACACATGTAATTGGTGGCCAGTTAAGGGTCGGGTTTTGGAACTCGGACTTAACTCGCGTCGTGACGTTCCCGCTCTCTCTCATTCATTTTTTTAAAAAAAAAAAAAATATATATATATATATATATATATATATATATACTCTGATTTGTGGATAGTAAAAAGGGGCGGGGCATTACAGTTCTGGTTGGAAAAACACTGTCAACCTGTTCTATTGACAGGACGATACTATCGTGGGTACAACCCATCATATGGGACAGAATCGAGCCATCGGTTTCATGATCTATCGGCTGGGATTTTTAATGTTCTGGTTTAAACAAATACTGTCAAACTCAGTTGGCCCAGGACAATCCTATCGTCAAGTGGTGACCCATCGGCATTGGACTTCAAGATCCATCGTGAAACAAATACTGTCAAACTAATGAGCGTGATCGTTTTCTATTCATTGGGACTGCATTAAATGCTAACGGTCACATTGCAACAACACATTTTTAAGTCACGATTCATCGTGGTGCCACGACCCATCCCCGTGTTAGTTCGAAACTTTTCTGTTTGCCTATTTAAACTTCGAACTTTGATGAGTTCGGGGAACCCTTCACATAGAAAAATATTAAGGGATTCCCAGATATCCCAAACTCTCCCAACCTCTCTCTAAGCACTATTCATGGTGAACCATTTGAGAATCTAATCAATACTTTGATTGAGATGAAAAGATAGAGAGAAAAACTAAAGTCTAGGATTCAATTGCAAATCCAAAATCCTAGAACCTTCTCCCAAAACTTGTGGTTGCTCGTAGATTGGGACATCTTCGTCGTCAAGGACATCAAGTTGGGAGAGCTCTTCAAGAAGCACATCTACTTCAAGTGAGCTACAAAAGTCAAGTGCTTATTCTTGTACTTACATTTTAAACATCATTTTGTGAAGTGGATTAAAGCAAGGAACTTGAACCACTATAAAAAATACAGGGATAAGAAAGTAGACTGGGTAGGTCGACCCTTTCAAAGTCTTAAGGATTGGATGAAATTCCTTTTCAATTGTTTATGTGGAATTCCTATTCTATTTGTGAGGGCGTAATTCCCTATATAGTGTATTTGGGATAACCCAAGGTTGGGTGAGTCCATCAGTGGATGTAAGAGGAATTTACTCCATACCACTATACATCGGGTGTTGTGGGTGCTTGGATTGCTCGTGTGTTTGCTCTTTTATTTGTACACTCTTGTTAACACACAACACATCTTCTTGATTAAGTTGTTAATTCTGCTGCATATCATTTTAATTAATCAAGAAATTTGTGAAGGCCACAAAATTGTGATTGTCCTATTCACCCCCCTCCTAGAGACAATTGTCTTCTAGCATCGGGAACTTTCGATTGGTATCAAAACCTCGTGCTCTTCATAAGGATTTTGTAACGCCCCGCCCTTCTCCAACCTTCCAAAAATCAGAGTCTATTTCTTTTTTTTTATAAATAAACAAGTGGAAGAGAGCGGGAGACGTCACGACGCGAGCTAAGTTCGGACTTCCAAAGTCCGACCCTTAACTGGCCAAACATGTGTGCATGGTCTAAACCACGATAAACAACACACACACGAAACTAAACAAGTCATGCGGAATAATACTAGACAAATTGTGAAACTAACTGATTGTGGAATTATACTGAATAGATAGCAAGTACAAGTCATCCATTAAAACTACTTAAATTAGATATCTATTATCAGAACTATAAACAAACCATAGCAAAGTTACTAACTATTACATGTCCATATAAATGTATCCAAACAACAGTAAACAAAAACCCATTCCAACACCCAAGCACTTAAGCTTGGCTTTCCTCGCGATCCTCGACCTTCTCTTTTCCTTTTCCTTTTCCTGCATTATCCTATAAGGATAGAAATAGGGCGTTAGATCAACGCGCCCAGTAGGTTTTCCGATCAGGGTTACCACATGGTTAGTATATAAAACATGCATATATCATTGTATATGATTTTCAAAAATATCTGAAATCAATGCTATGTATGTAAGTGCAAATGTAATGAGTCCCACCCATCACAAGTATACATAGCTATCATTTGACGGGACTCTCACGCCAAGGTAATCCAGAGTACTCCACATTTCCTCTGAATAGAACTCTCATGTCAATGTAATCCAGAGTACTCCACATTTCCTCTGAATAGGACTCTCATGTCAAGGTAATCCAGAGTACTCCTCATTTCCTCTGGATAGAACTCTCATCATTAAGTTACTCCATAATCATCACCCCATGCCATGCATGAGATGTCAATGTATATATGTCATTTGTAAATATATCACATCATTCAAAACCCATTTGAAACATAGAACAATAACAATATAACTCATAAAAACCATGATAAAACCAATTATAAAAGTGGTTACAAGTAGGTAGGAAACCTACTGAAAAGTTCACTTAAATGTCCTTCTTCTTAAGCGTCAACCGATCACGATTCGCGTGCCATTCAAATCCTGTTACCTTGTTTATACAACAGCAAGTTAATAACATATCTTCTTGATTTCTAATCAAGTCTAGATCCCATAAACCATCGTGTAAGGTTCGGCCATACCCATGGCCGAACCTCACCCACTTTGGGATTTAATCTTCCTTTTTCATTTGATAACTACTTAAACACTTCACCTTTCAAAACATGTCTTGGTAGGGTTCGGCCATACAACATGGCCGAACCTTATCACTTTGGTTTTGGACCCCTCTTTTCAAGTCCTTTAATCAATCCCTTCATATTTATCATTTGACTTGTATTTACGGTTTTTGCCATTGGCCTAACCAATGCTTAATTTTGCTTCAACTTCAAAAGCCCATATAACCAAACCACCTTAGTGGGGTTCGGCCATACTACTTGGCCGAACCTCACCAATCCAAATTGGGTCTTCTAATCCTTCAAAACCCTCAAACATGACCCAAGTTTCTTTCTATGGGTTCGGCCATAGGTTATAAATCGTCCTTGGTTCTTTTATCCATGCATCATACTTCACCATTTAGTTTTTGATCCCTTAAATCCTTCATACACCCTTCTCCAATTACGTTAAAAATTAACCCTAAGTCCATCAAATGACCATTAGTGTAACGCCCCTCCCTTTTCACTCTAATTTTTAGTTTTCACTCTAATTTTCAGAGTTTATTTTTTTTAAATAAAATAATCATGTGATCGGGGCGGAGTGTCATGACGCGAGTTAAGTTCGGATCTCTAAATCCGACCCTAAACTGGCCAAGCCCATGTGCGTATGAACTAAGTCCATAAAACTGATCCGCACATGGTACATATATAACTTGCGGAATTAACTTAGTCTAAATCTAACTGAGGTTATAATAGAACCTATGATTAATCCAATTTTCCATTCTTAGATAGCAAAGTACATAACTTATTCTCCAAAATTACTAATCAATCTTAACTAATCGTTTAATTAAAACATCCAACATAAAACAAACCATAGCATCTATCTTAACTACTTATTATAAGCCAACATAACTAATTACCAAATTACATTGTCCAAATATATCAAATATCAAGTCCATAAAATAGTCCATTCATAATCCATTCCAATCATTCAAACCGCCCAAGTTTCCGAACTTGGTCCTCTTCTCGATCCACGTTCTTCCCTTTCCCTGCATCATCCACTAAGGATATAGATAGGGCGTTAGATCAACACGCCCAGTAGTGTTTCCGAATAGGGCTACCACATGGTTAGTCAAAACATGCAAATAATATAATAATAATACATGTGAGACAAAATTCCATAAAAACATGCTATGTATGAAATGAACATGTAATGAGTCCCACCCATCACCATTCAACATAGACATCACTTGACGGGATTCTCATCGTCAAAGTAACCCACAGTGGTCTTTCGGACGCCCCAACAGAGTGTGGCCTCCGGATTCCTCCTGATGGGATTCTCATCATCAGGGTACCCCACAGTGGTCTTTCGGATGCCCCGACGGAGTGTGGCCTCCGGATTACAACACCATCATCCCATGCCATGCATGAGATGTCTATGCAAACATGTTATTTAGAAATATAACTTTACAATCATATAAGTTATTGAAGTCAACATAAAACAACATATGAAATAGTGGTTACAATAAAGGTAGGAAACCTACACTTGTTTACTTTGTTCGACCCTTCCTTTGAACCGTCTTCCGATCACGGCTTGTACACCGTTCTAGAAATCTCAAAACCTTATTTACATAACAGCAAGTTAAGCATTCCTTCATGTGATTCTAACTTAGTCTAAGTCCCAAAAATCCACTTAAACTTCCATGTCCTATCTTAGCCATAGAACCCCATAGTTTTGGTCCTTTTAAACATGTTTTTGGTCTCATTTAGACATAGGATAACAGTATAATGTTATCATGTTTTTACCTTTCAAAACCATCCCATAAGCCCATCACTTTGTATGATTTCCATTTTGTAAAACTCAATCCAAATATCCACATAACAGTCCATGTATGGCCGAACCCTATGGTTCTTGGTGTAATTAATCCAACCATTGTCCATGGTTTTAATCCATAATTTAACCATAGTATTAATATGGTTCAGCCAAGCCATAGTTACCTAAAAACAGTAAGCTTATTTTCACTTTAAATCCTTTAAAATCTCACAAAACCATTTAATACTTCCATGAAATGTCATACCATTTCATGGGGTTCGGCCCACCCAATTGGCTGAACCTCATGGCCTATGGTTTAGATCCATTTATCCATTTATAAACTTGGTTTATTCTTAAATCAAAGCACATTATGTTTACATAAAAATCCATCCTACACTTGACCCAAATAACCATCAAAAACAGTCCATGGGGTTAGGCCATACGCATGGCCGAACCCCAAGGTTTCTTTGATGTAAATCTTCTTATCCTACTTACTTATTTTTGGCCACAAAATGACCCATTTGACATATAAAATTTACCATTTAGAAACATGATTTTTGTCCTTTAAAAACATCAAACTTAATCCACTTTTATCATCTAAAGACAGTCCCATACTTGTATGGTTTTAACTTCCAAAAACCATCCAAATAAATCAATTATTTCCATGGGGTTCGGCCATCCAATGGGGCCGAACCCTATGGTCCATCTTTTTATCTCATTCATGTACCTCCATCCAATATCTAACCCTTGTTAGATTTGGCCATCCAATGGCCGGGTCATGATTTAAAAATTGTTTATCGAAAACCTACCGTTTCCGCGACTCCTCCAATTGATCTTCACTCCAGCTTGTTCCTTTCCCTTTCTTAGCCTCTCCTTCTTCTTGATTCCTTGATGGTCAAGGACTGATTAAGCAACCAGCTGCTGCTCTTATTTTTAAAATGTAGGACACGGCAAAGAGGTAGAGAGAGAGAAAGAATATTGGCTTTAGATGAGAAACCTTGATTCCCCCCTCCTTTGCTTAATGTGTGCTATTGATTTGGTGAAAGAAAACAACCCAAGACTGATTACAAATCCGCGACCAGCTGCTGTTCTTGGTGTTTGGGAAATGATATCAGTCCAAGGAAAAGAGAGATAGAGAGAATAAAATGAAAAGAAACCCTTTGTTTAACCAAAATCAGCCCAAGGTTAATTCAGCCCTTGTGTAACTCATCTCTCCATAATTAGAATCCTTTGAGTTCCTTGGGTTTCATCTATGAAATGAAACCCCCCCCCCCCCCTTTAGCATCCAACGACTCTTTTATCCTTGAAGGTGAGAGTTTCATATGGAAATGAAACTCCCACACCAATGGCTAGTCTTTGTAACAGCCCACCTTCATTCATACTTTACATGGGAGTTTCAAATGAAACCCCATGTGTTTCACCGTCTCCCATTGGCTGTTTCTTTTAAAATGAAACCCATCATATACCAACGACCCTATGCTTGTCTCTTTAAGTCTTCTCCTCATTCATCTTTCATTTACCAATTCAAATTGGAGTTTCATCATAAGATGAAACTCCTCCCCTCCTCCAACGTCTTCCATGTACTTTCAAAATGTAACTCCCATTTCCTTTACCACTTAAATGGGAGTTACATGCATGGTAATACCTCCCATGCAGCTAATATTTATTGTGTTTAAACCTATAATCAGCACACACACTATTCTCATACACTCACTTAAAATGTTTATTCATCCAACTCTTTTATTTAACTCACCCAAACTCAACTCATTCATTTAATGTAACTTAACTAATAAATTCTACTCAACTAAACTCCATTATTTATTTAAACTCAAACCCAACTCAAACATTTAACTCATCTTAACCCAATTAAGCTTTGAGCTCAATTAATGGTCACACATATCAACCACAATCCATTGGGTCCAATTTGGCCATTTTGACCCATTTAACAAAATTTGACCCAATTATGATTTTCGCCCCGTTTATGTACATCTTATCCATTTATTGTTTTGTAATCAAAACTACTAACCATTGAGTCTTGATTGAACCATTGACCCATTTAAATTCAACCCAAATATAACACAATGGCAATTTCGTAAATATGAATAAATTCATATAAATTGATAACTTTGAAATTCCAGGGTGTTACAATTAGTGGGGTTCGGCCATACCACATGGCCGAACCTCACCCTATGGATTTTTATCCCATGTCCCACCATTTATCATGGTTGATCAATATAAATTCATAACTAAGCATAGATGATTCTTAAATCAAAATCATAAAACAAATCATAATCTCCAACATGATCGTTATCCAATTATCCCATCAAAACAGTCCATGGGGTTCGGCCATACACATGGCCGAACCCTATGGTCTTCTTAACTCAATGATTCCATTATTTATCATAATCTAGGCTCAACACCTTTAACCATAAGAGCCATATGATTCAGCCATTCAATGGCCGACCAACATATTACACTTTTCTTCATTCAAAAACCCCTTTTAAACTTTCATTACATAACATGGGTTTTATCTCTCAAAAACCATCAAAGATTACCATATAATTATCATATCATTTCATGGGGTTCGGCCATCCCAAGTGGCCGAACCCTATGGCCTATGATTTAAACCTTTTTAACAAATACTTTGCCTCATCAAAACATGTACAAATCTCCATGGTTTTGCATGGTTTTTAGCCTTCAAAACCATCAACCTAACCAACTCCTTTCATGGGGTTTGGCCATCCAAAGTGGCCGAACCCTATGGTCCATGTTTTCTATCTTTTTAAACATCATTATTCATAATCTAAACCTTTGGTAGATTCGGCCATACCATGGCCAAATCATGTTCCATTTAACCAACTTTATTAAACAAAATTCCATGTAAACACTTACCAATTTCCTTTGCTTCTCTTCTCTCCTTTTGATCCTTGCTTCCTTCCTTCTTGCTTCCTTAGTCTCTAGCCGAATATGTGCTTGATCAATGGTGAAAACACCAATAGCTGGTTCGGCCAAGGAGGTAGGTTCTTGAGAGAGGGAGAGAAATGAGAATTCTAAGGTTTCTTTGGGTGACAATCGGCCAAGGAGTGTGGTGTTTTGTTTTTGTTAAACAGCCCTTGGACCCTTCATTAATCCTCACCAATCCTTGATCAAATCAAGGAGACATTTGGTGCCAACCAAGGCACCCCTTGGCACTCCCAACGTTGGAGCCATGATGGAAACCCTCCAAATTCCCCATGCCATTCCATTAAATTTTTCATGGGAAAGCCACTCCACAAGTACCCAACGTGTGGGACTTGTTTTGTGGTGTTTAAGACCATGGCAACTCCTTCATCTCCCATTTGACTCAATGTAATTACAAGGTCCCTTTGGTTTCCATTTTTAACTCACCCAACTCATTAGCCCAACTCACCACATATAATGCCATTCATTTAATGCACTTGAGTCAACTCCATTACTTAATTCAAATCCAACTTATTTCAGTCCCAACTCAACCTGATTTGACTCACATTTGAGCTCACTTGAGGGTCCACACAGTCAACCATGGTCAACATGGTCAACTCGACCCATTGGGTCCCAACTTAGCTCATTGATCCACTTTGACGCCTTAACCCATTTATGGGTGGTTTACCCATTTAAATGTGATTTTCATATTTGCATCAAGCCTACCCATTTATGCTCCATTTAGTTTCAAACCAATTCAGCTTAACCATAATAAAATTGAGCTTAGCCAATGGTCAAATAAGTCCACCATGACCCATTGGGTCCCAATTGGGTCCTTTGACCCAATTAACCATTTTGACCCAATTTGATGTACATTACCCCTTTACTTAAACTTGATCCTTATAATATGTTCATAGGGTCTTAATTTGAACAATGGTCCCCACCATTTTCTTATTTACAATCACATCTATTAAATTTACCATTCCAGTGGCATTTTCGTAAATATTCATATCATTGAGAAATTGGGGTGTTACATATTTAATCATCCGACTTGATCCTGTACTAGAACATCAAATATGGATGCCCGAAAAAGTATCTATAGATCTCTATTGTTTGTGTACTCCATCTGATTTATTTGAAAACAAAAATAGAGAATATCTTGACATCATTTGGTGAAGATGATTGGACCTCTATCCAAATTGATGTCATTGAAAATATCTCAAACACTATGGATGGTTCAACCCCACACTATCTGGATAATTGCAATTCGATGGAAGGATCTACATCCTATAATCCATTGGATTATGTTTCTTGTAACGCCATTGGAAATGTAAAGGAATATCAATCTGAAAATGTTTCAGATATGGAGAATCAAGAAAGAGGTGAAAATTTGAAATGTTTTATTGCCTCCATTGCACCTAAACAAGAGGAATTCACTAGTGATGAAGAGGATGGTGACCTCCAAAAATCCTACAATGCCTTTGAAAGTCCCAGTGGTAGAACACGATTGACCAGGGAGGGGAGAAAGGGGGGGGGGGGGGGGGGGGGGAGCGGGGAGGGGACGGTGAATATGCTAATCTCCAAATTTAATGTCCTATTTCAATATCTTGATTAATCACGATATATGTAGAGGAATTATAAGATCAATCAACTGTGTGATTCAAGAGTGTACAACATTAATAACTAATCACATAAGTAAAGGCCAATACACACGATAGAAAGTGGTTCGGACTAAATCCCTCCTACATCCACTGATGGACTCACCCCACCTTGGGCTATCCCAAATTCACTATATGGAGAATTACGCCCTCACAAATAGAAAAAGAATTACACCATACTCAAATAGAGTGATACTTTCTCCCAATTCAAATCCTAATTTTGAAAGGTTCAACGACGGTCTACTCCTTATCCCTCTATTTTTTTTTATTGGTTCAAGCACATGCTTTAATCCACTATACAAGATGATTTGAATATTAAATCAAGAGAAGCACTTGCCTTTGTAGCTTTACAATTTGTAGATGTGCTTCTGAAGATGTTCTCCCAACTCCATTCTCGTCGATGACAAATATGTACTGTTGTATATGCAATCAAAAGCTTGGGAGGGTTCTAGGATTTGGATGTATAACTGGTATCCTAGAATTTATTGCCTTCTTCTCTCTCACTATCTCAATCAATGGATGATTGGATTTCAAAGATTCACCAAATGAAGAACTAGAGAGATTGATCCTATGAAATTTACCTTTGAATTTGACAATTAAGTATGGTAGATGAGGCCAATAAATGTTCAACAAAGGATCCTTAACTTCTCCAAATAGTGGATTATTTATATGGGCAAAACCAGATTTTCGAATCAGTTCATCACCGACGGGTCGGTGAGCTCAAAATTGACCTCTCACCAACCAGACTTCTGCTCACCGTCGACAGGCTCATTGTCGATCGATTGGTCCTGTCGATAGTATCGACCTGAGGAAAAACCTTTCTGACAGAGTTTCAAGTCAAGAAACTTGTCGAACCCAATTTGACACATCGGTAACATTGATGGGTCGGTCCTGTTACTCTTGATGGGTCGATGACAACGATCATATATGTCTGAGAGTAACTCAAAAATACCAAGTTCTATGTTCCAGAACTCACTCAACCCATGTTGACATGTCGTGCGCACCGATGTGTCAGTCTTCTCCTCGTCGATGGATCGGTGTGAACGATACTATCGATCTTAGAGCAACCCATTTTAACACTATTTTCTAACCAGAACTTTCATCAATCTGGTCGATGTATCAAAGACCTCGATGGATCTGTCCTCTCTCACCGATGGGTCGGTGGACTCAATGTATCGACCTGACAGTATATCAGATTTTCCAATTTTCAGTTCATCTGGTGCTGCGATTGTCATGGGTGCACTTAGGCTTCACCATGTTTTTACCAAGATGTTCTCTAAGCCTAGGAAAAGTCCACCTAAGGGTGTGGGTTCCATCCTAAGGTCATTTATGGCCAATATACCTCAATTGACTGCAATACACATGATGAACTTGGAAACTTGAACTTGATCTCCAACTATTCCGTTTACTTGAGTCTTCAATTCTTCTAGGAAGTGCCTCTCTCAAGTCATGGAAATGACAAACTAGGGACATGGCAAGCCGGGACACTAACAATCTCCCCCTCTGTCAATTTAGTGACAAAACCGAGAAACTACGAATATACAACTCAAAATAAAAACCCATCACGTTAGGTGTAATAGCCCGGAATTTTTAAATCAATATATATGTGGCTATTATTTATTTTAATGATGGAAATTGGGAATTTTGATGGAATAGATGTTAAGTGGATCAAAATTTGGCGAAAAGGCGCAAGTATGGTCCAATGGACCATAGGTTGGATGAAACTCATTTAAATGGTCAATGATAGTTAATTGGGCCAAGGATGGTCAAATTGGGCCCAATACCCATTTGGGACCCAATGGGTCAAGATGATTTAAGCTCTAAGGTAAGTAAGTAGGAAATAAATTTAATTGGGCTATGGGCCCAATGGAGATCCAATTAGTTGGAAGGGATTGAATTAATTAATGTGAAAAATCACCTAAGTTAATTTTAATTAGACCAAGGTGACATGGCCGAATGGGGCCCACCTCCACCTCACCAAGTGAGGTGGCGTGTGGACCAAGGATTGGTGGGGCCGGCCACCATGGTTGAATTTGTCAACCATGGGTGGAATAATGGAGAGAAATCAATTAGATTGAAAGGAGACTAAATGAGGATTAATTAACCTAAGTTAAGGATTTAATTAATTACATTAATTAAGTTGGTCAAATGGTCAAATGGAAGACCAAAACCACCTTATCACAAGACACCAAAAACGTTGGCTAAGGTGGTGGTTTATCCCAACCACCACCACTAAGCACATTAGCCCATGTTGGTTGGTGGGAGGAATTAAATGGTGGAGTGTAGGTCACTCAACCAAGATGGGATAGATTCATCTCTTTTCTCCATCTCTTTCCATCTAACTCTTTCACTCTCTCCCTCTCTTGCTCTCTCATTGCCGACCCACACCTAAGAGAAAAGAAGAAGAAGAAGAAACTAAGAAGAGAAGAAGAGAAGAAAGGAAATCAAGCTTGGGCCCTCCACCTCAAGATCAAAGCTTGAGACATCCTCTCCCCATCTCTCTCTCTCAAAACTACTCCATCTCAGCCGACCTAAGCTTTGATGTTTTTAATTTGATCAAACACATCTTGGCCGACCAACAAAGGAGAAGAAGAAGAAAGAAGGCCAAGGAATCCAATCGGAGAAAGAAAAGTTGGAGGAGTCGTCTGATTTGTAAGTATTTCTAAACAAGAGGTTAGATTTTTACGGTTTAAGATTTGGAATCCATTTCTTAGATGGTGGCCAAAAATATCATGGGCCTTGGATTTAAAACCATCCAAAAGATGAAGTGAGAAATGGACAAAATGGGAAGGGGAGATTAAGAAAAATAAATGGATGTATAAAGGACATTATGCATTAATTAAGCATGGATGTATGTAATTTTTGGAAAGAACGATGGACCATAGGGTTCGGCCATGTAGTATGACTGAACCCCATGGTAGGTGATTAAGTGATTTTAATGAGGTTATAAAGAATGGAAGCCATGGAGGATGATTTATGATTTTTAGGGTTTTTATGATTAAATGTAGTGATTTTTAAAGGGATCTTAAATGAGAAAATCATTGGACATGAAAATGAATTTTAAATGGCCTCAAAAATGGTAGATGGGAATGGACCATGAACATGGGTTCGGCCATGGTAAATGGCCGAACCCTATGGTGACGTATGGTAATGATTTTGGGTGTAAAATTTTGGAAATAATGTTTTAAAAAAAATAAAACCATGGGGGAGTATTGGTAGTTTTGATGGACCAAAATGTACCAAATTTATGATCAAAGTTGATGATTTAAATGTATGATTTAAATCCCCTCATGGAGGGACTTGTGATGGATCTAAAGCGTAACAAAAGACCCAAGGAAAAATGGGGATTAGGTAGAATTAAAGGGGCTGATTTTAATGATACCCATGAGCCATTTTACAAGCCAATCGATGGGCTAAGTATGGAGCTAAGTATGTGATTAATTAATGGGATTAGGGTAATTAAGTAACTGATTTTTTATGATGTTGTGTCATGGCTAATGAGTCATTAAAGGATCCAAGCCTATGGGTCAATTATGGGCCTAAGAATGGAGGAATGAAATGAGAAGTTAACCATGGAGGAAGAGTGGCAAAACCGTAAATAATGGCCAAATTCAAGAACCATGGGTTCGGCCACGGTACATGGCCGAACCCCATGGGAGATGATCATGGACTTAGGGACTCTAAGTAACAGCCTTATGTGTGATTAATAAAGCCTAGGGTGCTGGTTTTTAGACCCATGTAATTAAAATAATTAATGGATTAAATGGGACCCACAAACCTAGTTAGTGAGGTTTGGCCATGGTGTATGGCCGAACCCCGCTAAGGTATGATTAATGGACTTAAATGGTTAAAAAACATGGGCTGATTATTCATACGTAATAAGGTACCGGACATCGTAAGCGGCGCACGTATCGGTGACCCGATTATCAGACGGAAACGTAAAGGGACATTAGTCGGTATTCGGTAGGATTCCTACCTTTTTGTAAGCCATGGATTATGTGATGGTTCCTTTGATTTATTTTGATAATTATATGATTTGTCTTATGATGGGTTTTAAGGCTATGAATTATATGTTAATGATATGAATTATATTTTAAGGTTATGCATTATATGTTAAGGCTATGAGTTATATATATTACATAACATAATGCACTTGCATCTCATGTATGGCATGGGCGGGAAAATAAAGAAACCGGAGTCGATGCTCCGTCGGGGCGACCGAGAAGCAAACATGGCGATAGCCTGATGTGCTATAACCGGAGTCGATGCTCCGTCGGGGCGACCGAGAAGCAAACATGGGGATAGCCTGATGTGCTATAACCAGAGTCCATGCTCCGTCGGGGCGACCGAGAAGCAAACATGGGGATATCTTGATGAGGTTTTTCCATCAAGGGGGATATGGCATCATGATGGTATGGATGATTGGTGGGATACATGACATAAGACACCCATGGCATGGCATTCATTTTATAGTTTTCATTATATGATTACCTATGTGCTTATTATCACTAATTCATGTACTAGCCCTACTCGGAGTCCTACTGGGCGCGTTGTCTAACGCCCTACTTCTACCTTAGCTGATGACGCAGGAGATGGCCGAATCGAAGGACGAGACGGGAGCCAGGCGTAGGAGCTTGGGGAAGCAAGCTACTTGGTTTATTTAAGATTTATTTTGGAAATGTAATTTGAGTAGCTTAGCTCGTTGGAATGTAATAATGTAGATTACTTGCTATGTTTTGGATTTTATTTTGGACACTGTGATTTTAAGGTATTTTAGTAATTAAATGAATATATCTTCCCTGCTATCTAAAAGTTGTAGGATAGACTCTATTATAATTCCGCACTTAGTTAATATTCCTCGAGCTTACTTCTACGTGTGAATCGTTCTTCGTGGACTTAGTTTCCACGCACACGTAGGGTTGGCCAGTTAAGGGCAGGCTTTAGAAGCTCAGACTTAACTCGCGTCGTGACGTCCCGCGCCTTTGTCACTTTTATTTCAAAAAAAAAAATAGACTCTGATTTTAGTGAAAAAGGGGCGGGCGTTACAATTGGTATCAGAGCGAAATCGGAAGAATGAATCTCTCGAAGTAAGATTAAGACGGTTTCACATCTCACTGACGGATAAGAATCCCAACTGACCGACTCTTCGGAGGCCGCTGCATGGGTGCCGGGTTAATCTACTTCGATTGACTCAAACTAAAGCATTCAATCTGAGAACAACATTCGACGAAAAGGGATGATAGCAAGGGAAGAACAATCACTCTAAGTTAGACCTATCAAGCATAACAAGATAGGGCTTACTTTCCCCGAAATAAGAAAACATCTAGATTTTTCCCCCAAATTGATGAAACAGTGATGGGTTTATCAAACGTAGGAAAATTTCCCCTATTTCACCAAATGGAACAAACATTGATACTTAGGAAGTTTTCCCCCGAAAAAAACTAAGAGTGTTTATTTGGTAATTTTCCCCAAAATACGTAAACACAAAACTTTATGAAGGAACTAAGTCGATAAATGTTTTTCATTGACTTAGGAAAATGCCTCCGAAGAGAAGAACCCGACGAAACCCAAGGGTAGAGGAAGAGGTGCCACCACCTCGTCAGGAAGAGGAGGTACATCCACCCCATCAGGAGGAGGGACAAAATAGTGTGAACCTACCGGTTGTGCCTCCCGAACTGAAAGAATTGGTTCAAGCAGTGGTCACCTCTGTCCTGCAACAGCACTTGAATGGGAATGCGACCACCAGTGACTCCAACAACCGAAACATGGTTAAAGATTTCCAACAACAGCGCCCTCCCTACTTCAGGGGAAAAAAAGGGGCTGTCGAAGCAGAACATTGGTTGAAAAAGATCACTCAGATCTTAAATCTGCTTCAGATTTCCAGTCATGCAGATAGGATCTTACTGGCTATATCTCAATTGATCAAGGATGTCGGTAATTGGTGGGAGGTTGTAGAAAAACAGCAAGCACTGGTGCCGGAAGGGGAAAGGATTACCATGACATGGGAAGGGTTCTCAGCTACCTTTCTAGAGCAGTATTTTCCGGAGGAGGAAAGAGAGCACCAGACTCAAGCCTTCCTATCATTGGTACAAGGCAATATGACGGTGGCAGAATATCACAGGGAATTCCTTAGGTTATCCGTCTATGCATTTTATATGGTGGATACCGAGCACCGGAGGGGCCGTAAGTTTAAGCGGGGCCTTCGGCAGAGCATCAGGGCTAGGGTGACAATATTCAAGGCAGCCACATTGGCTCAAGTGGTCAGCAGGGCCTATAGCGGAGCGAGAGTTGAATAAGATGGTGCGGTTTGACAACCGCCGAGGGCAGAGTGGGCGGGGTGCGTTTCAACCCAACAAGAAGTTCCACCTGAACTTTAGCAGACCCTCACCCTCCACTGGATCTAGAGGGGGCTTTCGCCCCAATCAGCCCTCCCCATCAGCATCAGTCACTCAGGTTCCACGAGGTGGGAACACATGCTACCAGTGTGGCCAACAGGGCCACTTCAAGAGGAAGTGTCCATAGATTAGCAGACCCTCTTACTCCAGGGGTTCTTTCCGCCCTCCAGCTAGACAAACTCAGTCACGAGGAGGCAGGGCGCACAACCAGGCGGGGCGGGCGCCAAACCCTACAGGATCTGGATGGCTTTTTGCCATAACTCCTCCAGCAACGGTGGATCACTCTGTGATTCAAGGTATGGCCGTAGTTGGTAGTTCCTATGCTGTTACATTATTTAATTCTGGAGTTTCCCATTCATTTATATCTGCTGTATTCATATCTGCTACGGGCACATTAGTACAAAAACTGTCCACATCCCTTACCATTGTATCCCCAGTCGGAGACACATCTTTGGGACTCATATGTACGGCATTGAATACTAAACTCGCGGGATTCAGATTCGAGTTCAACTATTTGGTAATCGATATGGCTGAGTACGATGTTATATTTGGTATGGACTGGTTGGCTACATTCCAGGCCCATATTGATTGCCATCTTCGTAGGGTGATATTTTGGTCACCCGAGGGAAAGTGGTATACGGTACACGCTGACAGACAAGGCATTCCTAGAAGGCTGCAAGAAGAATTGAACCACCTTGTCTTGAACAGCCTCAGATTAGATAGGGCACCAGTGGCTGAACTTCCAGCGGTAGTAGCAGATTATGCTGAGGTATTCCCAACGGAGCTCCCTGGTTTGCCACCCAAGAGGGAGATAGACTTCGAGGTCAAGTTATATCCCAGCGCTACTCCAGTATCATTGCCCCATTACAGGATGGCACCGGCTGAGATGACCGAGCTGAAGAAGCAGATTGATGAACTGCTCAGACTGGGTTTTATTCGGAACAACACATCCGCATGGGGAGCCCCCAGTATTATTTGTGAAGAAGAAAGACGGTACCCTTCGGATGTGTGTGGACTACAGGAAATTAAACCAGCTGACTGTCAGGAACAAGTATCCCCTACCCAGGATTGACGATCTGTTTGATCAACTTAGGGGTTCCTCTCACTTCTTCAAGATTGATCTGATGTCTGGGTACCATCAAATCCGGGTTAGGGAGGAGGATATAGAGAAGACAGCTTTTAGGACACGGTATGGTCTATATGAGTATGTAGTCATGCCATTTGGACTCACAAATGCGCCGGCTGTGTTCATGGACCTGATGAATAGGATATTTCGTCCTTACTTGTATCAGTTTGTGATTGTATTCATTGATGATATTCTGATCTATTCCAAGAGTCAGGAGGAACATGCCGAGCACCTTGCGAATAGTCCTGGACACCTTGAGGAAGAACCAATTGTATGCCAAAGCCAGCAAGTGTCAATTCTGGCAATCTGAGGTCAACTTCTTGGGGCACATTATATCGGAGGAAGGTATAGCTGTGGACCCGGCTAAGGTAGCGGCAGTGAGGGAGTGGAAAGCACCGACGAATGTGACCGAGATCTGCAGTTTTCTGGGATTGGGCGGTTACTACAAAAAATTCATCATGGACTTCTCCAAGATTGCAGCTCCACTTACCCGACTCACTCAGAAAGGAGTCAAATTTGAGTGGTCAGATCTGTGCAACCGGAGATTTGAGGAGCTAAAGGAGAGGCATACAACCGCTGCTATTTTGATGTTGCCGGAAAGAGGCAGAAATTATGAGGTATACTGTGATGCCTCAGGTGAGGGACTGGGGTGTACACTCAGTCAAGGTAATCGTGCGGTGGCGTACGGATCAAGACAATTGAAAATTCATGAACGCCATTATCCCACACATGATCTGGAGCCAGTAGCAGTGGTCTTCGCTCTCAAAAGCTGGAGACACTACCTTTATGGTGAGAAGTTTGAGGTGTTCTCTGATCACAAGAGCCTGAAGTACTTATTTGATCAGAAGGAACTCAACATGAGACAGCGTAGATGGATGGAATACCTGGCGGATTATGAGTTCGCACTTCGGTATCATCTGGGCAAGGCGAACAAGGTGGCGGATACCCTCAGCCGCATGTCACATGCGACAGTAGCCAGCTTGACCAGGACGGAATGGGAGGTATTGAATACAATTAGAGAGTTTAAACTCTACCTCAATAATCATGGGACCATATATAACCTGACCATACGATCCCACATGGTCTCCGAGATTGAACGGGAGCAACGGACAGATCCAGAGATGGAGGAGATATGGGCTAAGATGTCTACCGGTGAGGTTGTACCGGAGTGGGAACTACGACCAAGACAGGGTCTGGTGTTCCGAGGCAGGACATATGTGCCTAAGAGCTGCAGAAGAGAGTTGTTGATTGAAGCACACCAAACCAAGCTCTCTATCCATCCGGGCAGCACAAGATGTATCATGATCTTAAGAGGCACTATTTGTGGCATGGTCTTAAGAAAGATGTGGCAGCGTTTGTTGCTCATTGCCTAACTTGTCAGCACGTTAAGGCGGAACATTAGAAACCACCGGGTTTACTTGCACCCTTGCCAGTGCCAGAGTGGAAATGGGAGCACATATCCATGGACTTTGTAACAGGGTTGCCAAGGTCATCAAAAGGCAACGATGCGATATGGGCAGTGGTAGACCGGTTGACTAAGTCTGCGCATTTCCTTCCCATCAAGATGACAGATTCATCGGAGACCTTGGGTCGACGGTACATCCTGGATATCATCAGACTGCATGGTATTCCCCAGACTATTGTGTCCGACAGGGATGGCCGATTCACCGGCAGAGTATGGCAGGGCATGCAGTCGGCTTTGGGGACCGATATACTGACTAGCACAGCATTTCATCCACAGACTGATGGACAGTCAGAGTGGACGATATAAACTCTGGAGGATATGTTGAGAGCATGTATGCTAGACTTCAAGGGCAGATATGAGGATTATTTACCACTGGTGGAGTTCTCTTACAATAACAGTTACCAGGCAAGCCTCCAGATGGCTCCATTTGAGGCCTCGTATGGTAGGCCATGTAGATCACCAGTGTGCTGGACAGAGGCCGGTGAGCCTGCACTGATTGGACCCGAATTGGTTGAGAAGACTAGAACGCAAATCAAATTGGTACGGCAACACTTACTCACTGCGCAGAGCCGTCAGAAGAGCTACGCCGACAAAAGGAGAAGGTTCCTCGAATTTGAGGTGGGAGACTTGGTGTTTTTAAAAGTCTCACCACAGAAGGGACACATGAGATTCGGGAAGAAGGGGAAACTGTCGACTAGATTTGTGGGACCGTTTCCAATCCTGAAGAGGGTGGGGGGGGGGGGGGGGGGGGGGGCGGGGGTAGCTTATTAGTTGGCGCTCCCTTCACAGTTATCATCGTTACATGATGTGTTCCATGTGTCCATGTTGAGGAAGTACAACCCTGATCCTTTACATGTCCTGAGCGTACAAGACGTCGATGTGCAAAGCGGCGTGACGTATGTGGAGAAGCCCATCAGAGTGATCGGGAGAGAACAAAGAGTGTTGCGGAACCGCGCTATTCAGTTGGTCAAGGTGGTATGGGAACGACATGGCAATGAGGAAGCCACCTGGGAACTTGAATCAGAAATGAGAGCCGCTTATTCGAATCTTTTTGTATGAGTTGTTTGAACCCCGACTTCGCTCGAATTTTCGGGACGAAAATTTCAAAAGAGGATTGTATTATAATAGCCCAGAATTTTTAAATCAATATATATGTGGCCATTATTTATTTTAATGATGGAAATTGGGAATTTTGATGGAATAGATGTTAAGTGGATCAAAATTTGGGGCAAAGGCGCAAGTATGGTCCAATGGACCATGGGTTGGATGAAACTCATTTAAATGGTCAATGATAGTTAATTGGGCCAAGGATGGTCAAATTGGGCCCAATACCCATTTGGGACCCAATGGGTCAAGATGATTTAAGCTCTAAGGTAAGTAAGTAGGAAATAAATTTAATTGGGCCATGGGCCCAATGGAGATCCAATTAGTTGGAAGGGATTGAATTAATTAATGTGAAAAATCACCTAAGTTAATTTTAATTAGACCAAGGTGACATGGCCGAATGGGGCCCACCTCCACCTCACCAAGTGAGGTGGCGTGTGGATCAAGGATTGGTGGGGCCGGCCACCATGGTTGAATTTGTCAACCATGGGTGGAATAATGGAGAGAAATCAATTAGATTGAAAAGAGACTAAATGGGGATTAATTAACCTAAGTTATGGATTTAATTAATTACATTAATTAAGTTGGTCAAATGGTCAAATGGAAGACCAAAACCACCTTATCACAAGACACCAAAAACGTTGGCTAAGGTGGTGGTTTATCCCAACCACCACCACTAAGCACATTAGCCCATGTTGGTTGGTGGGAGGAATTAAATGGTGGAGTGTAGGTCACTCAACCAAGATGGGATAGATTCATCTCTTTTCTCCATCTCTTTCCATCTAACTCTTTCACTCTCTCCCTCTCTTGCTCTCTCATTGCCGACCCACACCTAAGAGAAAAGAAGAAGAAGAAAAAACTAAGAAGAGAAGAAGAGAAGAAAGAAGTTCAAGCTTGGGCCCTCCACCTCAAAATCAAAGCTTGAGACATCCTCTCCCCATCTCTCTCTCTCTCAAAACTACTCCATCTCAGCCGACCCAAGTTTTGATGTTTTTCATTTGATCAAACACATCATGGCCGACCAACAAAGGAGAAGAAGAAGAAAGAAGGCCAAGGAATCCAAGAGGAGAAAGAAAAGTCGGAGGATTCGTCGGATTTGTAAGTATTTCTAAACAAGAGGTTAGATTTTTAAGGTTTAAGATTTGGAATCCATTTCTTAGATGGTGGCCAAAAATATCATGGGCCTTGGATTTAAAATCCATCCAAAAGATGAAGTGAGAAATGGACAAAATGGAAAGGGGAGATTAAGAAAAATAAATGGATGTATAAAGGACATTATGTATTAATTAAGCATGAATGTATGTAATTTTTGGAAAGAACCATGGACCATAGGGTTCGGCCATGTAGTATGGCCGAACCCCATGGTAGGTGATTAAGTGATTTTAATGAGGTTATAAAGAATGGAAGCCATGGAGGATGATTTATGATTTTTAGGGTTTTTATGATTAAATGTAGTGATTTTTAAAGGGATCTTAAATGAGAAAATCATGGGACATGAAAATGAATTTTAAATGGCCTCAAAAATGGTAGATGGGAATGGACCATGAACCATGGGTTCGGCCATGGTGAATGGCCGAACCCTATGGTGACGTATGGTAATGATTTTGGGTGCAAAATTATGGAAATAATGTTTAAAAAAAAAAAAACCATGGGGGAGTATTGGTAGTTTTGATGGACCAAAATGTACCAAATTGATGATCAAAGTTGATGATTTGAAGGTATGATTTCAATCCCCTAATGGAGGGACTTGTGATAGATCTAAAGTGTAACAAAAGACCCACGGAAAAATGGGGAATAGGTTGAATTAAAGGGGGTGATTTTAATGATACCCATGAGCCATTTTACAAGCCAATTGATGGGCTAAGTATGGAGCTAAGTATGTGATTAATTAATGGGATTAGGGTAATTAAGTAACTGATTTTTGATGATGTTCTGTCATGGCTAATGAGTCATTAAAGGATCCAAGTCTATGGATCAATTATGGGCCTAAGAATGGAGGAATGAAATGAGAACTTAACCATGGAGGAGGAGTGGCAAAACCGTAAATAATGGCCAAATTCAAGAACCATGGGTTCGGCCATGTACCATGGCCGAACCCCATGGGAGATGATCCATGGTTTCGGCCATGTACCATGGTTTTGGAACATAAAACTTTGCATTTTTGGGTTACTCTCAGATATATAAGATTGAAGTCATCGACCCATCGAGAGTAATAGGACCGACCGATCGACAATGAGCATGTCGACCCATCGGTGAGCACAACCCATCAGTATGTTACCGTTACTGTACCGTTGGAGAGCATTAATGTGCAACGTTCTAGTTTTTGGGAGGCATCTTTCAAGTCGACCGACCCATCAGTGGGCTCGACCCATCGGTGATGAATAGTTTTGAAAATGTTGGATTGCCTCTAAAAATACTCCACTGCTTGGAGAAGTTAAGGATCCCATCCAACGCATTTTTGAGCCTCTTCCTCTTCTACCTGAGTTAATTGGAAAATTCAAAGACTAAATTAGAGGATCAAATCTCTCTAAGTCCCACACTTGGTGAATCATTGAAATCCAATCATCCATTGATTGTGATTTAAAGAGAGAGATAGGCAACCAAATTCTAGGATACCACTTGCATATCCAAATCCTAGAAACCCCTCAAAAGGATTGTGATTGCTCATACATCGGCACATCTATATCATCAAGCGAGATCACATTAGGTGAGACTATTTTGAAGAACATCTACAAATTACAAAACTACAAAGGCAAGTGCTTCTCGTGTTTGATTTAAAATCTAAATCATTTTGTGAAGTGGATTAAAGTAAGGTACTTGAACCACTACAAAAAATAGAGGGATACGGAGTAGACCAAGGTTGGTCGAACCTTGTAAAATTAGGATTCGAGTTGGGTAAAAGTTCTTATCTACATCGAGTATGTAACACCTGCCCCTTTTCACCGTAAAATCAGAGTACATTTTTTTTCTTTTTTTTAAGTGATAAAGTGACAAAGGGCACGGACGTCACGACGCGAGTTAAGTTTCGAGCTTCTAAAACCCGGCCCTTAACTGGCCAACCCTACGCGTGCGTGGAACATAAGTCCACGAGTACGGTTCACGCGTAGCAAGTAAGCTCACAGAACATAAAAATAAATGCGGATGATCATAGAACTATCCTACCAGTTTTTCAGATAGCAGGGAAGTAAGATCCATTTAATTACTAAAATGCCACTGGACTGCACCGTCCAAAATAAAATATACAACATAGCAAGCCATCTAAGTTATTACATTTCCAACAAGCTAAATTATACAATTACACATTTCCAAAATGAAATAATTCAACTTAAACAAAATAACTAATCCGCCTTCCCAAGCTCCTAAGCTTGGCTTCCGTCTCGCCTTTCCGGTCCGCCATCTCCTGCATTGTCAGCTACGGTAGAAGTAGGGCGTTAGTAACAATGTGCCCAGTAGGACTCCGAGTAGGGCTAGCACATGGATTAGTAATAACAGCATACTGATAATAACCCAATGAAAAGTGATAAACCACGTATAGTGAAACTATACGATGTATGCCATGCCCTGGGTGTCTATGTTATGAATCCCACCCATCATTCCTGCCATATACTGTCATATCCCTCTTGACGGAAGAACCTCGTCAAGACATGTCCAACCGCAAAATATCCCCCTTGACGGCAAAGCCTCGTCAAGGTGTCCCCATGCCTATTCTCGGTCGCCCCGACGGATCATGGACTCCGGTTTGTTTATTTTTTTCCGCCCATGCCATGCATGAGATGTACTGGCATTATGCTATGTAATATTTATAACTCATAACCTTAAGATATCATACATAGCCTTAATTTATAATGCATAACCTTAATCATAGTTCATAGCCATTAAATAAAATCCATCTTAAACATAGCATCCATAATTGCAAAAAACCCATCATAAGATAAATACTAAAATCAATAAAATATGAGAAAATACCATCACACATCCATGGCTTATAAATAGGTAGGAATCCTATAGAATACGACTCGCGTCTTTATTTCGTTTTCGTCCGACAATCCGGCTACCGACTCGCGTACTGCTCGCGCTATCCGGTACCTTATTAAATTACCAAATCAATCCAAGTTTTAATCATTTCCGAGTCCATAAATCATAACATAGTGGGTTTCTTCATTTTAGCCAATAATTACCATTTGTGCCACTACCCCTTTACATAACCAATTACTCATTCATTCATGCCTATTTAAGCCCAAAATTGATCCACAACCTAGGTCCTTAACTTAGGTCCATCAATGACTTACCAAGACATTAAAATTTGTCATATAATTAATCTAACCATTACTCATTTAAATCCATTCAAACCCCATACTTAATCACATATATACCCATTGACCTTAAACCCAAATTGATTTACAATTTGGGGCATGGATTCGGCCATACACCATGGCCGAACCCATGATGTTCCTTTCTCCATTTTTTCTTGGGTCCATTGTTACATTTTAGATCCACCAATAATCCCTCCTTGAGGGGTTTAAATCATGCAACTAAACCATATTCTTCGCCCCATTTGGATCATCACTTTTGTTCACTTGAAACCCAAAATTCATCAACACATTACCCTTTAAACCCTTCATTTAATCACCATTTCATCACCATTCCATTGCATTTTTCATCATACAATCATTTTAAAACATTACTCCCATGCATTCATTAAAACCCTAATTCATTAATCAAGAACCCACGTTGCTTTCCATTCTTAAAACCCTAAGCAATTTAAACCAACCACCAAATCACCCACCATGGGGTTCGGCCATATTACATGGCCGAACCCTATGGCCCATGATTCTTATTTCCAAGTACCCAATTCCATGCTCAATTTAATCAATCACACAATGCACACAATATATTTCTCCAATTTCTTACCCTAACCCTAATTCACCCATTTAGGGTTTTCTCCATCTTCCGCCCTTCCATTTAATGTATCTAAATTCCATAGTATAAAATCACCTATCCACCATTAATTTCACAAAAATAAATTCCATTTCTTAAACCCTAAAATCCAAAATTCTTTTATTTAAGAAATACTCACTATCCGACGTCTCCTCCAATTTCCGCCGCTCCCGTCGGTCTCCTTAGCCTCCTGTCTCCTTCCTCTTGATCTTTGATAGGTCAAGATCTTTGATCAAGGGTGGCAACTCCCAACCCTAGAATCGGCCATGTTAGGTTTGAATTGAGAGAGGAAAAGAGGAAAGATGATGAGAGGAAGATGATGACCTTAACCTTAGATAAATTTTTTGCACCAAGTTTTTACTTCTTTGTTCTCTCCTTGAGCTCCTCTCTTTTCTTCTCCTTCACTTGGACATGTAGAGGACGGCCATGGGAGAATGAAAATGGAGAGAGTAGAATGAAAAGAGAATAAGAAATGGTAAAGAAAAAATGGACTCAACTTAACTTGTTTTACCATTTATTACTCCACCAACCCTAAGATATTTTCTTAGATATTTTTAAATATCTCTTATTTGCTTTATGGTGGTGGTTATCTAAACCACCACCATGCCCAACGTGTTTAACATTTTGAGGTGGGGTAGCTTGGTCTCCCTTTGACCAATCTAACCCCATTTAGCCACCAACTTATTAATTTAAGTATTTAATTAATTTGGTAATTAACTTAGGTTAATTCATTTTTATTTAACCTAATTCCCATTATTCCACCCATGGTTGACCAAGTCAACTATGGTGGCCGGCCCCACCAATCATTGGCCTACACACCACCTCACTTGATGAGGGGGAGGTGGGTCCCACTTGGCCACACCACCATTGTTTAATTCCAAATTACTTAGGGTGATTAAATTTCATTAAGCCCACTCTAAATGGATCACCATTGGGCTCATGGCCCAATTACATTTCCATCTAGCCTATTTACCTTAGAGCATAACCATCTTGACCCATTGGGTCCCAAATGGGTATTTGACCTCATTTGACCATTCTTGACCCATTTAAATAAATTTAAATCCAAACCATAGTCTATTGGGCCACACTTGGGCCTTTATCCAATTTTGGCCCATTTACCATTTACTCCACCAATTTTCTAATTTCCATCATTAAAATAAATAATATTCACATTTATATTAATTCCCAAATTCTGAGACCTTACAGAGTACTCCATTGAAAAGCATTTTTGTGCAACAGTCTAGTGGGTGGAAGGTCACTTTCAAGTTCACCGACCCATCGGTCTAGCCCACCCATCAGTGTGGCCAACCCATCGGTGATGAACAGATTCGAAAATCTGGTTACCACTCTATAAATACTCCATTGTTTGGAGAGTTTAAGGATCCTTTGAAGCGTCATTTATTATCCCTATCCAGAGCATTTGAGTAACTGCATCTACTGGACTTAATTGTCAAATTCAAAAGGCAAATTTCATAGGATCAATCTCTTTTGTTCTTCAATTGGTGCATCTTTGAAATCCAACCATCTTTTGATTGAGATGTAGAGTGAGGAAGGAAACCATAGTCTAGGATACCACTTGCATATCCAAATCCTAGAAACCACACCTAACGATAGTGATTGCACATACATTGGTGCATCATTGTCATCAACGAGATCACGTTGGGAGAAACACTTTGGAGGAACATCTACGAATTGTAAAATTACAAAGACAAGTGCTTCTCTTGTTTGAATTAATTGTGGATTAAAGCGTGTGATTGAACCACTCTAATAAATAGAGGGATAATGAAGTAGACCGAGGTTGGTCGAACCTTTCAAAATTAGGAATTGAGTTGGGTGAAAGTCCAAATCTATTTGAGTAAGGTGTAATTCCTTCTTTATTTGTGAGAGATTGATTCCCCAAATAGTGAATTTGGGATAGCACAAGGTTGGATGAGTCCAGTACTGGATGTAGGAGGGATTTACTCCGAACCACTTTAAATCATGTGTATTGGTCTTTGCATGTGTGATTGTTTTTAATCTTGTACACCTTTGAATCAGAGACTTGATTAACCATTATAATTCTGCTGCTTATATTGTTGTTCAATCAATAAATTTTTAAAGACCCATAAATTTGGAGATTGCCCTATTCACTCCCCTTTAGGGTCAATCATGTTCGAGCACAGGGACTTTCAATTGGTGTCAGAGCGAGTGTGCTCTTTATAAATGATTTAACCATCCAAGTTGATCCAAGCTAGAACATCATGGGAGATAGTCATGCCATTTCCAAACCTTCATATTTTGATGGAACAAATTATGTTTCTTGGAAAGCAAAGATGAAAAGTTCTTCATTTCCATTGATGGAACCGTTTGGGAATCGGTAAAGACAGGATGGATTGGATCCCACGAAAGAGAAAACACTTGAGACATCTTCTACCAAGGTTTTAGCACCCAAAGACTTTGCTTGTAATGGCCTAGGTCAACAAAATGGTAGTGAGAATGAGCAGATAATAATCAATAGTATAAATCTTACGATTCTACGATTATCGATTCATGATTCACACCCCTAGACCAATTTCTGATACGATTCGAGTTTGACAACACTGGGTAAAATTGGGGGTTTTGGCTATTTGAGCCTTGGATTGTCTAATTCAAGAATTTAGGACGATTAGTGCCTAAATACCTTAAATTCCAGTCTCTGTAAATCCGATTTGAATGAGAAAACCCATTGGAAACCCAAATTTGGCAATGCCATAGACTTTGAGCATCGGGAAATTTGTAAATTTCCATGCTCACAAGGTGTTTGAGAATATGTTTGAGTGAATGTTATTTTGTGCACATTCCAATGTGTTAGTGCCTCGGCTTGGCCAAGCCCCTATGTTTGTCAATTCCATGACTCAGAAAGAAGCACTTGCTGGAAGCTTGAAGATCCACGTTGACCAAGAGAAAAGATCATGCTCCAGTGGATTGAAGCGCATCGTTATGGCAATCACAAAACAGGTATTTGGCCATATATGACTTTAGGTGGTACCCACACCTTAGAGATGGCTATCCCTAGGCTTAAAAGAACAAATGGTAAGATCATACGAAGCCTAGTAAGGTTGCTTGACAGTGAATTGGAAGCAAACTTAGAAAAATGAATTATGCTCACTGTCAGCACGACCAGTCGTATCTCACCGACCCCTCGGTGCTGTCAGGATTTGTAACACCCCGCCCTTTTCACTCTAATTTTCAGAGTTTATTTATTTTTTTTTAAATATAATAATCATGTGATCGGGGCGGAGTGTCACGACGTGAGTTAAGTTCGGATCTCTAAATTACTTGATGTGTTCGGCCAATCCATAGCCCAACACATGACACTTAAAACCATAATTTTAGAACTTTTCAAAGCATGTAATCAATCTAATTTACCATCCAAAAACAGTCCATGATTTTGGTTCAAAAAGACCATCCAACTTAACCCAATCTTTTCATGGGGTTCGGCCATCCCAAGTGGCCGAACCCTATAATCCATTTTTCATCTTAGTCATGCACTTCCAACCAATATCTAACCCTTGTTAGATCCGGCCATCCCCCAAAAACAAAAGAAAACCAAGATTGCTTATTTGGATATCTCCCCAAAATAGTAAAAACACAAACTGTATGAAGAAACTAAGTCAATTATGTTTTCATGACCTAGGGAAAATGGCACCAAAAAGAAAGATCCCACAAAGCAAGTTAAGACTGGAACACCAGAAGCCACCAGGGTTACTCAAACCCTTATCTGTGCCAGAATGGAAATGGGAGCACATTTCCATGGACTTTGTGACGGGATTGCCGAGGTCATCAAAGGGCAATGACGCTATATGGGTCGTGGTAGACCGACTGACCAAATCCGAGCATTTTATTCCTATCAAGATGTTGGATTCATCTGAGACATTGGGTCGGCGGTATATCAAGGACATCATCAGATTACATGGTATTCCTCGGACAATCGTATCTGATAGAGATGGCCGATTCACCGGCAGGGTATGGCAGAGTATGCAGTCAGCCATGGGAACAGATTTACTGACTAGCACAGCGTTTCATCCACAGACTGATGGACAGTCGGAAAGAACAATACAAACATTGGAGGACATGCTGAGGGCGTGCATGCTAGACTTCAAAGGTGGATAGGAGGATCATTTGCCATTGGTGGAGTTTTCTTATAACAATAGCTATCAAGCAAGCCTTCAGATGGCACCATTCGAAGCTTTGTATGGTAGACCATGCAGGTCACCAGTGTGCTGGACCGAGGTCGGTAAACTTGCACTGATAGGACCCGAGTTACTTGCGGAAACTACTGCACAGATCCAGTTGATACGTCAACATTTGTTGACCGCACAGAGTCGGCAAAAGAGCTATGCTGATAAGAGGAGGAGGTTTCTCGAATTTGAAATGGGAGACATGGTATTCTTAAAGGTCTCGCCACGAAAAGGGCACATGAGATTTGGGAAGAGAGGAAAATTGTCGCCTAGATATGTGGGACCGTTTTCAATTATCAGAAGGATGGGAGATGTAGCCTATCAGTTGGCACTTCCTTCGCAATTGGCGTCTCTACATGATGTATTCCATGTGTCGATGCTGAGGAAGTACAACCCTGATCCGTCTCATGTTTTGAATGTGCAAGATATAGATGTACAAAGCGACGTCACTTATGTCGAGAAGCCGGTCAGAATGTTAGAGAGTGAGCAAAGGGTGTTGCGTAACCGAGTGATTCAGTTCGTCAAGGTGGTATGGGATCGGCATGGTGTTGAGGAAGCCACTTGGGAACTGGAATCGGAGATGAGAACATCTCACCCTGAATTGTTTGTATGAATTATTTTGAAATCCTACTTCGTTCGATTTTCGGGACGAAAATTATAAAAAGAGTATTGTATTGTAACACCCTGGAATTTCAAAGTTATCAATTTATGTGAATTTATTCATATTTACGGAATTGCCATTGTGATATATTTGAGTTGAATTTAAATGGGTCAATGGTTCAAATAAGACCCAATGGTTAGTAGTTTTAATTACAAAACAAATAAATAGATAAGATGAACTTAAACGGGTCAAGAATCATATTTGGGTCAAATTTTGATAAATGGGTCAAAATGGCTAGATGGGACCCAATGGGTCGTGAATGGCATGATTAATCATGGATTGAGTTCAAGCTTAGTTAATTTAAGTTTATTAATTGCTTGAGTTTGGTTTGAGTTGAAATGAATGATGGGTTTAGTTGAGTTGAATTTATTAGTTAAGTTAAATTAAATGAATGAGTTAGGTTGGGTGAGTTGAATAAATGAGTTGGATGAATATGTACCATGTGTGGATCAGTTTTATGGACTTAGTTCATACGCACATGGGCTTGGCCAGTTAAGGGTCGGATTTAGAGATCCGAAGTTAACTCGCGTCGTGACACTCCGCCCCGATCACATGATTATTATATTTAAAAAAAAAATAAACTCTGAAAATTAGAGTGAAAAGGGCGGGGTGTTACAGGATTGACTCATCGTGCTCAAAGACTGGTCGGCCCGAATGACATAGGTTCTGGAACAATGAACTGTCATTTTATGTATGCCTCTGATCGAGAGTCTCGTTTGCACCGACCCCTCGGTGAAAGGACGAAACGACCCCTCGTGGTCAACAACTCCTCGATCAAGATCTTGACTTCTGAAACCTTGAACTCATAAGGACTTTTGAAGAAACAGACATATCGGCAATCAAAGACCGATCGAGAGTACTAGGACCGAGGTAATGGGCGACATGTCGTTCTGGGTTACAGGTTCCTAAGTTGAAACTACTGTCAAGAATGTTTTTGCACCAGAACGAGCCTTTCGTATGGACCAACCCCTCGGTTCCATAAGTGTTGACCCATCGGTGACAACGACATGTCGACCGGGAAAGAATATTACCATTGGGAGTGCATTAATGCACAACGGTCAGAATTGTAATGGTAACATTTCTATTCACCGACCCCTGGGTGTGATCGACCTGTCGGTACATTACTGTTACTACAGCTGGTTGCCTTCGCTATATAAACCAACCATTATGCAACCAGTTGGTATCCTTCCGACGGATTAGTTGGACCCTGATCTTCACTAGTGAGCTTAATCAAGGGCCAACAGAAGGATCACTCTCTCTCTCTCTCTCTCTCTCTCTCTCTCTCTCTCTCTCTCTCTCTCTCGCTTACACTAGGGGAATCAAATTCAACCAATCAAATGGATTGAGTTACGAGAGAGAGATGAAGGATGAAAAATAAAAACAACCAATTTGAGGATTGAGTTTGAAAGTGAGAAGGAGAGAACCATAAACTAGGAAACCTTTTGTAGAACCAGTTTCCTTGACACCCTAGACTGTGATTGCTAAACGACGGCTACGATGCAGAGCGTCGGCATATATGGGTAGGATCTTGAAAAAGCACACATCAAAAGAAAAAGCTTCAAAGGAAAGTGCTTCTTGGTTTTAATTTTCTTTAAAACTTTTGTTCCGAAAGTGTATTAAGGGGAGGTACCCCGGAACCATTATAAAAAATTCTGGAGCGTTGTCTCTAGCACAGAGGTGGGTGGTGTAATAGCCCGAATTTTCGAATCAATATATACTTGGCATTTATTGATGTTAATTTGAATTTTGACATGATGGAATACCAAATGGATCAAAAGTTGGGACAAGGGTCCAAGAATGGTCCAATGGGCCATGGATTGGATGAAATCCATTTAATGGCTAAATGAGGACTAATCGGGTCAAGGATGGTCAAATTGGGCCCAATACTCATTTGGGACCCCATGGACCCAATTGAGGTAAGCCAAAGGTAAGGAGGGAATTTAATTGGGACATGGGCCCAATGTCTACCCAATAAACCAAGAATTGGAATTAATACAATTAATGGGTCAATGGTAAGTAATTGGGTCAAGATAGTCAATTTGGGTCAAAGAGCCATATGGGACCCAATGGGCCAAAGTAGGTAAGCCCTAAAATAAATGGGAAAGACAAAATATAATTGGGCCATGGACCCAATGGTGATCCAATTAAGATAAATTAAATAGATTAGATAATTATAAAACTATCTAAGTTAAGATGTATCAAGATTAAGTAATATGGCCAAATGGGACCCACCTCCACCTCACCTATTGAGGTGGTGTGTGGACCAAGGTAAAGGTGGGCCAACCATCATGGTTGACTTGGTCAACCATGGATAAATTGAGAGGACTAATGTGGATTAAAGTGAATTAAATTGATTAAAATTATTGTAAAATTATCTAAGTTAAGATTAATGGAATTAAGTGACATGGCCAAGTGGGGCCCACCCCCACCTCACCAAGTGAGGTGGCTGGTGGGGTAGGTATAGGTGGGGGCCGTCCACCATGGTTGACTTGGTCAACCATGGGTGGATTTCTTAAATAATAAATTGTATGAAATTAAATTGGATGGAAATTAATTAACCTAAGTGAGGACTTAACTTAATTAGTTTGGTTGGTTAATTAGGGTCAACATAGACAAGTCAAAGAGGACAAGGGAGCCATGCTTGGTGGTTGGGTCTCAACCACCACCACCAAAGTCAAGCTAGCCCATGCTTGGTTGGTGAGGCCATAATGGAGGGGTATGGTCCAAGTAAGACCAAGGAATGAGATGGGTTTTCCATCTCATCCCTCTCATTTCTCTCTCTCCCTCTTCACCTCTCTCAAAAACCGTCCCATGCATTGGAGAAAAGAAAAAGAGAAGAAAACTTAGAAGAAGAAGAGAAGAAAAGAGAAAGAGAGAGAGCAAGCCTTGGCCCACCCCTTCAAGATCAAAGGCTAAGATCTTGTCTTCCATCACCTTCCCCTCTCCCTCTCTCAATCTAACCCCATCTACCATAGCCGATCCAAGCATATTTCACCATTGATCAAGCACATCTAGCCGATCAAACAAGGAGAGGAAGAAGAAAGGAGGCCAAGGAAGCCGACGGGAGCGACAAAGACCGGAGGAGTCGTCGGATAGTAAGTATGTTCTAAACAAGAAATTTAATTTTTAAGGTTTTAAGTTTTGGAATCCATTTCCTTGGATTGGATGGTGGCCAAACCATCATAGGCTTTGAATTTAAAAATCCATCCAATGGTAGGATAAGGAATGGATAAAATGGAGGAATGGATTAAGTAATGGATAAGGGATGTTAAGTATTTAAAATAATTGTTATGGATTTGATAGGAAACTTTGGGCCATAGGGTTCGGCCATGTCATGGTGGCAAATTAAATGATGGATGATGGAAGTATGGAAAAATATGGAGAAAAGGTTAGGTTTCCTAAATGCAAAGTAATTGATGATTTTATTAAGGTTAGAAGGTTTAAAATGTTGGAGAATGATTTATGATAATTAGTTTTCAAGTGATTTAAAATAGGTGATTTTAAATAGGGTTTAAAAGCATAGAATGGAATGGATGACCATAGGGTTCGGCCATGCATGGTAAATAATGGGTAATTTATTAAGATTATAAGGTTTAAAGATAATGGAGAAAAATGATTGATTTAAATGGATTTATTGAGTATAGAATGTGATGTTTAAATGGGATGAAAATGGTGATGTAAATAGATGATTTAATTCAAATGGGGGTATGATGTTTTAAAGAAATCATGGACTATAGGGTTCGGCCATACAAGGTGGCTGAACCCCATGGTTAGTGATCTATGAAGGTTAGGGCTCTTAGATGCTCAATGGTTAATGTTTTCTAAAGTTTGAAAATTATGAGTATGGTATGTGATTTTCAAATGGGTACTAATGGATGGAAGTGGGGGTTAAATATTTTTGAATTATGGAGATAATGAGGAAATGATTGGTGGTGTAAGTGGACTTTAAATATGATTAAAGATCCAAGGTAAAAAATGAGGGAAAGACATCATGGGTTCGGCCATGGTGTATGGCCAAACCCATGACCCATGTTTTTAGGTCAATTGTGGGCTAAGTTATGGTTTATACATGTGGTTAAGCAAATGGAAATTTGGGTAAGTAAATGGTAAAATTTAAATGGATTTACAAAGTGTATGGTATGGGTTTTTAAAGGGCCAAAATGAATGAAGGTTAGTGATTTTAAAATGGATTATTTTTGGGACAAAACATTAGTCTTTGAAAATGGCATCCATAAAGGTGAACCCTAGGGTGGTGATTAGTGGTTTTAATAAATGGAAAATGATGTAGAAGAATGCTAGATTTTAATGGATTTATGAAAATGATATGTGAGGTTTTAAATGGGATGAGAATGGGGACTTAAATGAATAAATTAAATTCATTGGTGATAGGATGAAATGAGACAAAATGGACCCAAAAGAAGGGAGATAGGGTACCATGGGTTCGGCCATGGTGTATGGCCGAACCCATTATCTCTTTGTGGGCCACCTTTAGGGCCAAATGTGAAAGGACATATGGGATTAAATGTTTTTCAAAATTAAATAATAGGTGGCTGATTTTCGATAAAATTGTAACATAATTAATGGCCATTAATGGGTCTAAGTAGATGGATCAATTATGGACTCAATCATGGAAAAACGTATGGACTGATTCGGTAAATGTAATAAGGTATCGGGACGTCGCAAACGGTACGCGATCGGCGACCGGATTATCGAGCGGAAAACGTAACGGAACGCTACGCGGTATTCGGTAGGATTCCTACCTCTTTGTAAGCCGTGAATATGTGATGTTTATTTTAATCTATTTTGATGATTATAGGACTTGTATTATGATGAGTTTTAATTTATGAATTATATGATGGTGTTATGGATTATATTTTACATTATGCATTATATGGCTATGTATTGTATATTAAATTTATGGTTTATCTACATACTACATAGCATAATGCACGTACATCTCATGCATGGCATGGGCGAGAAAACAATGAAACCGGAGTCCATGCTCCATCGGGGCAACCGAGAATCAGACATGGGGATAACCTGAGGGCTATAACCGGAGTCCATGCTCCGTCGGGACGACCGAGAAGCAAACATGGGGACAATACATTGTATGATCATACGGATGATGGGTGGGACACATGACATAGGCACCCATGGCATAGCATACATTACATGCTTATTTTGTTATATTTTATTGTATCGATATGCGTCTTATCACTAATCCATGTGCTAGCCCTACTCGGAGTCCTACTGGGCGCGTTGACTAACGCCCTACTTCTACCCTTAGCTGATGTACGCAGGAGACGGTGGAAACGGTGGACACGCATGGAGCCAAGCGTAGGAGCTTGGGGCAGCGGGCCACTTAGTGTATTTAAAGTTATTTTGGAATATGTAATTGAGTAGCTTAGCTCGTCGGACTGTATAAGTTATATTTTCTTGCTATGACTTTGGACTGCATTATGGACGATGTTATTTTGAGACATAATTATGAACATAGGGGTATTTTGGTAATTAAGGTTGTATCTTCCCTTCTATCTAAAAACCGGTAGGATAGACTCTATTATCATGTTCCGCATTCAGTAAATTTCCGCGAGCTTACTTTCTACGCGTGAACAGTACTCGTGGACTTCGTTCTGCGCACTCGTAGGGTTGGCCAGTTAAGGGCCTGGCTTTAGAAGCTCGGACTTAACTCGCGTCGTGGCGTCCGCGCCCTCTCTCACTCTTCTATTTCAAAAAAAAAAAAAAAAAATAGACTCTGATTTTCGGAAAGCGAGTGAAAAAGGGCCGGGCGTTACAGGTGGAACTCCTGGCGAAATGGATAGCTGGAATTCTTATTCGACAGTGGTGAGTGAAATTCCCAGCCGATTGAGTGAGGTGGAATTCCTACTCTAATTGTGAGGGTATAAGTCCCCACTTAGTGGAATTTGAGGATAACTCAAGGTTGAGCCAGTCCTAACAGTGGATGTAGGTTGGCTAACCGAACCACTTTAAATTGGTCTTATTGTTTAATCTATGTGTGTTTGTATTTAGTATTTAAGTATTCTTCTTAACACACATCACTTTGCATACTGATTATCTCATTATACACATTGCGTACAAGCATCGATAATCAAACTATATGTAAAGGGTCATAATCTTAGTGTGATTGCTTATTGAAATTATCACACTAAACAAATCTCTCGATAAACATTCCGCTACACCTTAGATAATCAAGAAATTTGTAAACACCATTGAAAATGGGATTGACCTATTCACCCCCCTCTTGGGTCAATATGATATTCTAGCACATTGAAAATGGGAACTTTCAATTGGTATTAGAGCAAGGTACTCTTGAGAAAGGATCTAACCATCCGAGTTGATCTGTGCTAGAACAATGGCTATAAGAGAAAGCCGTGATATTTCCAAGACTCTGTTTTTGATGAAAAATGGAATGAAGAACTATAAAATGTTTTCATCATAAAACCATAGTTGGAAACATGTGAATAGAAAGTGGTATGTGCCTATGGAAGAGGTATTGGATAAACCTTCAATTTCCGTGACCACTCAGCCGAAAGACCAAAACTGCTTGGACTTTTGATGAATTAGCTATGCACGTAAGCCAAACATATGTAGCATTCATCAGTGTTGTTTCATGATATGCTGTCAAAATATTTAAAAGACATGAAACAACAAAATAGGCTTAAATAATCCACTGAAAATTGTCTCTTTTAGCCCAATGGATAACATCACCTATCAATAAATTTGTGTGCTAAAAAATACAGGTGATTGATTAAATTCATCCATTGAAAAATTCCAAGCTATATCCTCTAAGAAAAGAAGATGATGGAATAAAAGAACTTGATGAAGGTAGTATCCTCCAAGTGTCCTACAAGGCCAAGTACCTAGATGTTTAGAGACCAACATCATGGTACAAAATCTAGAATGTGGAACCATAGGATCAATTGGGAAGGAACCCATGGCTGAAATCAAATTTGACAAAAGGCCATCACTAAATTGTGAACTTAGATTCCAAGTCTCACAATGTTAGGTTCAAACGTGTGAGGGATACCATTGTTGGTGCCACATTTGAAACAGGTTTTGGAATCACCATTTATCTTGTCCTTAATCCATGTTCTTGTTTGATTGTTGTATGTACATGTTGATATGCACTCTCGTATTGAATATTTCATTTCATATGCCATGTGATTTGTGCATCTTTAGGAAATGAATCTAGTGTGTGCATTACTTCATGTATAGGGTATGTATGTGATTAAAAACTTGTTTAATACACATACATAGTTTCGTTTCATTCCAAGGTCCCAAAACTCGTGAATTCCATGTGGAATGAAACATGTGCTTTGTCGTTAAATGGATATTTAGTTTGGTGTGACCTACCAAAAGTAATGATTGAATAATCCATTTAAGTACCAGCTCTTTTCAAGAAATTGAAGCTCCCTTGAAAGAATGGTAAAATATTGTATCACGTTTTGGGTAATAAAATGATAAAAGATATAAGAGTTGTGTGTGTAGTGTAATACTTTATTTCTGTATGCTTGATCAATAAACTCAAATCAAGATGAATGTATGACTAGTGTGCTTTGTGTTTCATTCCAATATACGCAATTTATACATTATGTGGAATGAATTATGTTCATATATGCCTTGCCTTGCTAAAACCTGGAAATGCCGCATCTCATGACATCACACACTTGGGCAATATACTTAAATTGGTAAATTAAATGTGTCCAATAATCTTGGATTGATTTGGATCCAGGAAAAAAGATCTGAAATCCATAGTTTGTGCCTATTTTCAGAAGGATGAACTGAATCTTCATATGACACAGATACAGTGTGAATGTATGTATCATCACTGGCATTAAAATGTGTACAAGGAAGGCTTGATGAACTATGAACATCACGAGCACACACACAAACACACACACACTGTAACTCTTTGGAATTTCATGTTATTAATATATATGAAATTTGCCATTTTAAATTGTGAATTATTAGATATGGACCTTAGATGGGTAAAGGGTTGGGCCAATTGCCCAATTAAGACCCAACGGATTGTGGATATGGTTGCAATTGGAATAATTGGGTAAGATGTATTCAATTGGGTCAAAATTGTTAATTGGGTCAAAATGTACAATTGGGACCCAATGGGTCGTGTTTGACATGGTTGACCACCAAGTGAGTTGAGTTGATTTGAAGTAAATTAAGTGGTGAGTTAAATTAAATGAGTTGGGATGGACGATTTACATTTCAAATTCAAAATTCAAATAATGGGATGGACGGTTTTTACATTTAGAATTCAAATTAAAAACAAAGGCAAGGATACACGTTGGGGAGGTGAGGAGGTTGGTTTGTTTCAAAATTCAAATGTTGGAGAGATGGAAGAATATTGTTTTATTTCAAATTCAAACGTTGGAGAGATGAAAATGGCTTGTGTTTCAAATTCAAATGTTGGAGAGATGAAGATGGTTTGTGTTTCAAAATTCAAATGTTGGAGAGATGGAAGAGTATGGTTTTATTTCAAATTCAAACGTTGGAGAGATGAAGATGGTTTGTGTTTCAAATTCAAACGTTGGAGAGATGAAGATGGTTTGTGTTTCAAAATTCAAACGTTGGAGAGATGAAAGAGTATTGGTTTATTTCAAAATTGAAATACGATTACACGTTGGAGAGGTAGGGAGGTTTGGCTTATTTCAAAATCAAACAAGGATACACATGGAGAGATAATGGAGATGGTTATACATTTAAAAATTCAAATTCAATGGCATACACGTTGGAGTCTTGAGAATTCCATCTCATGTAGAGATAGGGAAGATAATGAAGAGGAAACTCCCACATGGAGAGATAATGAAGGTGGTTTAAATTTCAATTTCAAACAAGGCTACACATTGGAGAGATAAGGGGGAGTTTTGGGTTTAATTTTCAAATTCAAACAAGGCTCAACTCTCCCTCTCCCTCTTGGCTATCTCTCTCCCTCACACCCTCTCTTAGCCGACCACTCACAAATACAAAAGAGGAAAAGAACTTAGAGTTTACATCCCAAACACCTCTCCCTCTGACTCAAAGCCGATCCTCTCTTAAACCCACATAATTTGGCCGAACTCTATCTCTCCCTCAAGCTCTCACACTCAGCCAGATGATCAAGAAGAAGGAGGAAAAGGCTAAGGAAAGAAAGGATTGAAAGAAGAAGTTGGAGCGAAGGAAAATCGGAGGAGTCGAGGACCGGTAAGTAATCTTTATAAAATTTTGTTTAAAGAAAGGGACCATAGGGTTCGGCCATGGTGGATGGCCGAACCCCATGGAAGAAAATTGGGGGTTGATTTGGGTATTTTAATGGGAAGGATGTACCATAGGGTTTAGCCAAAGAGCATGGCCGAACCCCATGGAGGGACCATGGTTATTTTAAGGGTTCTTGAAGAATGGAAACCATGGAAAGTTTATGAATGTTTTAGAAGATTTAAAATGGAAAGAAGGGTACAAAACCAAAGGGTGAAGTTCGGCCATGTTGTATGGCCGAACCCCACCAAGGGACATGTATGGACTTAGGGTTTTTAGATGTTTAATTTAAGTGGTTTGTTTTATTAATTTCAATGGGTTTCAAAACAGGAAAATAATAGGTGAATGTTAATGATGAAATGGTCTTAAACATTGGAAATGGTGAAGAACCATAGACCATGGGTTCGGCCATATTGTATGGCCGAACCCCATAAAGAACTATTGGTGGACTTAGAGGTATTTTGGACCATGGAGATGAAGGGGGAAAGTTGGTAATGGTAATAGGTTTAAAGGTGGTTAGTGATGATCGAAATTGATGATATAAATGTATGATTAAGACCCCCTCATGGAGGAACTTTGTTATGGTCTGAATATTGTAAATGATTTAAGGGGGGATGAAAATTAAGACATCATGGGTTTGGCTATGGTGTAGGGCCGAACCCCATGACCCATTTTATAGACCATTTAGAGATCAATGCATGTGTAAATAAAGGAATGATTAAGCTAGGATATGGGGAGTGTTTTTGCGACTTAGGGACTTTTAAATGATAAACCATGGGTTCGGCCATGGTGTATGGCCGAACCACATGGGAAATGTGTGGTGTACTTAAATGGTTAACAACGATAAACAATTATGGTTTATGTGTGTTAAATGATTAATTGTTAAGTGATTAACTAAGAGGTGATGGAGTAATAGATTCAAGAGAGGTACTAAAACCAAGTGAGTGAGGTTCGACCATGGTGTATGGCCGAACCCTACAAAGTGTGTTTATGGTTTTGTATATTAATGTAAATCAAATGGGACTTTAGTTTGACTTGTGGATATGTAACAAGATGACGGGACCTCATAAACGGTATACGGTCGTGAACGGTTTTCGAACAAGTACGCAAGGTCAAACTAGTTGTCATTGGTAGGATTCTACCTTTTTGAAACATGGTTTATGTATATGGTTTATTTGGTTTATTTTGATGAATTATGTTGTAAAAGATATGTTCAAAATGTGAGATTTAAATGCTATTTTTATATGATAAATAACATGTGTTTCATCAGCATCTCATGCCTGGCATGGGGTGAAGGATATGTAACCGGAGGGGCCACACTCTGTCGGGGCGTCTGAAAAACCTATGTGGGATACCTTGATGTGCTTTTCCATCAAGAAAAAATCGGAGGGGCCACACTCCGTTGGGGCGTCCGAAAAACCTATGTGGGGGTACTTATATGTACTTGTGATGGGTGGGACTCATTGCATTTGACATCATGACATGGCATGGTTTATATAGTTTATGACATTATGCTATTATAATCTATGATTTGTACTAACCATGTGTAGACCCTAATAGAATTCCTACTGGGCGCGTTGTTCTAACGCCCTACTTCTACCCTAGTGGATGATGCAGGAAAGGGAAGGGACAATGAGCGTGATAGGAGCCAAGCATAGGAGCTTGGATATGTGATTGGATCTCATTTTTATTTATGTTACTTAGGGACATGTATCTTGAGTAGCTAGTATCGGCATGTAATAATTTAGTTATTTGCTATGGTTTGCGAATGGTTACTTTGATGATTTAAGTTAAGTTAATCATTTATAATTGACTAAGTACTTTGCTATCTAAAAATGGACTAGAGTTAGGTTCTCTTATAATCCGCAGATTATGATTTAATTCCGCAAGTATCATATCACGTGTGAACTGTTTTCATGGACTTAGTCCGTGCACACGTAGGGTTGGCCAGTTAAGGGTTGGACTTTAGAAGTTCGGACTTAACTCGCGTCGTGACGTCCCGCTCTTTATCTCACTCTTTATTTTTTTTTTAAATTAGACTCTGATTTTCGGAAACCAAGTGAGAAAGTGCAGGGCGTTACACACACACATATATACCAGTCTTACTTCATTGTAAAACCTAGGTCGAAGGATAGACTAGTCGGAGGTACAGACAGGTCGGTACTATGGGAATTCAGAACACTGTCTAAAAGGGGGAAAAAATCTTAAAGGGAGATAGGCTGGTATATATCGACATATCGACACAGACAGGTCATTGGTCATGACCGGTCGGTGTAACAGAAAAAGTAAGTTAAAAAGGTCTCTTTTTGAGAAAACGATTCATTTCCTCTCCCGCTGAAGCTCTGCGATTTCCTTCACTCCTCCCATACCCTAGATTAGCCGTTAGGACCTCCAGGAGTGAAATCTCGCCGGAAGAACAGAGGGTTTCAATTCCTTTTTTTCTCGAGTGGTTAAAAGTGACAAGGGACAAGCCCACAGTCACTATCGTGTCCTCTGATTCTGAGAATAACCGTTCCACCCAGTCTAAGAAACCAGAATCTAAGTGGTTTCAAGAAGAATCATCGTCTCTCCTGAATACTATAGGACGACGGGTCAAAATTCTCACGAGGACATCTCATAAGAAGAAATCATCTTACTCCTAACTAGAAAGCCCATTGGAGTGATTATTAAGGAACCTACACTTCCAGCTAGGGCTAGTGTAGAAGAAGTGAGTGGAAAAGGTAAAGGTATGAAGGATCTTACCTCTCTAGAAGAAACAATAAGTGATAAGGATACACCTATCAGGAAACCTGCTACTGGCAAGGAAAGAGAAGATAAAAGAAAAGGGCAGATGGAAGATGCAAAAGCCGAATCTAATAGAGTTCGTGTAGAAAGAACCTACTGCTTCCTTGAAAAACGTTGAGAGTTGGAAAGAAAGATTGAAGACTTTGCAACGTCCATGAATGAATCAATTCAAAACCTCTCCACATTCATGGAAGGACTCAAAAACAGTACCTGGCGAAAATTCTCTTCCCCTCTAGCACTCCTCTTCCAGATGGATCGTCTTAGTAAAGTTTTTCATGAATTATGTTTTATGTTTTGGAAAAACTATGTTGATATTCTTGTATAAGCATCCATGAGCCTCATTTTTTTGTAACACCCCAATTTCTCAACAATATGAATATTTACGAAAATGCCACTAGATTGGTGAATTTAATAAATGTGATTGTAGATGAGAAAATGGTGGGGCCCATTGTTCAAATTATGACCGTATGAACATAGTTTAAGGGTCAATTTATCATGAACGGATAACGTACATCTTATGGGTCAAAATGGTTAATTGGGTCAAAGGGCCCAATTGGGACCCAATAGGTCATAATGCATTATTTGACCCTTGTGTGAGCTCAAATTTAATGGGGTTAAGCTAAATTGATTGAAATCAAGTGGAGCAAATATGGGTAGGCTTGATGTACATGTGAAAACCACCTACAAATGGTTAAATCAGCACATAAATGGGTTATGTTGTCAAAACGGATCAAGGAGCTAAATGGGGAACCAATGGGTCGGGTTGACCAAGTTGACCATGGCTGACCGTGTGGGCTCTCAATTGAGCTCAAGTGTGAGTTACTTCAACTCGAGTTGGGACTCAATTGGATTGGGTTTTAATTAAGAAATGAGTTGACTCAAATATGATGCATTAAGTATGTTGAGTTGGGTGAGTTGAGTTGGAATAAAAAGGGCCATGAATCAAGTGAGTCAAGAGGATATGGAAAGGTGTTTTAATCTCACACAACACTTAGGGAAATCAATCCCAGCCGTTGGAGTGAAAGGGTGCCTTGGCAATGCCAAGGGACACCAAGGATGGGCGGCATCATCTCATCTCATGAGATGCATTGGCTGAATTGAATGGGTGCAACGATTGGTACCAAGGGGTGCCTTGGATGGTATCCAATGCCCCCTTGGTTTTATCAAGGATTAATGAGGAGATATGAGGGAGTTTAAGCTGATTAACAAAAGGGAAGAAACACCAACACTTGGCCGATTACACCTTGAAGAGTTTACCTTGAAGAGTTTGGTTTCCATCTCTCTCTCTCCCCCTCTCAAGAACACCACTTCTTGGCCGAACCAGTTGCTGTGTTTCACCATAAGATCAAGCACCATTTCGGCAAGGGATTAAGGAAGAAGGAAAGAAAGGAAGCAAGGGGGAAGAAGCAAGGAAATTGGTAAGTTTTTACATAAGTGTTTAGTTAAATAAAGGTGTAGAATGGAGTATGATTTGGCCATTGCTTGGCTAAATCCATCAAGGGTTAGACCTTGGATGGTATTTCATAAATGAGATGGAAAATGAATCATTGGGTTCGGCCACTTTGGATGGCCGAACCCATGGAAAGAATGGGTTAATTTGGATGGTTTTTTGTAAGATAAAACCATGGACTGTTTTAGATGTTAAATTAGATTAAGTATATGTTTTGAAAAGTTTTAAATCATGGTTTTGAGTGACATGTGTTGGGCTATGGATTGGCCAAATACATCAAGGAATTAAATCTTGGATAAAAGTTGTGTATAATGGTAAAAAAAATATACCATTGGGTTCGGCCACCATGATTGGCCGAACCCCATGAAATTCATTTGGTTGGGCTATGGTTGTGAAGTCCACAAAACATACTGGTGGTGGAGGTATTTACATGTTTTAATTAGGTCATGATATGATGAATTTATCAATGGTTTGAAATATGAAGATGAGGTTGAAAAGGATGGTGAGTTATAGGGACTGTTTTTGTTGAATTAAAGGGTTTCAAACTTGAATATCATGGAACTTTATGAAGTGTTTAAAAAGGGATCTATGTGAACATTTGGACAAGACATAGGTTCGGCCATATGTATGGCCGAACCCCATGGACCATGGTTATGGTGTTATGAATCAATTCCATAGAAATAATTGGTGGTTTTAAAGTTAGTGCATGATAAAATTATTTATTGGTAGTAGTGGCAATATTGTAAATATGGAGGAAAAGTTCAAAGATGAAATGATCAAAAGAATGGATATCTGAGCCAAAACTCAAGGTGGTATGGTTCGGCCATGTAGTATAGCCGAACCCTACCAAGGTTTTATTTGGATGTATGGTCTAAGTGTATGGTTGTAATTATATGAAAGAGAGACCAAATTGTAAATAGGTGAGGTTCGGCCATGGGGTATGGCTGAACCCCACATAGTGCATTTTTGGGACTTAGACCAAGTTGGAATTACATGGATGAATGTTTGATTTGCTGCTATGTAAATAAGGTATCGAGACTTGCTTGAACGGTGTACAAGTCGTGAACGGGTGACGATTAAGAAAGAATGAACACTGAAGTGAATCTTCAGTAGGTTTCCTACCTACTTGTAACCACAATTATGATTTGGTTTTATTATGTTTTTATGAGATATTTTGTATTTGATTTATGTTTCAAATGTGGTTTTGAATGATGAGTTATGTATTTACAAATGACATACAATGCATTGGCATCTCATGCATGGTCATGGGATGATGATTTGTGGAAAGTCTCCTTAGGCGATGCAGGTCCCGCCGGGAGTAGTATCATGATGATGATAAAACATTGGTCTCTTTAGGCGATGCAGGTCCCGCCAGGAGAAATGTTATGAAGATGAGAAATACATTGGTCTCCTTAGGCGATGCAGGTCCCACCAGGAGAAATGTGATGATGATGAGAAATACATTGGTCTCCCTAGGCGATGCAGGTCTTGCCAGGAGAAATGTTATTGTGATTTACCTTGACGGTGAGAGTCTCGTCAAGTGATGGCTATGTATATGCATGTTGGGAGGGACTCATTACATGTGGATATTTACATAGCATTGCTTTACCTATTTTGATGACCATATATATTATGATATATGCATGTTTTTATACACTAACCATGTGGTAGCCCTTATCGGAAATCCTACTAGGCGCGTTGATCTAACGCCCTAATTCTATCCATAGAGGATAATGCAGGAAATGGAAAAGGGAAAGAGAAGGTTGATGACCAAAAGGGGAGCCAAGCGTAAATGTTTGAGTGCTGGATTGGATTTATAATTGTTGTTATTCGAATACATTTTTATGGACATGTAATAATGTAGTTATTTTCTATGGTTTGAGAATGCCTTGATGAATCTTAATTTGGTTTAAGTAGTCTGAAAAGAATGACTTGTGCTTTGCTATCTATTCAGTCTAATTCCGCAATTAGTCTAGTTTATTCCGCTCAACAATGTTTAGTTCCATGTGTGGTTTGTTATCGTGGGTTTAGTCCACACACACATGGGTGGCCAGTTAAGGGTCGGACTTGGGAAGTTCGAACTTAGCTCGCATCGTGATGCCGCCCGCTCTCTGCCGGTGTTATTCTATTATTATTAAAAAAAAATTAGACTCTGATTTTTTGGAGAGGGCGGGGCATTACATTTTTAACCATATGTACCAATTTCTCATAAATGAAATGATGTGGTTTAGTACGATGTGTGTATTGCTTATATCTCTTGTCTATATTTAACATGGTATTTGGTTAAATAGACTAACATGCAGGTTTTGGTGAGCTGGTTTTATATTGGCATGTTAAGGAAGATATCAGAATGAGATATTACACACATCCTTGGAGAATGAGGAGCACAAAATATGTGTTGATTAGCACCTATCATTGGTCATGACAGCTTAAGGGGGAAGATGATGCAAACTTCTCAGAAAGTTTGGAGACAAAAAAGCTTAGAGGCAACTACGTTTATGGGGGAACTGTAACACCCCAATTTCTCATTAATATGAATATTTACGAAAATGCCATTGGCAAGGAAAGAGAAGATAAAAGAAAAGGGCAGATGGAAGATGCAAAAGCCGAATCTGATAGAGTTCTTGTAGAAAGAACCTACTGCTTCCTTGAAAAACTTTGAGAGTTGGAAAGAAAGATTGAAGACTTTGCAACGTCCATGAATGAATCAATTCAAAACCTCTCCACATTCATGAAAGGACTCAAAAACAGTACCTGGCGAAAATTCTCTTCCCCTCCAGCATCTCCTCTTCCAGATGGATCGTCTTAGTAAAGTTTTTCATGAATTATGTTTTATGTTTTGGAAAAACTATGTTGATATTCTTGTATAAGCATCCATGAGCCTCATTTTTTTGTAACACCCCAATTTCTCAACAATATGAATATTTACGGAAATGCCACTAGATTGGTGAATTTAATAAATGTGATTGTAAATGAGAAAATGGTGGGGCCCATTGTTCAAATTATGACCTTATGAACATAGTTTAAGGGTCAATTTATCATGAATGGGTAATGAACATCAAATTGGGTCAATATGGTTAATTGGGTCAAAGGAACCAATTGGGACCCAATGGGTCATGATGGACTTGTTTCACCATTGGGTGAGCCCAAATTTAATGGGGTTAAGCTGAAATGATTGGAAATTAAATGGAGCATAAATGGGTAGGCTTGAGGCACATATGAAAATCACGTGCAAAGGGATAAAACAACCCATAATTGGGTCATGGCGTCAATTGGGTCAATAAGCCAAATGGGGACCCAATGGGTCGGGTTGACCATGTTGACCATGGTTGACCATGTGGACCCTCAAATGAGCTCAAATGTGAGTCAAATCAGATTGAGTTGGGACTGAAGTGAGTTGGAATTAAATCAAGTAATGAGTTGACTCAAGTGCATTAAATGATATGCATTAAGTGTAGTGAGTTGGGTGAGTTGAGTTGGAAATCAAAGGGACCTTGAGTTAAAGTGAGTCAATGGGAGATGTGAAGAGTTGCTTTGATCTCAAACATCACCAAGGAAGCAAGTCCCACACGTTGGAAGTGAAGGGGTGCCTTGGCCAAGCCAAGGGTCACCATGGTTGGGGGCAGCATTAATGAGATAAGATGGAGGTGTCTTTCCATCTCAAAGGATGCATTGGTTGGTGCCAAGGGATGCAATGGTTGGCACCAAATGCCTCCTTGGTTTGATCAAGTATTAATGAGGATTAATGAGAAGAGGTGGGGCTGTTTAACAAAAGGATTACACCACCATATTTGGCCGATTTTCATTCCAAGGAAACCTTAGACTTTCATCTCTCTCCCTCTCTCAAGAACACATCTCCTTGGCCGAACCAGCTATAGGTGTTTTCACCATTGATCAAACACCTTTTCGGCTAGAGACTAAGGAAGAATGAAGGAAGGAAGCAAGGTCAAAAGTAGAGAGGAAAAGCAAAGGAATTTGGTAAGTATTTCTATTGAATTATGTTTAATAAAATGGGATAAATGGAACATGATTTGGCCATGGGATGGCCGAATCTACCAAGGGTTTGGAGTATGTATTTTGATGTTTAAAAGATAGCAAACATGGACCATAGGATTCGGCCACTTTGGTTGGCCGAACCCCATGAAATATTATGGCTATGTTGATGATTTTTGTAAGTTAAAACCATGCAAAACCATGGAGCTTTTTACATGTTTTAATGAGGTTAAGTATTTGATAAAAAGTTCAAGTTATGGGCCATAGGGTTCAGCCACTTGTGAGGGCCGTACCCTATTAAATCATATGATTATTATATGGTGATTTTGATGGTTTTGAGAGATAAAAACCATACAAGTTGTGGAAGGGTTAAGGTGTTTATAAAATGGAGATAAAATGTATATATTGGGTTGGCCAATGTATGGCTGAACTATATATTGATTATGGTTGAATTAGCATGTCAAAACCATGAATAATCATGGGAAGTATTGAATCAAGTGAACCATAGGGTTCAGCCATACCATGGACCATTTTATATGGATTTAAAGGATGAAAAGGATGGTGAGTTATATGGACTGTTTTGTTGAATTAAAGGGTTTCAAACTTGAAGATCATGGAACAATATGAAGGGTTTTAAAAGGGTTCTAAGTGAACATTTGGACAAGACATAGGTCGGCCATTTCATGGCCGAACCATGGGGTTAATATGGCTAAGTTATGACAAAGAGATTCAAATGTGAAAGCTATAGGGTTCGGCCATATGTATGGCTGAACCCCATGGACCATGGCTATGGGTTTTATGAATCAATTTCATGGAAATAATTGGTGGTTTTAATGTTTAAGCATGATATAATTATGTATTGGTAGCAATGGCAGTTTTGTGAATAAGGGTAACAATCAAGAGTTGAAAGAGGGGACCCAAGTAAATAAGTGAGGTTCGACCAAGGTGTATGGCTGAACCCCACTTATAAATATTTTTGGATATTAATTTTAATGGATTGTTTTAATGAAGCTAATGGATGGAAGTATTAAATCAAGGGACTTGATTTGGGGACTTTAAAACAATGACAAAAATGGGAAATAGGGACCAAACTTAGATGATGAGGTTCGGCCATGTTGTATGGCCGAACCCCATCCAAATGAAGTATGGGATTAAAGTTGATTCATGGTTTATGTGAATAAGGTGACGGATCTCAATGACGGCACGCTAGTTGTGAACGGTTGACACTTGAAAGGAACGGACACTTAAGCGAATTTTCAGTAGGTTTCCTACCTATTTGTAACCATTGCTATAGTTGGTTTATTCATGATTTTTATGAGATATAATGTTATTGATTGAAGTTTCAAATTGGTCTTGAATGATGAGTTATATACTTACAAATGACATATTATTCATTGACATCTCCTGCATGGCATGGGGTGATGATTATGGAAACCGGAGCCCACACTCCGTCAGTATGCCCGTGATGCATCTGTGGGGCCTCCTTAGGCGATGAGAGTCCCGCCAGGAGGAACAACTTAATGATGAAAGGCCTATCCAGAGGAAATGTGGAGTACTCTGGATTACCTTGACAGGAGAGTTCTATTCAGAGGAAATGTGGAGTACTCTGGATTACCTTAACGTGAGAATCTCGTCAAGCGATAGTCATGTATACTTGTGATGGGTGAGACTCATTACATTTGCACTTACATACATGGCATTGATTTCAGATGTTTTGATGATCATATACTATGATATATGCATGTTTTATATACTAACCATGTGGTAGCCTTGATCAGAAAACCTACTGAGTGCGTTGATCTAACGCCCTAATTCTATCCTTAGAGGATAATGCAGGAAAGGAAAAGGGAAAGAGAAGGTCGAGGACCAGGAGGGGAGCCAAGCTCAAGCGCTTGAATGATGATTGGGATTTCTATATTACTGTCTTTTGAGTTACATTTTATGGACATGTAATAGCTAGTAAACTTTGCTATGGTTTGTTTATGGTTTTTGACATTGGATGTTTGGATTATTTAATGTTGATAGATGAGACTTGTACTTGCTATCTAAATAGTTTATTTCCGCAATTGGTTTAGTTTATTCCACGTGACTTGATTAGTTTCATGTGTGGTTGTCTTTCACGGGTTTAGTCCATGCACATATGGGTGGCCAGTTAAGGGTCGGACTTGGGTAGTCCAGACTTAGCTCGCGTCATGACGTCGTCCGCCCTCTTCCGGTGTTATTATATTATTATTATAAAAAGAAAAAATTAGACTCTGAATCTCGGAAAAGGCGGGGCGTTATAGGAACTGGGTTGAGAAAACTAAGGAAGACAGCTTGAAGAATGGGGGAGAAGACTCTACGAATGCTAGGACAACTGCTCCACTCATGGAAGAAATTAGCAAAGCTGAGTTTTAGTTTGTGCAGGGACAAACTAATCTTGATACAGAGAAGTGTACATTGAACCTGTAACGCCCGCCCCTTTTCATCGAAAATCAGAGTCTATTTTTTTTTCTTAAATAACAAGTGACAAAGGGCGCGGACGTCACGACGTGAGTTAAGTCCGAGCTTCTAAAGCCCGGCCCTTAACTGGCCAACCCTACGTGTGCGTGGAAACTAAGTCCACGAAGAACGGTTCACACGTAGACATAAGCTCGCGGAATATAACTTAATGCTGAACATTATAATAGAGACTATCCTACAAGTTTTAGATAACAAGGAAGTACGGCGCTTAAATTACTAAAATACCCCTAAATTCATAATTATATCTCAAAATGATAATGTCCAAAGTACCCAAACCATAGTAAGAAATCTACATTATTACAGTTCGACGAGCTACATTACACAAATTACATTTCCAAAATAAATCTTAAGTAAACTAAGTAGTCCGCCTTCCAAAACTCCTAAGCTTGGCCTCCGTCTCGTCCTTCGTTTTCGCCATCTCTTGTGTCATCAGCTAAGGTAGAAGTAGGGCGTTAGACAACACGCCCAGTAGGACTCCGAGTAGGGCTAACACATGGATTAGTGATAACAAGTACATAGGTATAATATAATGGAAACGATAAAATAAATGCCATGCCATGGGTGTCCTATGTCATGAGTCTCACCCATCATCCATACCATCATGCTGCCATATCTCCCTTGACGGAAAAACCTCGTCAAGATATAAATAATCACAAATCATCCCCCTTGACGGTAAAACCTCGTCAAGATATAAACAGTCACACATCATCCCCCTTGACGGCAAAACCTCGTCAAGATATAAACAATCACAAATCATCCCCCTTGATGGCAAAACCTCGTCAAGATATAAATAATCACAAATCATCCCCCTTGACGGCAAAACCTCGTCAAGATATAAACAATCACACATCATCCCCCTTGACGGCAAAACCTCGTCAAGATATAAACAATCAAAAATCATCCCCCTTGACGGTAAAACCTCGTCAAGATATAAACAATCACAAATCATCTCCCTTGATGGCAAAACCTCATCAAGATATAAACAATCACAAATCATCCCCCTTTACGGCAAAGCCTCATCAAGGTGTCCCCATGTTTGCTTCTCTGTCGCCCCGACGGAGCATGGACTCCGGTTTCTTTATTTTCATCCTTCCCATGCCATATCCCTCCCATGTCATGCATGAGATGTAGATGCCATATGCCATGTAATATATATGATAGCACAAACCATGGCATTTAAAATCCCATCAACAAAACATATAATTTGATTATCAAAAATAGATCAAGCAAGGCATCAATATACACATCATAGCCTTAAAGCCCTCTTAAAACAATCATATGCTTACCAAAATAAATCAAGGAAAAACCCATACATAACACATAATCCATGGCTTACAAAAAGGTAGGAATCCTACCGAATACTGACTAACGTCCTTTTTCGTTTTCGTCCGATAATCCGGTCACCGATACGCGTACCATTTGCAACGTCCGATACCTTATTACATATGAATAATCAGTCCCTGTTTTTAACCATTATTAAGTCCCTAACTCATGCCTTAGTGGGGTTCGGCCATACACCATGGACGAACCTCACTATGTAGTTTTGTGGGTCCCGTTTAATCCATTAAACCTTTTAATCCCATGAGTCTTAAAAATCAGCCACCCTAGGCTTTATTAATCACATACTTAAGGTTACTATAATTGTACTTAAGTCCATGATCATTTCCCATGGAGTTCTTGAATTTGGCCATTATTTACGATTTTACCACTACTCCTTCCCATGATTAATTACTCATTTACCCATGCACACTTAAGTCTAAAATTGATCCATAACTTAGATCCATTAGTGATTCATCAATCATGACATGAACACATTAAAAAAAATCAGCCCTTAAGTTCACTTAATCCCCATTAATTTTAAACACATGCATAATACCAATTCTTGCCCATAAGATGACCTATGATTGGGTCATGGGTTCGGCCATACACCATGGCCGAACCCATGATGTCTTTTTTCCATTTTTACTTGGGTCTATATACATCATTAGCTCCACCATAAGTCCTTCCTTGAAGGGGTTTAAATCACATATTTAAACCATCATTCTTAACCATATTTGAGTCCATTAACTTAGCCCTATTCCCATTCATTATTCTTGGTTCCAAAATACTTGATTCATCATTCTTTGGTGACATTTAAGACATAAAAACATTAACCTTCCACCATGGATTCCCTCATTTAAAAACCCCTTTCAAAATTTCCACCATTCTTTCATTTAAAACTTTAAAAAAACATTAACCACTTAACATAGCCTCCATTCTCTAATCCCATTAAAATTTTAACACCATCACCATAAGTTCATGTTCCATTATTCATTCATGCCTTTTGAGGCCATCAACATTATTCACATCTCCCATGCATTTCCTCATTTAAACCCCTGTGAAATTACCAACATTTAATTATTAAAATCTTAAAAATCATACATTGTCCTCCATGGCTTCCATTCTTTAAAACCCTAATACAATCATTTAATCACCTACCATGCTTAAGTAAATTTTTAATACATAAAATCCTTAATGCATCCTTCAAAAATCCACATACATCCATGCTTAATTAATTTAAATACATAATGACCTTAGTGCCTCCTTTATTTTTCTTAACCCTAATTTACCCATTAGGGTTTTGTCCATTTTTCATCCTTCCATTGGATGGATTTGAAATCCAAGGCCCATGATAATTTAGCCACCATCAAATCTAAGAAGAATGGACCCCAAATCTTAAACCCTAAAAAAAATCCAATCTCTTATTTAGGAATATTTACAATCCGTCAGCTCCTCCGACTTTCTTTGCTCCCTTCGGACTCCTTGGCCTCCTTTATTCTTCTTCTCCTTTGTTGATCGGCTAGGATGCTTGATCAAGATGAAAAACCTCCAAGCTTGGGTTCGGCCATCATGGGGTGTGTTTGAGAGAGGGGGAGGAGGAGAAGAGGATGGTGAGGAAGAAGATACTATGGCTTGATCTTGGGGTGATGGCCAAGCTTGGCTTCTTTCTTCTTTTCTTCTCTTTTTCTTCCAAGCTTTTCTTCTTCTTTTCCCTTGGGTGTGGGACGGCAATGTGGGAGAGCAAGAGAGGAAGAGAATAAGATAAGAATGGGATTTGAAAGATAAGATAAAAAACAACACCTTTTGGTTTCTTAAACTTTACTCCACCATTAAGGCTTCCAACCACCAACATGGGATTTTTTTGGTGTTGGAATAAACCACCACCAAGCCCAACGTTTTTGGTGTTAAAGATGAGATGGTTTTGGTCTCCCATCTTTTGACCCCTTTGACCACCTTTTGAATAGTTTAATCATTTAATTAACTAGCTAATTACCTTCGGTTAATTAATTCCCACTTAACCTAATTCCATTATCCCATCCATGATTGATCAATTCAACCATTGTGGCCGGCCCCACCAATCCTTGGTCCACACGCCACCTCACTTGGTGAGGTGGAGGTGGGCCCCCATCGGCCATATCACCTTGGTCATTCCATCACCAACTTAGGTGATTTAGATTTAATTAAATCCATTCCAACTAGTTGGATCACCATTGGGCCCATGGCCCAATTACATTTTCCTCATACCCATTTACCTTAGATTTACATCATCTTGATCCATTGGGTCCCAAATGGGTATTGGGCCCAATTTGACCATCCTTGGCCCAATTGACCATCATTGACCCTTTAAATGAACTTAAATCCAAGCCATAGTCCATTGGGCCATACTTGGGCCTTTGTCATATTTTGATCCATTCACCATTTATTCCATCAAATTTCCAATTTCCACCATTAAAAATAAATAATAACCACATATTTATTGATTTAAAAATTTCGGGCCATTACAGAACCATAAGGGAAAACCATGAGTTAGAGTAAAACCTAGTAAAGCACAAAATGCGAAGAAGCATGGGGAGTGTTTAAATCTCGATGTCTACAACTAATATCTGTCAATTGAATGACAAAAATGGGGGAGAAATTAGTAGAAGATAGAAGACATCAAACCCACTGGACATAGGGAGAATGTCTATGCTTGGAAGTTTGGGAGATCAAACTTAGAGAATATTGAGGGAGAAATCTTCTCAACACTAATAGTTTGGATAAGCTATGGGTGGTGTTAGTCACTACGAAATCAAGGAGTATGGGAAAGCTTGATTACAAATCTTATTTAGTCAATGCATGAATATTTATATTTTGGAACTAACCCCTCTAATGATTTTCTAATGTTGCTTGCTTATGTACTTGAACAGGAAAATGAAATGAAGCAAGCTGAACAAGAATATACGAAGACCATAGTCTTGTTTTCCATTCGAATATGTACATGTAATCAATGTAATATTTTTGTATTCAAATGTGTTGTACTAAGGGTGAGTTTGTAAATGGCTTAGCTTCTAGGTTTTGTCATGAAATTGACAAAGGGAGAGATTGTTACTGCCTCGTCTTGGCCAAGCCCCTATGTTTGTCAATTCCATGACTCGGAAAGAAGCACTTACTGGAATCTTGAAGACCCAAGATGATCAAGAGAAAACATCATACTCCACCGCGCATCGTTATGCAATCACAAAATAGGTATTTGGCCATAGATGACTTTAGTCGTATCTCACCGACCCCTCAGTGCAGTCAGGATAGACCCATCGTGGTCAAAGATTGGTTGGCCTGAATGACATAGGTCCTGGAACATTGAACTGTCATTCTGAGTATGCCTCTAACCGAGAGTCTTGTTTGCACCGACCCCTCGGTGAAAGGCTGAAACGACCCCTCGTAGTCAACGACTCCTCAATCAAGATCTTGAGTTCTGAAACTTTGAACTCATGTGGACTTTCGAAGAAACAAATATATCAGCAATCAAAGACCGATCGAAGAGTACCAGGACCAACCCCTCGGTAATGGGTGACAGGTCGTTATGGGTTACAGGTTTCTAAGTTGAAACTACTGTCAAAGATGTTTTTGCACCAGAACGAGCCTCTCGTATGGACCGACCCCTCAGTACCATAAATGTCTGTAATGGCCCGAAATTTTTAAATCAATAAATATGTGAATATTATTTATTTTAATGATGAAAATTGGAAATTGGTGGGATAAATGGTAAATGGGCCAAAATTTGGACAAAGGCCCAAATATGGCCCAATAGACCATGGATTGCAGTTTAAAGTCATTTAAGTGGTCAATGATGGCCAATTGGGCCATGGATGGACAAATTGAGTCAAATACCCATTTGGGACCCAATGGGTCAAGATGGTTAAGCTCTAAGGTAAATGGGTAAGATGGAAATGTAATTGGGCCATGGGCCCAAATGGTGATCCATTTAGAATGAATTCAATGGAATTTAAATCACCTAAGTTAAGTTAAAATTTAACCAAGGTGATGTGGCCAAGTGGGACCCACCTCCACCTCATCAAGTGAGGTAGCGTGTGGGCCAAGGTTTGGTGGGGCCGGCCACCATGGTTGATTTGGTCAACCATGGGTGGAGTAATGGAGTTAGGTTAAGTACAAATGGATGAACCTAAGGTAATTATATAATTAATTAAATAATTAAAGTATTTAAAGTGGTGGTTGAAAGTGGTCAAAGTGGGGCCAAGAGGTGAAAACCCACCTCATTCCCACCTCAAGTATGAAACACGTTGGACTTGGTGGTGGTTATCTAAACCACCACCATAAAGCAAATAAAAGATCTTTTAAATATCTTAGGGTTGGTGGGGTCTTTAATGTAAAGAAAAATGGGGATAAGTCATGAGTTTTTTTTCCCATTTTTTTTTATCCTCTCTTCATTTTCACTCCATTCTCATTCTCCATTGTCGTTCCATGTCCAAGTGAAGGAGAGAAAGAAAGAAAAGAGAGGAGCTCAAGGAGAGAAGAAAGAAGTGGAATTTGGAGGGAGATCACTCTAAGATTAAGGTTATCACCTCCCCTCTCATCATCTCTCCCTTTCCCTCTCTTAATTTAAGCTCTACTTTGGTCGATCCTAAGGTTGGGGGTTGCCACCAATGATTAAAGATCTTGACCTATCAAAGATCAAGACGAAGGAGAGAGGAGGCTAAGGAAACCGACGGGAGCGGCGGAAGTCGGAGGAGACGACGGATGGTGAGTAGTTTCTTAAACAAGAAATTTTGGATTTTTAGGGTTTAAGAATTGGAATTTATTTTTGTGAATTTAATGGTGGTTAGATAATTCTATGCTATGGAATGTAAATCCATCAAATGGAACGGTGGAAGATGGAGAAAATCCTAAATGCATGAATTAGGGTTAGGGAAAAGAAATAAGTAAAAGTGTTAAATGTATGGTGTAATTTATTAAATTGAGCATGGAAGTGGGTAATTGGAATAAAATCATGGGCCATAGGGTTCAGCCATGTAGTATGGCCGAACCCCATGGTGGGTGATTTGGTATTGGATTTAATTGGTTAAGGTTTTAAGGGATGGAAGATAATGAAGGTAGCTAATGAATTTTTAGAGTTGTAAATGGTAAATGTTGGAAAAATTAAAGGGGTTTAAATAAAGAAAAATCATGGAGTGTGGGAATAATTTTTGTGGCCTCAAGAGGCATAGAAAATGATGGATCATGAACCATGGGTTCGGCCATGGTGTATGGCCGAACCCTATGGTGATGAAATGGTGATCAAATGATGGGTTTAAAGGATAGAAAAGATGGGTTTAATATTTTGGTGAATGTAGGTATTTGGGAGCAATGAAATGAATAAGAGAATATGGTTTAGATGCATGATTTAAACCCCTCAAGAAAGGATTATTGGTGGATCTAAAATGTTATGAATGGATCCAAGAAAAATGGAGAAAGAAACATCATGGGCCGAACCCATGACCCAAATTTTAGATCATTAATGGGTCTAAAGTTAAATGTGTATGTATAAGTTTAAATTAATGGAATTAGGTCAATAAGATGGTTGAGGTAAGTGATCTTGTAATGTGGTAGAGGAATCAATTATGGACTCAAGGTATCACTAAGAGTAATGATTTAATGGAAGGTCAATTTTTATGGGCTAATGAAGGATGTAGGTATGTGATTAGTTAATGGGGGGTTGGATTAATTAAATGGTTAATTTTAATGGCTATGTGACATGGTTCAATGGGTCATTAATGGACCTAAGTTGGGGATCTAAGTTTATGATCAATTATGGACTTAATCATGCATGGATAAATGAGTGATTACGCATGAAAAATGAGGTAGTGGCAAAACCGTAATTAGTGGCCAAATTCAAGAATTCCGTGGAAATTTATAATGGACTTAGGGGATCTAATGTAATAACCTTATAAGTGATTAATAAGGCCTAGGGTGGCCGAATTTTAAGACTTATGGGATTAAAAGGTTTAATAGATGACATGGGGACCCACAAAACCTAAATAGTGACCGGTTTTTCATATGGGCTTAGAAATGGTTAAAACTTGAACTGATTTGGAAATTTAATAAGGTATTGGATATCGCGGGCAGTACGCGTGACGGTAGCCGGACTATCAGACGAAAACGAAACAAAAACGCGAGTCGGTATTCGGTAGGATTCTAACCTTTTTGTAAGCCATGGATTGAGTGATGGTTTCCTTGAATTATTTCGGAAATTATATGGTATGTTTTAAGATTGGTTTTGAATTATGTATTATGTAGGGGTTTTTTCTTGATTCATTCCGGTAAGCATATGATTGGTTTAAAATGGGTTTTAATGCTATGATGTGATTATGGAGGCTGCTTGATCTATTTTGGGTAATCAAGTTATATGTTTTATTGATGGGATTTTCTTTAAATGTCATGCTTTGTTATTATATTCATTACGTGGCATATGGCATCTACATCTCATGCATGGCATGGGAGGGATATGACAGGGGAAGGATGAAATGAAACCGGAGTCCATGCTCCGTCGGGGCGATCGATAAACAGACATGGAGATATTTTGATGTGTTTGTTGTATCAGGGATGTTGTATGTAATTATGATACCTTGATGATGGTTCTTCCATCAAGGGGGAGGATTTGTGATTGTTTTATATCTGGACGAGGTTTTGCCGTTCAGGGGGATGATTTGTGATTGTTTGTATCTTGACGAGGTTTAGCCATCAAGGGGGATATGACAGCATGATGGTATGGATGATGGGTGGGATTCATAACACAGACACCCATGGCATAGCATTCATTTTATGGTCTTCGTTATGTATTATCTATATGCTTTGTTATCACTAATCCATGTGTTAGCCCTACTCGGAGTCCTACTTGGCGCGTGGTCTAACGCCCTACTTCTACCCTAGCTGATGACGCAGGAGGTGGCAAAACGGAAGGACGGGACGGAGTCAAGCTTAGGAGCTTGGCAAGGCAGGTTAATTATGTTGTTTAAGTTTATGTTGGAAAAATGTAATTTGAGTAGCTTAGCTTGTCGGAATGTAATAAATTAGATTACTGGCTATATTTTGGGATTTTATTATGGACATTATGGTTTTGAGGTATTATAGAAATTTAAATGAATGTTATCTTCCCTGCTGTCTCAAATCTGTAGGATAGTCTTTGTCGTTAATTCCGCACTGAGAAGTAATATTCCTTGAACTTACGTCTACGCGTGAACCGTACTCGTGGACTTGGCTCCACGCACTCGTAGGGTTGGCCAGTTAAGGGCCGGGCTTTAGAAGCTCGGACTTAACTCGCGTCGTGATGTCCGCGCCCTTTGTCACTTTTCTTTTTAAAAAAAAAATAGACTCTGATATTTCGGTGAAGAGGGGCGGGCGTTACAATGTCGACCCATCAGTGACAACGGCATGTCTACTAGGAAAAAATATTACAGTTGGAAGTGCATTTAATGTACAACGGTCGGAATTGTAACGGTAACATTTCTAGTCGCCGACAAATCAGTGCGACCGACTTGTCGGTATAGTATCGTTACTACAACTGGTTTCCTTTGCTGTATAAACCAACCTTTATGCAACCAGTTGGTATCCTTCGGACGGGTCAGTTGAACCCTCATCTTCACCAGTGAGTTTAAACAAGAGCCAACAGAAGGATCGGTCTCTCTCTCATGCTTACTCTAGGGGAATCAAATACAACCAATTAAATGGATTGAGTCGTGACAGAGAGAGGAAGATGAAAACTCATAAACAACAATCTGAGGATTGAGTTTGAAAGTGAGAAGGAGAGAACTATAAATTAGAAAACTTTTCGTAGAACCTAATTTCCTTGACACCCAGGACTGTGATTGCTAAACGACGGCTACGACGCAGAGCGTCGGTATATATGGGTGGGATCTTGAAGAAGCACACATCAGAAGAAAGTGCTTCAAAGACAAGTGCTTCTTGGTTTTAATTTTCTTTAAAACCTTTGTTCCAAAAGTGGATTAAGGGGAGATACCCTGGAACCACTATAAAATTTTGGAGCACTTGTCTCTCGCATAGAGGTAGGTGGAACACATGGCGAAATGGACAGGTGGAATTCTTATTCGACAGTGGTGGGTGAAATTCCCAACCGATTGAGTTAGGTGAAATTCCTACTCTAATTGTAAGGGTGTAAGTCCCCACTTAGTGAATTTTGGAGATAACTCAAGGTTGAGCGAGTCCTAGTGGATGTAGGTTGGCTAACCAAACCACTTTAAATTGGTCTTATGATGTTTAATCTATGTGTGTTTGTATTTAGTATTTGTGTTTTAATAGACATTATTTTGCATATTGATTATCTCATTATACACATTGCGTACAAGCATCGATAATCAAACTATATGTAAAGGGTCATAATCTTAGTGTGATTGCTTAATGAAATTATTACACTAAACAAATCTCTTGATAAATATTCTGCTGCACCTTAGATAATCAAGAAATTTGTAAACACCATTAAAAATGGGATTGACCTATTCACCCACAACACCCCCCAACTCCCCTTTCTCTTGGGTCAATATGATGTTGTAGCATATTGAAAATGGGACCTTTCACACTGCATAGTTGGGTAAGGTCATGGTTTGACTTCCCTATGCTTATGTATGATTGATGTAAATATATTGTATCGAATACATATGTATGAGTTTTCCAAGTTCCCTATGATTAAATGTTTAGTATAATCGAGAATTTATAGATTTGTTATGTATTGAAGTATGACAGAAGGTATGATAAATCAATATTACCAAAAATGTGTAATATAGGGCCTTGATAACTTCTCATACTTGTGTATGGTTATGAGTAATGTATGCATCAAATGAATTCTATGATTGTGATTGGAATTCTTAAATGTGTAATTAATATAATAGCATGATGAATATGTTTTCATGTAATGTGCTCTTTTATGATGATATGTACATTACTAGTGAGTACCTATATTGATAATGGTTGTAGTGGATCAACCTAACCATGTGTAGAATGAATTTTCATGATTTGAAGAGGAACTTGATGAAGGGTTAGACTAAGTGAAATGGGTGAGTTAATGTCAAGTATTTTATAACCCTAGAGGGTTAATTTGTTCTACAATGGGGATGGGCTAGCATGATTGATAATGAATGGAATGCAATGTAAATGCTAAGAAAACCTTATTTGATTTTCCCAAAGTAAAAGTATGACCACTCCTCAATGTCAACCCAAACGTGACAATAATAAACTACGGCTTATCTGATCCACTATGTGGTATGTAGGTAACTAAGAGCATTGTGCTTGATCTCGATCAAAAGATGCATTGTCATCCATTTATATTAAGGATGATGGATAAATTGTGTTAATTGTTGGAAACCCTTGGGAAATGTTGAGATGAATTATTGTTGAATTTAATTGCGTTAATGTTGTCAAAAAGTGAGTGATTGGACGTAGGATGTTAAGTCACCATGAGACGGGTTGAATAAATTGCAAGGACTAAGAATATGTGTAAATAAAACCAATATGTGTATATCAGGGTTGGTATGTAGTCCATGTCCCTGGAATAACCCAATAAGATAATTATGTTGAATTTGTGAAACGTAATGGAATGCTCTATGCTTGCTATCATTGTGAAATTGTGGTCATGATGTGATTATAATATGTTTATTGCCCATGAAATTATGAATATTTTTCCCTTGGTATTACTGATGTGTGCCTAGGAGGTTATCTAGGATGTGAGTATGGGATATTATGTTAATGGCATAATGATATTGAGAAATACTAGTGTTGGGATGAGGCTCAAAGAGTTTATAGGACTTGATGATGTACCTTTCTCTTGTTTTGGACATTATCTATTTTAATTGTTAAATTTAAGATTTATAGATGGAATGGATGTTAGATGGATGAAAATTGAGGCAATGGCCCAATTATTATCCAACGGATCATGGATAGAGTTGATTTTAATTAATTGGGTAAATGTAGTTAATTGGGTCAAATACCCAATTGGGGCCCAATGGGTCAAGATGAATTGATGTTTAAGGTAAATGGGTAAGGAATTGATCTAATTGGGTCATGTACCCAATTAAGATCTAAGACATGGGATCCACCTCATCAAGTGAGGTGGCAAGTGTATGAGGTGACATGGAAGTGGCATAGCCAAGTGGGACCCAAATCCACCTCATCAAGTGAGGTGGCGTGTGGTCTAAGGTAACTTGTAGGGCCGGCTACCATGGTTGACTTGGTCAACCATGGGTGAGTTCAAATATGGTGAGCGGAATTATATTGAATTAGGAATTAAAATCACTTGAGTTAGATGGAAATGAATTCAAGTACTTGAGTTATGGGAATGAGTTTCATTTACGTGAAGTGAGTTGAATGGGAAGTGAGTCAAAATAAACAAGTGAGTCACATGGAAGTTGAAGAGACTTAAGTGAGTCAAAGAAGGAGCTGGAGGGTTTCCATCTCATGGAAACCCTCGACAAAACCGTTGGGAGTGGGGGAATGGCTCAAGTGTAAGCCATGTGTCCTTTTGGTTAACCAAGGGACACATGGGAAAGACCACACCTTAATGTGGGTGGTTGGGAGGTTAGGGCTTACACAAGACACACCCAAAACCCATAGGGCCAATCCTCCCTTAGACAAAGGAGTGGAGATTGTTTCATCTCATCCTCTCCTCCTCTCCCTCTCTCAACCTTCACCTAGGCAGAACCCTCCCTTAGTGTAACGCCCCGCCCTCTTTCACTATGCCGAAAATCAGAGTCTATTTTCTTTTTTTGAAATAAAAAAGTGAGAGAGAGTGGGACGTCACGACGCAAGCTAAGTCCGAGCTTCCAAAGCCCGGCCCTTAACTGGCCAACCATACGTGTGCTTGGAGTAAGTCCATAAGAACGGTTCACACGCGATAAAGTTAAGCTTGTGGAATTAAACATAATGCGGAATTATAATAGAGTCTATCCTACCAATTATTAGATAGCAAGGAAGTACATCACTTGATAATAAATATTACCTTAACTTAAAACATCCAAAATAAAAGTCCAAACCATAGCAAACAGTCTAAGTTATTACAGTCTCAAATACTAGCTACTCAAATTACATTGTCCATAATGAAACTTAAATAAAATGAAGCTAATCATCCAAGCTCCTAAGCTTGGCTCCGATCGAGTCCTTCATTTCGCCTATTTCCTGTGTCATCATCTAAGGTAGAAGTAGGGCATTAGACAACGCGCCCAGTAGGTACTCCGAGTAGGGTCAACACATGGATTAGTATAACAAAAACACATATATAAATCATATTAAAACCATGCAAGTCAATGCCATGCCATGGGTGTCATATGCCATGAGTCCCACTCATCATCCATATCACAATCACATAGTATCCCTCTTGATGGAAAATCCTCATCAAGATATCACAATCACATAGTATCCCTCTTGATGGAAAATCCTCATCAAGGTATCACAATCGCATAGTATCCCTCTTGATGGAAAACCCTCATCAAGGTATCACAATCACATAGTATCCCTCTTGATGGAAAATGTAATGACCCAACCCAGAGTAGCAAGTCAATAGGTATGATCAGTTTAGTAAATTATTATTGTTTATGCAAATTACTACTTTGTTTTAAGTGAATAGGAAAATATAGTTATTAAATTAAATCCTAATTATCAACATTGAGACTTCAATTAGAATTGTTCAGTTGAAAATTAAATTTAACATTAATAACGTTATGAAGATTCCCGATCGCACACAAACCCCCTCCGAAATTAGTTGTCATTGGAAATAAAAACGTAATGAAAATATATAAGTTTGGAATGTAGAAAAGTAATTAAAAAAAAATTGAGGGAATTTGATAAATCTTACTCCAAAATTCCATTCAAGAGGAAAATTCTATCTTAGTAAACCCAAGTGGGGCCTACGTGTGAAACACATTCCCTAACATCTCTAAGTGTCGATGGAAGCCCCAAACAAACCATTCATTCCTATCCTCTCTCCTCCGAAACGGCAGCAACCTAAATCCCCTTCACCGTCATACCCTAATGGAAGAGTTTTCCCCAAATTCAATCTCCTCTCCCTTTTTCCTTCTTCAAAATGGAAACAAATACTTGGCACCCACCGTGTTTAACTCTTTCAATCCGAATTTCTCTCGGGATACCCAGCCGACCTTAGATTCTATAAATTCACGCGGTACCGGTCGGTTTTCTCTCTTCATCTCCCCTCTTTGCTTTCTAATCTGGCGGCAGAAACATCGGAGACGTTGAAGCAGCAGTAGCTCTTAACTGTTTCCTCACTTTCCATCTCTTCCCTTCCTATATTCTTCCTTGGCAAGCAGATTTTCCAATCAGCTTTCTTCCTGATATTTTTTTCCAGGTTGGTGCATTCAACTGTTAATTATTTTTCGGGTAATTAGTTTATGTAAATGCTTAAGAACCCAAACTTGTAAATCTTCTAGTGTTAAGTGTTTGAAATTGTCTAAGTAATTAAGTATCCTCCCATTAGCTGTATTTGGGTTAATCTTATTTAAAGTTCAGGCCTTCTTTTGGCCGGCCAAGCCCGACAGTAAATAGTCTTATAAAGGTCACTCTTGACCGTGGCAAAAAACTTCAATCTCTACCCCAATGACAATAGGCTGTTAGGCAGTTTTAAATCTAGGAAAAATCAGCCCAAAGACTAGTGATGCTTGGGACTGATTTTGAAGGATTCATGGGATTTGGGTAAACCCAAACTTCACTCAGATCTGACCAATAAACTTGATTCTTATTTACCCAAAATTTCAGAACTGTTTGTTCAACTGAGGGCTGATTTTCAGTCCAAGGTTGGCTTGAAGTGGGGACTGGTTTTTCAGTCTTGGACTACTGAACACAGGGACTTCAGAGAGCCCAATCCAAATGTCTTGATTTGAAACCACACCACCGTCTTTCAATTTTTCCATGGGCTTCAATTTTTGCCAATTTACTTACCAATTACCAATGGCCAGTCCTTCTCTCAGATAACCCTTTTTCCAAATTGAATTCATTTATTTATGTGTTATTATTAATCTACTTCTACACCTATATGTGTATGGTAGCAAATCTGGAAAACCTTGCTACTTTACTTCAAGTAATGGGGTTATATAATTATTTCTTTTCTTTAATAATGTGAGGCATGGACCCAAGCTTTAACCTACAACCCAAGTCCATAGCCATAGAAGGGGCAGCGACATGTCACCCACTTTTATTAAATTTAGATATTATAATGATTAGACATAATATTAATGATATTTGGAACCTTTAAAACATTGTTCACAGTGAACCTTGGACTTCGAACTACTTGACGATCAAAAGATACGTGGATCTCTCTTTTCGCTGATCACATTCTATTAAGGTAGGTTTTCCTACATTATTGAAGCACTAAAAGTTGTGATTTAATTATGATATTTTGTTATTATGAATGAGATGATCGAATCTTTTAGAATTATGTGAAAGAGATGATGCTTATTTTACTTTTGAAATATTTGAGATATTGTTACATATATTGCATGGGATTAGCATCATGATACATTCAAATACCTCATGCATATAGCATGGGATGGGAATTGTATTACCCGAGACAAAGCTGAGCTGTCCGGACATTCTTTAGTCTCGAAAGTAAATTAATGAATTTGAATAAACATTTATATTTAGCCGCGTCCATTGTTATGAAGATACGGCATTGAATTGGGCCAGAAAGGCTCCTGGATAACCAGTCATGAAACCCTGCGCAGAGGGAGGAGACCACACTCCACCGATAGTCTCGGTTGTTAAACTTGTGGATAGAGAACAACACCCTCGTGGTTGCCGCCTGAAATGATGGAATATAATTGGCCAATTATACTGACCAGTGAGAACATGATTTATAGTCGATATGTGGGGCATGAAAAGGGCATTCATTATTCATTGCACCTATGACATGACATTGCATGATAAATGTGATTTGAAATATGAGCTTTCTATTATGCAACATATTATGTACTAGAATGTGAGTTGCCTAACATTGATTCGGATTATATGTATTTTGTTATAACACTTCTTGGTGAACTTTCCTTTGATCGGAACTCCTACTGGGCGTGTTGACTAAGCCCATACAATTTTTCCCCTTTTTAGATGCTAATCCAAATCAAGGACAGGAAAGCGAGGCCGGACCAAGTGGAAGTCAGGCGTGAGCGAGATAGATGCTAGGAGATAGCGTGAATAGTGTAGTTCGATTTATTTTAATTTAATTTGGAGTCAGTATAGCTTATAGGAGATTTTAATTTGAGAATGTAATAACTTAGTCACTTTGTGTTCGGATATTTGTGTTTGGTTTATGGAGAACACTTTATTTTTGCTTAAGATGCGAGTATGTTATGATCATGATTTATGATATTATTTTCTGCTATTTGTTCTAGCATGTTGTAACTGTTATCATGGACTACGACCCATGCACGTGTTAGGTTGGGCCAGTCGGGGTCGAGTTTTTTGGACTCGGACTTGACTCACGTCATGACACTCGCCTCCCTCTGTGGAAATCTTTATCCATTTCACTCTGATCTTACTCTCAGGAGGGAGGGGTGTTACAGTTGGTATCAGAGTGTCGAAAAGCAAAATAAGAGAACTCCATAAGTCAAATATGAACAGAACAATTAGAAAATTCCCCAATCACACCCTGAGCGAGAATACGTAGTGATGTTTATTCGTCGATTTGGTAATATGTTAGGATGAGAACTCTTATAAGTAATCCGGTGAATGGAATTTTATTGTTTATTTCGTGGCATGGGAAAATGCGTACACGAGGACGCCGCACCGGAGGACGCACCGGAGGGAGACGCCCTCGACAAAACATTGGACGTGTCGAAGAGCCCAACGTCAACGTTCCCCCCGTGGCACCTGAGGTCCAAGATTTTTTACAAAACTTGGTGCATACGGTTATGCAAGCTGCACAGGGTGGAACCGACGCGACTTTCGCCGCGGATTCATGAAAACGGGCTATGGTGAGGGATTTTCAACAACAACGTCCCCCTCACTTTAAAGGAACTGAAGGACATTTAGAAGCGGAGGACTGGATTGAAAACATCACGGAGATTCTGGAACTATTGCAAATCACTGGAGACCAAGATAGAATTCTCTTGGCCACATCACAACTCATTAGTAATGCAAGCCAATGGTGGAAGTCAACAACAAGTAGTCAATCGGTGGTGAAAATGATTTGGAAAGCTTTCACAGTGAACCTTCCTAGCAAATTATTTCCCGGAGGCAGAGAAAGAGGTTAAGGCTCAAGAATTCATAAACTTGGAACAAAAGGGCATGACTATTGCAGAGTATCAGCAGGAATTTATACGACTCTCCCGTTATGCACCGTATATGGTTGATACTGAGGCCAAGAAGACTCGTAAGTTCGAGAGAGGACTCCGACCTGCTATCAGATCACGGATAATTCCTCTTAATTGCACTACCTTCGCGGAAATAACTCATAGAGCAAGTCTTGTTGAGAAAGATCTGATGGAAAATGCAATCTTCAATGAAAATAGAAGGAGACAGAACAACGGGAACAATTACCGACCCCGTAAGAAGTTCCGCCCAAACTCCAGATACCCTTCAGCCTCCACACCTGCAATGTCCACCAGCATACAGAATTCCAGTCATCCTCCAGCTTCAGCACCTGCTAGCCAAACATCTAAAAATCTTTTCACATGTTTTCAATTCGGCCAGGCGGGTCATATCAAGAGACATTGGCCACAACTTCAAGCGCGGACTTTTCATCGTCCACCAGGTAGACCAGCACAGTCCCATATGTCCCGAGCTCAAACTCAACCGGGACGATCATCTGCTCCAGTGGCCTTTGAACGAAATTATTCTCTTGTTCCCACATCAGAGGCGGCAAATCATTCTGTGATTCAAGGTATGACAATAATTGGTAGTTCATATGCAGTAGCTTTATTTGATTCTAGAGCATCGCATTCCTTTATAGCTGCATCCATGGTTTCTGCTACGGGTTTACTTGTACAATCATTATCCTCTGCACTTACCATAACGTCACCTGTCGGCGACACATCCCTTGGTCTAATCTGCACATTAGTGGACACCGAATTGGCTGACTTTAGGTTCAAGTTTGATTACCTTGTTATAGAAATGACCGAATTCAATGTAATATTCGGAATGGATTGGCTATCCACATATCAGGCATGCATTAACTGTTATCGCAGGAGGGTAACCTTTTGGTCACCAAAAGGACAGAGGTTCATTATATATGGGGATAAGCAAAAGATTACTGTATCTAGCAAACCACTGAATGAAGTCGGGCAAATACTATTGAATAGTGTTAAAATAGAAGAGTCGCCTATTCCTACTCTACCGCCCATAGTGAAAGATTTTGCTGACATCTTTCCAACTAAACTCCTTGGCTTACCTCCTAACCGAGAGATTGACTTTGAAATCAAATTGTTTCCGGGTACTGCACCGGTGTCACTTCCACACTACCGAATGGCACCCGCTGAGATGTCTGAGATGAAGAAACAGATTGACGAATTGCTACGGTTGGGATTCATTCGATACAGCACTTCTTCATGGGGAGCACCGGCACTATTCGTTAAGAAGAAAGATGGCTCCTTACGAATGTGCGTGGATTATCGACAGCTAAATCAAACCACCATCAAGAATAAGTATCCCTTACCTCGAATTGACGATTTGTTTGATCAGCTTAGAGGATCCAGTTGTTTCTCTAAGATAGATCTTATGTCAGGGTACCATCAGATTAGAGTCAAGGAAGAAGATATAGAAAAGACGGCCTTCAGAACAAGATATGGACTTTTTGAATATGTGGTAATGCCCTTTGGACTGACAAATGCATCGGCAGTTTTCATGGATCTGATGAATCGGATCTTCTGCCCATATCTAGATAAGTTTGTGATTGTGTTCATTGATGACATCCTCATCTACTCCGCAAGTGAGGAGGAACATGCTGAACATTTACGGATCGTCTTGGAAACCTCGAGAAGAAATAAATTATTTGCAAAAGCCAGTAAGTGTGAATTTTGGTTATCCAAAGTGAATTTCTTAGGGCACATTGTGACGGCAGATGGGATAACAGTGGACCCAGCAAAGGTAGCAGCTGTAAAAGATTGGAAACCTCCTCGGAATGTCACCGAAGTCCGAAGCTTTCTGGGACTAGCAGGGTACTATCGAAAGTTCATCATAGATTTCTCCAAGATTGCAGCTCCACTCACCCGTTTGACTTAAAAGGGAGTCAAGTTTGAATGGTCAGAAAAGTGTAACAGGAGATTTGAAGAACTGAAAGAAAGACTTATAACAACTCCTATCTTAATTATTCCAGAGAGAGGCAAAGGTTATGAAGTGTACTGTGACGATTCAGGTGAAGGACTGGGATGCTCACTCACTCAAAATGCACGAGTAGTGGCTTACGGTTCTCGACAATTGAAAGTACATGAGCGAAACTATCCTGTTCACGATTTGGAACTAGCAGCCGTGATATTTGCTCTCAAAAGTTGGCAGCATTATCTTTTTGGGGAGAAGTTTGATGCCTTCTCCGATCATAAAAGTTTGAAGTACTTGTTTGTGTAGAGAGACCTCAACTTGAGACAGAGAAGATGGATGGAATATCTACAGGATTATGACTTCACCCTTCAATACCATCCGGGCAAGGCAAACAAGTCGCAGATGCACTTAGTCGTAAACCTCATGGAACCTGTAGCACTCCTCCCTTTTCTTCCCTAATTTTCAGAGTATTTTTTTTTAAATTAACAACCTGAAGAAAGGGGAGAGTGCCACGACGCGAGTCAAGTCCGAATCCGAAGATTCGACCCTTAACTGGCCCAACCAGTGTGTGCACATAGAAAGACTCCACGTACTCTTAGCAACACACTAACTCACAATAATGCGGAAATAAGTACATCTATTTAAATTCATCATTCAATCTTTCTCAATCTAAGCAAAGCCTGACAAGAATCTTGATAACATGTACTTCTCAAATAAAGGTTCATTACATTAATTAAAAAACTTCTCAAAGTTACTCAATCAACTTAAATGTTCATTCTCTACTAATATTAACAAGTAAACTCTTCGCGCAATCCTCTCTTGCGCCATCCTCGTCTATGCATGACTGACGCTTGGTCCAGCCTCATCACATTTCTCCTTTCCTGTGTTAACTTCTAAAAGAATAGAATATTGTGGGCTTAGTCAACGCCCAGTAGGATTTCCCATCAAAGGGGGTATCAATATGACATATATAAAATCAGGGGAAAACATATACAGTTCTTCATATCATATAATTCAGTTGAAAACATTCCCACCCCATATTTCAAAATCAATTCATAATCAATATATATAAAGCATTTGAAATCAAATCATATTCATCTCATATATCAATTCATAATCAACATACTCATGATGCAAATGCCATGGTACATGAATCAATGCAAACCCCTCTCATGCCCATGCATTTCCTTCCATCACACTTTCCATTCAAACAGTTCTAATCATTGGCTATTATGTCCGTAGCTTTCCTGGGGCACCAGATGGGAGCTACTACCCAATTCCTAGTATTTAACCGGAGTTACCGGGGGTATACCATCACCCATACTATCCTGCGCAGGTTTCGGGTCTCTCACCCAGGAGCTTTGAGCCCATCTTAATTGCCCAATTCCTGTGTTCATGGACGCGGCCATACCGAATAGTTATGGTATTTCATATTTCTCATGTTAGAGTTTAACATCCTCTAACCATTATCTCAACTATTCTCATCCCCACCAGATGCATGCTTTCATGCTCATGCATCGATAAATCATTCGAAATATGCATTGAAATTAAATATAATTTCCACATACATAATAGTCATGAGATACATCAAGAAAGTAGGAAAACCTACCTGATCAGTAAAGTTCCTTGAATGAGTTGCTACAGGGTACGTACAGCTCTTGGATCGCCCTCCGATCCTCTGGTTACATTCATTAATCAAGACATACTATATAATCAGTTCGAGATCATGATTTCCAACCTCATAGTTTATTAATCTCATTAATCTTTCATTTAATGGTATCTCTTTAATTCTAAGTTCTTAGGAGTTAATAATTTTCCCTATTAATCCTCACTATCAACCTCACCACTCTCAACCTCTCAGATCTGACCAAATTGGATAACTGTCCAACTTGGCCAAAATCCCATGGGGACCACCTCTTGTGGCCTCCACACTGGTTTCAGATAATAAGTAGGTGGGTTCAATCATGTGTTGGAATCTTTCAATATCAGTCTGGAAAAGAAGATCATGGAACAAAACCATCTCCATCAGTAGAAAGTATATACCATCCATCTGGCATTTAAACCCAATACATTGTTTTCAATTCTTTAAAACCAGCCACCCACTGACATTAAGATACACAAAAAGATCCCATATTCAGTCCCCTTCACTGGTTGTAAAACTGGTTTTCTTACTACCTTAAATCAATCCAAACAGGCTTAGAAACTAGGTTTCCTTGAAATGCTGGATTACTTCTCCAAACTAAAACAAGGTTTTAACAAAGTAACTCCCGACCCAAGCAATTCCAAAAATCTGTAAAACTGTATACGGTTCAATCAGTAGGTGGGTCTATGAAGATTGTTCTGGGTAAAAGGTCACAATATCTTCCTTTCAAGCATTCCATTATCAGTATTTCTCATCTTCAGCAATCTTATACAAACAGGAAAGATTCTTTTCTTTGAAATCTACAGATTAAGTAACTATAAAATTGACCTTTGAGTGCAAGGGGGAAGAATTACCAAAATGAGAATCAAATATGTTTCATACAGATATTAGCAGAAATAGAGAGACTGCATCATAACAGACCCATTCAGACAATTTATCAAACAGGTGGGGGAATACCTTTGCATCTTTGATTTCAAGACATTTACATAAAGATGTTTGGATAGCATGAACTCTTGTTGCTACATCATCAGACTCAAAGCTATTATCAACACTGAGTTCATCATTTTTTTTATCATCAGACATGGTAATATCTTCCACGTACAACTTCACACCACCAATCAACACAAAAAAATCCACCATTCCTCTTCCTCCTTGTCCTTCTCGGTCTCCAACAGTCGAAACTGCTGCAACAAGCTCTAGAAGCCCTATTTCCATTTTCCCGTTTTGTTTCCATTCTGCACTCAGGCGAACATGGCCGAAGTACAGCCGAGTGTTGCTGTTCGATTTTGCATCACAAGATCCTACGGTTATTTTGTACCAGTTTTCCCCCAAAGGGTATTATAACATTAAGAGGAAACTCCTTTACTCTTTTAATATTCTATTTCTTTTATAAAAGAACTAAATAAATATGAAAAAGACAATAATTAATGATAATAAAAGCAAAAGATGATCTTTTTCTTCACCGCCTCCAATCCCTTTCCATAATCCCAATTTAATAAATACTTTTAGGGATTTGAACCTGATTCCTGAATTGGGGATGATACCCGACAATTCCCGAATCAGTCCCTATTTTCATTCCATTGATCCGAAATCGTCCAGGGTTGATTCTAAATCACCCTAGACTCTTATTTAAATTTAAATATCAATATTAAAAGTCGAACCAACCTTTCTAGACGTTTTCCGTATTCCCCTTTTTCCTTTCCTTCTTTTCCTTTCCTTCCTCGCTTGAGAGCAGCAGCCCAGGGTGTTCTCAGTGAAAGATATGAGAGATAGACTATTGCAGTGTAAAGAAAAGAGGGGAAAGAAATGTCGTTCGTATATTAAGAAGAAAGGGAAAGACTGCCGTGTATAGAGTAGTGGGAAGTGGGTGCCGTGTGCACGTAAGATGGAATGGGTTATTGTTCACGCCACTATTCACGGTACTGTTCATGCAGTTACTATTCACACGTGGTTACTATTCCACTTCCATCGTGTGACTTGGTCAAATACTTATCTTGGCTTTTCCATTCCCCTTATGCCCTTGAGTCTTTAAGGTATTCCATTCGGGTCCTTTTTGACGTGGCATGGTACGTCACCGAATCATATAAATCATATAAATTAATATGATGCATTTATTTTCCGACCGCAAAATCCGACGATTAATTTATAGATTAATTTCTTCAATTAATCTTCCTCTTTCTTTCTCTAATTAATTGATTAATTCACATTAATTTCAATTAATTAATACATTTTTATTTTCTTTAATATTTTCCAAAATTCGGGGCGTCACAGAACCATAGCAAGCATGATTAGGCAAGAGTGGGAGTTCCTATCAGCGATTGAAAATTTGAATTTGCATATAAGCGGCAGAGGACGTATGTACAACTTAATGGTGCATTCTACTATTACATCAAAGATTGAACAGGCACAAAAATTAGATTCAGAAATGACAGAGATATTGGCCAAGCTATCTGCAGGAGAGACAATACAAGATTGGCAACTGCGGCCTGAACAGGGTCTCATGTTCAGAGACTGAGTCTATGTACCAAAAGATTGCAGGGAAGAAATACTGACAGAAGCCTATAAATCTAGATTCTCAATACACCTCGGAAGTACGAAAATGTATCGAGATCTCAGGAGACAGTACTGGTGGTGTGGAGTCAAGAAGGATGTGGCAGATTATGTCTCCAAATGTTTGACATGCCAGAGAGTAAAAGCAGAACATCGGAAGCCACATGGTCTGCTCCAACCCCTTACTATTCCAGAGTGGAAGTGGGAGCACATCGCGATGGACTTCGTGACGGGATTGCCTAGATCTCCTAAGGGCAATGATGCAATTTGGGTAATAATTGACAGTCTCACCAAGTCAACACATTTCATGCCTATCAAAACGACAGACTCCTCAGAAAAAATTGGGTAGACGTTATATAAATGACATTGTTAGATTGCATGGGATACCCAAGACAATTGTTTCTGATTGTGACGGTAGATTCACAGGAAGAGTATGGCAGAGCTTACAGAAAGCCATGGGCACAAATTTACTGTATAGCACAACGTTTCATCCATAGACCGACGGACATTCTGAAAGGACTATACAGACGTTGGAGGACATGTTGAGAGCTTGCATGCTCGATTTCAAGGGCAGTTGGGAAGAACACCTCCCATTGGTGGAATTCTCATGTATCAACAGTTATCAAGCGAGCCTCCAAATGGCCCCCTTCGAGGCATTGTATGGCAGACCTTGTAGATCTCCAGTTTGTCGGACAGAGGCAGGTGAGGCTACACTCATAGGACCCGACTTGGTTGCGGAGACGACAGAACAGATTAAAGTCATTCGACAGCATTTACTGACCGCCCAAAGCCGACAGAAAAGCTACGCCGATAGAAGAAGAAGACCTTTGGCATTTGAGTTGGGAGATCAGGTATTTTTGAAGATTTCACCGCGTAAAGGCCAGATGAGATTTGGGAAGAAAGGAAAATTATCTCCAAGGTTCGTCGGGCCATTCCCAATCCTCGAGAAGATCGGTGAGGTCGCGTATCGATTAGCCCTTCCCTCACAGTTGTCCAGTATGCATGACGTATTTCATGTCTCAATGCTACAGAAGTATAATCCAGACCCGTCACATGTTTTAGACTCGAAGGAATTGGATGTTCAAAGCGACGTATCCTACGTCGAGAGACCAATCAAGATCATAGATTCCGAGCAGAAAGTGCTACGAAACAGGGCAATCCCATTTGTCAAAGTAGTTTGGGAACGACATGGGAATGAAGAGCCTACTTGGGAATTGGAATCAGAAATGAGAAAGTACCATCCAGAGTTGTTTGTGTAATTTTGTTTTAGACCCAAGCTTCGTCTAATTTTCGGGACGAAAATCCTAAAAGGTGGTAGTATTGTAGTGACCCGACCCAGAGTAGCGAGTCAATAGGTATGATCAGTTTAGTAAATTATTATTGTTTATGCAAATTACCACTTTGTTTTAAGTGAATAGGAAAATATAGTTAATAAATTAAATCCTACTTATCAGCATTGAGACTTCAATTAGAATTGTTCAGTTGAAAATTAAATTTAACATTAATAATGTTATGAAGATTCCCGATTGCACACAAACCCCCTCCTAAATTAGTGGTCATTGGAAATAAAAACGTAATGAAATATATAAGTTTGGAATGTGGAAAAGTAATTAAAAAAAATGAGGGAATTTAATAAATCTTACTCCAAAATTCCATTCAAGAGGAAAATTCTATCTTTGTAAACCCAAGTGGGACCTACGTGTGAAACACATTCCCTAACATCTCTAAGTGTCGATGGAAGCCCCAAATAAACCATTCATTCCTCTCCTCTCTCCTCCGAAACGGCAGCAACCTAATGGAAGAGTTTTCCCCAAATTCAATCTCCTCTCCTTCTTTCCTTCTTCAAAATGGAAACAAATACTTGGCACCCACCGTGTTCAACTCTTTCAATCCGAATTTCTCTCGGGATACCCAACCGACCTTAGATTCTATAAATTCACGCAGTGCCGGTCTGTTTTCCCTCTTCATCTCCCCTGGCGGCAGCAACATCGGAGACGTTGAAGCAGCAGTAGCTCTAAACTGTTTCCTCACTTTCCATCTCTTCCCTTCCTATATTCTTCCTTGGCAAGCAGATTTTCCAATCAGCTTTCTTCCTGATATTTTTTTCCAGGTTGGTGCATTCAACTGTTAATTATTTTTCGGGTAATTAGTTTATGTAAATGCTTAAGAACCCAAACTTGTAAATCTTCTAGTGTTAAGTGTTTGAAATTGTCTAAGTAATTAAGTATCCTCCCATTAGCTGTATTTGGGTTAATCTTATTTAAAGTTCAGGCCTTCTTTTGGCCGGCCAAGCCCGACAGTAAATAGTCTTATAAAGGTCACTCTTGACCGTGGCAAAAAACTTCAATCTCTGCCCCAATGACAATAGGCTGTTAGGCAGTTTTAAATCTGGGAAAAATCAGCCCAAAGACTAGTGATGCTTGGGACTGATTTTCAAGGATTCATGGGATTTGGGTAAACCCAAACTTCACTCAGATCTGACCAATAAACTTGATTCTTATTTACCCAAAATTTCAGAACTGTTTGTTCAACTGAGGGCTGATTTTCAGTCCAAGGTTGGCTTGAAGTGGGGACTGGTTTTTCAGTCTTGGACTACTGAACACATGGACTTCAGAGAGCCCAATCCAAATGTCTTGATTTGAAATCACACCACCGTCTTTCAATTTTTCCATGGGCTTCAATTTTTGCCAATTTACTTACCAATCACCAATGGCCAGTCCTTCTCTCAGATAACCCTTTTTCCAAATTGAATTCATTTATTTATGTGTTATTATTAATCTACTTCTACACCTATATGTGTATGGTAGCAAATCTGGAAAACCTTGCTACTTTACTTCAAGTAATGGGGTTATATAATTATTTCTTTTCTTTAATAATGTGAGGCATGGACCCAAGCTTTAACCTACAACCCAAGTCCATAGCCATAGAAGGGGCAGCGACATGTCACCCACTTTTATTAAATTTAGATACTATAGTGATTAGACATAATATTAATGATATTTGGAACCTTTAAAACATTGTTCACAGTGAACCTTGGACTTCGAACTACTTGACGTTCAAAAGATACGTGGATCTCTCTTTTCGCTGATCACATTCTATTAAGGTAGGTTTTCCTACATTATTGAAGCACTAAAAGTTGTGATTTAATTATGATATTTTGTTATTATGAATGAGATGATCGAATCTTTTAGAATTATGTGAAAGAGATGATGCTTATTTTACTTTTGAAATATTTGAGATATTGTTACATATATTGCATGGGATTAGCATCATGATACATTCAAATACCTCATGCATATAGCATGGGATGGGAATTGTATTACCCGAGACAAAGCTGAGCTGTCCGGACATTCTTTAGTCTCGAAAGTAAATTAATGAATTTGAATAAACATTTATATTTAGCCGCGTCCATTGTTATGAAGATACGGCATTGAATTGGGCCAGAAAGGCTCCTAGATAACCAGTCACGAAACCCTGCGCAGAGGGAGGAGACCACACTCCACCGATAGTCTCGGTTGTTAAACTTGTGGATAGGGAACAACACCCTCGTGGTTGCCGCCTGAAATGCTGGAACATAATTGGCCAATTATAGTAATCATTGAGAACATGATTTATAGTCGATATGTGGGGCATGAAAAGGGCATTCATTATTCATTGCACCCATGACATGACATTGCATGGTAAGTGTGATTTGAAATATGAGCTTTCTATTATGCAACATATTATGTATTAGAATGTGAGTTGCCTAACATTGATTTCGGATTATATGTATTTTGTTATAACACTTCTTAGTGCACTTTCCTTTGATCGGAACTCCTACTGGGCGCGTTGACTAAGCCCATACAATTTTTTCCCTTTTTAGATGCTAATGCAAATCAAGGACAGGAAAGTGAGGCCGGACCAAGTGGAAGCAGGCGTGAGCGAGATAGACGCTAGGCGATAGCGTGAATAGTGTAGTTCGATTTATTTTAATTTAATTTGGAGTCAGTATAGTTTATAGGAGATTTTAATTTGAGAATGTAATAACTTAGTCACTTTGTGTTCGGATATTTGTGTTTGGTTTATGGAGAACACTTTATTTTTGCTGAAGATGCGAGTATGTTATGATCATGATTTATGATATTATTTTCCGCTATTTGTTCTAGCATGTTGTAACTGTTATCATGGAGTACGACCCATGCACGTGTTAGGTTGGGCCAGTCGAGGGTCGAGTTTTTCGGACTCGGACTTGACTCGCATCGTGACACTCACCTCCCTCCGTGGAAATCTTTATCCATTTCACTCTGATCTTACTCTCGGGAGGGAGGGGTGTTACAGAAAATCCTCATCAATGTATCACAATGACATAGTATCCCTCTTGATGGAAAATCCACATCAAGGCATACCAACGTTTGTTTATCGGTCGCTCCGACGGAGTGTGGACTCCGGTTACATCTCAAACATAGTATCCCTCTTGATGGATAATGCACATCAAGGTATCCCCACGTTTGTTTATCGGTCACCCCAACGGAGCGTGGACTCCGGTTACATTTGATCCCTCCCAGGCCATGCATGAGGTGCAAGTGCAACATGCTATGTAATAATAACATCATAGCATTGAAATCCCATCATTAAGACACATCATTTGATACCAAAATAATTCAAGTAAAAGCATCATATACACATATTCCATGGTTTTCAATGACGTAGGAATCCTACCAATGTCCAAATACCGAGTCCTTGTGTTTCCGTCCAAAAATAGGTCACCGATAGTGTCAAGCCGATCGTACACCGCTTGCGAAATCCCGTTACCTTATTACATATAAATAAATCAAACCAATGATCCCTTTGATTTCCAACCATCCCTACATCATCCTATGTCCTTTCCATTTACAACCATAGTCTTTTATTTTAACAAAGTGGGTCCAACATCATGCCATCTTTTTGGTTTATTAAACCACTCACATAAGTAATCATTTTTCATAAATAAAACCCTAAGTCCACAAAACATTCTCCATGGGGTTCGACCATGGTCCTTTCATTTTCACCCTTTTTCCATTTTAGCCATTATTCTTTCCATAGCTAATCACTCCTTTTATTTATACATACTTAGGTCCCAAAAATGGTCCATAAATGATTCATTAATCATAACATAGAACCATAATAAATCCCTCCATTCCTTAGCTTGATCATTCATTCATTTAAACATGCATAAATCCATAAATGACCCATTAAAATGGTTCATGGGGTTCGGCCATACAACATGGCCGAACCCGTGGTGTCCCATTTTCATCCTCCCTTTAAATCATTTACAACATTAGGTCCATAAATCAAGTCCCTCCATGCGGTGGGGTGGGGTGGGGTTTAATCATACACTTAGGTCCATCTCTTAAATCATCATCTACCACATTTAAAACCCATTAAAGTTACCAACATTCCTCCATCATTTTCATGGTCTAAATACATGTAAATACCTCAATGTTCCTCCATGGGGTTCGGCCATACAACATGGCCGAACCCATGGCCCATGGTTCTTCATCATTTCCATCCTTTTAAGTCATCATTTACAATATTTAAAATCCATTTAAAGTTACCAACATTCCTCCATTACTTTCATGGTCTAAATACATGTAAATACCTCAATGTTCCTCCATGGGGTTCGGCCATACAACATGGCGAAACCCATGGCCCATGGTTCTTCATCATTTCCATCCTTTTAAGTCATCATTTACAATATTTAAAATCCATTTAAAATTACCAACATTCCTCCATTATTTTCATGGTCTAAATACATGTAAATACCTCACTATTTCTCCATGGGGTTCGGCCATACAACATGGCCGAACCCGTGGTCCATGGTTCTTCACCATTTATAACATTTGAGACCATTTAACGTCATTAATACTCTTCCATCATTCTCACCCTTAAAAACCCTTTTAACATCACTAATACACTTCCAAGATTTTCATCCTTAAAAACCCATTAACAATTACCAACATCCTTCCATGGAGTTCGGCCATACAACATGGCCGAACCCTATGGTTCATTATTTTCTCTTATCAATAAAATAACCATGATCATATCCTTTGATGGGGTTCGGCCATACATCATGGCCGAACCTCATCCAATCTTTCCTTTGTCCTTAATGGTCCATGCATAAAATCTAGGCTTTGGCCATGCAAGGGACAAACCATGATCTTGATCATATTCCTTATCTTGGACATGCATGAGATCCCTAGCCATATATACATAATAATTAGGGTTCGGCCATGCAAGGGCCGAACCATGATCCTTGACCATTTTTCATGCTTAAGCCATGCATCTATACATATTGTCCTTAATCTTCATTCATAACATCTACCTCACCCTTTAGGGTTTTGTCCATTTTCTATCCTATTCCTTGGGTGGATCTTAAATCCATGGCCCATAATATTTTGGCCAACTCTCCAATGGAATTCCATGGTTTCCTTTAACTTCCTTTTAATTTATAAACCATACTAAACCATACGTACCGATTCCGCGACTCCTTCGTTTTCTTTCACTCCTTCTTGCTCCTCCGATCTTCTCCTTCCTTAGTCTCTTCTTTCCTTCTCCTTGATCTTCGGCCAAGAGTGAGCTTGATTATGATAAAAACCGTAAGTGTGGTTTGGCCAAGAAGTGTAGGTTTGAGAGAGGGAGAGTGAGATGAAAACTCCAAGTCCTTTCTTGTCTAATGAGAGAGGTCGGCCTTAGGGTTTCTTTGTGAGAGGGAGAGGAGCTTGAGATGGAAAGAAACTAAGTGTTTTCTTTGTCTTGTGAGGGAGGGTCGGACTTGAGAGAGAGAGGGAGAGTGAGATAAGATGAGATGGAAAGCCTAGCCCTTTTCCATCTTGCCTTGGGTGTAACGCCCCGCCCTTTTCGAGAATTCTGAGTCTAATTTTTTTTTTAAATAACAATAAAACATCGGAAGAGAGCGGGCGGCGTCACAACACGAGTTAAGTTCAGACTACTCAAGTCTGAACCTTAACTGGCCACCCATGTGTACATGGACTAGACCATAATAATGAACCACACATGGAACTAACATCAACATGCGGAATAATCTAGATTAACTGCGGAATAGAAATACTAGATAGCAAGTAACAGTCTCAAACATTAATTACATAAATCAACCATTCAAAGTTATTAACTAATCAAGCCGTAGCAGGTAATGACTTATTACATGTCCAACCAAAATATAGTTCAAATGACAGTAATATATAGAAATCCACTCCAACATTCAAGCGCTTAGGCTTGGTTCCCCTCCCGGTCAATGACCTTTCCTTTCCCTTTACTTGTACCTACATTCTCCTCTGAGGATAGAATTAGGGCGTTAGATCAACGCGCCCAGTAGGTTCCCGAATCAAGGCTACCACATGATTAGCATATAACACATGCATATATATCATATTACATGATTAGTAAAAACAGGTAAAACAATGCTATGAAGTATGCACATGCAATGAGCCTCCCCCATCATGTACATTCATAGCCATCACTTGACGTGCCTTGCACCGATAAGGTAAATCACAATACACTATCATCTCTTCATCATTGACGTGGTTCATATCACGTATTAGTCCTCCTGGCGGGACTCTCATCGCCAAAGGAGACCAATGTGACTATGACCATCATGTTACTCCTCCTGGCGTGACTTGCACCGCCGAAAGAGGACGTAACTCATAAATTGCAACACTGTAGAACCTCATTCATAATCCCATGTCTATGCATGAGATGCCAATGCCTGTATGCCATTTGTTAATGCATAATATATCATTTGAAACACATAAAGTAAAACAAGAGTCTCATAAGAAAACTGGGGTAAAACTGTGGTTACAAGTTGGTAGGAAACCTACTGATACTTTGCTTAAGTGTCTGTTCCTTTTTGAGCTTCACCTGGTCACCACTTGCACTTCGTTCAACTCTCGTCACCTTGTGATGTAACAATAAGTAAATCATACTAATATTTAAATATCCATTCTCATATAAGACCCAAACATCTTGTGGGGTTTAATCCTTCTTTTTCGTTTGATAAACATTTCATACTTCAAACATGTCTTGGTAGGGTTCGGCCATACACCATGGCCGAACCATACCACTTGAGCTTTGGCCCACAAATCAATTCCTTTGACCAATCCTTTCATATTGAACTTGACTAGTATTTACGGTTTTGCCATTGACCTTAAACCATATTGAAACTAACATCCATAACTATTCCACCTTAGTGGGGTTCGGCCATACTACTAGGCCGAACCTCACCAACTTTCTTTGGTCTTTTTCATCATACATTCATACATCTTTGTTCACATCAATTAGTTGCACATTAAGGCCACCAATGACCCTTAGTGGGGTTCGGCCATATGTATGGCCGAACCTCACCAATCTTGTTTTTGTCTCAGTTGGTTTCCCTCTTGTTTCCTTCCTTCTTTCTTCCTTTGTCTCAACTGGTTAGAAGCATGAACCAATGGTGAAATCACCAAGATAAAATTCGGCCAAGGAGGTGTTCTTGAGAGAGGGAAAGGAGGTGGAATTCTAATGCTTTTGCAATGTGGGATTCGGCCAAGTGAGGGTGCTGGCTGCTTTTGTTAAACAGCCCCATGTCACCCATTCAATCCTCATAAAACCTTGCACAAACCAAGGAGTCACTTGTATCCATGCAAAGCACCCCTTGGCACTTCCAACACACCCTTTGGCACTCCCATGCATCTTATCCAATTTCCATGTATTCCCATTTAAATCCCATCATGAAAATCACCCCAACAAGTCCCCAACGTGTGGGACTCGTTTTGGTGGTTAAAGCTGAGCCAACCTCTTCATATTCCCGCTAAACTCACTGATTTACAGTCCCATTGACTTCCATTTTGACTCACCCAACTCACATGTCCAACTCACCATACTTAATGCATTTCATTTAATGCACATGAGTTAACTCACCACTTGATTTAATTCCAACTCACTTCAGTCCTACTCAACTGATTTAACTCGTGTTTTAGCTCCCTCGAGGGTCCACACGGTCAACCATAGTCAACTCTACTCGTTGGGTCCACCTTTAGCTCCTTGACCCGTTTTTGATTCCATGACCCAATTATGGGTATTTTGGTCATTTGTAAGTGGTTTTTACATGTGGGTCAAGCCTGCCCATTTTTCCTCCACTTGATTTCCAATCAAATCAGCCTAACCCCATTTAATTTAAGTTCACAAAACGGTCAAATCATCCATTTTGAACCGATGGGTCCCATTTGGGTCCTTTGACCCGTTTAGCCATTTTTGACCCAATTGATGTAAATTACCCATTCAATTAAACTTAACATTCATAATGTGCTCATATGATTTTAATTTGAGCAATGGGCCTGTAACACCCTGGAATTTCAAAGTTATCAGTTTATATGAAAATATTCATATTTACGGAATTACCATTGTGATAAAAATTGATTTGAATTTAAATGGGTCAATGGCTCAATCAAGACCCAAAGGATGATAGTTGGTTTACAAAACAAATAAATGGGTAAGATAAATTTAAACGGGTCAAGAATCATATTTGGGTCAAATTTTGATAAATGGGTCAAAATGGCTAGATGGGACCCAATGGGTCGTGTGAATGGCATGATTAACCAATGGAGGGAGTTCAAGCTTAGTTAATTTAGGTTTATTAATTGCTTGAGTGTGGTTTGAGTTGAAATGAATGGTGGGTTTAGTTAAGTTGAATTTATTAGTTAAGTTAAATTAAATGAGTGACTTAGGTTGGGTGTGTTGAATAAATGAGTTGAATGAATATGTATTTTTAATGTAAGTGAGTGAAGTGTGTGAATGGGAGGAGAAGTGTTTTAAATTCCAACTTTGAGCAAGAAAAACGTTGGTACATGGGGAGACATTACCATGCATGTAACCCCCATTTAGGTGATGAATAAAATGGGAGTTACATTTTGAATGGGAGTTACTTCTTGAAAACACAAAGGTTGCTATGGACGTTGGCTGCATGCATGAGCAATTTCATGCATGTAACGGCTACCATGGAGATATGAGAATGATGGCTTTGAGAGTTACAAATGTATGAATGAAGGAGGATGAAGCACATGGGAGTTTCATTTGGTTGCATGGAAATTATGGCCTATGCATGAAACTCCAAAGATGGAGACAATTGGAGTTGCCGTTTCATGGAGTTACAAAAGGGGTCCTTGACTTTTCAAATTCAAAAAGGTTAGACTACACGTTGGAAAGGGCATGAGGGTTTATTCCATGCTTAAGTATTCAAAGAGACAACCAATGGAGGGAGGATGAAGCACATGGGAGTTTCATTTACATGTGAAACTCCCACATGCAAAATTAATGCAAAATGGATAGTGTGAGGAATGCACACAGCAAAACCGTTGGGAAACCTTGGTGTTTCATTTCATAGATGAAACCCCAAGGAACTTAAAGGATTCTAATTATGGAGAGATGAGTTACACAAGGGCTGAATTAACCTTGGGCTGTTTTTGGTCAAGCAAAGGATTTTCACTCTCTCTATCTCTCTATCTCTCTTGGACGTCCTCTATCTTTCTAAACCAAGAGCAGCAGCTGGTTGTTCATTTCAATTAGTGTTTGGGTAATCCTTTCATCAAGACAAAAATCAGCAAAAGGGTTTTGGCAACAAGGTTAGCAATTTCATTCAAGACCAAAGTTTTCTCTCTCTCACTCTCTTAAGTCCTTGTCACCTGGCTGAATTATCTCAAGGAGCTTGCATCAAGATCAGTCTCAGCCCAAAGAACAGTAAGAAAGAAGGAGAGGTCAAGGAGATAAAGGGTCAAAGAAGGAGTCAAAGGAACCGAAGGAGACGCGGTATTAGTAAGTGCATTTTGAACCCTTGTTTAATAGATTGGTTAAGAAAATGAGATTTGGCCATTGTATGGCCAGATCCATCAATGGTTTAGACCTAGAATTATGATGTTTAAAACGATAAAATATGGACCATAGGGTTCGGCCCCATTGGATGGCCGAACCCCATGGAAAAACTTGGTGGATTCTATGGTATTTGAAAGTCAAAAATCCATATTTTGGAGTGAGGATTTTAAAAGATTTTTATATGGAATTAAGCTTGCTGTTTTGGAGTGGATATGACATGACTAAACCATATTTATCTTATGTTAATTTACTGATTAATTTCATAGAAAAATATGGGTGGATTTCCATTAAGAGAACCATAGGGTTCGGCCATGTGTATGGCCGAACCCCATGGACTGATTTAGATGATTTTAAGTGTGTATTTTAAAAAGGTAAAAACATAAATAAGGAAGTTATTTTGGACATAGATGAATGATTAAGAAACTCAAAACCAAAGGACATAGGGTTCGGCCACTATGGAGGGCCGAACCCCATGCAAATAATGGTATGGTTGTGTTGTATTTGAAACATATAAGCCATGAAGTATGTGGACTGTTTTGGGTTATTATTTAAGATTCAAATACATGCTTTGGAAAGGGTTAAAAGCATGGATCTGTATGACAAAGGACTGAAGTTAATATGGTTTAAAACAGTGGTCCAAAACTGATGAAATGGATCATTTGGATCGGCCATTTTGGATTGCCGAATTTCATGAAATAATATGGTCATTTGGGACAAGTAGATGAACTGATTTAGATGGTGTTTAAGAGGTATAATGGCAGCAATAGTATATTGATATTGTATGTTTTAATAACACCAAAAACATGTTTTAGAAGAACAAAACATGGACATAGGGTTCGGCCACCTTGGATGGCCGAACCCCATGTAAGTATTTGGTTGTTTGGATTGGCTTTCAAAAAGATGGAAATCACATCAATTATGGATTTGGTATTAAGATGATGGAAAATAGGATTAAAATCTTTAGGGTGAGGCTCGGCCATGTTATGTGGCCGAACCCCACCAATTGTCATGTAATGGACTTTGTTGTCTAAATTAGGCTAAGGATAGTATAATGGCATTATTGTAAATAAGGATGAAAAGATGAAATGATCAAAAGAATGGATTTATGAGCCAAAACCTAAGGCGGTAAGATTCGGCCATGTAGTATGGCCGAACCCTACCAAGTATCATTTGGAAAGTTTGGGATAATTAGATGGTATTAAGTAAATAAAAGATTTATCAAAGTGTAAATGGGTGAGGTTCGGCCATGGGGTATGGCCGAACCCCACAAAGTGGATTTTTGGGATTTAAATCAAATTAGAATCATATGGTCAAATGATTAACTTGCTGCCATGTATATAGGGTATTCGGATTTCTAGAACGGTGTACAAAGTCGTGATCGAAAGACGGTCCAAAGGAAGGGTCGAACAAAGTAAAAATATTGTAGGTTTCCTACCTTGTTGTAACCACACAACTTATTCGCTGTTTTATGTTTATTTGAATAAGTTATTTGAATCAAATGTTATATTTACAAATGGCATGTTTGCATAGACATCTCATGCATAGCATGGGATGATGGGGAAGTAACCGGAGGCCACACTCCGTCGGGGCGTCCGAAAGACCATTGTGGGGTACCCTGATGATGAGAATCCCATCAGGAGGAATCCGGAGGCCACACTCCGTCGGGGCGTCCGAAAGACCACTGTGGGTTACCTTGACGATGAGAATCCCGTCAAGTGATGGCTATGTTGAATGGTGATGGGTGGGACTCATTACATGTTCATTTCATACATAGCATATTTTTATAGAATTTGTCACACATGTATAACTATTATCCTATTTGCATGTTTTTGACTAACCATGTGGTAGCCCTATTCGGAAACACTACTGGGCGCGTTGATCTAACGCCCTATCTATATCTTTAGTGGATGATGCAGGGAAAGGAAAGAACGTGGTTGGAGAAGAGGACCAAGTACGAAAACTTGGGCGATTTGAATGATTGCAATGGACTATGAATGGATTATTTATGGATTTGTTAGTTGATTTATTTGGAACAATGTAATTTGTTAAATTAGATGTTGGCATGTAATAATGTAGTTAATTAGATGCTATGGTTTGTTTTATGTTGGATGTTTGGATTAAACGATTAGTTAAGATCGGTTAGTGATTTTGGAGAATAAAAAAAAGGTACTTTGCTATCTAAAAATGGATATTGGATTAATTATAGGTTCTATTATAACCTCAGTTAGATCTAGACTAAGTTAATTCCGCTAGGTAAATATGTACCATGTGCGGATCAGTTTTATGGACTTAGTTCATACGCACATGGGCTTGGCTAGTTAAGGGTCGGATTTAGAGATCCGAACTTAACTCGCGTCGTGACATTCCGCCCCGATCACTTATTGATTATTATTATATAAAAAATAAATAAACTCTGAAATTTTAGAGTGAAAAGGGCGGGGTGTTACAGTTGGTATCAGAGCGAAATGGGAAGTTGAATCTTCCGAAGTAAGATTAAGACGGTTTCATGTCTCACTGACGGATAAGAATCCCAACTGACCGACTCTTCGGAGTCCGCTGACTGGGGGCCGGATTAATTTACTTCGTGGACTCAGACTGAACAAATCAAACTGAGAACAACAGTGAAAGATAGCAAAAGTACATTATTATAATTCATCTATCAAACGTAGCAAAAATAGGATATACATTCCCCAATACTCCCCAATTGAGAAAAGAAAAACAAACATAGGGAATTTAGAGACTCTCCCCTCAAAAACAAATAGAAAATCAAGTTTGCTTATTTGGAAATCTCCCCAAAATTGTGAAAAATACAAACTGTACGAGGAAACTAAGTCAATAATGTTTTTATGACTTAGGGAAATGGCTCCAAAGAGAAGGATCCCTCAGAATCAAAAAGGGAAGGAAAAAGTGTTGCAAATCACGCAACATGAGAAAGTGTTACCACAACACGAAAAATCTGTGCATGAGAAGGAGCCGTCTATACATGAGAAAGAGGTAACCCAACCTGATGAGGAGCAACCTGTTCATGAAAAGTCTCACAATGGGGAAGAATCACAGCACTCATGGAGGGAAGAAAAGGGGAGTGAGAATGCATCACAGAAAGAGGGAGAAGGAAACAGTGGTGTACATATACCACATGTGCCGCCTGAGCTTCAAGGATTAGTCCAAGCAGTGGTAACCTCAGTACTCCAGCAACATATGAATGGGAGTGAAAGTTCCAGGGATGCCAGTGACCGGAGTATGGCACGAGAATTTCAACAACAGCGTCCTCCCTACTTCAAAGGGAAGGAAGGGGCTGTCGGAGCCGAGCACTGGCTAAAGAAGATCACTCAGATCTTAAAGTTACTTAAGATCTCGAGTCATGCTGACAGGATTTTACTGGCTACATCACAATTGATAGAAGATGCCGGTAAATGGTGGGAGGTGGTGGAGAAGCAGAGGGAACTCATACCAGCTAGGGAGAGGACGGCCATGACATGGAATGAGTTTTCAGCAACCTTTCTGGAACATTACTTTCCGGAGGAGGAGAAGGAGCGACAGACGGAACTTTTTCTGTCCTTGGTACAGGGCTCTATGACGGTGGCAGAGTATCACCGTGAATTTCTCAGTTTATCCATTTATGCATTTTATATGGTGGACACAGAACTTCGCAAGGCAAGAAAGTTTGAGAGGGGTCTACGGCCAAACATCAGGGCCAAAGTGACCATATTTAAGTGCACCACATTGGCTGAGGTGGTCAGCAAGGCCACAATAGCAGAAAAGGAGTTGAATGCAATAGTACGGTTTGACAAACGTCGAGCTCCAAGTGGGAGGGGTGGGTTTCAGCCCAACAAGAGGTTTCGTCCGAACTTCAGTAGACCCTCACCATCTACTGGGTCCGCAGGGAGCTTTCGTCCCAACCAGCCCTCCCCATCTGCATCAGTCACCCAGTCATTCAAAGGGGTGAACAACTGTTTCCACTGTAATCAGCCGGGTCACTTCAAGAGAGACTGTCCAAAGCTCAATAGGCTCTCATATTCCAGAGGATCTTTCCGTCCACCAGCTAGGCCAGCTAACTCCCGAGGAGGCAGGACATATAATCAGGCGGGACGGGCTCCTACTCCTACCGGATCTGGACGACTATTTGCTCTGGAACCTCCTGAGGATGTGGATCATTCTGTGATTCAAGGTATGGCCGTTGTCAATAGTTCTTATGCTTATGCATTGTTTGATTCTGGAGCATCGCACTCTTTTATATCTGCATCCTTTATAACTGCTACTGGAACACTAGTACAAAAGCTGTCCACCACACTCACAGTAGTATCCCCTGTCGGAGACACGTCTTTGGGACTCATATGCACGGCCATAAATACAGAACTCGCTGGACTCAGATTTGAGTTCAATTATTTGGTACTCGACATGACTGAGTACGATATTATATTTGGCATGGACTGGTTGGCTAGTTATGAAGCCAATATTGATTGTTATCGCCGAAGAGTGACATTTTGGTCACCCGAGGGAAGACAGTATAAAGTTCGTGCCGACAAGCAAAGCAGATTGCAGGAAGGGTTGCATCACTTGGTGTTGAACAATATTGTCATCAACAAAGCACCAGTTACTGAACTTCCAGCAATTGTGAAAGAATTTGTTGATGTCTTTCCAAAAGAACTTCCTGGTATACCGCCTATGAGGGAGCTCAATTTTGAGATCAAGCTATATCCTGGTACCTCACCAGTGTCTCTACCCCATTATCGAATGGCACCAGCAGAAATGTCCGAGTTGAAGAAGCAGCTTGATGAATTACTCAGACTGGGTTGCATTCGGAACAGTACATCGTCATGGGGAGCTCCAGTGTTGTTCGTGAAAAAGAAGGATGGTTCACTTAGAATGTGTGTGGACTACCGGAAGTTAAATCAGCTAACTGTCCGGAACAAGTATCCTCTACCCAGGATCGATGATTTATTCGATCAGTTGAGGGGATCCAGTCATTTTTCCAAGATTGATCTGATGTCCGGTTATCATCAAATCCGGGTCAAAGAGGAAGACATCGAGAAAACAGCTTTCAGAACACGGTATGGACTATTTGAATTTGTAGTCATGCCATTTGGGCTTACCAACGCACCGGCTGTGTTCATGGACTTAATGAACAGAATATTTCGTCCATATTTGGATCGGTTTGTTATAGTGTTCATTGACGATATCCTGATCTATTCCAAGAGTCAGGAGGATCATGCTGAGCATCTTCGAATAGTATTGAACACCTTGAGACAGAACCAGCTGTATGCCAAAGCAAGCAAATGCGAATTTTGGCTACCTGAGGTCAAATTCTTAGGGCATGTTATAACAGCAGATGGTATAGCCGTTGATCCGGCTAAGGTGGCAGCAGTAAGTGAGTGGAAAGCACCAAAGAATGTCACCGAAATCCGTAGTTTTCTGGGTTTGGCTGGATATTATAGGAAGTTTATCATGGACTTCTCCAAAATTGCATCCCCATTGACTCGACTCACGCAGAAAGGAGTCAAATATGAATGGTCAGAGCTGTGTAATCAGAGATTTGAGGAGCTGAAAGAGAGACTTACAACTGCTCCTATTCTAGTTTTGCCGGAAAGGGGCAAAGGTTATGAAGTACAATGTGATGCATCAGGAGAGGGACTGGGATGTTCACTCATGCAACATAATCGGGTGGTGGCATATGTTTCAAGACAACTAAAGATACATGAACGCCTCTACCCCACACATGATTTGGAATTAGCTGCGGTGGTCTTTGCTCTCAAAAGCTGGAGACACTATCTATATGGGGAGAAGTTTGAAGTATTTTCAGATCACAAGAGCTTGAAGTATTTATTTGATCAGAAAGAGCTCAACCTGAGGCAGCGCAGATGGATGGAATATCTGGCGGATTATGAATTTGCGCTCCGATATCATCCGGGAAAGGCCAACAAAGTGGCGGATGCTCTCAGCCGCATGTCTCATGCATCAGTGGCATGTTTGATCAGGACTGAATGGGAGATGTTGAATTCCATTCGTGAGTTTAATCTATATATCACAAACCATGGGAGTATGTACAATTTGATCATACGATCCAACATGGTTACAAAGATTGAACAGGAGCAACGAACAGATCCGGAAATGGCAGAGACATGGGCCAAGATGTCTAATGGCGAGGTTGTACCGGATTGGGAATTACGACCAGGACAGGGTCTTATGTTCCGGGGTAGAATATATGTGCCAAGAAGCTGCAGAAAAGAATTATTGATAGAGGCACATCAGAGCAAGTTGTCCATTCATCCGGGTAGCACAAAAATGTATCATGATTTAAAAAGACATTATTGGTGGCATGGACTCAAGAAGGATGTTGCAGACTATGTGGCTCATTGTTTAACTTGTCAGCAGGTTAAGACGGAACATCAGAAGCCACCAGGGTTACTCAAAACCTTATCAGTGCCGGAATGGAAATGGGAGCACATTTCCATGGACTTTGTGACGGGGTTGCCGAGGTCCTCGAAGGGCAATGACGCTATATGGGTTGTGGTAGACCGATTGACCAAGTCCGCGCATTTTATTCCTATCAAGATGACGGATTCATCAGGGACATTGGGTCGGAGATATATCAAAGATATCATCAGATTACATGGTATTCCACAGACTATAGTGTCTGATAGAGATGGCCGATTTACCGGCAGGGTATGGCAGAGCATGCAGTCGGCCATGGGAACCGATCTGCTTATTAGCACAGCATTCCATCCACAGACCGATGGACAATCGGAAAGAACAATACAAACGTTGGAGGACATGTTGAGGGCGTGCATGCTAGACTTCAAAGGTGGATGGGAGGATCATTTGCCATTGGTGGAATTTTCTTATAACAATAGCTACCAGGCAAGCCTCCAGATGGCACCATTCGAAGCTTTGTATGGTAGACCATGCAGGTCACCAGTGTGCTGGACCGAGGTCGGCGAACCTGCACTGATAGGACCTGAGTTGGTTGCAGAAACTACTGCACAGATCCAGTTGATACGTCAACATTTGTTGACCGCACAGAGTCGGCAAAAGAGCTATGCGGATAAAAGGAGGAGGTTTCTCGAATTTGAAGTGGGAGACATGGTATTCTTGAAGGTCTCGCCACGAAAAGGGCACATGAGATTTGGGAAGAAAGGAAAATTGTCGCCAAGATATGTGGGACCGTTTTCAATTATCAGAAGGATGGGAGATGTAGCCTATCAGTTGGCACTTCCTTCGTAATTGGCGTCTCTACATGATGTATTCCATGTGTCGATGCTGAGGAAGTACAACCCTGATCCGTCTCATGTTTTGAATGTGCAAGATATAGATGTGCAAAGCGACGTCACTTATATCGAGAAGCCGGTCGGAATATTGGAGAGTGAGCAAAGGGTGTTGCGTAACCGAGCGATTCAGTTCGTCAAGGTGGTATGGGATCGACATGGTGTTGAGGAAGCCACTTGGGAATTAGAATCGGAGATGAGAACATCTCACCCTGAATTGTTTGTATGATTTACTTTGAAATCCTACTTCGTTCGATTTTCGGGACGAAAATTATAAAAAGATTATTGTATTGTAACACCCTGGAATTTCAAAGTTATCAGTTTATATGAAAATATTCATATTTACGGAATTGCCATTGTGATAAAAATTGATTTGAATTTAAATGGGTCAATGGCTCAATCAAGACCCAAAGGATGATAGTTGGTTTACAAAACAAATAAATGGGTAAGATAAATTTAAACTGGTCAAGAATCATATTTGGGTCAAATTTTGATAAATGGGTCAAAATGGCTAGATGGGACCCAATGGGTCGTGTGAATGGCATGATTAACCAATGGAGGGAGTTCAAGCTTAGTTAATTTAGGTTTATTAATTGCTTGAGTGTGGTTTGAGTTGAAATGAATGGTGGGTTTAGTTAAGTTGAATTTATTAGTTAAGTTAAATTAAATGAGTGACTTAGGTTGGGTGTGTTGAATAAATGAGTTGAATGAATATGTATTTTTAATGTAAGTGAGTGAAGTGTGTGAATGGGAGGAGAAGTGTTTTAAATTCCAACTTTGAGCAAGAAAAACGTTGGTACATGGGGAGACATTACCATGCATGTAACCCCCATTTAGGTGATGAATAAAATGGGAGTTACATTTTGAATGGGAGTTACTTCTTGAAAACACAAAGGTTGCTATGGACGTTGGCTGCATGCATGAGCAATTTCATGCATGTAACGGCTACCATGGAGATATGAGAATGATGGCTTTGAGAGTTACAAATGTATGAATGAAGGAGGATGAAGCACATGGGAGTTTCATTTGGTTGCATGGAAATTATGGCCTATGCATGAAACTCCAAAGATGGAGACAATTGGAGTTGCCGTTTCATGGAGTTACAAAAGGGGTCCTTGACTTTTCAAATTCAAAAAGGTTAGACTACACGTTGGAAAGGGCATGAGGGTTTATTCCATGCTTAAGTATTCAAAGAGACAACCAATGGAGGGAGGATGAAGCACATGGGAGTTTCATTTACATGTGAAACTCCCACATGCAAAATTAATGCAAAATGGATAGTGTGAGGAATGCACACAGCAAAACCGTTGGGAAACCTTGGTGTTTCATTTCATAGATGAAACTCCAAGGAACTTAAAGGATTCTAATTATGGAGAGATGAGTTACACAAGGGCTGAATTAACCTTGGGCTGTTTTTGGTCAAGCAAAGGATTTTCACTCTCTCTATCTCTCTATCTCTCTTGGACGTCCTCTATCTTTCTAAACCAAGAGCAGCAGCTGGTTGTTCATTTCAATTAGTGTTTGGGTAATCCTTTCATCAAGACAAAAATCAGCAAAAGGGTTTTGGCAACAAGGTTAGCAATTTCATTCAAGACCAAAGTTTTCTCTCTCTCACTCTCTTAAGTCCTTGTCACCTGGCTGAATTATCTCAAGGAGCTTGCATCAAGATCAGTCTCAGCCCAAAGAACAGTAAGAAAGAAGGAGAGGTCAAGGAGATAAAGGGTCAAAGAAGGAGTCAAAGGAACCGAAGGAGACGCGGTATTAGTAAGTGCATTTTGAACCCTTGTTTAATAGATTGGTTAAGAAAATGAGATTTGGCCATTGTATGGCCAGATCCATCAATGGTTTAGACCTAGAATTATGATGTTTAAAACGATAAAATATGGACCATAGGGTTCGGCCCCATTGGATGGCCGAACCCCATGGAAAAACTTGGTGGATTCTATGGTATTTGAAAGTCAAAAATCCATATTTTGGAGTGAGGATTTTAAAAGATTTTTATATGGAATTAAGCTTGCTGTTTTGGAGTGGATATGACATGACTAAACCATATTTATCTTATGTTAATTTACTGATTAATTTCATAGATAAATATGGGTGGATTTCCATTAAGAGAACCATAGGGTTCGGCCATGTGTATGGCCGAACCCCATGGACTGATTTAGATGATTTTAAGTGTGTATTTTAAAAAGGTAAAAACATAAATAAGGAAGTTATTTTGGACATAGATGAATGATTAAGAAACTCAAAACCAAAGGACATAGGGTTCGGCCACTATGGAGGGCCGAACCCCATGCAAATAATGGTATGGTTGTGTTGTATTTGAAACATATAAGCCATGAAGTATGTGGACTGTTTTGGGTTATTATTTAAGATTCAAATACATGCTTTGGAAAGGGTTAAAAGCATGGATCTGTATGACAAAGGACTGAAGTTAATATGGTTTAAAACAGTGGTCCAAAACTGATGAAATGGATCATTTGGATCGGCCATTTTGGATTGCCGAATTTCATGAAATAATATGGTCATTTGGGACAAGTAGATGAACTGATTTAGATGGTGTTTAAGAGGTATAATGGCAGCAATAGTATATTGATATTGTATGTTTTAATAACACCAAAAACATGTTTTAGAAGAACAAAACATGGGCATAGGGTTCGGCCACCTTGGATGGCCGAACCCCATGTAAGTATTTGGTTGTTTGGATTGGCTTTCAAAAAGATGGAAATCACATCAATTATGGATTTGGTATTAAGATGATGGAAAATAGGATTAAAATCTTTAGGGTGAGGCTCGGCCATGTTATGTGGCCGAACCCCACCAATTGTCATGTAATGGACTTTGTTGTCTAAATTAGGCTAAGGATAGTATAATGGCATTATTGTAAATAAGGATGAAAAGATGAAATGATCAAAAGAATGGATTTATGAGCCAAAACCTAAGGCGGTAAGATTCGGCCATGTAGTATGGCCGAACCCTACCAAGTATCATTTGGAAAGTTTGGGATAATTAGATGGTATTAAGTAAATAAAAGATTTATCAAAGTGTAAATGGGTGAGGTTCGGCCATGGGGTATGGCCGAACCCCACAAAGTGGATTTTTGGGATTTAAATCAAATTAGAATCATATGGTCAAATGATTAACTTGCTGCCATGTATATAGGGTATTCGGATTTCTAGAACGGTGTACAAAGTCGTGATCGAAAGACGGTCCAAAGGAAGGGTCGAACAAAGTAAAAATATTGTAGGTTTCCTACCTTGTTGTAACCACACAACTTATTCGCTGTTTTATGTTTATTTGAATAAGTTATTTGAATCAAATGTTATATTTACAAATGGCATGTTTGCATAGACATCTCATGCATAGCATGGGATGATGGGGAAGTAACCGGAGGCCACACTCCGTCGGGGCGTCCGAAAGACCATTGTGGGGTACCCTGATGATGAGAATCCCATCAGGAGGAATCCGGAGGCCACACTCCGTCGGGGCGTCCGAAAGACCACTGTGGGTTACCTTGACGATGAGAATCCCGTCAAGTGATGGCTATGTTGAATGGTGATGGGTGGGACTCATTACATGTTCATTTCATACATAGCATATTTTTATAGAATTTGTCACACATGTATAACTATTATCCTATTTGCATGTTTTTGACTAACCATGTGGTAGCCCTATTCGGAAACACTACTGGGCGCGTTGATCTAACGCCCTATCTATATCTTTAGTGGATGATGCAGGGAAAGGAAAGAACGTGGTTGGAGAAGAGGACCAAGTACGAAAACTTGGGCGATTTGAATGATTGCAATGGACTATGAATGGATTATTTATGGATTTGTTAGTTGATTTATTTGGAACAATGTAATTTGTTAAATTAGATGTTGGCATGTAATAATGTAGTTAATTAGATGCTATGGTTTGTTTTATGTTGGATGTTTGGATTAAACGATTAGTTAAGATCGGTTAGTGATTTTGGAGAATAAAAAAAAGGTACTTTGCTATCTAAAAATGGATATTGGATTAATTATAGGTTCTATTATAACCTCAGTTAGATCTAGACTAAGTTAATTCCGCTAGGTAAATATGTACCATGTGCGGATTAGTTTTATGGACTTAGTTCATACGCACATGGGCTTGGCCAGTTAAGGGTCGGATTTAGAGATCCGAACTTAACTCGCGTCGTGACATTCCGCCCCGATCACTTATTGATTATTATTATATAAAAAAAAAATAAACTCTGAAATTTTAGAGTGAAAAGGGCGGGGTGTTACAGGGCCCCACTATTTCCTTACTTAACATCACAAAATAATTAATTTAACACATCAGGGGCATTTTGGTAATTATCCATTTCATTGAGAAATTGGGGTGTTACAATATAAACCTCTTTTTAAAATTTTCATCCCGAAAATCGAGTGAAGTAGGGTTCTCAAATTAATTTACACAAATAATTCGGGGTGAGCTGTTCTCATCTCCGATTCAAGTTCCCATGTGGCCTCTTCATCACCATGATGGTCCCATACCACTTTTACGAACTGAATCGCTCTGTTTCGTAACACCCTTTATTCGGTCTCCACTACCCTGACCGGATTTTCGACGTATGTCACGTCGTTTTGTACTTCAATATCCTGTACATTCAAAACATGGGACGGATCCGGATTGTATTTCTTTAGCATCGACACATGAAACACATCGTGTAGAGCTGCTAATTGCGATGGAAGTGCTAATTGGTAAGCTACATCCCCCATCCTTCTTATGATGGAAAACGGTCCCACATATCTTGGTGACAGTTTTCCTTTCTTGCCAAACCTCATGTGTGCTTTCCGTGGTGAGACCTTTAGAAATACCATGTCTCCCACTTCAAATTCCAGAAACCGTCTTCTTTTATCAGCATAGCTCTTCTGCCGACTCTGTGCAGCCAACAAGTGTTGACGTAACAACTTAATTTGTGCGGTAGTCTCTGCGACTAGTTCCGGTCCGATCAATGCAGGCTCTCCAGCTTTTGTCCAACATACCGGCAACCTACACGGTCTACCATATAATGCCTTGTATGGAGCCATCCGAAGGCTTGCCTGATAGCTGTTATTATAGGAGAATTCTACCAGTGGTAAGTGGTCCTCCCATCCTCCTTTGAAATCTGACATACATGCTCTTAGCATGTCTTCCAAAGTCCGTATTGTCCTCTCTGACTGTCCATCAGTCTGTGGATGGAAAACGGTGCTAGTCAATAAGTCTGTCCCCATGGCTGATTGCATGGTTTGCCATACTCTGCCGGTAAAAAGGCCATCTCTGTCCGATACTATCGTTCGAGGAATGCCATGTAGTCGAATGATTTCTTTAATATACCGCCGACCCAACGTTGCAGATGAATCTGTCATCTTGATAGGAATGAAATGTGCGGACTTAGTCAGTCGGTCGACTACGACCCATATGGCATCATTGCCCCTTGAAGACCTCAGCAACCCTGATACAAAGTCCATGGAAATGTGTTCCCATTTCCATTCTGGCACTGCTAAGGGTTTGAGTAACCCTGGTGGCTTTTGGTGTTCAATCTTAACTTGCTGACAAGTTAGACAATGTGCCACGAATTCTGCCACATCCCTTTTTAGTCCATGCCACCAATAATGTCTCTTTAGATCATGGTACATTTTGGTGCTGCCCGGATGGATAGAGAGTTTGGATTGATGTGCCTCAATCAGTAGCTCTTTCCTGCAACTCTTTGGCACATATGTTCTTCCCCGGAATAAAAGACCTTGCCCCGATCGTAATTCCCATTCCGGTATGTCTACGCCAGTGGACATTTTGGCCCATATTTCCTCCATTTCCATGTCTTTCCTTTGTTCTTTTTCAATCTTGGTGACTATATTGGATCGTATAATTAAATTATACATACTCCCATAGTTGTTGATATGAAGATTGAACTCTCGAATGGTGTGCAGCATCTCCCATTCGGTTCTGATCAAGCATGCGACCGACGCATGAGATAGGCGGCTGAGAGCATCCGCCACCTTGTTCGCCTTGCTTGGATGGTATCGAAGCTCGAACTCATAATCCGCCAGATACTCCATCCATCTACGCTGCCTTAGATTGAGCTCCTTCTGATCAAATAAATATTTTAAACTCTTATGATCAGAAAATACCTCAAATTTTTCGCCATAGAGGTAGTGTCTCCAACTTTTAAGAGCGAAGACCACTGCAGGTAGCTCCAAATCATGTGTGGGATAGAGACGTTCATGCACCTTCAACTGCCTTGATCCATAAGCCACCACACGATGACGTTGCATGAGCGAACACCTTAGTCCCTCTCCTGAAGCATCGCATTGTACTTCATATCCTTTGCCTCTTTCCGGCAAAATTAAAATAGGAGCAGTGGTAAGTCTACTTTTCAGTTCCTCAAACTCCGATTACACAGATCTGTCCACTCATATTTGACTCCCTTCTGAGTGAGTCGAGTCAATGGAGATGCAATTTTGGGAAAATCCATAATAAATTTCTGCTAATAACCCGTCAATCCTAAGAAACTGCGGATCTCGGTCACATTCTTTGGCACTTTCCATTCACTTACTGCCGCCACTTTAGCTGGATCCACGGTTATACCATTTTCTGTTATGACATGTCCCAAGAAATTGACCTCGGATAACCAGAATTCACATTTACTGGCCTTGGCATACAGCTTATTTTGCCTCAAAGTATTTAAAACTATACGTAAATGCTCTGCATGTTCCTCCTGACTCTTAGAATAGATCAGATATCATCAATGAATACGATTACAAACTGATCCAGATAGGGACGGAAGATTCTGTTCATTAAATCCATGAACACAACTGGCGCATTTGTGAGTCCAAATGGCATGACTACGAACTCAAACAGTCCATACCGCATCCGAAAAGCTGTCTTTTCTATATCTTCCTCCCTAACTCGGATTTGACGATAACCAGACATCAAATCGATCTTCAAAAAATGGCTTGAACCCCTCAATTGATCGTATAAATCATCGATCTTGGGTAGAGGGTACTTGTTCCGGACTGTTAGCTGATTCAGCTTCCGGTAGTCCACGCACATCCGAAGTGAGCCATCTTTTTTCTTCACAAACAGCACTGGTGCTCCCCATGATGAGGTACTGTTCCGGATGCAACCCAGCCTAAGCAGTTCATCAATCTGCTTCTTCAGCTCAGACATCTCTGCTGGTGCCATCCGATAGTGTGGTAACGACATTGGTGCTGTGCTAGGGTACAACTTGATCTCAAAGTTAATCTCCCTCATAGGTGGTAAACCAGGGAGTTCCTTTGGAAATACATCCGTAAATTCTTGTACAATTGCCGGAAGTTCAGTAACTGGAGCTTTATTTATGGTGATATTATTCAATACCACATGGTTTAACCCTTCCTGCAATCCACTTTGTTTATCTGCACGGACTACGTATTGCTTGCCCTCGGGTGACTTAAATGTCACTCTTCGACGGTAACAGTCGATGTTGGCATGAAACTTCGCCAACCAATCCATACCGAATATAATATCATATTCAGACATGTCCAGCACTAGGTAATTGAAATCAAATCTGAGTCCAGCTAACTCAGTGTTAATCGCCATACATATAAGTCCCAATGCCGAATCTCCGATAGGGGATCCAATAGTAAGTGCTGTGGCTAGTCTTTGAACTAATGTACCAGTAGCAGTAATAAATGATGCAGCTATGAAGGAGTGTGATGCTCCAGAATCAAATAGTGCATATGCATACGAACTACTCACTACCGCCATACCTTGTATTACGGCATGCTCCTCTTCCTCTGGAGAAGTTAGAGTAAATAATCATCCTGATCCAGCAGGGTTAGACCCTCGACCTCCCCGACTTTGCATTCTGCCTCCTGTGGAGTTTCCCGTTCTAGCTGGGGGACGAAATGATCCTCTGGAATATAACAACCTGTTGAGTTTTGGGCAGTCCTTTTTGTAGTGACCTGGTTGATCACAGTGAAAACAGGTGTTCACTCCTCGTGATGCTTGTGTGACTGCTACAGATTGAGTGGGCTGGTTCGGGCGAAAGCCCCCACTAGATCCAACAGACAGCGAAGGTCTGCTGAAGTTCGACCTGAACCTCTTGTTGGGTTGGTATACACCCCTCCCACTCGGAGCTTGGCGGTTGTCCACTTTTGCAAATTCCGCCATTTCTTGTTCCACAATGGTTGCCCTGCTGACAACTTCCGCCAACGTGGCTGCTTTGAACACGGTTACCCTGGCCCTTATGTTTGGCCGTAACCCACGCTCGAACTTGCGAGCCCTCCGATATTCCGTGTCCACCACATAAAATGCATAAACTGATAGGCTGAGAAACTCTTGGTGACACTCAGCCACCGTCATTGAACCTTGCACTAATGTCATAAAGGCCTGAATTTGACGTTCTCTTTCTTCCTCCGGAAAGTAGCGCTCTAAGAATGTCGCTGAGAATTGCTCCCAGGTCATAGCAATTCTTTCTCTCCTTGGCACAAGTGCCTGCTGTTTCTCCACAACTTTCCACCATTTGGCAGCGTCATCTATCAGCTGTGACGTGGCCAATAGGATTTTGTGAGCATGACTCTTGATATTCAAAAGAGTCAGTATGTGAGAAATCTTTTCCAGCCAGTTCTCGGCTCCGATAGGCCCTTCTCTGCCCTTGAAGTAGGGTGGGTGTTGTTGTTGAAAATCTCTGACCATGTTACGGTCATTATTTTCACTCATGTTTCCCCCTCCATTCATATGTTGTTGGAGGGCAGATGTTACTACAGCTTGTACCAAGCTGTGCAGTTCAGAAGGTACATAGGGTACAGTCAAGTTACAGTTCTCTTCCTCCTCTTGTCGATATGACGAGTCATATTCCTCCTCGTCCCATTGATACGTAGGGTCACTATCCCCCTCCTCTCGCCGGGAATGTTGTGACTCTTCCTCATCGCGCGATCGTTCATGAACTGATCTCTCTTCCTCATGAACGGACCGCTCTTCGTCATGTACCGATGGTAGCTTCTCATGTACCACCTTCTTGCGTTGGGGTACCACCTTCCCTTGTGGTGTGATTATGAGCACTTCATCTTTCTTCTTATCGTCCTGACGGGTCCTTCTCTTTGATGCCCCCTCACCTAATCCGATTTGTAAGACTTTTCCTTTTCATTTCGGATCCTTTACCACCTTTTTCTGTGGCGCCATTTATTCCTAATTCATGGAAACATCATAGACTTAGTTTCCATTAACAATATGCATTAAACGCCATAAATCCTCATAAAATAATAAAATCACATATTTTATTTAAATTCAAACTTCATCTTTGTACAAAGGTGGGTAGGGTGAAACAAAACCCTATGTATAACAAAATATGCACCCTTACAAAATAACCCTATTTTTAATACCCTTCATATTACTTCCTATCCTAGTCTTCCGTAGATGACTCCGCATCAAAAGCGAACTTGAAACGGTTATCAGGACACGTCATCGCCGTGTGCCCTAATACTTCACATGTCGTGCAGGGTATTAATCCAGGTCCTCCGATATATGGACAATTAGTCCTCGCCTCAGCATGTCCATGTAGTCCACAGGATGGGCAGACAACACCCAGAGGATGAGGACAGTACCTACAGTTGTGCCCATCTTGATTGCACAACTCACATGGATTGTAGGGGTCTATCTCCCCAAGCGACTCCAATATAATAGGCACATCAGCAATGGGATCCTCCAGAAAATGTGCTAGATCATCTTCTTCTTCCTCAAGAAGTTCCACCATCCCAGGAATGTCATCCATCAGATCCCCTGGAACAGGTGCTAAGTCCATATCATCCTCCTCAGGAGGTCCCTCCTGAAGGTCCACATTAACTTCCATTCTGATACTGTTGGAAGTTGATACCAAATCTACCAGACAACTAGGTGTCCCTTTATCCCATAACTCAGTGTATTCTTCGTTGCTTAACATATCTGTGCCACATCATTTCAAACACAAAATATTCATCAATAATTCTAAATTAACCACTCTTGGTTTTCAGGGAATTTGATCATGCATAATATCATGTACTTTGTTTGGGAAGATTGCCAAATCAACACTCTTTGTTTTCTTTTGTTTCTGGGGAAATCTCTAATTTCCTATTGTTTGTTTCTCAGTGTGGGGATTTCAAGGGAGTACACCTTACTTTGCTATGTTTAATATGTCCAATTATGATGACTGTACTTTACTTTGCTATCTTTCATTGTCGTTCTCAGATTGATTGTTTAGTCTGAGTCACTCGAAGTAAATTAATCCGGCCCCCAGTCAGCGGACTCCGAATAGTGGGTTAGTGGGGATTCTTATCCGTCAGTGAGACATGAAACTGTCTTAATCTTACTTCGATGATTCAACTTCCGTTTCGCTCTGATACCAACTGTAACGCCCCACCCTTTTCGAGAATTCAGAGTCTAATTTTTTTTTTAAATAACAATAAAACATCGGAAGAGAGCGGACGGCGTCATGACACGAGTTAAGTTCAGACTACTCAAGTCTGAACCTTAACTGGCCACCCATGTGTACATGGACTAGACCATAATAATGAACCACACATGGAACTAACATCAACATGCGGAATAACCTAGATTAACTGCGGAATAGAAATACTAGATAGCAAGTAACAGTCTCAAACATTAATTACATAAATCAACCATTCAAAGTTATTAACCTAATCAAACCATAGCAGGTAATGACTTATTACATGTCCAACCAAAATATAGTTCAAATGACAGTAATATATAGAAATCCACTCCAACATTCAAGCACTTAGGCTTGGCTCCCCTCCCGGTCAACGACCTTTCCTTTCCCTTTACTTGTACCTGCATTCTCCTCTAAAGATAGAATTAGGGCGTTAGATCAACGCGCCCAGTAGGTTCCCGAATCAGGGCTACCACATGATTAGCATATAACACATGCATATATATCATATTACATGATTAGTAAAAACAGGTAAAACAATGCTATGAAGTATGCACATGCAATGAGCCCCCCCCATCATGTACATTCATAGCCATCACTTGACGTGCCTTGCACCGACAAGGTAAATCACAATACACTATCATCTCTTCATCATTGACTTGGTTCATTGTAATGGCCCGAAATTTTTAAATCAATAAATATGTGAATATTATTTATTTTAATGATGAAAATTGGAAATTGGTGGAATAAATGGTAAATGGGCCAAAATTTGGACAAAGGCCCAAATATGGCCCAATAGACCATGGATTGCATTTTAAAGTCATTTAAGTGGTCAATGATGGCCAATTGGGCCATGGGTGGTCAAATTGGGTCAAATAACCATTTGGGACCCAATGGGTCAAGATGGTTAAGCTCTAAGGTAAATGGGTAAGATGGAAATGTAATTGGGCCATGGGCCCAATGATGATCCAATTGGTTGTAGTGGGCTTAATAAAATTTAAATCACCTAAGTTATTTGGAATTAAACCAAGGTGATGTGGCCAAGTGGTACCCACCTCCACCTCATCAAGTGAGGTGGCGTGTGGGCCAAGGTTTGGTGGGACCGGCCACCATAGTTGATTTGGTCAACCATGGGTGGAGTAATGGAGTTAGGTTAAGTACAAATGGATTAACCTAAGGTAATTACCTAATTAAGTAAATAATTAAATTATTTAAAATGGTGGTTAAAAGTGGTCAAAGTGGGGCCAAGAGGTGAAGACCCACCTCATTCCAACCTCAAATATGAAACACGTTGGGCTTGGTGGTGGTTTAGATAACCACCACCATAAAGCAATTTAAATATCTCAAAAATATCTTAAGGTTGGTGAATGTAATTAATGTAAAGTAAAAAAAATGGGGATAAGCCTCATCTTTTCCTTTCTTTCTCTCTTTTCATTCCCATTTCAATCCTTCACTCTCTTATGACCGTCCCACACTAGGAAGGAGGAGAGAAGAAGGAAATTAAGGAAAGGAAGCTAAGAAGAGAAGGAGAGAAGAAAGAAGTAGAATTTTAAGGAAAATCACCCTAAGATCAAGGTGATCATCTCCCCTCTCATCATCTCTCTCTCTCCCTCTCTCAATTTAAACCCTACCTTGGCCGATCCTAAGGTTGGGGGTTGCCACCATGGATCAAGAATCTTGACCTACCAAAGATCAAGAGGAAGGAGAGAGGAGGCTAAGGAAACCGACGGGAGTGCCGGAAGTCGGAGGAGACGACGGATTGTAAGTATTTCTTAAACAAGAAAATTTGGATTTTTAGGGTTTAAGAATTGGAATTTATTTTTGTGAATTTAATGGTGGTTACATAAGTTTATGCCATGGATTTTAAATCCATCAAATGGAAGGAATGGTAAGTAATGTATGTTTTTTTTAGGATTTTGAGAAAATGGAAGATGGAGAAAACCCTAAATGGGTGAATTAGGAGTAGGGAAAAGAAATAAATAAGTGATTATGTGCATTGGGTAATTTATGAAATTAAGCATGGAAGTGGATGATTGGAAGAAAAATCATGGGCCATAGGGTTCGGCCATGTAGCATGGCCGAACCCCATGGTGAGCGATTAGCTAATTGATATAATTGGTTAAGGTTTTGATAAGTGGAAGAAAATGAGGGTAGCAAATGAGAATTAGGATTTTAAATGGGTCAATGTAGGTGTTTGGAGCAATGAATGGTGGATCATGAACCATGGATTCGGCCATGGTAAATGGCCGAAACCTATGGTGGTGTAATGGTGATCAAATGATGGGTTTAAGGGATGCAAAAGTGGGATTAATGTATTAATGAGTTTAGGGTTTTGAATGAGTAATGTTGTGGCCTTAAGAGGCATAGAAAAATAATGGAACATGAACCATGGGTTCGGCCATGGTGTATGGCCGAACCCTATGGTCATGTATTACAAATTTTAAAGGGGTTTAAAAAGGATGGAAAATGGGAAGATTCAATGGGTTAAGTATGTTTGAAACCATGAAAAGATGAGGGAGAATGTTATTAGTTTTGATGGGCTCAAGAGATGAAACAAATGTTGATCAAATGAATGATCTAAATAAATGATGAAATTCCCATATAGAGGGATTTGTGATAAATTAAAATGTGAGCAATGGACCCAAGAAAAAAAAAAATGGGAAAAGGACACCATGGGTTCGACCATGGTGTATGGCCAAACCCATGGCCCGTTTGTGAGCCTTTTGATGGGTTAGATTGGAGTATGAAGGTGTTTAAATTGATTGGGATTAGGTTAAAGACTTATTTTTAATAAGTTCATATTATGGTTGATAGGTCACTAATAGATCTAAGTTGTGGATCAATTTTGGACTTAAGTGTGGCTAAGTTAATAGATTTTAATGTGGTTAAGGTTGATGATTCAAATCTATAAATAGGCCAAAGAAAGAATGGGGTAAAGACATCATGGGTTCGGCCATGGTGTATGGCCGAACCGATGACCCATTTGTGGGTAAACTTATGAATAAATTTGGTATGATGTATGTGAGAAAGGAATGAGGATTAGAGTGTTTAAGTGGCTAATTTTTAGTGTTGTTAGTTGTAATGGAAGTGTGATTAAGTAATGATAAGTCAAGTGTATGGTTTAGGTTCTCTCAATGGAGGGACTTATGATGAATTTAATGTGTAACCAAAGACCAAGGACAATGGAGATTTGGTTAAATTTAAAGGGCTGAATTTTAATGACTCAATTGTAGATCATTGTGGCCTAAGGTTAATGTGTTTGTACATGTTTAAAGTAATGGACTTTAGGTTAAATTAAGTGGCTGACTTTATTGATTTTAAGATATGGGTGATGGGTCATTGATGGATCCAAATCTATGAATCATCTATGGACTTAATCATGCATGGATGAATGAGTGATTAACCATGGAGAAGAGGTAGTGGCAAAATCGTAAATAATGGCTAAAATGAAGAACTCCATGGGAGATGATCATGGGTTTAGGGATTCTAAGTAATAGCATTATGTAGGGTAAAATAAAGCCTGGGAGGCTGATTTTACACTCATGTAATTAAAATGTGGACTGATTAATGTGTAATAAGGTACTGGACATCGCAAGCGGTACGCGTGTCGGTAGCTGGACTGTCGGACGGAAACGAAAGAAAGAACGCTAGTCGGTATTTGGTAGGATTCTAACCTTTTTGTAAGCCATGGATGGAGTGATGGTTTCTTTGAATTACTTTGGAAATTATATGGTTTGGTTAAGACTGGTTTTGAATTATGTATTACGTAGGGGTTTTCATTTGATTTATTCTGGTAAGTATATGATTGGTTTATAAATGGGTTTTAAAGCTATGATGTGGTTATTGAGGCTTTTCTTGATCTATTTTTGATAATCAAGTTATATGTTTTATGGATGGGATTTTTTAAATGTCATAGTTTGTTATTATATTCATTTCATGGCATATGACATCTACATCTCATGCATGGCATGGGAGGGATATGACAGGGGAAGGATGAAATGAAATCGGAGTCCATGCTCCGTCGGGGCGACCGATAAACAGACATGGAGATATTTTAATGTATTTGATTTATCAGGGATGTTGTATGAAATTATGATACCTTGATGATGGTTCTTCCATCAAGGGGGATGATTTGTGATTGGTTATATCTGGATGAGGTTTTGCCATCCAGGGGGATGATTTGGGAGTGTGTATATTTTGACGAGGCAGTGCCGTCAAAGGGGATATGGCATCGGGATACTAAAGATGATGGGTGGGATTCATAACACAGACACCCATGGCATGACATTCATCTTATAGTTTTTTTGTTCCTTATATGATTTCATATGTGTTTGTTATCACTAATCCATGTGTTAGCCCTACTCGGAGTCCTACTGGGCGCGTTGTCTAACGCCCTACTTCTACCCTAGCTGATGACGCAGGAGGTGGCGAAGCGGAAGGAAGAGACGGGAGCCAAGCTAAGGAGCTTGGAAAGGCCTGCTAGATAGTTACTAATGTTTATTTCGGATAATGTAATTTGCAATAGTTTAGCTTGTCGGAAATGTAATAAATTAGATTACTTGCTATGTTTTGGGATTATTTTTGGACATTATGATTTTGAGGTATTTTAGTAATTTAAATGGATGTTATCTTCCCTGCGATCTCAAATTTGTAGGGTAGTCCTTATTGTTAATTCCGAATATAGTTGTATTATTCCTTGATGCTTGTTGTCTACGTGTGAACTGTTCTCCGTGGACTTCGTTCCACGCACACGTAGGGTTGGCCAGTTAAGGGCTGGGCTTTAGAAGCTCGGACTTAACTCGCGTCGTGACGTCCTCGCCCTTTGTCACTCTTTATTAAAAAAAAAAAAATAGACTCTGATTTTAGGTGAAAAGGGACGGGCGTTACATTCATATCACGTATTAGTCCTCTTGGCGGGACTCTCATCGCCTAAGGAGACCAATGTGACTATGACCATCATGTTACTCCTCCTGGCGTGACTTGCACCGCCGAAAGAGGACGTAACTCATAAATTGCAACACTGTAGAACCTCATTCATAATCCCATGTCTATGCATGAGATGCCAATGCCTGTATGCCATTTGTTAATGTATAATATATCATTTGAAACACATATGATAAAACAAGAGTCTCATAAGAAAACTGGGGTAAAATTGTGGTTACAAGTAGGTAGGAAACCTACTGATACTTTGTTTAAGTGTCTGTTCCTTTTTGAACTTCACCTGGTCACGACTTGCACTTCGTTCAACTCTCGTCACCTTGTGATGTAACAATAAGTAAATCATACTGATATTTAAATATCCATTCTCATATAAGACCCAAACATCTTGTGGGGTTTAATCCTTCTTTTTCATTTGATAAACATTTCATACTTCAAACATGTCTTGGTAGGGTTCGGCCATACACCATGGCCGAACCATACCACTTGAGCTTTGGCCCACAAATCAATTCCTTTGACCAATCCTTTCATATTGAACTTGACTAGTATTTACGGTTTTGCCATTGACCTTAAACCATATTGAAACTAACATCCATAACTATTCCACCTTAGTGGGGTTCGGCCATACTACTTGGCCGAACCTCACCAACTTTCTTTGGTCCTTTTCATCATACATTCATACATCTTTGTTCACATCAATTAGTTACACATTAAGGCCACCAATGACCCTTAGTGGGGTTCGGCCATACACATGGCCGAACCTCACCAATCGGTTTTTGTCTCCACTTTCCATCTTATATCATGGTTGATCAACTTAGTATTAAATCCATAACTCAACCTAGGTAATTCTTAGATCAAAAGTATGAAACAAATCATAGTTTCCAATAGGATTTAATCCAAACAACCATGCAAATCATAATCTCCAACAAACAATCTATGGGGTTCGGCCATTCATATGGCCGAACCCTTATAGTTCTTTTGCTCAATGATTCCCTTATTTTATATACCAATTGAACACTACCCTTTAGCCATGTTAACAACATGGTTTAGCCATCTTATGGCCAGACCAAAACAGTAACCTTATCACATAAAAATCTCCAACATTGGTATGGTTTTATCTCTCCAAAAACCATACCAACTTATCAAACACTTTTATGGGGTTCGGCCATCCAATGTGGCCGAACCCTATGCCCATGTTTTGGACCCTTTTTAACTTACATCATATTTCCATTAAACCATGTAAAAATCAGCATAATATTATTGGGTTTTACCTTTCAAAAACCATCCAAAAACCAACACAATTTCATGGGATTCGGCCATCCAAGATGGCCGATCCCCATGGTCCATTTTTCCAGTTTAATCCACTGTTTTAGACCATGTTAATTTCAGCCTTTTTTTCATTCAGATCCAGGTTTATAATCCTTTCTATAACATGTATTTGATTCTTAAATAAGACCCAAAAACAGTCCATAAACCTCCATGGTTTCCATGTTTCAAAACATGAAAAACCACCAATCTTTTACATGGGGTTCGGTCCTCCATGTGGCCGAACCCAATGGTTATTTTTACCATTTTAAATCCTCCATTAATCAAGGTTAAAACCCTGGTGTAATCGGCCATAACCATGGCCCAATACACACACATTTTATTAATCAAAAGTCCATGGAAATACTTACCAAATTCCAAGCTTTTCTTATGCCTTTGCTCCTTGCCTTCTTCCCTCTTGTTTCCTTCCTTCTTTCTTCCTTTGTCTCAGCTGGTTAGAAGCATGAACCAATGATGAAATCACCAAGATAAAATTCGGCCAAGGAGGTGTTCTTGAGAGAGGGAAAGGAGGTGGAATTCTAATGCTTTTGCAATGTCAAATTCGGCCAAGTGAGGGTGCTGGCTGCTTTTGTTAAACAGCCCCATGTCACCCATTCAGTCTTCATAAAACCTTGTACAAACCAAGGAGACACTTGCAGCCAAGCAAAGCACCCCTTGGCACTTCCAACACACCCTTTGGCACTCCCATGCATCTTATCCAATTTCCATGTATTCCCATTTAAATCCCATCATGAAAATCACCCCAACAAGTCCCCACCGTGTGGGACTTGTTTTGGTGGTTAAAGCTGAGCCAACCTCTTCATATTCCCTCTAAAATCACTGATTTACAATCCCATTGACTTCCATTTTGACTCACCCAACTCACATGTCCAACTCACCATACTTAATGCATTTCATTTAATGCACTTGAGTTAACTCACCACTTGATTTAATTCCAACTCACTTGAGTCTCACTCAACTGATTTAACTCTTGTTTTAGCTCCCTTGAGGGTCCACACGGTCAACCGTAGTCAACTCGACCCGTTGGGTCCACCTTTAGCTCCTTGACCCGTTTTTGACTCCATGACCCAATTATGGGTATTTTGGTCATTTGTAACTGGTTTTTACATATGGGTCAAGCCTACCCATTTTTCCTCCACTTGTTTTCCAATCAAATCAGCCTAACCCCATTTAATTTAAGCTCACAAAATGGTCAAATCATCCATTTTGACCCGATGGGTCCCATTTGGGTCCTTTGACCCGTTTAGCCATTTTTGACCCAATTGATTTAAATTACCCATCCAATCAAACTTAACATTCATAATGTGCTCATATGATTTTAATTTGAGCAATGGGCCCCACTATTTCCTTACTTAACATCACAAAATAATTACTTTAACACATCAGGGGCATTTTGGTAATTATCCATTTCATTGAGAAATTGGGGTGTTACATTGTGTTTCCTTGGTCAAGACTCCACCTTCATCAATGGGGAGTCTTCCCCATGAGTCCATTGACCAAACAAAAGAGTGCATGCCCTCCACGTGGCACATACCACTCTCATCCAACGGTTTTGGTGGAGTGGTTTGCATGAGATGAAACCACCCACCTCTCCTTTGACCAACCATGGTCTTGCATGCCTCCATGTAAGCTCTTTGTCTAGCCAAAGGGGTTGCATTCCCTCCACATGGCACACACCACCCTCATCCAACGGTTTTGGTGGAGTGGTTTGCATGAGATGAAACCTCCCACCTCTCCTTTGACCAACCATGGTCTTGCATGTCTCCACATAAGCTCTTTGTCTAGCCAAAGGGGGTGCATGCCCTCCACATGGCACACACCACCCCCATCCAACGGTTTTGGTGGAGTGGTTTGCATGAGATGAAACCACCCACCTCTCCTTTGACCAACCATGGTCTTGCATGCCTCCACATGGCACATACCACCCTTCCAACGGTTTTGGGCTTGGTGGTTTCATTTGGTGGTTAGTGGTTTGCATGAGATGGAACCACCACCTCTCCTTTGACCAATCCAAGAGATTGCATGCCTCCACATGGCACATACCACCCCCCAACCAACGGTTTTGGGCTTGGTGGTTTCCATCCCACATCTCCTTGACACTCCATCTTTTTATCTTTCATGTGACTCACCCCCATTTGACTCACTCCATTTAAATGGAACTCAACTCCTAACTCAAGCATTGATTTTATTTAACTTAGGTGATTTAATTAAATAATTTAATTCCACTAATTACACTTAATCCTCTTTAATTCACCTTTGACTCACCCATGGTTGACCAAGTCAACCATGGTGGCCGGCCCCACTTGTGCCATAGTCCACACGCCACCTCACTTGATGAGGTGGAGTGGCCCCAACTTGGTTATGCCACTTGGATATTACTTCATACCTTTGCCACCTCACTTGATGAGGTGGACCCCATGCCCCTGATCTTAATTGGGTCCATGACCCGATTAAATCCATTCGTTACCCATTTACCATAATCATCAATCCATCTTGACCCATTGGGTCCCAATGGGGCATTTGACCCAATTGACCATCATTGACCCAATTAAATAGAATTAATCCAAACCATGGTCCATTAGACCATACTTGGGTCATTGCCTCAACTTTGATCCATCTTACATCTACTCCATCTATAAATATATATTTTTTTGACAATTAAAAATAAATAATAGCCAATATATTATTGAACTGAAAATCCGGGCTATACACTTAGTAGTTTTTCATCTCAATCTCTCTCTCTCAACATACACACCTTGGCCGATCCTTCCATAGAGACTTCCATCTCATTTCCTCCCTCTCTCAATCAACACCTGTAACACCCCGGATTTTCAAGTCATAAATATTTACGAAAATTACCCATTTAATTTGTGAATTTTAGATATGGATCTTATATGGGTAAAGTGTTGGGCCTTTGCCCAATTAAAATCCAACGGATATGTTATAGTTTCAATTTAAAATAAATGGGTAAGATATGTTTAATTGGGTCAAGGTTGTTTATTTGGGTCAAATGCCCAATTGGGACCCAATGGGTCATGGTTAATTTGGATGACCACCTAGTGAGTTCAATTTAAATTAAATGGGGTTGAATTAAATAATAATGCAAAATGGCTAAGATTAAATAAAAGATCATGGGCCGTGTATGTGGGGTTGACATGGAAAGATTTTAGGAAATGAAAGATTGTAGGAGTTGCATAGGTCGCATGAGAGATATGCATATCCAAGAATATTATCTTGGCCGTGTATAGAAGAATTGTACATGTATGAGATATGCGCATGAGGTGTAAGAATATCTCTAAAAAGGGATTCTTCCCTTAATTAAAAAGGGCACACGATAATGGCTAATAAAAGGTCTTAGCGTATTCTAGTTAGGACTCTCCCAAAGTGGGAAGCCTAAACTCGGCAATGGCTATCTCAAGCAAGGCCACACGCCAATTGCCATTTACAATAAGATTGGCCGATTGAGATTATTAATCAAGAGGGGCACATGGCACCTTCTAAGATAGGACTATGGGACTCAGAAAAGAGAACCAATACAAGTGCACACGGCATAGGGAATTATTTATCTTAGCACATTCTAAGATAGGATTAATTGAAAGGTTTTAATAAAAGAAAGGCATCAAGGGCACATGGCACTTTCTATTTTGGATTAAGAGGAGGTTTTATAAGACAAGGAGAGGCACACGGCAATGTTATTATTTCAAGGAGCACACGGCATAGGGGAAGTATCTATTTTGTTACCTTCTAAATTGGGACAAGTTGTAAGCAATATAAGGAGAGAAGGAGAGGGGCACACGGCATTCACATTGCTATCAAAGAGAGGCACACGGCATTCACACACAAAGGAAAGAGCATTTAGCAAGAGGGAAAGATCTAGGAGGAAAAGAGGCTAAGCAAGAAGAAGGACTGGAAGAACAAGCGAAGGAAAAACTGAAGGAGTCGCGTAAACGGTTAGTAGTTTGATTTTATATTTTTGTTTACAAGAAAAGAACCATAGGGTTCGGCCAAGGTGTATGGCTGAACCCCATGGAAGAGAATTGGTAAATGGAAGAAGATTTGGGGATTGATTTTAAATAATTTTAAGGAAAATGGCTGAACCATAGGGTTCGGCCATGCCATGGAAGGGTTTTGGTGATTTTAATGGAGGAACATGGGTCATATTTTTATGGATGATGATTTGTAAATTTAATTTAATCTATGGGTTGGAAAACCATGGAAGGACATTGTTTGGGTTTAATGGATTTCAAAAGGATTTAAATGGAATTATGTTAATGCAATTAGATCATTAAATTAATGGAACCATGAACCATAGGGTTCGGCCGCAATGCATGGCCGAACCCCATGTAAGAATATTGGTTAAATGTATGGATTTAAAATGGTAGTTAAATGGTTCAAGATGAAATTAAAGGACCATAGGGTTCGGCCATGGTGTATGGCCGAACCCCATGGAGTTGGATTGGTATTTTTAATGTATTTTAATTGATTTAATGGAAGGTTGGATCCTAGGCTTGGAAACTTTCTAATTATGGAGTTGGATATTTAATTTAGAAAGTTTCTATTTAAGGACTTTCTAATTATGAAGTTGGATATTAATTTGGAAAGGATCCAAGAATGGAAGGTAGAGATTAAATTGGAAAGTCGCTAATTTTGGAAGGTAGAGATTAAATTGGAAAGTCTCTAATTTTGGAAGGTAGAAATTAAATTTGGAAACTTTCTAAATATGGACTTGTTGATCAAAAAGGAAGGTAACTTGAATTATGGATTCAAATATGGAAGTTGCCATGATTGGGAAGTTATACACTATAGGGTTCAGCCATGGTGTATGGCCAAAACCCATGGACCAAATTAAGGAATCATATGGGGTTTTAGGTCATGGTTAATGGTTTGTTTTATGAATCAATATTATGGGTTTTTATTGATGTAGTTGATTTATGAATCAAATTATGAACATATGTTACGGATCAACTTGGGAGTTTTATGTTGGGTTTTACGAATGATCAATTATGGACCTATGTTTTGAACATAAACATGAGGTAATGGAGACCATGGCAGAATTGTAAATAAAAGTGAAAATGTTAGGCCATGGGTTCGGCCATGGTGTATGGCCGAACCCCATGGGAATGATTATGGATTTTATGGACTTGATATGGTTAGGTTAATGGATCATTAATGGAGCTCTAACATGGATTGGTCATGGACTTAACATAAGTGATTGATTAAATATTAATTGGAGCATACCAATTTATGTTTATCAATTATATTATTGGACTACGGGCTATGTTAGCCATGGATGGCATTGTTGTAGATATAAGCGAAAGTGATGGCCGAACCCTATGAGGAATATTTTATGAACTTAATGTGATGAATTTGGATTAATGGGTTAATTATTAGCCTAAGTATATTGTAAATAAGAATATTGGGTTATATTAGCCATGGATGGCAATCTTGTAAATATATGAAAATAAGGAAGGTAAATGGCTATGGATATGTATAATAGGATTTTGGTAATTAAGTGAAAATAAGGGACCATGGGTTTGGCCATGGTGTGTGGCGAAACCCCATGGGGATTTTTTTGATGAACATGGGGTTACGTATGTTGGATTAAATGAATGAATTGTTAATTAAAGATTAGACCAATGGCAATTTAGTAATATTGGCTGAAAATGATGAACCATGGGGATTGGTTTATGGACTTAAAATATTGTGAATCAAGTGGGACTTGGTTTTGATTGATTGTTATATTATAAGGTAACGGGACCTCACAAGGTGTTTACGATCGTGAGCGGTTACCGGACGAGAGACGCAAGGACACGTTAGCGGTCTTTGGTAGGATTTCACCTCTTTGAAACCATGGGTTTATGTACACTGTTTTATCTTATTTTTGATGAAATTTATATTGCAAAGGATATGTTTCAAATGATGATTTTAAATGCTATGTTTATATGATTAAAATAGCATGTGTTGGATACGTTTAAAAATGTGATTTTTAATGCTATGTTTATATGATAAAATAGCATGTGTTTTCATTGGCATTTGCATCTCATGCATGGCATGGGAGGGATGAATGGTGGCCGGAGATCCACCACTCCGTAGAGGCGTCCGTAAAACAATTGTGGGGGTACCTTGATGAGGAGAATTCCATCAAGAGGATACTATGTGTGAAATGTTGCTGGAGATCCACCACTCTGTTGGGGCGTCCGTAAAAGAATCGTGGGGGATACCTTGATGAGGAGCATTCCATCAAGAGGATATTTTCTGATGGGTGGGACACATTGCATATGATAGCATGGCATGGCATTGAATTGGCATGATTATGATTTTTATTATCATGCAAGGTTTCTGGTTTTTATCTGTATGATTGGATTTTTATTATCATACACTGTGTTGGATACGATGCTTTATAAGTATGGTATGATTTATTATAACTGGATTTGATATATATTATATCCAGATTTTTGGTACTAACCCCTGTGTTAACCCTAATTGGAATACCTACTGGGCACGTTGTACTAATGCCCTACTTCTATCCTAGTGGATGATACAGGAAACGAGGGGAACGATGAATGCGAAATGGGCCAGGCATAGGAGCTTGGAGGATTATAACTTATATTTTGTTTAAGATACTCATGGACTTGTATTTTGAGTATCTAGAATTCAGATGCAATAACTTAGATGAATTTTCTATGGTTGGATGTTTTATTGGATAATTATGATATGATAATGATAATTAAAGACTTGATGTACTTTGCTATCTGAATGGAATAGAACTTGTTTCTATTATAATTCCGCAATTATGATGTTAATATTCCGCATGTTTATATTGCTATGTGTGAAACATTTTCGTGGACTTAGTCGATGCACATATAGGGTTGGCCAGTTAAGGGTCGGACTTTGGAAGTTCGGACTTAGCTCGCGTCGTGACATCCTGCTCTCTATCACTCTTCGTTTATAAAAAAAGAAAAAAATAGACTCTGATTTTCGGAAAGAAGTGAGTAAAAAAGGGCGGGGCGTTACAACACGTTTGCCGAATACTCCATTAAAGATCAAGGAAGCTTTTAATCTCTCTCCCTCCCATTTCGGCTCTAGACTTGGAGGAAGGAGAAGGACGGAGGAGCAAAATCAGACCTAAAGAAACGGAGGAGTCGTGGAATAGGTATGTATTGTTTAACAAGGGTTATTGATTAAAAAGAGGCTAAGGAAATCATGGTTTCGACTATGGAATGGCCAAAACCATGGGGTTCCATTTCGGATTGAAAAGATTGGCCAAAATATTATGGGCCATAGAATGTAAAAGAAAAATCCATCCAAGAAGATGGTTAAGCATTTGGAATGAAAAGAATATACCCTAACCTTGTTGGTGGGTAAGATAGGTTGTACAAATGAAGTTATGATAATGAGACAATGGTAATACATGATTAAATGGATGACAACATGTATGTTAAGTATAAGAAATGAAGTTCATAAGAAAATGATCAAAGAACATGGTTCGGTCCCTTGCATGGCTGAACCCTATTTTTGATATATAAAGATCATTTGAGGCCTCAAAGAAAGACAAGATGAGGTTCGGCCATGTTGCATGGCGAACCCCATCTAAGTACTAAAACATGTTGGATGTAAATACCCATCCTCAAGGTGATATGAAATGGAAAGAGGATGAAGAGGAGGAACCATGGGTTCGGCCATGCTGTACGGCCGAACCCCATGGATTTTTTTTTTGGATCTAGATATGTTTTAAATGATTAACTATGGACTATCAAGTTAAGAAATAAAAAGATGAAAATGAGGAACCAGGGGTTCGACCATGTTGTATGGCCAAGCCCCATGGATGATTTTTATGGATCTAGGTATGTTTTATCAAGTTAAATGATTAACTATGGATTAACAAGTTAAGAAATAAAAGGAAAAGAAATGATGGCTAAGATGGAAAGAAGATAAAATGGAAAAATCATAGCTTCGGCCATATTGTATGGCTGAACCCCATGGATGACTTTTGTGGACCGAGGTGTGTTTAAAAAAAGTTAAATGACTAACTAGGGATTATTAGATTAAGAAATAAAAGAATGAATAATGTTTGACCCGCTTTGTTTAAAATAAAACAAGGGTTAAAAAGGGGGTCAAAACCAAAGAGTGAGGTTCGGCCATGTTGTATGGACAAACCCCATTAATGAGTTTTGGTCGACATGAACACATCCTATGGCTGAACCCCATTGGGGGACTTAACCGGTTTAAGGACTATGATCATAAATGGATATGAACATGGGATGATGTAGGGGATGATGGGAATCAAATGGATCATCGATTTGATTTATTTATGTGTTAAATGTAATAAGGAAAAGGAGATCCGCAAAAGGGGTTTTGCAATTCAGTTTCGACGTGATCGTTGAACGTGACTGGCACGAAAACAACAAGGATATTATCTTGGACTTGGGTAGGATTCCTACCTTGTTGAAACACTTGGACTTATGTATATGGGATGGTTTTTATTTCTACGTGTTATGATCTATTTTTGGTATCAAAGTGCTATGTTTTAAGAATGGGGTTTCAATGCTATTATGTCTAATATGAAATAGCATGATTGCACTTACATCTCATTCATGGCATGGGAGGGATCATATGAGGGGAGTCCACGCTCCATTCGGATATCCGATAAACAAACGTGGGGAGGGATCCGCACTGGTTTCAATTGAGATATGATATATGATGTTTGAAATGAAAGAGGGGTCCAAACTCCATTCGGTGGGATTGATAAGGCATACGTGGGGAGTCATGACAATGAATACATTGATGTGGCTTATACATCAAGAGGATTATCTATGTGTTTTAAGATATGTTTGATGGGTGGGAAACCATGGCATATGACACCCATGGCATGGCATTAACTTAGCATGATTTTGGCATTATGTATCTATTATGATTTTTATACTAATCCATGTGTTTGACCCTACTCAGAATACCTACTGGGTGCGTTGACTAACGCCCTACTTCTACCTTAGATGATGATACAGGGAATGGACAGAACGAAGGACTGCGAAAGGAGCCAAGCTTAGGAGCTTGGATAATTTAGACTTACTTTATTTAAGTTTTATTTTCGGTCAATGTAATTTGAGTTATTCGCATTTTGGGACTGTAATAACTTAGAACTATCTTGCTATGGTTTGGCTATAATTTGGGACATTTGAACTTAAGTTAATTATTTGTGATGGACTTCCTTGCTTAAAAATGGATAGGGTTAGTAACTTTAATCTCATATTAATTTCCGCATTACGTTTATTCCGCTTGTATAGCTTTATTGCGTGTGAACCATTTTAGTGGACTTAGTCCGTGGACACGTATGGTTGGCCAGTTAAGGGCCGGGCTTTGAAAACTCAGACTTAGCTCGCGTCATGGCATCCCGCTCTATCTCACTCTTTATTTAAAAAAAAAAAATAGACTCTGATTTTCGGTGAGTGAAAAAGGGCGGGGCGTTACAGCGTCGACTATGGGACTTGGTCCCGTATGTTTACCGTCGAGGAATGAGTCCCTCACATGCTACATGTTATAGGGTGCTCTTGTAACACCCCGAATTTTCCATAGATTATAATATATATTGGTTTGGCCCATTTGGTTTTCAATTTAATGGAATTTGAAATTAAAAATGGAAATTGACATTAGATGGGCAAGAAATGGGTCAATTACCCAATTAAGACCCAATGGATCATGGGTGAGCTTGATTTAAAAGTAATTGGGTAAGTTTAAAGTAAATGGGTTGATTACCCAATGGATCATGGGTGAGCTTGATTTTAAAGTAATTGGATAAGTTTGAAGTAAATGGGTCAAGTACCCAATTAAGATCCAATGGATCCTAGATGAGCTTAATTTTAAAGTAATTGGGTAAGTTTAATTAAACTAATTGAATTGAATAATTAATGTATTTAATCCATTAAAATCCACCCCATCAAGTGAGGTGGCATGTGAGTGATGTGGCATTTCCATGTGGCATGCATGTCATCACATGGAAGCTTAGTACACAAGGGGCCACATCATCGAGTGACATGGCCAAGGTGGGACCCGAATGCCATGTGGTGACCAAGTCACCACATGTATGGCCGGCCGACATGTTAACTTGGTCAACCACCTAGTGAGATCAAGTCTTGAGCTTAAGCCAAGGGTCTCCTTCGTGAAACCAAGGGCCTCATTGGTTAAACAAACTGTTAAGAGAGGGAATGAAGAGTTTGAGCTGTTACATAAAAGACACCAACCAAGGGGCACTCTACACCCCTTGGCCGATCATTTCTCCACTTGCACACAAGAGTTTCCTCTCTTCTCTTCTCTCTCTCCCCCACATCTACACCTCGATACTTGGAGAATTGAAGAGCAAAGAAAGAAGAAGAAGGAGTAAGAACGAAAAGACAGACTAAAAGAAAAGAAGGAGACGGAAAGAAGGTATGTTTAAGACTTAACACCATAGGAAGGAATCTAAGGAAACCATAGATTTGGCCATGGTATGGCCAAACCCATGGGTTCCATAATTGATGGAATGGATGGCTAAATTGTTTTAAGGCCGTGGAATTGAAAATCCATTCAAGGAATGGTTATGGGTTGAAACAAACAACGAAAGGATTGAATAAAAAATCATACTATATTGGTACAATGATTGAATGGATCATGAGGAACCCAGACCTTGGCTAGCGGGTAGAGTGAATTTACTAATTAAAGTATGAAAGATGCAATCCATGTTTAGATATGATAAAGAATGAATTCTATGAAGAAGGACTGTACAAGATATGCAAACAGAGAGAACTGACAAAAAGTCAGTCGACTGAATCTCAGGATTCAGTCAACTGAACTGGTGCTGGCCGAGCAAACAAGGGTAATCTGGGAGTTTCAACCGACTGAATATAATAATTCAGTCAACTGAAAAGGCGCTGGCCAAGCACACAAGGGTTATCTATGAGTTTCAGCCAACTGAATCTTATGATTCAGTCGACTGAACATGGACTGGCTATGAATATATGGGGTCTATTGGTATTTCAGTCGGTTGAATCTATGATTCAGCCGACTGAACGTAGATGTACCAAACAAGTAAGTGATCTAGTGTGTTTCAGCTGATTGAATCTTACGATTCAGTCGACTAAAGGTATACTTACCATACACGTAATTGGTTGGTTGATAATTCAGTCGACTGAATCTATGATTTAGTCGACCGAATGTATACTGGCCAAACACACAACTGATCTAATCCAAAGTCAGCTGACTGAATCTGTGATTCAGTCGACTGAAAGTTTATTGACCGAGAACACAAAGGATTTGACCCAAAGTTAGCCGACTGAATCTATGATTCAGTCGACTGAAAGGGTAGGGGTCAAGTTTATACAGTACCTAATTGCGTTTCAGCCGACTGAATATTATTATTCAGTCGACTAAAAGTTTGAGGGTAAGACAGAGAATAGTAATTGGGCATGATTCAGTCGACTGAATTGAAAAGTCATATTTTTTACATTAGTTTCCAGAACCTCTTGTTAGATGGAAGGGGCGATGAATTAAAATAGAAAATCAAATTAATATATATATGATTGAATTTGATAAGGTAAAGAGGTTCACAAGAGGATTTCGATTCATTTTCAAGCGATCGTTAGCGTGGTTCTTGCAAAACAAGAAAAGTACAGTATACTGGACATTGGTAGGATTCCTACCTTATTGAGACACTGTGAATTATATATGACACTGGTTTTTACTCCAAATATGATGTTTATTTTGGTTAAACAAATGGTATATGTTTATGAACTGATTTTTAATGATATTATTTAATTTGATATGAAATGACATTCTTGCATTCATTACCTCATGCATGGCATGGGATGAAATACATGTGACTAGCTAGCCAAGTTATGAGCAGTCCGGACATGACTTCGGTTTGAGACTAGCTTGTATGACGCTATGTAAACTGTTGAAATTTTGGCCTTGTCCGGGATTGCTAGAAATGGGTACGGCGTAATTTGGGCCAAAGAGCTCCTGGGTAGACAGTCCCGAAACCTTGCGCTTGGAACACCCCAGATTTTCAAGCTATGGCTATATATGGAAATTATCCATTTAATCTATGAATAAATGGATATGGACTTTAGGTGGGTAAGGTGTTGGGTCAATTGGTCAATAAAGATCCAACGGATCATGGATAAGGTTCACTTCAAATAAATGGGTAAGACTTATTTTAATTGGGTCAAAATTTCCAATTGGGACCCAATGGGTCGTGGTTGACTTGGTTGACCACCAAGTGAGTTCAAGCTTACTAAATTGGGGTTGAATTAAGTTAAAATGGAATCAAGTGATTGAATTGATTTTTAAGTGAGTTAAATGAGTTGGGATTAAAGAGGTGAGTTGAGTTAAAAGAGTTGAATTAAATAAGTGAGTTGAGTTAAAAGGTTGATTTGAATGGAAGCTAATGGAACTTTAATTTCAAGTGTGTGGAGTGTGAAGATGAAGGTGTTTGGTTGTTTCAAAAACCAACTCCAAAATGGAGAATTAAATGGGTGGTGGACGGTTTTGTTGTCCAAGTCAGGACAAGACCGTTGGATACTTGGGAGTTTCATCTCATGGATAAAACCCCCAAATGAATCATGAATGGGAGGGGACTGTTTTGTGTTGTTACACAATTCAAACCAAGGATACATGATGGGAGGTGGGAGTTTCATCTCATGGATGAAACCCCCAAATGGGTCATAAATGAGAAAGGTGAATATTGTAGAGGTTACACAAGCTTATACAAGGCTTGCACGTTGGGATGGGGCGCGGCTTTCCATCTCAAGATGGAAACCCAAGGGTCAATCGTTGGGTGTGTTTCTTACGGATGAAACTCCCAAATGAACCATTAATGGGAGGAGAAAGGTTGGTGGAGGTTTGTAACGCCCCGCTCTCTCCGAGAAATCAGAGTCTAATTTTTTTTTTAAATAATAATAAAACATTGAAAGAGAGCGGGCGGCGTCACGACGCGAGTTAAGTTCAGACTACTCAAGTCTGAACCTTAACTGGCCACCCATGTGTACATGGACTAGACCATGATAATAAATCACACATGGAACAAACTACAACATGCGGAATAAACTAGATTAACTGCGGAAATAAAATGAAAAGATAGCAAGTAACAGTCCCAAATGATAATAAAGATAAACAAACATCCATAGTTAACAGTCTAATCAAACCATAGCAAGCATTAACTTATTACATGTCCATCAAAATATAATTCAAATGACAGTAGATAAATAATCATGTTCATCATTCAAGCACTTAGGCTTGGCTCCCCTCCCTGGTCATCGACCTTCTCTTTCCCTTTCCTTGTACTTGCATTCTCCTCTGAGGATAGAATTAGGGTGTTAGATCAACGCGCCCAGTAGGTTCCCGAATCAGGGCTACCACATGTTAGCATATAAAACATGCATATATATCATACTACATGATCATCAAAAACAGATAAAACAATGCTATGAAGTATGCACATGCAATGAGTCTCTCCCATCATGTACATTCATAGCCATCACTTGATGTGCCTTGCACCGTCAAGGTAAATCACAATACACTTCCATCTCTTCATCATTGAGTTGACTCATATCACATATTAGTCCTCCTGGTGGGACTCTCATCGCCTAAGGAGACCATTGTGACTATGATCATCATGTTACTCCTCCTGGCGGGACTCTCATCGTCTAAGGAGGACATAACTCATAATTGCAACACTGTAGAACCTCAGTCATCATCCCATGTCCATGCATGAGATGCCAATGCTTTGTATGCCATTTGTAAATGCATAATTCATCATTCAAAATATGGTAAGTAATAGTATGTCAATAACTCATAAAACCCTTCATGAAAACAGGTGTAAATGTGGTTACAAGTCACTTCAGTACTTGATCTTTCTTAATCATCAGCCGTTCACGACTCGTACGCCGTATTCGCAAGTCTGGATACCCTATTTAAATAGCAGCAAACCAAATGTTTATCATGTAGTTCCAACTTAGTCAATTTCCCAAAATATACTATGTGGGGTTCGTGTCCGTACATCCAACCCTATGATCATTTCCATCATTGATCATTCCATCAATAATTACTTTTATGCCATTTAGGCTAACCTTTTAGTTTAATCATATCTAAACCAACTTAGTGGGGTTCGGCCATACAACTTGGCCGGACCTCACCTTTTTAATTTGGGTTCTTCATTCATCACCTTTAATCCCACTTATTACTTAACCCAATTCTATCAAATACTCATTGATGGGGTTCGGCCATACTACATGGCCGAACCACATCCTATAGATTTTCATCCCATAATCCATCATCATCAATGGTTGATTATTTTCTTACACATAACCCATAACTTATCATGTATGATTCCTTAATTAAAACAACCATAAACTCCCATTCAAAACAACCCATTTATTTCAAAACAGCCCCATGGGGTTCGGCCATGCACATGGCCGAACCCAATGGTTCCCTTGATCTGATTATCACCATGATTATTCATGGTTTAATCATGCTAACTCGGCCATGAATTAAACATGGTTCAGCCGCATAGTAATCCTCCAAAACAGTAACATGTTAATCCATTTATTGCCATAAGAACACCATATCTTCATATGGTTTTTAACTCACCAAAATCATCAAAAACTTACATGGGGTTCGCCCATCCAAGGTGGTCGAACCCTATGTCCATGTTTTAGTCTTTTAAACATGTTTTAGGTGTCATTTATTCATATAAAAATCAGTACATTATTGCTGCATTTTTGCCTCTCAAAACCATCTAATAAATTCATCACTTTGTCCAAATAACCATAACACCTCATGGGATTCCAAATGGTCCATTTCATCAGTTTTAATCCACTGTTTAGACCCATGTTAACTTCAGTCCTTATGTCATTCAAATCTATGTTTTTAACCCTTTCTAAAACATGCATTTGAATCTTAAATAAAACCCAAAAACAGTCCACCAAAACTCTATGGTTTCCATGTTTCAAAAACATCAAAACCAAACATCATTTGCATGGGGTTCGGCCCTCCATGGTGGCCGAACCCTATGACCTTTGGTTTTGAATTTCTTAATCTTCATCTAGGTCTAAATCAGACTTCCTTATTTATGTTTAAACCTTTTTAAAATATACACTTTAAATCATCTAAAAACAGTCCATAAAACTCCATGGTTTCCATGTTTCAAAACATGAAAACCACCAATCTTTTACATGGGGTTCGGCCCTCCATGGTGGCCGAACCCAATGGTTATTTTTACCATTTTTAAACATCTATTAATCAAGGTTAAAACCTTGGTGTATTCGGCCATAACCATGGCCCAATACACACCTCATTTGTTCCATGTTATTAAACCAAAATAACATAAAAATACTTACCAAACTTCCAATCTTTCTTCTTGGCTTTGGTCCTTGGTTTCTCCCTTTTATTTCTTCCTTTCTTTTGCTGTTTTGTGCTTGATCTACTAGTGCAAAATCCTCTGATGTTCCAGCTAGGAAAAAAAACGAATTGGAGAGAGGGAGAGAGAGATGGAAATCTTAAGATTTTCAATGTGAAAATCGTCCAAATGGGGTGGTCTATCACTTTTGTAATTCAGCCACTTAATCCATTGATTTCCCTCATAAACTCTTGTTCATTTCAATGAGACACCTGCTGCCAGTCAAAGCACCCATTGGCACTACCCAATGTAACCATTCAGCTCCCCAAGCAACACCTCCCATTTCCATGTGTTTCATTTAAAATTTAACATGGAAAACACCCCAACAAGTCCCCAATGTGTGGGACTTGTTTTGGTGGTTAAGACTAAGCCAAACTCCTCCTATTCCCTCTGAACTCAGTGATTTACAGTCCCATTGACTTCCACTTTGACTCACCCAACTCACATGTCCAACTCACCTCATTAATTGACAAACATTTAATGCATTTGAATCAACTCATTTTTAATTCAAATTAAATAAAATCAGTTCCACTTAACCTGATTTAACTCACCATTGAACTCATTTGTGGACCCACACGGTCGGCTGTGGTCAACAAAGTCAACCCGACCCGTTAGGCCCCCCTTTAGCTCCTTGACCCGTTTTTGACTCCATGACCCAATTATGGATATTTTGGTCATTTGTAATTGGTTTTCACATGTGCATCAGGCCTACCCATTTTTTCTCCACTTGATTTCCAATCAAATCAGCTTAACCCCATTTAATTTGAGCTTACACAATGGTCAAATCATCCATTTTGACTTATTGGGTCCAATTGGGCCCTTTGACCCATTTAGCCATTTTCGACCCAATTGATGTTCATTACCCATCCATTCAAACTTGACATTCATAATGTGCTCATATGATCTTAATTTGAGCAATGGTCCCCGTCATTTCCTTACTTAACATCACAAAATAATTATTTTAACCCATCAGGGGCATTTTCGTAATTATCGACTTCATTGAGAAATTACCCATCCAATCAAACTTGACAATCATAATGTGCTCATATGATCTTAATTTGAGCAATGGGCCCCACCATTTCCTTATTTAACATCACAAAATAATTAATTTAACACATCAGGGGCATTTTCGTAATTATCCACTTTATTGAGAAATTGGGGTGTTAGAAGGTTACACAAAGGCACACCCATAGCACCGTTGGAGACATGGGAGTTTCATCTCAAGGATGAAACCCCCAATGTAAGTATCAATGAGAAGGTGATAAGTTATGGGAGTTACATAAGGGCATGGGAGTTACATATGGGCATGGAAGTTTCATCTCAAGGATGAAACCCCCAATGTAAGTATCAATGAGAAGGTGATAAGTTATGGGAGTTACATAAGGGCATGGAAGTTATAAAGGGGTGCCACCTAGGGACACCACCTTTGGCCGACCCTTATTGTTGAAGATAAGCTTGGAGTTTCAATCCACTCTCTCCTTTTCTCTCTTGGTTGTTTCTCTCCCTCAAGCTCTCTCAAGGCCGATCACTCTCTTGGACAAAGGAGGAAAAGACTTAGAGCTTCATCTCAAGTGATGAGCACAGAAATGAGATAATTTTACCTTTGAATATTTGATTAGTTAGTTCTTTAATTTTGTTTACTTTGTATTAATATTGTAATATATTATATATTTAAAAATATTAGTGTTTATATCTAATTTTATCTAATTAATATGTTTTATACATTTTTAGGTTAAATTATTTTCTCAACTCCTATGCTCGGGTTGATGGATGATAGGATGGCTTGCGTTGAACCCAAGCAACTGCTGAAACAATGAAAGGAAGGTTTCCCACACGGTGGTCTAGTCGGCTAATGCAGAGAAGAGAAACCATTTGCCAATCCTTGGTACTATTTTAAAGAGAAAATATAGACAGCATTAATCAATTGAAAATATATGCTGCTGAACAAAAAAGTAATAAAAAAAGAGAGGATGAGAGGCGGAAACCCATTAAAAGAGAAGAAATAAGGGAAGCATACAGCAGCGTGTTTTAGCCAGAATGAAAAGGAAAACAGAGAATCGAAAGAAGGTGTTTGGGAGAAAATCATTGATCGAGTATAGAAGAAGAAGATTAAGAGAGGAAAGAAATAAAATAAAGAAAGGAGAGAAAGCATGAAACTGTAAAACATGGGAATAGAAGATGCGAATGAAAAGGAAAAAGAATAAAGAAGTTGTCGTGCTTACATAAGAATCGGCTGGAATTGGGAGTGGGTCCCACTTGCGTTTGCTTAATTTTGACTCTCCAACTCTTATAAATTGAGAACCCCTTTCACAGCATAATCGAACCTAGGACAGAGACACAAGAAGGAGGTTCAGCTGAGGCAGAGAAAGAAACTACGGCATTGGCTCATCATCTCCGACATGGCTCGGGTTTTATTTTTCAATTTCTTTTGTTTTAATTCTCTTATAATGTTCGGCTAAATTTCTGTACTGAGGTTGAGGATGAAACCCCATTAATGAAATAATGTTCTTTTATTTATTTATTTAATTCCAATTATGTGTATTCAATTATTTTTTATTTGTGCTTCATTAGATTAATTAGATGTTAATTATTTTCACCACTAATATCATGTATTTGTGGTAGTTAATATTAATATTTGATTCATCAATGGCTTGGCATTTTAATTTAAAAGAAAGATTTCTTTGATCTAATGTTTTTCAATTTAATTAGATGCATTGGATACTTAGATTATTTACTTTGATCCACGGTCTTTTAAATTTAAATTGGATACATTAAATGCTTAGGAGTTATATCTTTAAAAGTGAAAAGATAATCTAAATTTTGGACACCATATTAATAAACTTAAATATTTAAATCTCTTAAAATTGGGAATTAATAAATAAATAATTGGAAGATTATAGATTTAATGGTGGTGGAATCCGATACCTTAGTAATTTTTCTCACTTTATTCAATCTCTATTTTAGTTGTTTTGTATAATTTTGTATGTTTAATTCAATCATTCTCCAGAAAAATTGTTAACTTGGTTAAGGTTAAAATATTAGGCTTTTTAATTTGTTTTCCCGTTCGTTCTAAATCAAGTACCTGTGGGTTCGATCTTGCACTTGCATATGTCTATACTCCAATTCGATTTGTGCTCTTGCGAGTATTATAAATTTAAAATTTGCACAACATCAAGGTTCTCTCCCTATCACTCAAGGTCGAACTCTCTCTCTCTCTCTCAAGCTGTCACTCTCGGCCAAAGGATTAAGAAGGAAGGAGGAAGAGGCTAAGGAAGGAAAGGATCGGAAGAACAAGTAGGAGTGAAAGAACTGGAGGAGTCGCGGAATTGGTAAGTGCTCAATAAATTTTTATGAAGTAAGATGGTCAAGGAACATGATTCGGCCATTGCATGGCCAAACCCTAAAGGGGATATACAAGAACCATTACGAATAAAAAGGGGTTGATTAGGTTCGGCCATGATGTATGGCCGAACCCATCAAAGGTTAAGATCATGGTTATTGGATTTAAAAGAGAAAATGAGGAACCATAAGGGTTCGGCCATGGTGTATGGCTGAACCCCATGGAGGAAGATATAAATGGATGTATCATTTTGTTAATGGAAAGGATGAACCATAGGGTTCGGCCATGCACGAAGGACATTAGTTATGTTGAATGGATTTTTAAGGATAAAAATCATAGATGTGTGTGAATGATTTTAAAGGGCTTTAAAGGATGGTTGTTGATGTTTTTAAAAGGTTTAAGATGGAAATCATGTTGATGGACTTGGGGTAGTAAATGATTATCTAAAGATATGAGTAAACCCCCATGAAGGGACTTGTTTATGGACTTAAAAATGGTAATGAACTCAAGGGAGAAAATGGGAGTTAGACATCATAGGGTTCGGCCATACACATGAACCAATTTATGGGTTATCCATGAACCAATCATGTTAGATGACTGACTATGCAAGGAAAGGGAAATAATGGAAATGTTGTAAATATAGGCTAAAATGAAAGATCATGGGTTCGGCCATGGTGTATGGCTGAACCCCATGAGGAATTTTTTTTATGGACTTACGTGGTTACCAAGTCTAAATGATTAAGCTAAAGGAGGGACCAAAATCAAGATGGTGAGGTTCGGCCATGTTGTATGGCCGAACCCCACTAAGGTGTATTTGGTGGACTTAGGGTGTTATGAATGTTAGATGATTAATGTATGTATGATTAGATTAATGGATGTGATTAGTTAAATCAAAAGAGGGACCAAATTCAAGTAGGTGAGGTTCGGCCATAGTGTATGGTCGAACCCCACAAGGTTGTGTTTATGAACTTAGACCTAATGTTTAATCAAATGGATTATGGGATTGACTTGTTGATATTTAACAAAATGACGGGACCTCACAAACGGTACGCAATCGTGAGCAGTTGCCTGTTTAAGAAGCAAAGACACTCTAGTGGACTTTGGTAGGATTCTACTCTTTTAAACCCTGGTTATGTAATATGGTTTAACTTCTTATTTTTAAAAATGTTATGTTTCAAATATGAGATTTTAAATGCTATGATTTGTATAATTGCATAGCATGTGGACATTTGCATCTCATGCATGGCATGGGAGGGATGATATGTAACCGGAGATCCACACTCCGTCGGGGCATCTGTAATACAATCGCGGGGGATACTTTGATGAGGAGTTTTCCATCAAGAGGTAACTGGAGATCCACACTCCATCGGGGAGTTCGTAATATAATCGTGGGGAATACCTTGATGAGGAGTTTTTCATCAAGAGGTTACTATGTGCTTGTGATGGGTGGGAGTCATTGCATATGATAGCATGGCATGACATTGAATCGGCATGATTATGATCTTTATTATCATGCAAGGTTTCTGGTTTTTATCTGTATGATTGGATTTCTATTATCATACATGATTTTGGATACTTTTTTATAAGTATGGTATGCTTTATTATATCTGGATTTGATATATATTATATCTGGGATTTTATATACTAACCCATGTGTTAGCCCTAATTGGAATACCTACTGGGCGCGTTGTCTAACGCCCTACTTCTACCCTAGTTGATGACACAGGGAATGAACGGAACGAGGAATGAGATCAGAGCCAAGCTTAGGAGCTTGGATGATTAAGTTATATTTTGTTTAAGTTATTCATGGGCTATGTATTTGAAAAGCTAGCATTTGGGATTGTAATTATGTCGATATATTTGCTATGGTTTGGATAGTGGATTTTGGATATTTAACTTAAGGCAAATATTATTAAGTGTTGGACTACTTTGCTATTTAAAATGGAATAGAATTGTTATTCTATTATTATTTCCACATATGTGATTTATTCCGCAAGTTAACTTGAGTACGCTGTGAATCATTTTAGTGGACTTGGTCCACGCACACGTATGGTTGGCCAGTAAAGGGTCGGGCTTTGGAAGCTCAGACTTAGCTCACTTCGTGACGTTCCGCTTTTGCTCACTCTTTTATTCAAAAGAAAAATTAGACTCTGATTTTCGGAAAGCGAGTGAAAAGGGCGGGGCGTTACAGTTGGTATCAGAGCAAAACGGGAAGGTTGAATCTTCCAAAGTAAGATTAAGACGGTTTCATGTCTCACTGGCAAATAAGAATCCCAATTGACCGACTCTTCGGAGTCCGCTGCACGGGGGCCGGATTAATTTACTTCGTTAGACTCAGACTGAAACAATCAATCTGAAAACAACAAGGAATCATAGCAAAGGAAGTACATTCACTATAATTGGATTTATCAAACATAGCAAATTAGGAGATACTTCCCTGATATCCCCAAATTAAGAAACAAACACTTGATACTTAGGATTTTTTTTCCCAAAAACAAAGGAAATGCAAATAGTGCTGATTTGGCAATTTTCCCAAGGACAAGAAAGACAAGTTGTTTATTTGGCAATTTCCCCAAACTATGAAGAACACAAAACTTTACATAGAAGCTAAGTCAATCGATGTTTCAATGACTTAGGAAAATGCCTCCAAAAGGAGGACAAACACAACAGAACCAACAAAAGGAAGAAGAACATAACGGAGTGGGTCAGGACAGTGCAAACATTCCTACAGTACCTCCTGAACTACGGAACATAGTACAAGAGGTAGTCACTTCCGTTCTACAGCAACTCTTGAGTGGAAATGGGGACACAACCCCCAATGAAACACACGACCGAAAAGGTCGAGGTGGGGGAAATACTCTTTGCCCTCACAAAAGATTCAAACCCTAGTTTTGGAGATCTTCAGCCTCTACTAGTTCCACTGGGAGTTCATATTTCCGGTGTGGTCAGCAGGGCCATTTCAAAAGAGAGTGTCCACAGAACAAAAGATCTCCTCACTTCAGGGGTTCTCTTCGTCGTTCGGCTCGACTAGCTCAGTCACAAGGATCTGGACGACTGAATACTTCGATTTCTTCTCTAGAGACAGTGGATCATTCGGTAATTCAAGGTATGGCAGTAATTTATAGTTCATATGTTTATGCGTTATTTTTTCTACTGCCTTCGCATCTGTTACTAGCACTGTAGTACAACAAATGCCCACTGTATTTACTCCCTATTGGTAGACGATGACGACAATTTGTGGATATATCGATCTCACGTTATAAGAAAAATTTAGTCGTATTACGATTTGTATCACAGAAAAGTTGGTGTTGAGACATACTTAGTATCGTAGAAGTTTTTGAACAAAAGGTGTTAGTCATATAGTGACTTATGTGCAAATGAAGATATGCTTAATTTTGGAGATGTACTTAGTGGAAAAGATAAGAGTCTAGTGAAATTCAAATGGGAAGCTATAGGCGACTGCCGAGTTAGACTAGCTAGCTGACTCTGTAGTTAGCCGATGGAGTTCCAGGAGAGTGCAGCTAGAAATCTAGTTAAAATGGAATCAGCAAAAGCCTTGAACATAGGTTTGCATTGGCAGGCCACCTCGCTAATTTCAATGAGGGGCAAGGTACATCACTAACCTCACACAGAGAGTAGACGAATGAACCTATTGAACGAGTATGTATGGAAAATATCTTGGTAGCAAGTAAAGTGAAACAGAGTGCATTGATCTACATAAGGTCACAAATGGGCACACGAAGAAAAGATATGACATGAGAAAGAACAAAGGAGATTATGGAACCAAGCGATTCAGTTCGTCCAGGTAATAAGGGATCGGCATGGTAACGAGGAAGCCATTTGGGAAATTGAATCGGAAATGACAACAGCTCACCCTGAGCTATTTAGGTAATCTATTTGAAGCCCTACTTCGCTCGATTTTCGGGACGAAATTTTTTAAAAGAGGGTTGTATTGTAACACCCTGGACTTTCAAGCTATGGCTTTATATGGAAATTATCCATTTAATTTATGAATTAATGGATATGGACTTTAGATGGGTAAGGTGTTAGGTCATTTGGTCAATAAAGACCCAACGGATCATGGATAAGGTTCACTTGAAATAAATGGGTAAGACTTATTTAATTGGGTCGAAATGGTTAATTGGGTCAAAATGCCCAATTGGGACCCAATGGGTCGTGGTTGACTTCGTTGACCACCAAGTGAGTTCAAGCTTACTAAATTGGGGCTGATTTAAGTTAAAATGGAATCAAGTGATTGAATTGATTTTTAAGCGAGTTAAATGAGTTGGATTAAAGAGGTGAGTTGAGTTAAAATAGTTGAATTAAAGAAGTGAGTTGAGTTAAAAGGTTGAGTTGAATGGAAGCTAATGGAACTTTAATTTCAAGTGTGTGGAGTGTGAAGATGAAGGTGTTTGGTTGTTTCAAAAACCAACTCAAAGCATACACATTGGAATGGGAGTTTCACCTCATGGGATGAAACTCCAAAATGGAGAATTAAATGGGAGGTGGACGGTTTTGTTGTCCAAGTCAAGACAAGACCATTGGATACTTGGGAGTTTCATCTCATGGATGAAACCCCCAAATGAATCATGAATGGGAGGGGACCATTTTGTGTTGTTACACAATTCAAACCAAGGATACATGATGGGAGGTGGGAGTCTCATCTCATGGATGAAACCCCCCAAATGGGACATAAATGAGGAAGGTGAATATTGTGGAGGTTACACAAGCTTATACAAGGCTTGCATGTTGGAAGCATTGGGGGGCGGGGCGGGGCGGGGCGGGGGGGGGGGGGGGGGGGGGTTGGTTGGGGGGTTTCCATCTCAAGATGGAAACCCAAGGGTCAATCGTTGGGTGTGTTTCATCTCATGGATGAAAGCCCCAAATGAACCATTAATGGGAGGAGAAAGGTTGGCGGAGGTTACACAAAGGCACACCCATAGCACCGTTGGAGACATGGGAGTTTCATCTCAAGGATGAAACCCCCAATGTAAGTATCAATGAGAAGGTGATAAGTTATGGGAGTTACATAAGGGCATGGGAGTTTCATCTCAAGGATGAAACTCCCAATGTAAGTATCAATGAGAAGGTGATAAGTTATGGGAGTTACATAAGGGCATGAGTTATAAAGGGGTGGCACCAAGGGACACCACCTTTAGCTGACCCTTATTGTTCAAGAAAAGCTTGGAGTTTCAATCCACTCTCTCCCTCTCTCTATTGGCTGTTTCTCTCCCTCAAGCTCTCTCAAGGCCGATCACTCTCTGGACAAAGGAGGAAAATACTTAGAGGTTCATCTCAAGGTTCTCTCCCTATCACTCAAGGCCGAACTCTCTCTCTCTCTCTCTCTCTTTCTCAAGCTCTCACTCTCGGCCAAAGGATTAAGAGGGAAGGAGGAAGAGGCTAAGGAAGGAAAGGATCGAAAGAACAAGTAGGAGTGAAAGAACATGAGGAGTCGCGGAATTGGTAAGTGCTCAATAAATTTTTATTAAGTAAGATGGTCAAGGAACATGATCCGGCCATTGCATGGCCAAACCCTAAAGGGGATATACAAGAACCATCACGAATAAAAAGGGGTTGATTAGGTTCGGCCATGATGTATTGCCGAACCCATCAAAGGTTAAGATCATGGCTATTGGATTTAAAAGAGAAAATGAGGAACCATAAGGGTTCGGCCATGGTGTATGGCAGAACACCATGGAGGAAGATATAAATGGATGTATCATTTTGTTAATGGAAAGGATGAACCATAGGGTTCGGCCATGGTGCATGGCCGAACCCCGTGGAAGGACATTAGTTATGTTGAATGGATTTTTAAGGATAAAAATCATAGATGTGTGTGAATGATTTTAAAGGACTTTAAAGGAAGGTTGTTGATGTTTTTAAAAGTTTTAAGATGGAAATCATGTTGATGGACTTGGGGTAGTAAATGATGATCTAAAGATATGAGTAAACCCCCATGAAGGGATTTGTTTATGGACTTAAAAATGGTAATGAACTCAAGGGAGAAAATGGGAGTTAGACATCATAGGGTTCGGCCATGGATGAACCAATTTATGGGTTATTCATGAACCAATCATGTTAGATAAATGACTATGTAAGGAAAGAAAAATAATGGCAATGTTGTAAATATAGGCTAAAATGAAAGATCATGGGTTCGGCCATGGTGTATGGCCGAACCCCATGAGGAATGTTTTTTATGGACTTAGGTGGTTACCAAGTCTAAATGATTAAGCTAAAGGAGGGACCACAATCAAGATGGTGAGGTTCGGCCATGTTGTATGGCGAACCCCACTAAGGTGTATTTGGTGGACTTAGGGTGTTATGAATGTTAGATGATTAATGTATGTATGATTAGATTAATGGATGTGATTGGTTAAATCAAAAGAGGGACCAAATTCAAGTAGGTGAGGTTCGGCCATAATGTATGGCAGAACCCCACAAGGTTGTGTTTATGGACTTAGACCTAATGTTAAATCAAATGGAATATGGGATTGACTTGTTGATATGTAACAAGGTGACGGGACCTCACAAACGGTGCGCGATCATGAGCGGTTGCCGGTTTAAGGAGCAAGGACACTTATTGGTCTTTGGTAGGATTCTACCTCTTTGAAACCATGGTCATGTAATATGGTTTAACTTCTTATTTTGATGGTTTATGTTGTAAAAATGTTATGTTTCAAATATGAAATTTTAAATGCTATGATTTATATAATTGCATAGCATGTGGACATTTGCATCTCATGCATGGCATGGGAGGGATGATATGTAACCGGAGATCCACATTCCGTCGGGGCATCTGTAATACAATTGTGGGGGATACCTTGATGAGGAGTTTTCCATCAAGAGGTAACTGGAGATCCACACTCCGTCGGGGCGTCCGTAAGACAGTCGTGGGGGATACCTTGATGAGGAGTTTTCCATCAAGAGGTAACTGGAGATCCACGCTCCGTCGGGGCGTCCGTAATACAATCGTGGGGGATACCTTGATGAGGAGCTTTCCATCAAGAGGTTACTATGTGTCTGTGATGGGTGGGACTCATTGCATATGATAGCATGACATGGCATTGAATCGGCATGATTATGACCTTTATTATCATGCAAGGTTTTTGGCTTTTATCTATATGATTGGATCTCTATTATCATACATGATTTTGGATACGATGTTTTATAAGTATGGTATGTTTTATTATATCTGGATTTGATATATATTATATCTGGGATTTTATATACTAATCCATGTGTTAGCCCTAATTGGAATACCTACTGGGCCCGTTGTCTAACGCTTACTTCTACCCTAGTTGATGACACAGGGAATGAACAGAACGAGGAACGAGATCGGAGCCGAGCTTAGGAGCTTGGATGATTAAGTTATATTTTGTTTAAGTTATTCATGGACTATGTATTTGAATAGTAGCATTCGGGATTGTAATAACGTGGATATATTTGCTATGGTTTGGATGGTGAATTTTGGATATTTAACTTATGGCAAATATTATTAAGTGTTGGACTACTTTGCTATCTAAAATGGAATAAAGTTGTTATTCTATTATTATCTCCACATATGTGATTTATTCCACAAGTTAACTTGAGTACGTGTGAATCATTTTAGTGGACGTGGTCCACGCACACGTATGGTTGGCCAGTTAAGGGTCGGGCTTTAGAAGCTCGGCCTTAGCTCGCGTCGTGACGTCCCGCTCTTGCTCACTCTGTTATTTTTTTAAAAAAATAGACTCTGATTTTTGGAAAGCGAATGAAAAAGGGCGGGGCGTTACAGCGGTGAGGGAGGAGTCCACACTCCATCGGTAATTCTGATTAACATATGTGGAGAGGTATATAGTGACTTGGTGGTGCCGTTACAAAACACTACGGACGTAATTGGCCTAGGGAACACCTTGATATGGCGATTTATCAAGGAAACTATTTATATATGATGTGATTGGAAATGGAAATTGGGTGAGAAATCATTTGGCATTGACACCCATGACATGACACATAAGTGAGCATGATTATAATATGGACATCATGCATTGTTTTTACTATTTATGAGATGTTTTACAAATATGATATGATCTATCTATCTTGATTTATAATACTCCTATGTGTACCATAACCCTACTTGGAATACCTACTGGGCATGTTAAATGATGCCCTACTTCTACCCTATAGATGATGGAATAGGGAATGACAAGGAAACAGACATGAGACATGAAGGAAATCAAGCGTAGGACCTTGGAATGAATTAAGTTTAATTTACTTTGTTTTGATGTTTATGATGTATTGGGAGGACTGAACTTGCGTCATGGCGACTCGTTCTCTCTCACTCATTTATAAAAAAAATATATATATACTCTGATTTGTGGCCAGTGGAAAAGAGCGGGGCATTACAGTTGGTATCAGAGTGAAACCGGAAGTGTTGAATCTCGCAAAGTAAGATTAATACGGTATCATGTCTCACTGATAGATAAGAATCCCAACTGACTGTCTCTTCAGAGTCTGTTGCATGGGGGCCGGATTAATTTACTTTGATGAGAATCAGACTGTAAGCATTCAATCTGAGAACAACACTTGATGAGAAAAACAACACAAGGGAAGGAAAATCACTATAAATGGTGGATTTATCAAACATAGCCAAATAGGTTGTCTCTCCCCTGAACAAGAAACATTTTGATTTCCCCCAAAATGAGAAACATTATATGATAAATAGGAAAATTCCACAAAACAAGAAATACAAGATGATGATTAGACGATTTTCCCCAAGTATGTGAACATAAAATCTTATGAGAAAACTAAGTCAATCAATGTTTTCGATGAATTAGGAAAATGCCTCCAGGAAGAAGAAATACCTGACAAGACCCGCATCAGGAAAAGAAACAGGACAGTGTAAATATTCCTGAGGTGCCTCCCGCGCTACAGAGCCTAGTACAGGCAGTGGTCACCTTCGTTCTACAGCTACACCAGAACGGCAATGGAGGCGCAACCTCCAATGAATCTCAGAACCGAACCATGGTCAGAGATTTCTAGCAACAATGTTTCCCTTATTTCAAAGGGAAGAGAGGGACCCGCAGGAGTGGAGAACTGGATCAAGAATATTACAAAGATCTTAAAGTTGCTCAAGATCACTGATGACCAGGACAAAATACTGCTGGCTACCTCACAATTGGTAGACGATACCGGCAAATGGTGGAAAATAATAAAACGTCAACAAGCACAAATTCCAGAGGAGGATAGGATAGAGATGACTTGGGACCACTTCGTTGGGATGTTTCTGGATCATTAATTTCCAGAGGAAGAGAAAGAACGGCAGACACATGCATTCATATCTTTGGTCCAGGGCACCATGACTGTTGCTGATTATTATCAAGAATTCCTCCGTCTATCATGTTATGCTCTATACATGGTGGACACGGAATACAAGAAGGCCCGGAAGTTTGAACGAGACCTGCGACCTAGCATGAGAGCCAAAGTCACTATTTTCAAGTCAGCTACTTTGGCCGAAGTAGTCAGCCGAGCTAGCTGTAATAGCCCGGATTTTCAATGCAGTAAATATATTGGCTATTATTTATTTTAATGGTTAAAAAATTGAGATCCATATATGGAATGGATGTTTAATGGATCAAAGTTGGGGTAATGGCCCAAGTATGGTCCAATGGACCATGGATATGATCAATTCTATTTAATTGGGTCAATGATGGTCAATTGGGTCAAATGCCCAATTGGGACCCAACGGGTCAAGATGGATTGATGATTAGGGGAAATGGGTAAGGAATGGATTTAGATTCATAGATGGATCAAAGTTGGGGCAATGGCCCAAGTATGGTCCAATGGACCATGGATAGGCTTGATTTTATTTAATTGGGTCAAAGTAGTCAATTGGGTCAAATGCCTAATTGGGACCCAATGGGTCAAGATGGATTGAGCATTAGGGTAAATGGGTAAGGAATGGATTTAATCGAGTCATGGACCCAATTAAGGTCAAAGGCATGGGGTCCATCTCATTGGCAAGTGTAGGAGTGGATATCCAAGTAGCATTACCAAGTTGGGCCCAACTCCACCTCATCAAGTGAGGTGGCATGTTGACCAAGGCACATGTGGGGTCGAATCAACCATGGGTGAATTAAGGAGGATCAAGTGAATTGAGTTGAATTATTTAATTAAAATCATCTAAGTTAATTTTGAATAAATCCAAGTGTCATGGCCAAGTGGGACCCAACTCCACCTCATCAAGTGAGGTGGCGTGTGGACCAAGCTACAAGTGGGGCCGGCCACCATGGCTGACTTGGTCAACCATGGGTGAGTCAAGGATAAATTAGAGAAGATTAAATGTAGTAAGTGGAATTAAATTATTTAATGGTAATGACCTAAGTTAGATATAAATTGAAGTGATTGAGTTGGGAAATGAGTTGCATTTAAATGGAGTGAGTCAAGTGGGGAGTGAGTCACATAAAAGACCAAAAGATGGAGTGAGTCAAGAGGGTGGTTTCATCTTATGGAAATCACTCCATCAAAACCGTTGGGGGGTGGTGCGTGTCATGTGGAGGGCATGCACCCCCTTGGCTACACAAGCGTGCTTAGGTGGAGGACACACATTGGCCAAAAGAGAGGTGGTGGTTTCATCTCATGGAAACCACCAAACCACCCAAGGGAAGCAAACTAAAACCGTTGGTCATAGGGGTGGTATGCTAGACAAGGAGCTTGAATGGAGGACATGCAAGACCATGCATTGGTCCAAGGAGAGGTGGTGGTTCCACCTCATCCAAACCACCAACCACCCAAGGAAACCCAAATCAAAACCATTGGACATGGGGGTGGTATGCTAGACAAGAAGCTTAAAATGGGGACATGCAAGACCATGCATTGGGCAAAAGAGAGGTGGTGGTTCATCTCATGGAAACCACCAAACGACCCAAGGAAACCTAAACCAAAACCGTTGGACATGGGGGTGGTATGCAAGACAAGAAGCTCACCGTGGGAGGAGAGTGGAGTGTGCCATGTGGAGGGCATGCACCCTCTTGTTTGGTCAAAAAGCCCATGGGGAAGACTCCACATTGATGAGGGTGGAGTCTTACCCAAGCAAACCCTAGACAAAGATGGGAAATGAGACTTTTGATCCCATTTACTTCATCTCACTCTCTCCCTCTCTCTCTCAAGGCTGACCCTCACTCTAAGAGAAAGAAGAAGAAAGACTTAGAGTAATTTTCATCTCACTCTCCCTCTCTCAAGTTGGCCGACCACTCTCATTGAACAAGAAAAGACTTGGAGTTTCATCTCACTCTCCTCCTCTCCCTCTCTCAAAACCTACACTTCTTGGCCAAACCACTCTTAGGGTTATCAAGCTCACCCTTGGCTGAAGATCAAGAAGAAGAAAGGAAGACTAAGGAAAAAGAAGATCGAAGGAGCAAAGAGGAGCAAAAAAAAACAGAGGAGTCACGGAATCGGTAAGTACTCCTTGATATGATTTATTAATTAAATGGAGTTAAGGGAACATCCATTTTTTTTTTTGGATTGGAGAGTTGGCCAAAATATTATGGGCCATGGATTTAAAATCCATCCAAGAAATGAGATAGAAAATGGACAAACCTTAATGGGTAAGATATGCTATGTAAATGATGGAATATTAAGGACATTGTGTATATATGGCTAAGGACCTCTTGCATGAACAATATAAGGATTATGATCATGGATCATGGGTTGGCCTTGCATGGCCGAACCCTAATTTTATTATGGCTAAGGACTTTATGCATGTCTAAGATAAGGTATATGATCAAAGATCATGGTTTGGCCCTTGCATGGCCAAACCCTAGATTTCTATGTATATGGATCATGAGGACTAAAATGGGATTGGATGAGGTTCGGCCATGGTGTATGGCCGAACCCCATCAAGCGATCTAACCATTGGTATTTGATGGATAAGAGAAAGTGACGAACCATAGGGTTCGGCCATATTGTATGGCCGAACCCCATGGAAGGGTATTAATGATTTTAAAAGGTCTAAATGGATGTATGTTGGTGATTATTGGTGATTCTAAGTAGGTCTTAAATGTTGCAAAGCATGATCTAAAATGTTGTAATAGTGAAGAACCATGGACCATGGGTTCGGCCATGTTGTATGGCCGAACCCCATGGAGAGATATTGATGGGGGAATGTTGGTAGTTTTAAATAGGTTTTAAATGTGGTAAACAATGATTGAAAATGATGAACCTAAATGTATGATTAAACCCCCCCATGGAGGGACTTTGGTTATGGATCTATTGTTGTAAATGATTTAAGAAAAAGGAGAAGAGGGAAATGAGACATCATGGGTTCGGCCATGGTGTATGGCCGAACCCCTTGGACCATTTTAATAGGTCCTTTATGGATCTATGCATGCTTAAAATGAATGGATTATCAAGCTAAGGAATGGAGGCATTTGTTAGGGTTTTATGTCATGATTAATGAATCATTTATGGATCTATGTTTATGGATCAATTATGGACCTAGGTATGTAGAAATAAAAGGAGTGTTTAGCCATGGAAAGAATGATGGCTAAGATGGAAAAATGGTGGAAATGAAAGGACCATGGGTTTGGCCATGGTGTATGGCCGAACCCCATGGGGAATGTTCGTGGACTTAGGGTCTTTTAAATGATTTAACTTATGTGATTGATTAATAAATAAAAAGAGGGAATGATCTTGGAACCCCACTAAGGCATGTTTGTGGACTTAAACATGGATGGAAACCCCATGGATCATGTTTTTGGATCTAGGTATGTATAAGTGACCTAAGTGTATGACTGAATCATGGAAAATTTCTTATGGGTTTAGGGCTTTCATTAATGTAAATGATTAATTAATGGAATGATGTTGGACGCACTTGGTTTAAAATGAAAGACTAAGGCTGTAAATGGAAAGGGCATAGGATAATATAGGGATGGATGGAAATCACATGATCATTTGCTTGATTTATTTACATGTAATAAGGTAACGGGATTCGCAAGCGGTGTACGATCGGCTTGACACGATTGGTGAGTGGTTTGGACAAAAACGCAAGGTCAACATTATTTGGTCATTGGTAGGATTCCTACCTCATTGAAAACCATGGATATATGTGTATATGATGTTTTTACTTGAATTATTTTGGTATCAAATGATGTGTCTTAATGATGGGATTTTAATGCTATGATTTGTATTATTACATAGCATGTTTGCACTTGCTTCTCATGCATGGCATGGGAGAGATACTATGGAGTTGTGATGCCTTGATGAGGATTTTCCATCAAGAGGATACTATGTGATTGTGATTGTAACTGGAGTTCCACGCTCCGTCGGGGCGTCCGTAAGGCATTCGTGGGGATACCTTGATGTGCATTATCCATCAAGAGGAATACTATGTGATTGTGATACATTGATGCGGATTTTCCATCAAGAGGGATACTATATGATTGTGATACCTTGATGGGGATTTTCCATCAAGGGGAATACTATGCGATTGTGATACCTTGATGTGGATTTTCCATCAAGAGGGATACTTTGTGATTGTGATACCTTGATGAGGATTTTCCAACAAGAGGGATACTATGTGATTGTGATACTTTGATGAGGATTTTCCATCAAGAGGGGTTGTGATTGTGATACCTTGATGAGGATTTTTCCATCAAGAGGATACTATGTGATGGTGGTATGGATGATGGGTGGGACTCATGGCATTTGACACCCATGGAATGGCATTGACTTGAATGGTTTTGATATTATTTATATCTATGTGTTTTTGTTATACTAATCCATGTGTTGACCCTACTCGGAGTACCTACTGGGCGCGTTGTCTAAAGCCCTACTTCTACCTTAGATGATGACACAGGAATGGACGAAGCGAAGGACGTGATCGGAGCCAAGCTTAGGAGCTTGGAAGATTAGATTTATTTATTTAAGTTTTATTTATGGAATGTAATTTGAGTACTTAGCTTGTTGGACTGTAATAATTTAGACTACTTGATATGGTTTGGACTTCATTGCTATTTAATAATTGGTAGGATAGATTCTATTATAATTTTGCATTAAGTTTGCATTCCGTAAGCTTAACTTGTTACTTGTGAACCTTTTTAGTGGCTTAGTCCACGTACACGTAGGGTTGGCCAGTTAAGGGCTGTGCTTTGGAAGCTCGAACTTAGCTCGCGTCGTGACGTCCCGCTCTTTTCTCACTCTTTATTTTTTTTTTTTTAAAAAAAAATAGACTCTGATTTTCGGCTAGTGAAAGAGGGCGGGGCGTTACACTAGCATAGCCGAATAAGAGCTGACGGAGACAGTCAAATTTGTGGATAACTGACGAGGTCAGAGTGGGGGAAGTAATTTCTGCCCTTACAAGAGATTCAAACCCAACTTTGGGAGACCCTCAACTTCTACTGTTTCCACTGGAGGTTTTGTCTCAATCAGACCTCCACATCAGGAGTGGTCCCTCAGGTTCCTCGAAGTATTAATACCTGTTATCAATGTGGCCAGCAGGGCCATTTCAAAAGGGAGTGTCCGCAGAACAATAGACTTTCTCACTCCAGGGGTTCCTTCCGTCCTCCAGCTCGACCAGCTCAGTCACAGGCATCCAGAGTACATAACTAGATAGGACCGACACCCATTTCGACAAATTCTGGACGGCTAAATACTTTGGTTCCTCCTCTAGAGACAGTGGATCACTCGGTGATTCAAGGTATGGCAGTAGTTGGTAGTTCTTATGCTTTTTCATTTTTTGACTCAGGAGTATCCCACTATTTTATGTCTGCTACCTTCATATCTGCTACTGGTACCTTAGTACAACAACTGTCCACTGCACTTACTATTGTATCCTTTATTGGAGACACATCACTAGGTCTAATCTTGACCTTCGTAGACACTGAACTTGCTGAGTTCATATTTGAATTCAACTATCTGGTACTCTAGAAGACACAATACGATATCATATTTTACATGGACTGGTTGGCTACCTCCAAGCCGGCATTCACTATCATCTTCGCCGGGAGATATTTTGGTCACCCTAGGGAAAACGGTTTATAGTACATGCCAACAGACAGAGCGTTCCCATGACCAGGAGATTACATGAAGAAATAAACCATCTCGTCCTGAACAACATCAGACTAGACAAGGCGCCAATGGCTAAACTACCCGTTGTAGTGAAAGACTATGCAGGGGTATTTCCGGGAGAACTCCCTAGTTTGCCTCCGAAAAGGGAGATTGACTTCGAGATCAAACTTTATCCTGACACTACTCCTGTATCATTGCCGCATTACCGATGGCCCCGGTAGAAATGTTTGAGCTGAAGAAATAAATTGATGAGTTGCTTAGACTAGGATGCATCTGGCACAGTTCCTCATCCTGGGGAGCACCAATATTATTCGGAAAAAAGAAAGATGGTACTCTTCGGATGTGTGTGGACTACAGGAAACTGAATTAGTTGACGATCAGGAACAAGTATCCTCTACCTAGAATTGATGATCTGTTCGATCAACTCAGAGGGTCCAACCATTTCTCCAAGATTGATCTGATGTCAGGCTACCATCAATTGATGTCAGGGATGAGGACATAGAAAAGACGACTTTCAAAACTCAGTATGGACTGTATGAATATTTGGTCATGTCTTTTGGACTCACCAATGCACCAGCTGTGTTCATGGACTTGATGAACATAATCTTCTGTCTTATCTGGATAGGTTTGTAATTGTCTTCATTGATGATATTCTGATTTATTCCACCAGTCCGGAGGAGCATACTGAGCATCTGAGGAAAGTCCTGGACACCTTGAAGAAGAATCAATTATATGCCAAAGTAAACAAGTGCGAGTTCTGGCTATCTGAAGTCAACTTCTTAGGACATGTCATATCAGCAAAAGGAATAGTAGCGGACCCGGCTAAAGTGGCAGCGGTTAGAGACTGGAAAGCCCCGAAGAATGTGACCGAAATCTGCAGCTTTCTGGGATTAGCTGGCTACTATCAGAAGTTTATTATGGACTTCTCCAAGATTGCAGCTCCACTCACACGACTAACTCAAAAAGGAGTCAAATTTGAATGGTCTGATGTGTGTAACCAAAGGTTCGAAGACCTGAAACAGAAGCTTACGACTGCTCCTATTATTGATCTTAATAAAATCTCTAGGAGTGGTTCGGTCAAGAGGTCTAGTTTGAGAGAGAGAGAAAGAGAGAAGATTTGAGATAAAACTCTAAGTGTTCTCCCTTTGTCAATGAGAGTGGTCGGCCTTGGTTGAGAGGGAGAGAGTGAGATGAAAATACTCTAAGTGTTCTTGTCTTGAGGGGTGGTTCGGCCAAGAGAGAGAGGGAGAGAGTGAATTGAAACCAAAGTCTTTTCTTGATCAGTGAGGGTCGGCCAAAGGTGGTGTCCTTTGGTGATGCTCATTTGTAACTCCCATGCCCCTTCACCTCCCTCCTTAATGTTCTATTTGGAGGTTTCATCTCATGAGATGAAACACACCCACCGTTTGACCCTGGGTTTCCATCTTGAGATGGAAACCCTCCATCTCTCCAACGTGTGCCTTGTGTACCTTGTGTAACATCAACAAAACCATCCACCTCCCCATTAATAATACATTTGGAGTTTCATCCCATGTGATGAAACTCCCCCCTCCAACGTGTGACCCTTGAAGGTGTCTTTTGAAACAACAAAACGCTTCATCTTCCCACTCCACTCACTTAAGATGAAAGTCCCATTAACTTCCACTCAACTCATCTCTTTAACTCAACTCACTTAACTCACTTAAAATCAACTCAATTATTTGATTCCATTTCCAACTTAATTCAGCCCCAATTAATTAAGCTTGAACTCACTTGGTGGTCAACCAAGTCAACCATGACCCATTGGGTCCCAAATGGCATTTGACCCAATTGACAATCTTGACCCAATTAAATAAATCTCACCCACTTATTTTAATTGAACAATATCCACAATCCGTTTGGTCTTAATTGGGTAATTGACCCAACACCTTACCCATCTAAGGTCCGTATTCATTACTTTACAAATTAAAAGGACAACTTTCTTATATATATATATATATATATATATATATATATATATATATATATATATATATATATTCATAACTTGAAAATCCGGGGTGTTACAATACAACCCTCTTTTTAAAATTTTCGTCCCGAAAATCAAGCGAAGCAGGGTTTCAAACAAATTACATAAATAGCTCAGGGTGAGTTGTTCTCATTTCCGATTCAAGTTCCCAAGTGGTTTCCTCATTACCATGTCGATCCCATACCACCTTGACGAACTGAATCGCTCGGTTTCGTAACACCCTTTGTTCTGTCTCCACCACTCTGACAGGCTTTTCGACGTATGTCACATGTCTTGTACATTCAGTACATGTGAGGGATCAGGATTGTACTTCATCAACATAGATATATGAAATACATCGTGTAAAGATGACTGTGAAGGAAGTGCCCATTGATAAGCTACCTCCCCCACCCTCTTTAGGATTGGAACCCACATATCTAGGCGATAGTTTCCCTTTCTTTCCAAATCTCATGTGTCCCTTTCGTGGTGAGACTTTCAAGAACACTGAGTCTCCTACCTCAAACTCAAGGAACCTCCTCCTCTTGTCAACATAGCTCTTCTGACGACTCTGTGCAGCAAGTAAGTGCTACCGTATTAATTGAATTTGCGCTGTAGTTTCTGTAACTAACTCGGGTCCAATAAGTGCAGGCTCACCGACCTCTGTCCAGCACACGGGTGATCTACATGGTCTACCATATAAGACCTCGAATGGAGCCATCTGGACGCTTGCTTGGTAACTGTTGTTATAAGAGAACTCTACCAGCGGCAAGTGATCCTCCCATCCACCCTTGAAGTCTAGCATACATGCTCTCAGCATATCCTCCAATGTCTGTATCATCCTCTCCGACTGTCCATCAGTCTGTGGATGGAATGTTGTGCTAGTTAATAGATCTGTTCCCATGGCCGACTGCTTGCTCTGCCACACTCTGCCGGTAAATCGGCCATCTCTGTCAGACACAATAGTCTGGGGAATACCATATAGTCTGATGTTATCCCTGATATACCTTCGACCCAAGGCCTCAGATGAATCTGTCATCCTGATGGGAAGAAAGTGTGCAGACTTGGTCAATCGGTCTGCCATGACCCATATAGCATCGTTGCCCTTTGATGACCTTGGCAACCCTGTCACAAAATCCATGGAAATGTGTTACCATTTCCACTCCAGCACTAGTAAGGGTTTGAGTAACCCTGGTGGCTTCTGATGGTCCGTCTTAACCTGTTGACAAGCTAAGTAGTGGGCAACAAATTCCGCCACATCCCTCTTGAGTCCATGCCACCAATAATGTCTCTTCAGGTCGTGATACATCTTGGTACTGCCTGGATGAATAGAGAGTTTGGTTTGGTGTGCCTCAATCAGTAACTCTCTTCTGCAGCTCTTAGTCTCATATGTCCTACCTCGGAATATAAGACCCTGTCCTGGTCGTAACTCCCATTCCGGTAGGACCTCACTAGTAGACATCTTAGCCCATATCTCCTCCACTTCCGGGTCTGTCCGTTGTTCCTGTTCAATATTGGAGACCACGTTGGACCGTATGATCAGATTATACATACTCCCATGGTAGTTGTGTAATGGCCCGGATTTTTAAATTAATAGTGACATTGGCTATTATTTATTTTAATTGTTGAAATTAAGAATTTTGATGGAATGGATGGTTGATGGATCAAAATTTGGACAATGGCCCAAGTATGGTCCAATGGGCCATGGACTGGACTAATTTAATTTAAATGGGTCACTGATGGTTAATTGGGTCAAGGATGGTCAATTGGGTCAAATACCCATTTGGGACCCAATGTGTCAAGATGGTTTGAGCATTAGGATAAATGGGTAGGAGGTGAATTTAATTGGGCCATGGGCCCAATGGTGATCAAAGTAGATGGAATGGATTGAAGTGATTAAAATCACCTACGTTAAATTGGAATTATCCAAGTGTTATGGTCTAGTGGGGCCCAACTCCACCTCATCAAGTGAGGTGGCGTGTGGGCTAAGACATTAGTGGGGCCGGCCACCATGGTTGACTTGGTCAACCATGGGCTGATTCATGGAGAAATTAAAGAGAAATAAATGGAATTAAATTATGTAATTAAATGACCTAAGTTAAAAATCAAATTAATTTAATAAATGGGGTGAGTTCAATGGGGGTGAGTCACCTAGGAAATGGGTCAGTCAAATGGGTGGTTTCATCTCATAGAAACCACCCAAACCACCAAGCTAAGACCCACCAAAATCGTTGGCTGATTTGGAGTGCCATGTGGAGGGCATGCTTCCCCCTTGGCTAGACCAAAAGCCTAGGTGGAGAGCATGCCTTGGCCAAGAAAGAGGTGGGGGTGCCACCTCATCCAAATCATGCAAAATGGTTGGCCATGGAGGGGTTTGGAGTGCCATGTGGAGGGCATTCACCCTCCATGGCTAGACAAAGATCCATAAGATGGGGGCATGCTAGGGCATGCATTGGCCCATTGTGAGGTGGTGGTCCCACCTCACCCAAACCACCAAACCACCAAGCCCAAAACCGTATACAAGAGTGGTATGCTAGACAAGAGGCCTAAGATTAAGGGCATGCATGGACCATGATTGGGCAAAAGGGGAGGTGGAGGAGTCTAACCCAAGCAAACCAAAAATGAGATGGGAAAACTAGGGTTTCTCCATCTCATTCTCATCTCACTCTCTCCCTCTCTCCCTCCCTCTCTTGGCAGACCCTTGCACAAGGAGAAAGACAAAGAAAAGGACTTAGAAGAAAAGAGGAGATTCCAAGCTTGGCCGACCACACTCCCAAGACCCAAGACTAAGGATATTTTCCATTCTTTCCTCCTCTCCCTCTCTCAAACCTACCTCCATCTTGCCCGAACCAACCCTTGGTGATCTCATCTTGATCAAGCTCATATATTGCCGAAGATCAAAGAGAAGAGGAAGAAGGAAGGCTAAGGATAAAAAAGGAGCAAAAGGAAACCGGAAGAGCAGCGGGAAGAGTAGCCGAACCCCTTGGAGATGTATTAGTGATTTTTAAAGGATGAAAATGTGGAGAAATATTGATGGTTTTTATGGTCCCAAAGGTTGTAAATAATGATAAACCATGGACCATGGGTTCGGCCATGTTGTATGGCCGAAACCCATGGAGAATTTTTGGTGGATTTAAATATTTTTGAAACCATGAAGATGATGGACAATATGGGTAAGTTTAAAAAGGTTTAAATACAGTTAATGTTGATCAAAAGTGATGATCTAAATGTATGATTGAAATTCCCTCGTGAAGGGACTTTGTTGTGGATCTAAAATGTGATAAAAGATCCAAGAAAAGTGAGGAAAATAACATCACTGGGTTCGGCCATGGTGTATGGCCGAACCCCATGACCCATTTTATGAATCATTTCATGGGTTAAGTATGGAGCTATGCACGATTAAAATGAATGGGTATTAAGTTAAGAAGATGTATGATGTAGACTGATTTTTAAGTCATGATTAATGAGGCATTGAGGAATCCATGTTTATGGATCAGTTAGGGATATGGACATGCCTAAATGCAAGGTGATTAACCATGGAAAGGAGGAGTAGCAAAAACGTAAATATGGCCAAAAATGAAGAACCATGGGTTCGGCCATGGTGTATGGCCGAACCCCATGGGGGATGGTTGTGGACTTAGGGACTTTTAATGATGACCTTAGGTGTTGGATAAATGAACCAAAGTGTGGGTGACCTTAGACCCACATGATTAAAATGATTAATGGATCAAAAAGGGACCCAAAAACCTAATTAGTGAGGTTCGGCCATGGTGTATGGCCGAACCCCACTAAGGCATGTGTTAGGGACTTAGACATGGTTGGAACATTGGTTTAATTTGTTGATGTGTAATAAGGTAATGGGACCTCGCAAGCGGTGCGCGATTGGTGACCGAATTCTTGGACGGAAACGCAAAGGAACACTAGTTGGTATTTGGTAGGATTCCTACCTCATTGTAAGCCATGGATTATGTGCATATGAATGCTTTACTTGACTTATTTTGATATAAAATTATATGTATTAATGATGGGATTTTTAATGCCATGGTTTGTAATATTATATAGCATGTTAACACTTGCATCTCATGCATGGCATGGGAGGGATGAAATATAACCGGAGTCCACGCTCCGTCGGGGCGACCGATAAACACACATGGGGATACCTTGATGAGGATTTTCCATCAAGGGGGCTACTATGTGCTTATGATACCTTGATGAGGGTTTCTCCATCAAGGGGGACATTATATAATGATGATATGGATGATGGATGGGACTCATGACATAGGCCACCCATGGCATGGCATTGATTGCATGGTTTTGTTATACTATTACCTATGTGTTTTGTTATCACTAATCCATGATTTTACCGTACTCGGAGTACCTACTGGGCGCATTGTCTAACGCCCTACTTCCACCTTAGATGAGGATGCAGGAAATGGAGGAAATGAAGGACGTGATGGGAGCCAAGAGTAGGAGCTTGGAGGAGCGAGCTAGTTTATTTACTTAAGTTTTATTTTGGAAATGTAATTTGAGTAACTTAGCTCGTTTGACTGTAATAACTTAGACTATTGCCATGGTTTGGACTTTTATTTTGGACATTTTAAGTTGAGGTATTTATTAATTAAGTGATGTAATTCCTTGCTATCTAAAATTGGTATGATAGACTCTATTATAACTCAGCTTTAAGTTTATATTCCGCAAGCTTACTTTCTACGTGTGAACCGTTCTCGTAGACTTAGTTCCACGCACACGTAGGGTTGGCCAATTAAGGGCTGGGCTTTAGAAGCTCGGACTTAACTCTCATCGTGACTCCCCGCGCTCTTTGTCACTCTATAGAAAAAAAAATGTACTCTGATTTTTTGGCTAAGTGAGTGAAAAGGGGCAGGGCGTTACATGTTGATATACAGATTGAACTCTCAAATGGTATTCAGCATCACCCGTTCCGTCCTGATGAAACTGGCCACTGATGCATGTGATACGCGGCTGAGGGCATCCGCCACTTTGTTCGCCTTGCCAGGATGATATCGAAGCGTGAACTCATAATCCTGCAGATATTCCATCCATCTGCGTTGCCTCATGTTGAGCTCTTTCTGATCAAACATGTATTTCAAGCTCTTATGATCTTAAAACACTTCAAACTTCTCGGCGTAAAGATAGTGTCTCTAGCTTTTGAGAGCGAAGACCACTGTGGCTAGTTCAAGATCATGCGTGGGATAGAGGCATTCATGTATTTTCAACTATCTTGAACCATAAGCCACCACACGCTGACTTTGACTAAGAGAACACCCAAGTCCCTCTCTTGAAGCATCGCATTGTACCTCATAGCCCTTGTCCCTTTCCGGCAAAATCAGGATAGGAGCAGTTGTAAGTCTCTCCTTCAATTCCTCAAATCTTCGATTGCACACATCTGACCACTCAAATTTGACTCCTTTCTGAGTGAGTCGAGTAAGTGGAGATGCAATCTTGGAGAAGTCCATGATAAACTTCCTATAGTAACCAGCCAAACCCAGGAAGCTACGAATTTCAGTCACATTTTTTAGTGCTTTCCATTCTCTCACTGCCGCCACCTTAGCCTGGTCCACGGCTATACCTTCTACTGATATAACATGCCCCAAAAAGTTGACCTCAGATAGCCAAAATTCACACTTGCTTGCTTTGGCATATAGCTGGTTCTTCCTCAAGGTATCCAGGACTATCCGCAGGTGCTCAGCATGTTCCTCCTGACTTTTGGAATAGATCAGGATGTCATCAATAAATACAATCACAAACTGATCCAAGTAAGGACGGAAGATCTTGTTCATTAAATCCATGAACACAGCCAGTGCATTGGTGAGTCCAAACAGCATGACTACAAACTCATATAGTCCATACCGTGTCCTGAAGGCTGTCGTCTTTATATCCTCATCCTTAACCCGGATTTGATGGTAGCCAGACATCAGATCAATTTTTGAGAAGTAGCTGGAACCCCTAAGTTGATCGAATAGATCATTGATCCTCGGTAGAGGATACTTGTTCCTGACAGTTAGCTGGTTCAGTTTTCGGTAATCCACACACATCCAGAGTGTACCGTCCTTCTTTTTCACAAATAATACCAGCGCTCCCCAAGATGATGTGTTGTTCCAGATGCATCCCAATCTGAGCAGTTCATCAATCTGCTTCTTTAAATAGGACATCTCAGCTGGTGCCATCCGGTAATGTGGCAATGACACTGGAGTAGTGCCAGGGTACAACTTGATCTCAAAATTAATCTCCCTCATGGGTGGCAAGTCAGGAAGTTCTGCCGGGAATACATCCGTGTAGTCTTTCACTATCACCGGAAGTTCGACCATTGGTGCCTTGTTTAATCTGATACTGTTCAATACTAGGTGATTCAATCCTTCATGCAGTCTTCTTCTTATAGGGATGCTGTGTTTGTCAGCATGTACCACATACTATTTCCCCTCGGGTGACCAAAATTTCATCCTGCGAAGATGGCAATCAATGTTGGCCTGAACGCTAATCAACCAGTCCATGCCAATGATAATGTCGTACTCTGTCATATCGAGTACCAGATAGTTGAACTCAAATCTGTATCCAGCGAGTTCAGTATTCACTGCTCTGCACATAAGCCCCAATGACGTGTCTTCGACGGGGGATACAATAGTGAGTGATGTGGACAGTTTTTATACTAATGTGCCAGTAGCGGATATGAATGCAACAGATATGAAAGAGTGGGATGCTCCAAAATCAAATAATGCAAAGGCGTAGGAACTATTGACTACTGCCATACCTTGAATCACGGAGTGATCTACTGCTGCTGGAGGAGCTAAGGTAAACAGCTGCCCAGATCCTGTAGGGTTAAGCGCCCGTCCTGCCTGATTGTAAGCCCTGCCTCCTCGTGAATGAGTTGGTGTGGCTGGTGGACGAAATGAACCCCTGGAATGAGAGAGTCTGCTTATCTGTGGGCATTCCCTCTTGAAATGGCCCTGCTGGCCACAATGGAAACAGATGCCCTCAACTCGGGGAACCTGAGAGACTGATGCTGCTGGGGAGGGCTGGTTGGGACGAAAGCCCCCTGTTGACCCAGTGGAATGTGAGGGTCTCCCCAAGTTAGGTCGAACCTCTTGTTGGGACGAAATGTACCTCCCCCACTCTGACTTCGGCGGTTGTCAAACTGCACTGTCTCTGCCATCTCTTGCTCCGCTATGGTGGCCCTGCTAACCACCTCTGCCAGTGTAGCTACCTTGAAGATGGTTATGTTGGCCCTAATGCTCGGTCGAAGGCCCCGCTCAAACTTACGAGCCCTTAGGTACTCCGTATCCACCATATATAGTGCATAACAGGACAGACTGAAGAACTCCTGATGGTACTCCGCCGCCGTCATGGTGCCTTATACCAAAGATAGGAACGCTTGGGTGTGGCCCTCCTTCTCCTCTTCAGGGAAGTAACGGTCCAAAAACATAGCCGTGAACTGCTCCTGTAACGCCCCGCCCTTTTCACTACTGAAATCAGAGTCTATTTTTTTTTTTTTTGAAATAAAAGTGATAAAGGGCGCGGACGTCACGACGCAAGTTAAATCCGAGCTTGATCAATGGAAAAACATCAAGGCTTGGGTCGGCTAAGGTAGGGTTAGGTTTGAGAGAGGGAGAGGAGGAGATGGTGAGAAAGAAGATCCCAAGCTTTGATCTTGGAGTGGTGGGCCATGCTTGCATTTCTTTCTTCAGTTCTTCTCTTCTTCTCTTCTTAGTTCTCTTCCTCTCTCCCTTGGGTATGTGAGGGACGGTTTTGAGAGTGCAAGAGAGGAAAATAGTGAAATGAGAGTGAAAATGGAGAGAATGAGATGAAAACTCATCTTATCCTTTTGATTACTTAATTTACACACAACCATTAACTTTCCCACCAACCCATAAGATATTTTCCATGCTTTATGGTGGTGGTTGGGATAACCACCACCCTAGCCAACGTTTTGTATGTTTGGAGCTAAGATGGCTTTTGGTCTTCCCATTTGACCATTTGGCCACCTTTTGAATAATTTAACCATTTAATTAATTAGTTAATTACCTTAGGTTAATCAGTTCCCACTTAAACTAATTCCATTATTCCACCCATGGTTGACCAATTCAACCATGGTGGCCGGCCCCACCAATCCTTGGTCCACACGCCACCTCACTTAGTGAGGTGGATGTGGGTCCCATTTGGCCATGTCACCTTGATCAATTCCATCACCAACTTAGGTGATTTAAGTTTAACTAAATCCATTCCAACTAATTGGATCACCATTGGGCCCATGGCCCAATTACATTCACCTCCTATCCATTTACCTTAGAGCTTAAATCATTTTGACCCATTGGGTCCCGGATGTAAATTGGCCCCAATTTGACCATCCTTGGCCCAATTGACCATCATTGACCCCTTAAATGAATTTAAATCCAATCCATAGTTCATTCGGCCATACTTGGGCCTTTGTCCATATCTTGATCCATTCACCATTTATTCCATCAAATTTCCCATTTCCACCATTAAAATAAATAATAGCCACATTTACATTGATTTAAAAAGTCCGGGCCATTACAGCTCCCACGTCATTGCAGTCCTTTCCCTTTCCGGAATGAGCGTTTGCTGTTTCTCTATCACCTCCCACCATTTACCAGCATCATCAATTAGTTGTGATGTAGCCAACAATATTTTGTCTTTGTGACTCGAGATCTTTAGTAGGGTCAGGATCTGAGTAACTTTCTTCAACCAGTTTTCTGCTCCGACAGGTCCTTCTTTCCCTTTGAAGTAAGGAGGGCGCTATTGCGGAAATCCCTAACCATCTTCCTGTCATTGGCCTCGCTGGAGGTCCCATTTCCGTTCATGTGCTGTTGAAGAACGGAAGTGACCACTGTTTGGACCAAGTTTTGTAGTTCGGGAGGCACCACAGGTATGTTCACGCTATTTTGTTCCTCTAATGGATGAGGTTGTTGCACCACCTCTTCATCCCCATGTGGGTGTTGTCGGGTTCTTCTTCTTCTTGGAGGCATTTTTCCTAAGTCATTGAAAACATCATTGACTTAGTTTCCTCGTAAAGTTTGTGTTTTCACACTTTTGGGAAAATTACCAAATAAATACTTTTTGTATTTCTTTGTTTTTGGGGAAAAATTCCTAAGTATCACGTGTTTGTTTCTCAATTTGGGAATATTGAGGAAATATCTCCTAATTTGCTATTTTTGATAAATCCAATTATTGTGATTGTACTTCCTTTGCTATCATTTCTTGTTGCTCTCAGATTGAATGTTTCAGTTTGAGTCTAACAAAGTAAATTAATCTGGCCCCCGTGTAGCGGACTCTGAAGAGTCGGTCAGTTGGGATTCTTATCTGTCAGTGAGACATGATACCTCTTAATCTTACTTCGAAAGATTCAACCTTCTCGTTTCGGTCTGATACCAATTGTAACGCCCCGCCCTTTTTCACTTGCCGTAAATCAGAGTCTATTTTTTTTTTTTAATAAAAGAGTGAGAGAGAGCGGGATCCCATGATGCGAGCTAAGTCCGACCTTCTAAAGCCCGACCCTTAATTGGCCAACCATACATGTGTGTGGACCAAGTCCACTACAACGGTTCACACGTACTCAAGTTAACATGCGGAATAAATCATAAATGCGGAATTATAATAGAATCCTAATTCTATTCCATTTTAGGTAGCAAAGTAGTCCAGGTCTTAACCACAATTATCTTAACTTAAATATCCAAAATAAATCATTCAAACCATAGCAAATAATCTAAGTTATTGTATGCCCAAGAGCTATCAACTCAAATTACATTGTCCATGAGTAACTTAAACAAAATTGAAACTAAAACATCCAAGCTCCTAAGCCTGGTTCCGATCACGTTCATCGTTCCATTCAATTCCTACGTCATCAACTAGGGTAGAAATAGGGCATTAGACAACGTGCCCAGTAGGTACTCCAAGTAGGGTTAACACATGGGTTAGTAAAAATAACACATAGATAACATAATATCAAAACCATGTAAAATAGTGCCATGCCATGGGTGTCATATGCAATGAGTCCCACCCATCAGCCATAACACAATCACAAAACATCCTCTTGATGGAATCACCTCATCAAGGTATCCCCACACTTGCCTTACGGACGCCCCGACGGAGTGTGGTCTCTGGTTACTTCTTGATGGATAATGCACATCAAGGTCTTCCCACGGATGCCTTACGGACGCCCCGCCCTTTTTTTACTCGCCGAAAATTAGAGTCTATTTTTTTTTGAAATAAAAAGTGAGAAGAGAACGGGACGTCACGAAGCGAGCTAAGTCCGACCTCCCAAATCCTGGCCCCTAACTAGCCAACCATGCGTGTGCGTGGGCTAAGTCCACGAGAACGGTTCACAAGCAATAACGTTAAGCATGCAGAATAAATCATAGATGCGGAATTATAATAGACTTACTATCCTACCAATTTTAAATAGCAAAGAAGTCCATCACTGAATAATAATTACCTTAAGTTAAAATGTCTAAAATCAAAATCCAAACCATAGCAAATAGTCTAAGTTATTACAGTCCCAACAAGCTAATTAATCAAATTACATGTCCAAAATAAAAACTTAAATAAAATAGATCTAGCTCATCCAAGCTCCTAAGCTTGGCTCCGATCGCGTCCTTCGTTCCATCCATTTCCTATTTCATCATCTAAGGTAGAAGTAGGGCGTTAGATAACACGCCCAGTAGATACTCCGAGTAGAGTCAAACACATGGGTTAATATAAAAATCACATAGATATACATAAGATCAAAACCATGCGAGTCAATGCCATGCCATGGGTGTCATATGCCATGAGTCCCACCCATCATCCATATCACAATCACATAGTATTCCTCTTGTTGGATAATCCACATCAAGGTATTGTCATGAGTCCCTATGAATGCCTTATCGGTCCCACCGAACGGAGCGTGGACTCCGGTTACATTTCAAACATAGTATGTCTCTCCCCACGAATGTCTTATCGGACTCTCCGAATGGAGCGTGGACTCTGGTTACAATTCAATCATACATTCCTTGGAATCAGTGTGGATTCCTCCCCAGATTGTTTATCGGAAATCCGAATGGAGCGTGGACTCCCCTGATTTGATCCCTCCCATGCCATGCATGAGATGCAAGTACAAACATGCTATGTAATAATAAACATCATAGCATTAAAATCCCGTAGTTGAAACATATCATTTGATAACCAAATAAATCATCAAAATATGAAGTAAAAACATCATATATACATATTCCATGGTTTTCAATAAAGTAGGAATCCTACCAACATCCAAAAATCGGGTCCTTGTGTTTCCGTCCAAAAACTGATCACTGATTGCGTCAAGCCGATCGTACATCGTTTGTGAAATCCCGTTACCTTATTACATTTAACACATATACATACATCAATTTGTGATCCATTTAATTCCATCAACCCCTACATCATCCTAGGTTCATCTCCCTTTACCATCCTAGTCTTTTATCCAGTTAAGTCCCCTAAAAGGTTTCCATCATACATTGGGACTGAACCATGTTTTAAGTCCACAAAAAAATGCCTTAGTGGGGTTCGGCCATACAACATGGCCGAACCTCACTTTCTTGGTTTTGGACCCCTCTTTTTAGTCCTTGATCTTTTTAGTCAATGTGGGTCCAAGATCATTCCATCTTTTGATTTATTGATCCAATCACATAAGTTAATCATTTTACATTAATAAAAACCTTATGTCCATAAAACATTCTCCATAGGGTTCGACCATACAACATGGCCGAACCCATGGTCCTTTGTTTTCACCATATTCCCATCTTGGCTATCACTCTTTCCATAGCTAAACACTTAACCTATTTACACATAACTTAGGTCCATGAATGATTCCTTAACATAACATAGATCCATAATAAATCCCTCCATTCCTTAGCTTGCTCATTCAATCACTTAAACATGCATAGATCTACCAAATGACCCATCAAAATGATTTATGGGGTTCGGCCATACAACATGGTCGAACCAATGTTGTCTCATTTTCATCCTTCCTTTCTTAAATCGTTTACAAATATTAGATCCATATACAAAATCCCTCCATGGGGTTTAATCATACACTTAGGTCACTTACACATACTTAGATCACACAAACATGATCCATGGGGTTCGGCCATACAACATGGCCGAACCCATGGTCCTTCATCTCCATTTATTTCATAGCTTATTAGCCATGGTTCATCATTTTAAAACCCAAAATCCATCAACATTTCTTCCATTATTTTCATCATTTAGAACCCTTTTAAAATCACCAACATCCTTCCATGGGGTTCAGCCATACATCATGGCCGAACCCTATGGTTCATCATTTTTTTCTCCTCTTCATCATATTCTCCATTCTTATATCATTTTGAGGATGGCCTTTTCTTAAAATCATACACAATATGTTTGTACCATTTGATGGGGTTCGGCCATACATCATGGCTGTACCTCATCCAATCCATTCTTGTTCTCCATGATCCATATACATAAAAATTAGGGTTCGGCAATGCAAGGGCCGAACCATGATCCTTGATCATTCTCCATGCAAGTTGTCATAAGTCATGTATACATATTGTCCTTACATTATCCACTAATCATTTATGTAACCCTAATCTTCATCACCATTATTTCATTTGTTCAACCCATCTCATAGGTATTCACATTCCAAATATTTAACCATCACCTTGATATTCCTTGGATGGATTTCAAATCCATCACCCATTATATTTTGGCCAACTCTCCAATCCGAAATGGAACCCCATGGTTTCGGCCATTCCATAGCCGAAACCATGGTTCCCTTAACCTCCTTTTAATTTATAAACCTTGTTACGCAATACTTACCTCTGCAACTCCTCTGTTTTTTTCCGTTCCGCCTTGCTCCTCCGATCTTCTCCTTCCTTAGTCTTTTCTTTCTTCCTCCTTGATCTTCGGCCAAAGAGTGGTGCTTGAGAGGGAGAGGGTTTAAGATGAAAGCCCCAAGAGATGGTTCGGCCAAGGAGAGAGCTTGAGAGAGGGAGAGGAGGAAAGAATGGAAAACCCTAAGTGTTTTCTTGTCTTGGAGAGAGGTCGGTCTTATAAGTGCCCCGGTTCATCCGAGTCACCCTTATTGTCAATTACGTGACTCAGTTGGACTTTCCTTGGATGTATAAGAAGATCTTCTATGAAGTTGAAGCGTCTACAACGAATACGGTATTGGCACACAGGTAAGTGAACCATAGGAGACCTTAGGCTAAGTCAAATACCTTAGAAGTCAATTGGAAAAATAAGATAATAGGTGACTTTTAGCCTCGAGGCCTCATGCAATCTACCAAGGTCTCGCAGCCAGTTATGCTGAGTTGAGTGCAGTTGACCCTGTGTCGAGCTGACTCAATCTCCAACAGATTAAGAAAGTTAAAATCTGTGTCTGTTTAATTGAAAGATAATTATGGTAAATTTATTGGAAACTTATTATGGTAAATAAATCTATCCACATGGTGAGATGGGTAATTATGGTAAATTGATTGGAAGCCTATTATGGTAAACAAATTTATCCATGGTGAGATGTTGCCACCTCTCTTAAATTTGAATTTGAATACCCTTGGGGAGTTGTCCATGACAAGTATGGAAAGGCTCCTCCATGAGTTGTAATCCATCTTGCAAATCTTCCATCTAATCCTTGATTGATGGCTAAGATAAATGAATTGCAAATCATGCACGGTGGATATGAGTTGGCTGGTATTTGGCTGGTATCTAGCTGGATTCTGCCTGGATAGATTAAACGGCACATATGTGCTGTCTTTGTAGACTTACCGGTGGCAAGGCCTCATCAAAAGCGGCGAGGCCTCACGGGCATGACTTACTGCAAAACTGCAAACTGTCTTTCCAGAATTACCGCTGGCGAGGCCTCATCAGAAGCAGCGAGGCCTCGTGGGCGTGACTTACTGCAGAACTCAATTTGTCTTATAAAATAACAGTAAGCCTTGTGTTAGGGGGACTGAAAATACACAGAGAAAACAATGAATAAGATTACAGAGTGTGTGATCATTCGGCCTTCTCTCTAGACACCATTCTTCATCATCCTTCTTAGTGAATGTTTGGGTAATCAATACCCACTCCTGATGAAGAGTAAGGTATTCATATAGGACTAAAACCAGTCATACCCAAGTTCTACTGCTGTGCCAATAAATACGTTGATGATGCTGATTTGATGGAAAGGAGCACACAGGTTCAGTAAAGAAGAAAAAGCTTAAAGGAAAACGGTTAAGGCCCAAGACAAGTTTTCTTCTTTGTTTTATTTTAAACATTGTAAAGTGGATTAGAACAGTGTGTTCGAACCACTCTAAAAAATAGGTGTAGAGGATTAGACCGATTGGGTTGAACCTCTATAAAAAACTAGGCTGTACTATTTGGGCGTGAGACCCTTACATAGTATATTTCGGATAGCCCTAGAGAGGGTGAGTCCAACAGTGGATGTAGGTTCAGGCGAACCGAACCACTATATATCGTTGTGCATGTGTGGTTTGCATTAATGGTTTAATTCATTTGTTTATCACTTGCACACATTTTTATTCCGCTGCGCATATTGTTAAATTTGATAAATTATTTAAAAGGGAACTAAAATTGAAAATCGACCTATTCACCCCTTCTAAGTCGTACATACTTCTAGTAACGGAATTTCAGGTCCCTAGGGTTTTTGGTGAAAGGAGAGGAGTTGAGATAGAAAACTCTAAGTCTTTCTTGTCCTAGTGAGAGGGTCGGCCAAAGAGAGAGCTTGAGAGAGGGGGAGAGTGAATGAGATTAAGAGCTAACTTTCCATCTTGTCTTAGGGTTCCTTGGGTAAGACTCCACCTCCAACTACCCTCATCAATGTGGAGTCTTCCCCATGAGTCTTTGACTAGCCAAGAGGGTGCATGCCTTCCACATGGCACACACACCCTCTCCAACGGTTTTGGTGGCTAGTGGTTTCCACTGAGATGGAACCCTCCATTCCGTTTTGACTCACTTAGTGGATGCATGCCCTCCACATGAGTTCCTTGTCTAACCAAGAGGATGCATGCCCTCCACATGGCGCACACACACACACACTCTCCAATGGTTTTGGTGCTAGTGGTTTCCATGAGTGGAAACGCTCCACCTCCCCTTTGACTCACTCCATCTTTTCATCTTCCATGTGTCTCACCACCCATTTGACTCACTCCATTTAAATGAAACTCAACTCCTAACTCAAGCATTTGAATTTATTTCTATTTAACTTAGGTGATTTAATTAAATAGTTTAATTCAACTCACTTCACTTGATCCTCTTTAATTCACCCATGAACTCACCCATGGTTGACCAAGTCAACCATGTCGCCGGCCCCACATGTTCCTTAGTCCACACGCCACCTCACTTGACGAGGTGGACTTGGGTCCCACTTGGCTATGCCACTTTGATATTACCACATACACTTGCCACCTCACTTGATGAGGTGGACCCCATGCCTTTGATCTTAATTAGGTCCATGACCCGGTTAAATCCATTCCTTATCCATTTACCCTAATCATCAATCCATCTTGACCCATTGGGTCCCAATTGGGCATTTGACCCAATTGACCACATTGACCCAATTAAATAGAATTAATCCTACCCATGTTCCATTGCCTCACTTCTTATCCATTTAATATCCATTCCATCTATGAATCGTAATTTTTTAACAATTAAAATAACTAATAGCTAATATATTTATTGCAATGAAAATCTGGGCTATTACACCATAAGCTTCTATGTGTTGACTTTGGGCAAGAGAACACCCAAGTCCTTCACCTAAAGCATCACAATATACTTCATAGCCCTTGGCTCTTTCTTGCAAAATTAGAATAGAAGTAGTTGTAAGCCTTTCCTTCAGTTCTTCGAATCTTCGGTTGCTTACAGCAGACCATTCAAATTTGACTCCTTTTTTACTGAGTCGGGTAAGTGGAAATATAATGTTGGAGAAATCCATAATAAACTTCCTATAACAACCAGCCAATCCCAGAAAGCTGCGGATTTCGGTCACATTCCTTAGAGCTTTCCAGTCTCTAACTGCCGCCACTTTAGCCGGTCCACGGTTATACCTTCCGCTGATATGACATCCCCTATGATGTTAACCTCAGATATCCAGAATTCGCATTTGCTTGCTTTGGTTTACAATTGATTCTTCTTCAGGGTGTCCGAGACTATCCTTAGATGTTCAGCTTGTTCTTCACGACTTTTAGAATAAATAAGGATGTCGTCAATGAATACAATTTCAAACTTGTCCAAGTAAGGATGAAAGATCTTGTTCATCAGATTCATGAACACAATTGGTGCATTGGTGATGTAACGCCCCGCCCTTTCTCACCCTTCCGAAAATCAGAGTCTGAAAATTTCATTTTGAAAGAAACACAGAGTGAAAGAGAGGGGAGGCGCCACGACTCGAGTTCAGTTTAGACTACTCAAGTCTGAACCTGAACTAGCCACCCATGTGTACATGGACTAGACCATGATAATAAATCACACATGGAACTAACAACAACTTGCGGAATAAACTAGACTATTTGTGGAATAGAATGACTAGATAGCAAGTAGCAGTCTCAAATATTAATTAACATAAATAACCATCCATAGTTAGTAACCTAATCAAACCATAACAAATTAATAACTTATTACGTGTCCACAATTATAAATTCAAATGACAGTAATAAAGAAGTCTAGTTCAACATTCAAGCGCTTAGGCTTGGCTCCCCTCCCGGTCATCGACCTTCTCTTTCCCTTTCCTTGTACCTGCATTCTCCTCTGAGGATAGAATTAGGGCGTTAGATCAACGCGCCCAGTAAGTTCCCGAATCAGGGCTACCACATGGTTAGCATATAAAACATGCATATATATCATATTACATGATCATCAAAAACATATAAAACATGCTATGTATGTATGCAATTGTAATGAGCCCCACCCCATCACGCATACATAGCAATCACTTGATGGGACTCTCACCGTCAAGGTAATTCATAGTACACTTTCATCTGTGTCTCACATGACAAGGTAATCCACAGTAATCATCGCTACCTGTGGAAAGACACTTCATCATTGAGTTGTTTCATTTCACATATTAGTCCTCCTGGCGGGACTCTCATCGCCTAAGGAGACCAATTGTGACTCTTCTCTTCATGTTACTCCTCCTGGCGGGACTCTCATCGCCTAATGAGGACGGTAACTCATAACTGCAACACTGTATAACCTCAGTCATCGTCTCATGTCCATGCATGAGATGCCAATGCTTTGTATGCCATTTGTAAATGCATAACATATCATTTGAAACCACATAAAATAAACAAGAGTCTCATAAAGAAAACTAGGATAAAAACTGTGGTTACAAGTAGGTAGGAAACATACTGAAGATTTCCTTCAGTAATTGATCTTTCTTTAGTGTCACCCGGTCACGACTCGCACGTCGTCAACTTCCGGTACCTTGTCCATACAATAATTAGTAAATCATATTATTACTTACTTGTTCATTCATATCTAAGACCCAACCACATCATGTGGGGTTCGGCCATGCCCATGGCCGAACATCGTCAACTTAGAATTTGTCATTTATGGGGTTCGGCCCTATACTTGGCCGAACCTTGTATTCCCACTCTTCCATCATCAAATGGTTCTCCATTACAATACTTTAAACCCTTTATAAAATCATGGGAATAATATCAAACACAACCCATGAACTTAATCCATTTATTCCAAAAACAGCCCATGGGGTTCGGCCATACACATGGCCGAACCCAATGGTTCTCTTGATTTATTTTGTCCATCATCTACCCATGATTTGAATCAATAACTTAACCCTAACATTTATATGGTTCAGCCCTATACCAGCCAGCCAAAAACAGTAACCAAATTCTCATTTAATTCCCATAAGACATCATACTCTTACATACAAAATCATTTAATATTTTCATGGGGTTCGGCCATCCAAAGTGGCTGAACCCTATGTCCATGTTTTTGTTCCTCTTAAATATGTTTTAGATCTCATTTAGACAAGTAATAAACAGCATCACATTACTATATTTTTTTTACCTCTTAAAATATCCAAATAAATTCATCAACTTGTCCAAATGACCATATTACTTCATGGGATTCGGCCATCCAAGATGGCCGATCCCCATGGTCCATTTCATCAATCTTAATCCACTATTTTAGACCCATACTAACTTCAGTCCATATGTCATTCAAATCCATGTTTTTAACCCTCTTTAAAACATGCATTTGAATCACAAAGAAACCTCAAAAACAGTCCACAAAAACTCCATGGTTTCTATGTTTCAAAACATCAAAACCAACCTATCTTTTACATGGGGTTCGGCCCTCCATGTGGCCGAACCCAATGATCATTTTTACCATTTTAAAACCTCTATTACTCAAGGTTAAAACCTTGGTGCATTCGGCCATAACCATGGCCCAATACATATGTGCATAACACACCCTGGTTTGACATGGTTTTTGACCTTTAAGATCATCAAATCAAATCCACATTTTTCATGGGGTTCGGCCAACCAAGATGGCCGAACCCAATGACATATTTTCTTATCCTTTTAAGCCATTTAATCCAAGGTTTAGACCTATGACAAATTCGGCCATACATGACCAAATTATGTCATCCAAATTTATAATTTCAAGCTCTTTAATAAACCAAGCACTTATGTAAAAACTTACCAAAGTTCCTTGTTTTTAATCTTTACTTCCAATCCTTCTTTGCCTTCTTTCCTTTGCTGTTTTGTGCTTGATCTACTGGTGCAAACACCTCTGCTGTTCCAGCTATGAAAAACGAATTGGAAAGAGGGAGAGAGAGATGGAAATTCTTGAATTTCCAATGTGAAAAACAGCCAACCTTGGTGGTCATTCCCTTTAGTACTTCAGTCCCCAAGACCCCTCCATTCCCTCATCAATTCTTATCAAAAACGATGGGTCTTGGGTGCTATCCAATGCACCCCTTGGCACCTGCCAATGAAGCCTCCCAACTCCCCAAGCATCACCTCCCATTTCCCATGTATTTCATTTAAAAACCCATCATGAAAATCACCCCAATAAGTCCCCAACGTGTGGGACTTGTTTTGGTGGTTATGACTGAGCCAACCTATTCATATTCCCTCTAAACTCACTGATTTACAGTCCCATTGATTTCCATTTTGACTCACCCAACTCACATGTCCAACTCACCTCATTAATTGACAATCATTTAATGAATTTGAGTCAACTCATTTTTAATTCAAATTAAATAAAATCAGTTCCACTTAACCTGATTTAACTCACCATTGAACTCATTTGTGGGCCCACACGGTCGGCTGTGGTCAACAATGTCAACCCAACCCGTTGGGTCCCCCTTTACCTCCTTGACCCGTTTGACTCCATGACCCAATTATGGGTATTTTGGTCATTTGTACTTGGTTTTCACATGTGCATCAGGCCTACCCATTTTTATTATACTTGATTTCCAATCAGTTCAGCTTAACCCCATTTAATTTGGGCTCACCCAATGGTCTAATAAGTCCATTTGACCTATTGGGTCCAATTGGGCCTTTTGACCCATTTAGCCATTTTCGACCCAAATTGATATACATTACCTATCCAATCAAATTTGACATTTATAATATACTCATGGGGCATACATTTGAACAATGGGCCCCACTATTTCCTTATTTACAATCACATTTATTGAATTCACCAATCCAGGGGCATTTTCGTAATTATTCCAATCATTGAGAATTCTTTGCCCCAATTAACCATTTTGACCCAATTTGATGTACATTACCCATCCATTATAATTTGACATTTATAATGTGCTCATATGATCTTAATTTGAGTAATGGACCCGACCATTTCCTTATTTAACATCACAAACATTTAATTTAACAAACCAGGGACATTTTCGTAATTATCCACTTCATTGAGAAATTGGGGTGTTACAGGTGAGTCCAAACGGCATAACCACATACTCATATAGTCCATACCGAGTTCTGAAAGCTGTCTTCTCTATGTCTTCATCCCTGACCCAGATTTGATGGTAGCCTGACATCAGATCAATCTTGGAGAAACTGGAACCTCTGAGTTGATCGAATAGATCATCAATTCTGGACAGAGGATACTTGTTTCTGACTGTCAGCTAGTTCAACATCCTATAATCTACGTACATCCGAAGCGTACCATCCTTCTTCTTCACAAATAATACCGGTGTTCCCCAAGATGATGTGTTGTTCCAAATGCATCCAAGTCTGAGCAGTTCATCAATTTGCTTCTTTAACTCCGACATCTTAGCTGGGGCCATTCGGTAATGCAGCAATGGCACTAGAGCAGTGACAGGATATAGCTTAATCTCAAAATCAATCTCCCTCTTTGGTGGCAACCTAGGGAGTTCTGTTGGAAATACCTCTGCTTAGTCTTTCACTACCGCAGGTAGTTGAGCCATTGGCGCCTTGTCTAGCCTGATGATGTTTAATACAAGATGGTTCAATTTTTCATGCAGTCTCTTGGTCATAGGAATGCTCTGTTTGTCGGCATGTACCACATATCGTTTTCCCTCAGGTGACCAAAATATCACCCTGCGGAGATGGCAGTCAATGCTGGCGTGGTAGTTAGTCAACCAATCCATGCCAAAAATGATATCGTAGTTTGTCATCTCGAGTACCAGATAATTGAACTCAAATTGAGCCCAGTAAGTTCAGTGTTTACCGATGTGCATATCAGTCCTAGTGATGTGTCTCCAACAGGGGATACAATAGTAAATGCAATGGACAGTTGTTGTACTAGAGTGCTAGTAGCAGATATGAAAGCAGCAGATACAAAGGAGTGGGATGCTCCTGAATCAAATAATGCACAAGCATAGGAACTACCAACTACTGCCATACCTTGAATCACTGAGTGATCCACCGTCTCTGGGTGAGGAGCCAAAGTATACAGTCGTCGAGATCCTGTCGGATTAGGTGCCTGTCCTGTCCGGTTATATGCTCTGGACACTTGTGAATGAGTTAATCGAGCTGGAGGACGAAATAAACCCCTGGAGTGAGAAGGTCTACTGTTCTGCGGACACTCCCTTTTGAAATGGCCCTGCTGGCCACACTGAAAACAGGTGCTCACACCTTGAGGAACCTGAGAGACGGATACTGATATGGAGGACTGATTGGGACAAAAGCCTCCATTGACCCAGTAGAAGGTGATGGTTTCCCAAAGTTGGGTCGGAATCTCTTCTTTGGGCGAAAAGTACATCCCCCGCTTTGGCCTCGGCGGTTGTCCACAAACTGAACTGTCTTTGCTAGCTCTTGCTCAGCTATGGTAGCTCGACTGACCACTTCCGCCAACGTAGGTGACTTGAAGATAGTCACTTTGACCCTGATGCCTAGTCGAAGGTCCCTTTCAAATTTATTTGCCTTCCTGTATTCTATGTCCACCATGTATAAAGCATAACATGATAGACAGAGAAACTCCTGATGATACTCAGCCACAGTCAAGGTGTCTTGCACCAAAGATATGAATGCTTGTATCTGGCGCTCCTTCTCCTCTTTTGGAAAATAGTGATCCAGGAACATTGTAGAGAACTGGTCCCAAGTCATCTCAGTCCTTTCCCCTGCTGGAATCTGTGCCCGTTGTCGTTCAATCACTCCCACCACTTGTCGGCATCATCGATCAACTGTGAAGTAGCCAGCAGTATTCTATCTTCATTACTGGTGATCTTCAGTAATGTCAAGAACTTAGTGATACCTCTCAGCCAATTCTCCGCTCCTGCAGGTCCTTCTTTCCCTTTGAAATGAGGGGGACGTTGTTGTTGGAAGTCTCTAACCATGCTTCGATCATGTGCCTCATTGGTGGTGGCACTTCCATTGCCGTTCATATGTTGCTGTAGAACGGAAGTGACCACAGCATGCACTAAGTTCTGCAGCTCGGAGGGTACCAAATGAATATTTACGCTGTTCTGCGCCTCTTCCTGGTGTGGTTGCTGCACCTCTTCCTCCACATGTGGGTGTTGTCGAGTTCTTCTTATTCTCAGAGGCATTTTCCTAAGTCATTGAAACATTGTTTGACTTAGCTTTCTCATAAAGTTTTGTGTTTACATAGTTTGGGGAATTGCCAAATCAGCATCTTGTATTTCTTGTTTTTGGGGAACTTTCCTATGTATCAAGTATCGTTTCTCAATTTGGGGGAAATCCTGATGCTTCTTGTTTTAGGGAAATATGTCCTATTTTGTTCAGTACATATGGTTTTGGAGGGGACATCATGGAAATAAAGTTTTTCAAAAATACGAAACTTAAAGCATGAAAAACTATCCTAAGCAGAGCCATCCTGATGAGGTGATGGAGGAGAAAGGGATCGAGAATCTGGAACTGTGCTATCAGATCTGCCAGAGGAGGGCATACCAGAGACTAGTTCCTGCACAGAAAACCTAATGTCATATAGACTTCATTCAAGGTAGTCTATTCTCCTTCCGAGTTTGAAGACCCTTCTACACAAACTTATATTCTCTTGAGAGGCATATTGGTGTTCTTCTTCTTCCTCAGTGTCTCTACAAAAGTCCTTTAAACGATGACTTTCTTCATCACTACTATCATTAGTGATAATGACATGGTCTCCGTTGCCAGTTCTAAGACCATTCTCCTCTTTTGCATTTTGTCTCCTTCCTTCACAACGTTCTTCGATGAAGATGACATATTTGTCAACGATAGGGTCTTCCTCAACCTCTGGTTGGGTTTTCTAGTGAGAACTGGATTATGGTCTGTAGGGATAAAACTTACCAACTTGAACAGACGCAGGATTTCCATAGTTAGGGCTAGTGCAAGATAGAAAGACTGATCTTTTGGTTCTTTTGGGCCACTAATTAGTTTCACCTCGTTCTTTAGAGGTCTGAGGGCGTGACCTGGCGGCCATCTTTCCGGGCATGATTTTTCCAAGAGGAGATTCTCAAACAATGGTTTGGAGGTGGATGAGGTGAAGACTGATCCTAAACTGATCTCAGAGAATCACCAACAGGCTTCTAGAGACGAGAGGAACGAAAACCCTATGGTTTTCTGGCGAAAAATCATTCAGAGAGGTCCTCTCGATTGGTCTAGGGCACAGGAGGAGAAAGGGAGATCACCAGACCTTCACGGGAGAGGAGACAACAAATTGGAATGACTTGTCGTTTTCGTAGAAAGGGTCCCTATTAATTTAAACATTTTGTCCTAGCGACATGTCGTTTCCACCGACTTGTCTATTCACCGACATGTTGACTATACCGAGAGGTGCAGATATCAGAGCAATCATCCCTGATTTGTGCAACTTGATGAAATCCTATTCTAAGCTCGGCATCCACAGATTTATTCGAATATGATAAAACACAAATATTCCAAATATAATTCATCAAATCATTAAAACATGTACAAGATCAACATTTACATTCCAAAACACATAAAGTTCAAAATACTTTGAATGGAATGTATGGCTTTCCAAGTAGAATATGTACTATAGCCAGGAATAGTACATTCTAGACTTGAAGTTAGCCAATTTTTCTCTCCTCATGTCACAACACTTTTCTGTTATGTGAACTCACATGGTCTCTTGTGAGTCCATTTGTAGTGGTTTAAGATATGGAAATGAATCTTAAATCAAAACAAAACATGAATGGTGGTCTATCTCCTGGGTAAAAAGATTATGGCATTTGGTGTTGCAAACACACCCTATGATCGTACCTCTGATGACCAACCTTGGGATCCTTCAACTCTCTTAAAACATGATTCAGCTTTCTCAATAAAGAGTCTTACCTTGTGTCCACCTTCCTTGGGTTTCTTTTAAGGTTAGGTGTTGAAAGTCCCTTGAGAGATAGAACACAATTGACCCTAGAAGGTGGGTGAATTTGTCAATCTAGAATCATTGGTCCTTTTTAAATTTTACTTGATTGATTAATTGTGTGCAGCAGATATGACAATCAAGTGTATGTGTGTTAGCAAATGTGATAATGCAATTGACACAAGAATTAAACTCTAATACCATAAGCAGAAGGACACAAGATTTATATTAGTTCGGTTAATCAACCTACATCCACTGTTAGGACTAGCTCAACCTTGAGCTAAACCTAAATGCACTAAGTTGGGACTTACACCCTCACAATTACAGTTGGAATTCCACCTCACTCAATCAGCTGGGAATTCCACCCACCACTATGCCAGAGACGACGCTCTAGTTTTTTTATATTGGTTCCGGAACCAATCCTTCTTAATCCACTTTCTTAGGACAAATGTTTTAACAACAAAATTAAAACCAAGAAACACTTTTTTTGTACATCTTTTTTTAAGAAGTGTGCTTCTGAAAGATCCACCCAAAATGTGCTAATGCTCCGCCTTGTAGCCGTCGTAGAGCAATCACAATTTCAAGGTGACTAGGAAAGTGGTTCTATAAATATCTTTCCTAGTTTGTATCTTTTCTTTTCTCCTCTCTTTCTCTCTTTCTCTAACTCAATCACTGGATTGATTGTATTTGATTCTCAGGTGTAGGTACAAAAGAGTTGATCATTCTTTAGAGTGTGTGAATTTTATCAGTTCAAGGAACATGATTACATGATCACATAACACTCATATAGATAGAGGAGTCTTCATAGTTTTTCAAACTGCCTAGTACCGACAAGTTGGTGGCACCGATGGGTCGGTGTTCATACCTATTACCGTTCAACCACCCGACTGTTGCTCATTAAATGTACTCCCAATGGCATAATTAATTCTCGGTCAACAGGTCGATGTCGCCGATGGGTCGACAATCATGGCACCGATAGGTTGGTCCATACGAGAGGCTCGATATGTGGTAACACCATGCTGACAGAATTTCAAGACAAAAACTAGTTTTACCCTGACTGACTTGTAGCCCTTTACCGAGGGGTCGGTCCTGGTTCTCTCGATCGACCTTGAATTACCGAGATGTGTGTTTCTTCGAGAGTCCACTTGAGTTCTGAGTTTCGTAAGTCATAAATTATCATCTATGAGTTGTTGACCACGAGGGCTCAGTGCTTACGAGACTCTCGGTCAAAGGCATACCCAGAATGATAGTTCTATGTTCCAGAACCTTTATCAATCTAGCCGACCAGTCTTTGACCACAATGGGTCGATCATGTCTCCACCGAAGGGTCGTTGAGAACGACTAGTTGAGCTGATAGTGAACTTAATTCATATTTCCAAGTTCTCTTCCAATTCACTGTCCAGCTCCCTTTCTAGGTTTTTTATGGTTTTACCATTTGTTCAACTCAGCCTAGGAATGGTCCACCTAAGGTGTGGGTACCATCTAAAGTCATCTATGGCCAAATACCTATTGTGTTTGCCATCCACGATTAGCTTCAATCTGGTGGAGCATGACCTTCACTCTTGATCACCTTAAGTCTTCAAGCTTTTGGCAAGTGCTTCTTCCCAAGTCATAGAATTGACAAACTTAGGGACTCGGCAAGCCAGGCCACGAACAATCTCCCCTTTTGTCAATATCATGACAAAACCTAGAAGCTAACCCAATTACAAGCCCACCCTTATTACATCACATTTGAATAGAAATATTACATTGATTACATGTACATATTCAAATGGATAAGAAGACTATAATCTTCGCATATTCTTGTTCAGCTTGCTTCATTTCATGTTTTCCTGTTCAAGCGCATAACCAAGCAACACTAAAAAAATCATTAAAGGGGTTAGTCCAAAACATAGAGATGCATCCTTGGACTAAAAAAGATTTGTATTCATGCTCCCCCATACACCTAGAAACCAACACTTTCCTAATATATCCAATGTCTAATAGTTTCTACTAATTTTTTCCCCATTTTGTCATACATTGACAAAGACAAGTAGGCATATAGTACTGAAGGGAGTGCTCCTCCATAAGATGTGCTTCCCTTACTGCAGAGTATATGTTGTTTTAAATATACAGGAAATAATATTATTGTACAAGGAATGAAATGTGCACATGTATGAGCATGAGGAGTTATGGCGATGCACACACGCTAATGGCCTTACGTAAGGAGAGAAATCGTGATGAATCCAAGGGTTTGGTCATGATATCTGCCAATTGATTTTCCGTGTAGATGTGTACAAACTCAATAGTTTTCTCCTCAACCAATTCTTTTATGAAATGATGCCTTATGTCTATGTGCTTGGTCCAGGAATGTTGTACTCGATTCTTGGAAATATTTATTACGCTAGCGTTGTCTGTAAACGCCCCGCCCTTTCCGAGATTCAGAGTCTAATTTTTTTTTTTTTAAAATAATAATGTCATAACACCGGAAGAGGGCGGACGACGTCACAACGCGAGCTAAGTTCGGACTTCCAAAGTCCGACCCTTAACTGGCCACCCATGTGAGCATCGACTAAACCCATGAATAACAAACCACACAAGGAACTAATCAAGTCATGCGGAATAAACTAGACCAATTGCGGAAATACTGATTGCGGAATTATACTGAATAGATAGCAAGTACAAGTCTCCCATTAAAACGCTTAAACCAAGCATCCAATATCAAACCATAAACAAACCATAGCAAAGTTACTACTTATTACATGTCCATAAAATGTAATTCAAATGACAGTAAAATAGAAGTTCATTCCACACTCAAGCTCTTAAGCTTGGCTCCCCTCTTGGTCCTCGACCTTCTCTTTCCCTTTCCCTCTTCCTGTATTATCCTCTAAGGATAGAAATAGGGGGTTAGATCAACGCGCCCAGTAGGTTTTCCGATGAGGTTACCACATGGTTAGTGTATACAACATGCATCTATATAGTATATGATCATCCAAAAACATCTGAAATCAATGCTATGTATGTACGTGTAAATGTAATGAGTCCACCCATCACACATATACATAGCCATCACTTGACGAGACTCTCCTCGTCAAGGTAAACCACAGTACTCCATTATTTCTTCTTGATGATATTCCTCCTGGCGGGACCCTCATCGCCTAAGGAGGTCGATGTGACTCTCATCATTATGATATTCCTCCTAGCGGGACCCTCATCGCCTAAGGAGGCCCCACAGTTGCATCACGTGCATATCGACGGAGTGTGGGCTCCGGTTTCCATAATCATCATCCCACGTCCATGCATGAGATGCCAATAAATATATGCAACATGTAAATAAATCTCATCATTCAAAGCCAATACGATAAATAATAGTATAACAATGTCTCATAAAAACCATCATAAAACCAAGTATAAATGTGGTTACAAGCAGGTAGGAAACCTACTGAAACTTTGTTTAAGTGTCCGTTCCTTTTTAAGCGTCACCTTGTCCGTTACCTTGTCCATATAACAACAAGTTAATACTCAATATTCTTGATTTCTAATCAAGTCTAGATCCCATAAATCATCTTGTGGGGTTCGGCCATACCCATGGCCGAACCTCACGAACTTAGGATTTAATCTTCCTTTTCATTTGATCAACTCTTAAACACTTTACCCTTCAAATATATCTTGGTAGGGTTCGGCCATACAACATGGCCGAACCATACCACTTTGGTTTTGGACCCCTCTTTTCAAGTTCTTTGATCAATCTTTTCATATTACACTTTGACTTGTATTTATGATTTTGCCATTGACCTAACCATATTTAGTCTTGATTAGAAAAAAAACAAGATCCATAAAAACCACCTTAGTGGGGTTCGGCCATACCCATGGCCGAACCTCACTAATCCCATTTGGATCTCTTAATCCATTCTAATCACATTCAAATGCTATTCAAATCACTTGGTGGGGTTCAGCCATACCCCATGGCCGAACCTCACCCCTTTTTGGTTTTGGTGCTCCACTTGCCACTCTTGTTGATGAACCATACACATATCTTAACCATAAAAATTAATAAGATTCAGCCATACATTGGCCGATCCTTCACATTAACCTTAACTCCATTTAAATCACATAAACACTCTCCACCATTGGTATGGTTTTTATCTCTCCAAAAACCATACCAAATTATCAAATACTTTTATGGGGTTCGGCCATCCAATGTGGCCGAACCCTATGCCCATGATTTGGACCTTTTTAACTTACATCTTATGTCCATTAAAACATGTAAAAGTCACCATAGTATTGTATGGTTTTTACCCTTCAAAAACCATCCAAATACCCAAATAAGTTCATGGGGTTCGGCCATCCAAAGTGGCCGAACCCTGTGGCCCATGTTTTCTATCTTTTTAAAACTCATCATCATAATTTAAACCATTGATTAATTCGGCCATAACATATATTTTGTATCTCATTAATACATGTAAAACTCTCCATGGTTTTGTATGGTTTTTAGCCTTCAAAAACCATCAATTTAACCAATTCCTTCCATGGGGTTCGGCCATCCAAAGTGGCCTAACGCTATGGTCCATGTTTTCTATTTTTTTAAACATCAATATACATACTAAACCCTTGGTAGATTCGGCCATCCATGGCCAAATCATTTTCCATTTAACCCATTTTATTAAACAAAATTCCATATAAACACTTACCAAATTCCTTTGCTTCTCTTCTTGCCTCTTGATCCTTGCTTCCTTCCCTCTTACTTCCTTCCTTCTTTCTTCCTTAGTCTCAGCTGATTAGAAGCTTCAATCAATGGTGAAAACACCAAAGTATGATTCGGCCAAGAGAGTATGTTCTTGAGAGAGGGAGAAAGAGATGAATTTTATGGTTTCATGGAGTGACAATCGGCCAAATGAATGGTGTATTCCTTTTGTTAAACAGCCCCATATTATCTCATTACTCCTCATTATTCTTTGATCAAACCTAGGAGACATTTGGTGCCAACCAAGGCACCCCTTGACACTCCCAACGTTGGAGCCTTGGGTTTCCATATGAGATGGAAACCCTCCAAATTCCCATGAGATTTTTATCTCATTTCATTTAAATCCATTTAAACCCAAGCATGGAGAATACCATTACAAGGTCACCAACGTGTGGGACTTGTTTTGGGTTGGTTGATATCAAGACAACTCTTCTCCTCCCCTTTGACTCACTTAAACTCAAGACCCCTTTGATCTCCAATTTAACTCACCCAACTCATTAGCTCAACTCACCACATTAAATGCCATTCATTTATTGCACTTGAGTCAACTCATTTCTTAATTCAAATCCAACTCATTTCAGTCCCAACTCAACCTGATTTAACTCATATTTAAGCTCACTTGAGGGTCCACACTGTCAAACATAGTCCACATGGTCAACACGACCCATTGGGTCCCCATTTAGCCCATGGATCCAATTTGACGCCATGACCTAATTATGGGTTGTTTTTACCATTTGCATGTGATTTTCATATGTGCATCAAGCCTACCCATTTATGCTCCATTTAATTTCCAATCATTTCAGCTTAACTCCATTAAATTTGGGCTCACCCAATGGTCAAACAAGTCCATTATGACCCATTGGGTCCCAATTGGGTCCTTTGACCTAATTAACCATATTGACCCAATTTGATGTTCATTACCCATTCATGATAAATTGACCCTTATAATATGTTCATAGCGTCTTAATTTGAACAATGGGCCCCACCATTTTCTCATTTACAATAACATTTATTAAATTCACCACTCGAGAGGCATTTTCGTAAATATTCATATTATTGAGAAATTGGGGTGTTACATTGTTGCAGTAATCGACTAACATTTGTTTCATCCAGATCAGTTGGGTACAATAGTTTGCAGCTGCAATGTAATCTACTTCGGTTGTGGAGAGAGAGACTGAGGATTGTTTGCGGCCATGCCATGCCACTAAACAATTTCTGACATAGAAACAACCTCCACTGGTAGATTTTCTGTAATCAACATTTCCAGCCTAGTCTGCATCTGTGTATCCAGCTATAGAGAAAGAAGTATCATAAGGAAACCAAATTCCATGCAAGGTAGTACTAGCAACATATTTAATAATCCGTTTAACAACTTTGAGGTGTGACTCTTTGGTTTAGATTGAAATCTGGCACAAGCCCCTACACTAAATGAGATGTCTGGTGGACTTTTTGTGAGGTACAAGAGACTCCCTATCATGCTTCTATAAAAGCTGGGTTCTACATCTGTCCCATTCTCATTTTTGAATAATTTGATGGTTGTGCTCATAGGGGTGTCGCATGTTTACGTCCTTCTTGTAACGCCCCGCCCTCTCCGAGAAATCAGAGTCTAATTTTTTTAAAATAATAACAGAATAACACCGGAAGAGAGCGGGCGGCGTCACGACGCGAGCTAAGTTCGGACTTCCTAAGTCCGACCCTTAGCTGGCCACCCATGTGTGCATGGACTAAACCCACCATAACAATTCACACATGGAACTAAACAAGTTATACGGAATAAACTAGACTAACTGCGGAATTAGACTAAATAGATAGCAAGTACAAGTCTCAATTATTAAATAACTTAATCCAAACATCCATTGTCTTTATCATAAACAAACCATAGCCAAAGTATCAACTTATTACATGTCCATTAAATGTAACTCATAAAACAATAATAAAGACATCCCAAACATCAATCAAGCGCTTAAGCTTGGCTCCCCTCCAGGTCCACGACCTTCTCTTTCCCTTTTCCATTTCCTGCATTATCCTCTATGGATAGAACTAGGGCGTTAGATCAACGCGCCCAGTAGGATTTCCTATTAGGGCTACCACATGGTTAGTATATAAAAACATGCATATATCATGTAACTCCCCGCCCTTTTCCACCCTTCCGAAAATCAGAGTCTGAAAATTTCTTTTGAAGGAAACACAGAGTGAACGAGAGCGGGAGCGCTATGACGCGAGTTAAGTTCAGACTACTCAAGTCTGAACCTTAACTGGCCACCCATGTGTACATGGACTAGACCATGATAATAAATCACACATGGAACTAAGAACAACTTGCGGAATAAACTAGACTATTTGCAGAATAGAATGACTAGATAGCAAGTAACAGTCTCAAAGATTAATTAACATAAACAACCATCCATAGTTAATAACCAAATCAAGCCATAGCGAAGTAATAACTTATTACAAGTCCACAATCTATAAATCAAATGACACTAATAAAGAAGTCCAGTTCAACATTCAAGCGCTTAGGCTTGGCTCCCCTCCCGGTCATCGACCTTCTCTTTCCCTTTCCTTGTACCTGCATTCTCCTCTAAGGACAGAATTAGGGTGTTAGAGCAACGCGCCCAGTAGGTTCCCGAATCAGGGCTACCACATGTCATCATATAAAATATGCATATATATCATATTACATGATCATCAAAAACATATAAAACCATGCTATGTATGTATGCAATTGTAATGAACCCCACCCCATCACACATACATAGTCATCACTTGACGGGACTCTCACCGTCAAGGTAAATCACGATACACTTCCATCTGGGTCTCACATGATAAGGTAATCCACAGTAAACCTCGTTACCTGTGGAAAGACACTTCATCACTGAGTTGATTCATATCACATATTAGTCCTCCTGGCGGGACTCTCATCGCCTAAGGAGACCAATGTGACTATGATCATCATGTTACTCCTCCTGGCAGGACTCTCATCGCCTAAGGAGGACGTAACTCATAATTGTAACACAGCATATCCTCAGTCATCATCCCATGTCCATGCATGAGATGCCAATGCTTTGTATGTCAATTGTAAATGCATAATTCAGCATTCAAAATATGGTAAGTAATAGTATGTCAATATCTCATAAAACGCTTCATGAAAACAGGTGTAAATGTAGTTACAAGTAGGTAGGAAACCTACTGAAGATTCACTTCAGTATTCTTTAACGTCACCCGGTCACGACTCGCGCGTCGTTCAACTTCCGGTACCTTGTCCATACAACAATCAGTAAATCATATTATCACTTACTTGTTTATTCATATCTAAAACCCAACCACATCATGTGGGGTTCGGCCATTCCCATGGCCGAACATCATCAACTTAGAATTTGTCATTTTATGGGGTTCGGCCCTATACTTGGCCGAACCTTGTATTCCCACTCTTCCATCATCAAATGGTTCTCCTTTACAATACTTTAAACCCTTTATAAAATCATGGGAATAATATCAAACACAACCCATGAACTTAGTCCATTTATTCCAAAAACAGCCCATGGGGTTCGGCCATGCACATGGCCGAACCCTAGGGTTCACTTGATCCAATAATCACCATGATTACTCATGGTTTAATCATGCTAACTCAACCATGAATTATACATGGTTCAGCCGCATAATAATCCACCAAAACAGTAAAAATGTTATTCCATTAATTGGCATAAGAACACCATAACTTTATATGGTTTTTAACTCACCAAAATCATCAAATACTTACATGGGGTTCGGCCATCCAAGGTGGCCGAAACCTATGTCCATGTTTTGGTCTTTCAAACATGTTTTAGGTGTCATTTAAACATATAATATCAGTATAACATTGCTGCATTTTTACCTCTCAAAACCATCCAATAAATTCATCAACTTGTCCAAATGACCATCATACTTCATGGGATTCGTCCATCCAAGATGGCCGATCCAAATGGTCCATTTCATCAATTTTAATCCACTGTTTAGACCCATGCTAACTTCAGTCCTTATGTCATTCAAATCCATGTTTTTAACCCTCTTTAAAAACATGCATTTGAATCTTAAAGAAACCTCAAAAACAGTCCATAAAAACTCCAAGGTTTCTATGTTTCAAAACATCAAAACCAACCTGTCTTTTACATGGGGTTCGGCCCTCCATGTTGACCGAACCCAATGGTCATTTTTACCATTTTAAAACCTCCATTATTCAGGGTTAAAACCTTGGTGCATTCGGCCATAACCATGGCCCAATACACACCCTTTTTCTTACAACTTATTTGGCTTAAACATTTAAGAAATCTTACCAAATTTTCCAAACTTTCTTCTTGCATTTGATCCTTGGTTTCTCCTCTCTTGTTTCCTTCTTTCTTTCTTTAATTCTTTGCTGGTTTGTGCTTGAATAACTGGTGCCAAAACCTCTGTTGTTCCAGCCAGGAAAATCGAATTGGAGAGAGGGAGAGAGAGATGGGAATTCTTGGATTTCCAAAGTGAAAATCGGCCAAGAATGGTAACATTTTCCTTTTGTAGTTTCAGCCCCATCTCCCATTCATCCTCCCTCATTTAATCTTGCCAAAACCGATGGGGCATTGGGTGTCATTCAAGACACCCCTTGGTGCCAAACGTTGCATCTCTTTGGAAATGAACCAATGCATCCATTCATGAATTGGCGCCGCCCAACCTTGGTGTCTTTTGGCTTTGCCAAAGTACCTCTTCACACTCAACGGCTGAGATGGATTCGCCAAGAGTTATGTGTGATTTACAATGCCTTTCCACTTCCTCTTGACTCACTTGACACTTAATATTTTTGTTCTAACTCAACTCATCCAACTCATCACATTCAATTCTCCAAGTTTGAGTCAACTCTTTTCTTAAATCAAACTCACCTCAAATCAGTCCAACTCAAGCTGAATTAACTCACATTTGAGTTCAATTGAGGGCCCACACGGTCATCCGTGGTCAACCTAGTCAACCCGACTCATTGGGTCCCCAATCAGCCCCTTGACCCGTTTTGACAACATGACCCATTCATGGGCTGATTTTTGCCATTTTTAATTGGTCTTCACTTGTGTTTCAAGCCTACCCATTTTTGCTATACCTGATTTCCAATCAGTTCAGCTTGACCCCATTTAATTTGAGCTTACACAATGGTCAAATCATCTATTTTGACCCATTGGGTCCAATTGGGCCCTTTGACCCATTTAGTCATTTTCGACCCAATTGATGTTCATTACCCATCCAATCAAACTTGATATTTATAATGTGCTCGTATGACCTTAATTTGAGCAATGGGCCCCACCATTTCCTTATTTGGCATCACAAAATAATTAATTAATCAAACCAGGGGCATTTTTGTAATTATCCACTTCATTGAGAAATTGGGGTGTTACAATATAACCCTCGTTTTAACTTTTTCGTCCCGAAAATCGAGCGAAGTAGGGTTCTCAAATTACATAAATAATTCGGGGTGAGCTGTTCTCATCTCCAATTCAAGTTCCCATGTGGCCTCTTCATCACCATGTCTGTCCCATACCACTTTTATGAACTGAATCGCTCTGTTTCGCAACACCCTTTGTTCGGTCTCCACTGTCCTGACCGGCTTCTTGACATACGTCACATCGCTTTGTACTTCAATATCCTGAACATCAAAACATGGGACGGATCCAGATTATACTTTCTTAGCATTGACACATGAAACACATTATGTAGAGCTGCTAACTGCGAAGGAAGAGTTAACTGGTACGCTACATCCCCCATCCTTCTTGTGATGGAAAATGGTCCCACATATCTTGGCGACAGTTTTCCTTTATTGCCAAAGCTCATGTGTCCTTTCTGTGGCGAGACCTTTAAAAATACCATGTCTCCCACTTCAAATTCGAGAAACCGTCTCCTTTTATCAGCATAACTCTTCTGCCGACTCTGTGCAGTCAATAAGTGTTGACGTATCAACTTAATTTGTGCGGTAGTCTCTGCGACTAGTTCCGGTCCGATTAATGCAGGCTCTCCAGCCTCTGTCCAACATACCGGCGACCTACACGGTCTACCATATACTGCCTTGTATGGAGCCATCTGAAGGCTTTCCTGATAGCTGTTATTATACAAGAACTCCACCAGTCGTAAGTGGTCCTCCCATCCACCCTTGAAATCTAACATACATGCTCTTAGCATGTCTTCCAAAGTCTATATTGTCCTTTCTGACTGTCCATCAGTCTGTGGATGGAAAGCGGTGCTAGTCAATAAGTCTGACCCCATGGTTGACTGCATGCTTTGCCATACTCTGCCGGTAAAACGGCCATCTCTGTCCGATACTATCGTTCGGGGAATGCCATGTAGCCGAATGATCTCCTTAATATACCGCCGACCCAACATCTCAGATGAATCCGTCATCTTGATAGGAATGAAATGTGCAAACTTGGTCAGCCGGTCGACTACGACCCATATGGCATCATTGCCCTTTGAAGACCTCGGCAACCCCGATACAAAATCCATGGAAATGTGTTCCCATTTCCATTCTGGTACTGCTAAAGGTTTGAGTAACCCTGGTGGCTTTTGGTGTTCAGTCTTAACTTGCTGACAAGTTAGACAATGTGCCACGAATTCCGCCACATTCCTTTTTAGTCCATGCTACCAATAATGCCTCTTTAGATTATGGTACATTTTGGTGCTGCCCGGATGGATAGAGGGCTTGGACTGATGTGCCTCAATTAGTAGCTCTTTCCTGCAACTCATTGGCACATATGTTCTTCCCCGGAATAAAAGACCCTGTCCTGGTCTTAATTCCCATTTCGGCACAATGGTGCCAGTAGACATCTTGGCCCATATGTCCTCCACTTCCGGATCCATACGTTGTTCTTGTTCAGTCTTGGTAACTACGTTGGATTGTACAACCAGATTGTATATGGTCCCACGGTTGTTATAGTAGAGTTTAAACTCTCGGATGGTATTCAACATCTCCCATTCCGATCTGATCAAACATGCCACGGATGCATGTGGTATACGGCTGAGGGCATCCGCTACCTTGTTTGCCTTGCCTGGATGATATCTAAGCGTAAACTCATAATCGGCCACTCCATCCATCTTCGCTGCACCTGAGGCTGAGCTCCTTCTGATCAAAAAGATATTTTAAGCTCTTATGATCAGAAAATACCTCAAATTTCTTGCCGTAGAGGTAGTGTCTCCAACTCTTGAGGGCGAAAACCACTATAACTAATTCCAAATCCTGTGTGGGGTAAAGATGTTCATGTATTTTTAACTGCCTTGAACCATACACCACCACACAATTACTCTGACTGAGTGTACAACCCAGTCCCTTTCCCGAGGAATCGCAATATACCTCGTAACACTTGCCACTTACCGGCAAAACTAAAATAGGGGCAGTGGTAAGTCTTGTCTTCAGCTCTTCAAACCTTTGATTACATAGATCTGTCCACTTGTACTTGACTCCTTTCTGTGTGAGGAGTCAATGGAGATGTTATTTTTGCAAAATCCATGATAAATCTTCTATAATAACCAGCCAATCCCAAGAAGCTACGAATTTCAGTTACATTCTTGGGTGCTTTCCAATCTTTCACTGCTGCCACCTTAGTCAGATCCACGGCTATACCTCCCTCAGATATAACATGTCCCAGGAAATTTACTTGAGATAGCCAGAACTCACACTTACTGGCTTTGGCATACAGCTTATTCTGCCTCAAAGTATTCAAAACTATCCGTAAGTGCTCTGCATGTTCTTCCTGACTCTTGGAATATATCAGAATATCGTCAATGAATACGATTACAAATTGGTTAAGATACAGACGGAAAATTCTGTTTATTAAATCCATGAACACCGCCGGTGCATTTGTGAGTCCAAATGGCATGACTACAAACTCGTATAGTCCATACCGCGTCCGGAAGACCGTCTTCTCTATATCTTCCTCCCTAACCCTTACTTGATGATAACCAGACATCAAATCAATCTTCGAAAAATGGCTGGAACCCTTCAATTGATCGAATAAATCATCAATTCTGGGTAGAGGGGACTTGTTCCGGACTGTTAGCTGATTCAGCTTCCGGTAGTCCACACACATCCGTAGTGAACAGTCCTTCTTCTTCGCGAACAGCACTGGTGCTCCCCATGATGATGTACTGTTCCGGATGCAACCCAGCCTAAGCAGTTCATCAATCTGCTTCTTTAGCTCCGACATCTCTGCTGGTGCCATCCGATAGTGTGGTAACGACACTGGTGTTGTGCCAGGGTACAACTTGATTTCAAAGTTAATCTCCCTCATAGGTGGTAAACCAGGGAGTCCCTTTGGAAATACATCCGCAAATTCTTGTACAATTGCCGGAAGTTCAGTAACTGGAGCTTTATTTATGGTGATATTATTCAATACCACGTGGTTTAACCCTTCCTGCAACCCACTCTGTTTATCTGCACGAACTACGTATTGCTTGCCCTCGAGTGACATAAATGTCACTCTTCGACGATAACAGTCGATGTTGGCATGAAACTTAGCCAACCAATCCATGCCGAATATTATATCATACTCAGACATGTCAAGCACCAAATAATTGAACTCAAATCTGAGTCCAGCTAATTCAGTGTTAACCGCCTTACATATAAGTCCCAATGTCGAATCTCCGACAGGGGAGACAATAGTAAGTGTTGTGGCTAATCTTTGAACTAATGTACCGGTAGCAGTAATAAATGATGCAGCTATGAACGAGTGTGATGCTCCAGAATCAAATAGTGCATATGCATAAAAACTACTCACTACTGCCATACCTTGTATCACCGCATGGTCCTCTTCTTCTGGAGAAGTTAGAGTAAATAATCGTCCCGCTCTAACAGGGTTAGACTCTCGACCTCCCCGACTTTGCATTCTGCCTCCTCTGGAGTTTACCGGTCTAGCTAGCGGACGAAATGATCCTCTGGAGTATGACAGCCTGTTGAGTTTTGGGCAGTCCTTTTTGTAGTGACCTGGTTGATCACAGTGAAAGCAAGTGTTCACTCCTCTAGATGCTTGAGTGACTACTACAGATTGAGTGGGCTGGCTGGGGTGAAAACCCCCAATAGATCCAATAGACGGCGAGGGTTTGCTGAAGTTCGATCTGAACTTCTTGTTGGGTTGATACGCACCCCTCCCACTCGGAGCTCGGCGGTTGTCCACTATTGTAAATTCGCCATTTCCTGTTCCACAATGGTAGCCCTGCTGACCACTTCCGCCAGCGAGGCTGCTTTGAACACGGTTACCCTGGCCCTAATGTTTGGCCGTAACCCACACTCGAACTTGCGAGCCCTCCGATATTCCCTGTCCACAACATAAAATGCATAGATTGACAAGCTGAGAAACTCTTGGTGGTACTCAGCCACTGTCATCGAGCCATGCACTAATGTCATAAAGGCCTGAATCTGATGTTCCCTTTCTTCCTCCGGGAAATAGCGCTCTAAGAATGTCGCTGAGAATTGCTCCCAGGTCATATCAATTCTTTCTCTTCTTGGTACACGTGTCTGCTGTTTCTCCACTACCTTCCACCATTTAGCAGCATCATCTATCAGCTGTGACGTGGCCAATAGGATTTTGTGTGCATGACTCTTGATATTGAAAAGAGTCAATATGTGGGAGATCTTTTCCAACCAGTTATCCGCCCCGACAGGCCCTTCTCTGCCCTTGAAATAAGGTGGGCGCTGTTGTTGAAAATCTCTGACCATGTTACGGTCATTAGTTTCACTCGCGCTTCCACCTCCGTTCATATGTTGTTTGAGGACAGAGTTAACTGCAGCTTGCACCAAACTGTGTAGTTCAGGTGGTACATAGGGTACTGTTACATTGATGTTCCCTTCTTCCTCTCGTTGATATGACGAGTCATATTCTTCCTCCTCGTCCAGTCGATACGTAGGGTCACTATCCTCCTCCTCTCACCGAGAATGATGTGACTCTTCCTCATTGCGCGATCGTTCATGAACTGACCTCTCCTCGTCATGAATTGACTGCTCTCTGTCATGTATCGATGGCACCTTCTCATGTACCACCTTCTTGGGTTGAGGTACCACTTTCCCTTGTGGTGTGATTATGAACACCTCATCCTTCTTTTTATCGTCCTGACTGTAACGCCCCGCCCTTTTCACTCTAATTTTCAGAGTTTTTTTTTTTTTTAAAATATAATAATCATGTGATCGGGGCGGAGTGTCACGACGCGAGTTAAGTTCGGATCTCTAAATCCGACCCTTAACTGGCCAAGCCCATGTGCGTATGAACTAAGTCCATAAAACTGATCCGCACATGGTACATATATAACTTGCGGAATTAACTTAGTTTTAATCTAACTGAGGTTATAATAGAACCTAAAACTATTCCAATTTTTCCATTCTTAGATAGCAAAGTACATAATCTTATTTTCCAAAATTACTAAATAATATTAATCTACCATTCAATCCAACCATCCAAAATAAACCAATCCACAGCATCTACTTATCTACTTATTACATGCCAACAAATCTAGTTACCAAATTACATTGTCCAAATAATTCAAATAACAAATCCATGAATAGTCCATTCAAGTCCATTCAAAATCATTCAAACCGCCCAAGTTTCTGTACTTGGTCCTCTTCTCGATCCCCGTTTTTCCCTTTCCCTGCATCATCCACTAACGATATAGATAGGGTGTTAGATCACTGCGCCCAGTAGTGTTTCTGAATGGGGCTACCACATGGTTAGTCAAAAACATGCAAATAATAAAATAATAATACAAGTGTGATAAAATTCCATAAAAACATGTCATGTATGAAATGAACATGTAATGAGTCCCACCCATCACCATTCAACATAGCCATCACTTGACGGGATTCTCATCGTCAAGGTAACCCACAGTGGTCTTTCGGACGCCCCGACGGAGTGTGGCCTCCGGATTCCTCCTGATGGGATTCTCTTCATCAGGGTACCCCACAATGGTCTTTCGGACGCCCCGACGGAGTGTGGCCTCCGGTTACAACACCATCATCCCATGCCATGCATGAGATGTCTATGCAAACATGTCATTTAGAAACATAACTTTACAATCATATAAGTTATCGAAATCAACATAAAACAGCATATGGAATAGTGGTTACAATAAAGGTAGGAAACCTACACTAAGTCACTTAGATTGCCCGCTCTTGTGAAACGTCTTCCGTTTACAGCTTGTTCACCGTTCTAGCAATCCCAATGCCTTATTTACAGCAAGTTAAACATTCATTCATGTGATTCCATCTTAATCTAAGTCCCAAAAATCCACTTTGTGGGGTTCGGCCATACCCCATGGCCGAACCTCACCCATTTAAACCTTGGTAACTCTTTTATTTAATTAATACCATCTAAATATCCCAAACTTTCAAATGAACCTTGGTAGGGTTCGGCCATACTACATGGCCGAACCTTACCACCTTAGGTTTTGGCTCATAAGTCCATTCATTTGATCATTCCATCTTTTCATCCATATTTACGATAACGCCACTATACTAACCCTTTGTTTAATTTTGTCTTAGAAAACAAAGTCCATCAACAAACCACCTTAGTACTAAGTCCATAATTGATGTGATTTCCATCTTCTTGAAAGCCAAACCAAACAATCAAATTCTTACATGGGGTTCGGCCATCCAAGGTGGCCGAACCCTGTGTCCATGTTTTGGTCCTCTTAAACATGTTTTTGGTCTCATTTAGACATAGGATAACTGTATAATGTTACCATGTTTTTACCCTTCAAAACCATCCAATAAGTCCATCACTTTGTATGATTTCCATTTTGTAAAACTCAATCCAAATATCCACAAAACAGTCCATGGGGTTCGGCCATACATATGGCCGAACCCTATGGTTCTCTTGGTGTTATTATTCCAACCTTTGTCCATGGTTTTAATCCACAATTTAACCATAGTATTAATATGGTTCAACCAAGCCATAGTTACCAAAAAACAGTAAGCTTATCTTCACTTTAAATCCCTTAAAAATCTTCATTAACTACTATGGATTTTATCCCTCAAACACCATTAAGAATCACCAAGTTTTTCCATGGGGTTCGGCCATCCAATGGTGCCGAACCCTATGGTCCATATTTTATCATTTAAACATCATGATTCTAGATTAAATTCCTTGATGTGTTCGGCCAATCCATAGCCTAACACATGACACTTAAAACCATAATTTTAGAACTTCTCAAAGCATGCAAACAATTTAACTTAGCATCCAAAATCAGTTCATGATTTTGTTCAAAAAGACCATCCAAATTAATCCATTTTTTTTATCTTATTCATGCACTTCCAACCAATATCTAACCCTTGTTAGATTCAGCCATCCAATGGCCGGATCATGATTCTTTAAAAATAGTTTATCGAAACCCTAGCGTTTCCTCGACTCCTCCAATTGATCTTCACTCCGGCTTGTTCCTTTCCCTTTCTTAGCCTCTCCTTCTTCTTGATTCCTTGATGGAGAGATCGGTCAAGGACTGATTAAGCAACCAGCTGCTGCTCTAATTTTTGGAATGTAGGGAACAACAAAGAGGTAGAGAGAGAGAGAAAGAATTTTGGCTTTGGATGGAAAACCTTGATGCCCACTCCTTTGCTCAATGTGTGCTTTTGTCTTGGTGAAAGAAAGCAACCAAGGACTGATTGCAAATCAGTGACCAGCTGCTGTTCTTGGTGTTTGGAGAGATGATAACAGTCCAAGGAAAAGAGGGATAGAAAGAGTAAAATGAAAACCCTTTGTTCAACCAAAATCAGCCCAAGGTTAATTCAGCCCTTGTGTAACTCCCATCCTTAATCAAAGTTCTTTATGTTACTTGGGGGTTTCATCTATGAAATGAAACACCCCAAGCAACCAACGTCTCCTTGCATGGTTGTTGGTGTAACCTCCTCAAATCCCATTCATTTCCCATCTAGAAGTTTCAACCAAAATGTGAAACACCCATGAGCCCCAACGTTGTAGCCTTTGCTTGGTTTTAGTAACCGCCACCTCCATTATACTCATTAATGGGGGGTTTCATCTTTAAGATGAAACTCACCCATTCCTTCCCTCCAACGTGTAGATTAACCCATTTGAATTTGAAATGTTATAATCTTTTATTAATAAACGAAATGGGGGTTTCATCTTGAGATGAAACACCAAGGGTACCCAACGGTTTTGCTGTGTGCATTCCTCACACTATCCATCTTGCATTAATATTGCATGTGAGAGTTTCACATGTAAATGAAAACTCCCATGTGCTTCACCCTCCATTGGTTGTCTCTTTGAATACCTAAGCATGGAATAAACCCTCATGCCCTTGTGTAACTTCCATCCTTTTGATGCTCATCAATGCCAAAGTGGGGGTTTCATTTTTTTTTGACATGAAACTCTTCCATGCTCCAACGTCCTTTGTTTGAAATGGGTACTCCATAACAGCCACCTTTCTTCAACCACTTTATGTTTGTAACCCTCAAACGGTCATCCCATTCATCTCTTTTTTTTGTAGGAGTTACATGCATGGGATAACAATCCCATGCAACTCCAACGTGTTTCCTACTTGAATTTGAAATATAACTTTCACCCAAGTAACTCCCATGTAATTTCAAAATGTAACTCTCATTTCATTCATCACCTAAATGGGAGTTACATGCATGTTAAAGCCTCCCATGCAGCCAACGTTTTTATTGAGTTAAAACTTACAACCAGCGCACACCACCATCTTACACACACTTCACTCATTAAAATAATTATTCCATCTACCTCATTTATTTAACTCACCCAAACTCAACTCATTCATTTAATGTAACTCAACTAATAAATTCCACTCAACTAAGCTCCATCATTTATTTCAACTCAAACCCAACTCAAACATTTAACTCATCTTAACCCAATTAAGCTTTGAGCTCACCAAATAGTCAAATATGTCAACTACTACCCATTGGGTCTTGTTTGAACCATTGACCCATTTAAATTCAACTCAAATATAACACAATGGCAATTCCTTAAATATGAATAAATTCATATAAATTGTTAACTTTGAAATGCCAGGGTGTTACAATACAATACTCTTTTTATAATTTTCGTCCCGAAAATCGAACGAAGTAGGATTTCAAAATAATTCATACAAACAAATCAGGGTGAGATGTTCTCATCTCCGATTCTAGTTCCCAAGTGGCTTCCTCAACACCATGTCGATCCCATACCACCTTGATGAACTGAATTGCTCGGTTACGTAACACCCTTTGCTCACTCTTTAATATTCTGACCGGCTTCTCGACATAAGTGACGTCGCTTTGCACATCTATATCTTGCACATTCAAAACATGAGACGAATCAGGGTTGTACTTCCTCAACATCGACACATGGAATACATCATGTGGAGACGCCAATTGCGAAGGAAGTACCAACTGATAGGCTACATCTCCCATCCTTCTGATAATTGAAAACGGTCCCACATATCTTGGCGACAATTTCCCTTTCTTCCCAAATCTCATGTACCCTTTTCGTGGCGAGACCTTCAAGAATACCATGTCTCCCACTTCAAATTCGAGAAACCTCCTCCTCTTATCAGCATAGCTCTTTTGCCGACTCTGTGCGGTCAACAAATGTTGACGTATCAACTGGATATGTGCCGTAGTTTCTGCAACCAACTCGGGTCCTATCAGCGCACGTTCGCCGACCTTGGTCCAGCACACTGGTGACCTGCATGGTCTACCATACAAAGCTTCGAATGGTGCCATCTGAAGGCTTGCTTGGTAGCTATTGTTATAAGAAAACTCCACCAATGGCAAATGATCCTCCCATCCACCTTTGAAGTCTAGCGTGCACGCCCTCAACATGTCCTCCAGTGTTTGTATTGTCCTTTCCGACTGTCCATCAGTTTGTGGATGGAACACTGTGCTAGTCAGTAGATCAGTCCCCATGGCTGACTGCATACTCTGCCATACCCTGCCGGTGAATCGGCCATCTCTATCAGATTACGATTGTCCGTGGGATACCATGTAATCTGATGATGTCTTTGATATATCTCCGACCCAATGACTCTGATGAATCCGTCATCTTGATAGGAATAAAATGCGTGGACTTGGTCAGTCGATCTGCCACTACCCATATAGCGTCATTGCCCTTCGAGCACCTCTGCAACCCCGTCACAATGTCCATGGAAATGTGCTCCCATTTCCATTCCGGCACTGCTAAGGGTTCGAGTAACCCTGGTGGTTTCTGGTGTTCCGTCTTAACCTGCTGACAAGTTAAACAATGAACCACAAACTCTGCAATATCCTTCTTGAATCCATGCACCAATAATGTCTTTTTAAGTCATGGTACATTTTTGTGCTACCAGGATGAATGGAGAGCTTGCTCTGATGTGCCTCTATCAGTAATTCTTTTCTGCAGCTTCTTGGCACATAAATTCTACCCTGGAACATAAGACCCTGTCCTGGTCCTAATTCCCAATCCGGTACAACCTCGCCAATAGACATCTTGGCCCATGTCTCTGCCATTTCCAGATCTGCTTGCTGCTCCTGTTCAATCTTTGTAACCATGTTGGATCGTATGATCAAATTGTACATACTCCCATGGTTCGTGATGTATAGATTGAACTCATGAATGGTATTCAACATCTCCCATTCAGTCCTTATCAGACATGTCACTGATACATGAGACATGCGGCTGAGAGCATCCGCCACCTTGTTGGCCTTTCCCGGATGATATCGCAGCGCAAATTCATAGTCCGCCAGATATTCCATCCATCTGCGCTGCCTCAGGTTGAGCTCTTTTTGATCAAATAAATACTTCAAGCTCTTGTGATCTGATAATACTTCAAACTTTTCACCATATAGATAGTGTCTCCAGCTTTTGAGAGCGAAGACCACCGCAGCTAATTCCAGATCATGTGTGGGGTAGAGGTGTTCATGTATTTTTAGTTGTCTTGAACCATATGCCACCACACGATCACGTTGCATGAGTGAACATCCCAGTCCCTCTCCTGATGCATCGTATTGTACTTCATAACCTTTGCCTCTTTCCGGCAAAACTAAAATAGGAGCAGTTGCTAAGTCTCTCTTTCAGCTCCTCAAACCTCTGATTGCACAACTCTGACCACTCATATTTGACCCCTTTCTGAGTGAGTCGAGTCAATGGAGATGCTATTTTAGAGAAATCCATGATGAACTTCCTATAATATCCAGCCAAACCCAGAAAGCTACGGATTTCAGTGACATTCTTTGGTGCTTTCCACTCGCTTACTGCTACCACCTTAGCCGGATCAACGGCTATACCATCTGCTGTTATAACATGCCCTAAGAATTTGACATCAGGTAGCCAAAATTCACATTTGCTTACTTTGGCATACAACTGGTTCAGTCTCAAGGTGTTCAATACTATTCGTAGATGCTCAGCATGATCCTCCTGACTCTTGGAATAGATCAGGATATCGTCAATGAACACTATAACAAACTGATCCAGATATGGACGGAAGATTCTGTTCATTAAGTCCATGAACACAGCCGGCGCGTTGGTAAGCCCAAAAGGCATGACTACAAATTCAAATAGTCCATACCGTGTTCTGAAAGCTGTCTTCTCTATATCTTTCTCCCTGACCCGGATTTGATGATAACCGAACATCAGGTCAATCTTGGAAAAATGACTGGATCCCCTCAACTGATCGAACAATTCATCGATCCTGGATAGAGGATACTTGTTCCGAACAGTTAGTTGATTCAACTTTCGGTAGTCCACACACATTCTGAGTGAACCGTCCTTCTTTTTCATGAACAACACTGGAGCTCCCCATGATGATGTGCTGTTCCGAATACAACCCAGTCTGAGTAACTCATCAAGCTGCTTCTTCAACTCGGACATTTCTGCTGGTGCCATCCGATAATGGGGTAGAGACACTGGTGAAGTACCATGATATAGCTTGATCTCAAAATTGAGCCCCCTCATAGGCGGTATACCAGGGAGTTCTTTTAGGAAAGACATCAGCAAATTCTTTCACAATTGTTCGAAGCTCAGTAACTGGTGCTTTGTTGATGACAATATTGTTCAACACCAAATGGTGCAACCCTTCCTGCAGTCTGCTTTGCCTGTCGGCACGAACTATACACTGCTTTCCCTCGGGTGACCAAAATGTCATTATTCGGCGATAACAATCAATATTGGCTTCATAAGTAGCCAACCAGTCCATGCCGAATATAATATCGTACTCAATCATGTCGAGTACCAGATAATTGAACTCAAATCTGAGTCCAGCGAGTTCTGTATTTATGGCCGTGCATATGAGTCCCAAAGACGTGTCTCCGACAGGGGATACTACTGTGAGTGTGGTGGACCGCTTTTGAACTAGTGTACCAGTAGCAGTTATAAAGGATGCAGATATAAAAGAGTGTGATGCTCCAGAATCAAACAATGCATAAGCATAAGAACTATTGACAACTGCAATACCTTGAATCACAGAATGATCCACATCCTTAGGAGGTTCCAGAGCAAATAGTCGTCCAGATCCAGTAGGATTAGGCGCCCAACCCGCCTGATTATAAGTCCTGCCTCCTAGGGAGTTAGCTGGCCTAGCTGGTGGATAGAAAGATCCTCTGGAATATGAGAGCTTATTGAGCTTAGGACAGTCTCTCTTGAAGTGACCCGGCTGATCACAATGGAAACAGTTGTTCACCCCTCTGAATGACTGGGTGACTGATGCAGATGGGGAGGGCTGATTGGGACGAAAGCCCCCCGTGGACCCAGTAGATGGTGAGGGTCTACTGAAGTTCGGACGGAACCTCTTGTTGGGCTGGAACCCACCCCTCCCACTTGGAGGTCGGCGGTTGTCAAACCGCACCATTGCATTCAACTCCTGTTCTGCTATTGTGGCCTTGCTGACCACCTCAGCCAATGTGGTGCACTTGAATATGGTCACTTTGGCCCTGATGTTTGGCCTTAAACCCCTCTCAAACTTCCTTGCTCTGCGATGTTCTGTGTCCACCATATAGAATGCATAGATGGATAAACTGAGAAATTCCCGGTGATACTCTGCCACCGTCATAGAGCCCTGTACCAAGGACAGAAAAAGTTGCGTCTATTGCTCCTTCTCCTCCTCCGGAAAGTAGTGTTCCAGAAACGTTGCTGAAAACTCATTCCATGTCATGGCCGTCCTCTCCCTAACTGGTTTGAGTGCCCTCTGCTTCTCCACCACCTCCCACCATTTACCGACATCTTCTATCAGTTGTGAAGTAGCCAGTAGAATCCTGTCAGCATGACTCGAGATCTTAAGTAAATTTAAGATTTGAGTGATCTTCTTCAGCCAGTGCTCAGCTCCGACGGCCCCTTCCTTCCCTTTGAAATAGGGAGGACGCTGTTGCTGGAATTCTCGAGCCATACTCCGGTCATTGGCATCCTTGGAACTTTCACTCCCATTCATATGTTGCTGGAGTACTAGAGGTTACCACTGCTTGAACTAAGCCCTGAAGTTCAGGCGGCACATGTGGTATATGTACACCACTGTTCCCTTCTTCCTCCTTCCGAGATGAGAGTTCCTGCTCCCTCCTTTCTCGCCAAGAATGATGTGACTCTTCAGAATGGTGTGACTTTTCAGAGTGATGTGACCTTTCAGAATGATGTGACTCTTCCTCATTATGTGTTTTTCCAGCCCTTTCTTTAGGCTGAGAATGCTCTTCCTCTGGTGGAGATCTTTCCCTTCCTTCCTCATACTGAATAAGTGGTATCTCTTTTTCTTTCCCTTTCTTGCTTTGTGGGATCTGTCTTTTTGGTGCCATTTCATAAGTTATGAAAACATAATTGACTTAGTTTCTTCATACAGTTTGTGTTTTCACTATTTTGGGGAGATTTCCAAATAAGCAATCTTGATTTTCTTTTATTTTTTCGGAAGTTTCAAAATCCCTATTTGTTTGTTTTCTTTATCAATTTGGGGAATATTGGGGGATGTATATCCTATTTTGCTACGTTTGATAGATCAATTATAATACTGTACTTTTGCTATCTTTCACTGTTGTTCTCAGATTGATTTGTTCAGTCTGAGTCCACAAAGTAAATTAATCCGGCCTCCAGGCAGCGGACTCCAAAGAGTTGGTCAGTTGGGATTCTTATCCGTCAGTGAAACATGAAATCGTCTTAATCTTACTTCGGAAGATTCAACTTCCCGTTTCGCTCTGATACCAACTGTAACGCCCCGCCCTTTTCACTCAAATTTTCAGTTTTTTTTTTTTAAATATAATAATCATGTGATCGGGGCGGAGTGTCACGACGCGAGTTAAGTTCGGATCTCTAAATCCTACCCTTAACTGGCCAAGCCCATGTGCGTATGAACTAAGTCCATAAAACTGATCCGCACATGGTACATATATAACTTGCGGAATTAACTTAGTTTTAATCTAACTGAGGTTATAATAGAACCTAAAACTATTCCAATTTTTCCATTCTTAGATAGCAAAGTACATAATCTTATTTTCCAAAATTACTAAATAATATTAATCTACCATTCAATCCAACCATCCAAAATAAACCAATCCACAGCATCTACTTATCTACTTATTACATGCCAACAAATCTAGTTACCAAATTACATTGTCCAAATAATTCAAATAACAAATCCATGAATAGTCCATTCAAGTCCATTCAAAATCATTCAAACCGCCCAAGTTTCCGTACTTGGTCCTCTTCTCGATCCACGTTTTTCCCTATCCCTGCATCATCCACTAAGGATATAGATAGGGCGTTAGATCAACGCGCCCAGTAGTGTTTCCGAATAGGGCTACCACACGGTTAGTCAAAAACATGCAAATAATAAAATAATCATACAAGTGTGATAAAATTCCATAAAAACATGCTATGTATAAAATGAACATGTAATGAGTCCCACCCATCACCATTCAACATAGCCATCACTTGACGAGATTCTCATCGTCAAGGTAACCCACAGTGGTCTTTCGGACGCCCCGATGGAGTGTGGCCTCCGGATTCCTCCTGATGGGATTCTCATCATCAGGGTACCCCACAGTGGTCTTTTGGACGCCCCGACGGAGTGTGGCCTCCGGTTACAACACCATCATCCCATGCCATGCATGAGATGTCTATGCAAACATGTCATTTAGAAACATAACTTTACAAACATATAAGTTATCAAAATCAACATAAAACAGCATATGGAATAGTGGTTACAATAAAGATAGGAAACCTACACTAAGTCACTTAGATTGCCCGCTCTTGTGAACTGTCTTCCGTTTACGGCTTGTTCACCGTTCTAGCAATCCCAATACCTTATTTACATAACAGCAAGTTAAACATTCATTCATGTGATTCCATCTTAATCTAAGTCCCAAAAATCCACTTTGTGGGGTTCGGCCATACCCCATGGCCGAACCTCACTCATTTAAACCTTGGTAACTCTTTTATTTAATTAATACCATCTAAGTATCCCAAACTTTCAAATGAACCTTGGTAGGGTTCGGCCATACTACATGGCCGAACCACCACCTTAGGTTTTGGCTCATAAGTCCATTCATTTGATCATTCCATCTTTTCATCCATATTTACGATAACGCCACTATACTAACCCTTTGTTTAATTTTGTCTTAGAAAACAAAGTCCATCAACAAACCACCTTAGTACTAAGTCCATAATTGATGTGATTTCCATCTTCTTGAAAGCCAAACTAAACAATCAAATTCTTACATAGGGCTCGGCCATCCAAGGTGGCAGAACCCTATGTCCATGTTTTGGTCCTCTTAAACATGTTTTTGGTCTCATTTAGACATAGGATAACTGTATAATGTTACCATGTTTTTACCCTTCAAAACCATCCAATAAGTCCATCACTTTGTATGATTTCCATTTTGTAAAACTCAATCCAAATATCTACAAAACAGTCCATGGGGTTCGGCCATACATATGGCCGAACCCTATGGTTCTCTTGGTGTTATTATTCCAACCTTTGTCCATGGTTTTAATCCACAATTTAACCATAGTATTAATATGGTTCAACCAAGCCATAGTTACCAAAAAATAGTAAGCTTATCTTCACTTAAAATCCTTTAAAAATCTTCATTAACGACTATGGATTTTATCCTTCAAACACCATTAAGAATCACCAAGTTTTTCCATGGGGTTCGGTCATCCAATGGGGCCGAACCCTATGGTCCATATTTTATTATTTAAACATCATGATTCTAGATTAAATTCCTTGATGTGTTCGGCCAATCCATAGCCCAACACATGACACTTAAAACCATAATTTTAGAACTTTTCAAAGCATGGAAACAATTTAACTTAGCATCCAAAATCAGTCCATGATTTTGTTCAAAAAGACCATCCAAATTAATCCATTTTTTTTTATCTTATTCATGCATTCCGACCAATATCTAACCCTTGTTAGATTCGGCCATCCAATGGCCGGATCATGATTCTTTAAAAATAGTTTATGGAAACCCTACTGTTTCCGCGACTCCTCCAACTGATCTTCACTCCGGCTTATTCCTTTTCCTTTCTTAGCCTCTCCTTCTTCTTGATTCCTTGATGGAGAGATAGGTCAAGGACTGATTAAGCAACCAGCTGCTGCTCTAATTTTTGGAATCTAGGAAACCACAAAGAGGTAGAGAGAGAGAGAAAGAATTTTGGCTTGGGATGGAAAACCTTGATGCCCACTCCTTTGCTCAATGTGTGCATTTGTCTTGGTGAAAGAAAGCAACCAAGGACTGATTGCAAATCAGTGACCAGCTACTGTTCTTGGTGTTTGGAGAGATGATAACAGACCAAGGAAAAGAGGGATAGAAAGAGTAAAATGAAAACCCCTTTGTTTAACCAAAATCAGCCCAAGGTTAATTCAGCCTTTGTGTAACTCCCATCCTTAATCAAAGCTCTTTATGTTACTTGGGGGTTTCATCTATGAAATGAAACACCCCAAGCAACCAACGTCTCCTTGCGTGGTTGTTGGTGTAACCTCCTCAAATCCCATTTATTTCCCATCTAGAAGTTTCAACCAAAATGTGAAACACCCATGAGCCCCAACGTTATAGCCTTTGCTTGGTTTTAGTAACTGCCACCTCCATTATACTCCGTAATGGGGGGTTTCATCTTTAAGATGAAACTCACCCATTCCTTCCCTCCAACGTGTAGATTAACCCATTTGAATTTGAAATGTTATAATCTTTTATTAATAAACCAAATGGGGGTTTCATCTTGAGACGAAACACCAAGGGTACCCAATGGTTTTGCTGTGTGCATTCCTCACACTATCCATCTTGCATTAATATTGCATGTGAGAGTTTCACATGTAAATGAAAACTCCCATGTGTTTCACCCTCCATTGGTTGTCTCTTTGAATACCTAAGCATGGAATAAACCCTCATGCCCTTGTGTAACTTTCATCCTTTTGATGCTCATCAACGCCAAAGTGGGGGTTTCATTTTTTTTTGACATGAAACTCTTCCATGCTCCAACGTCCTTTGTTTGAAATGGGTACTCCATAACAGCCACCTTTCTTCAACCACTTTATGTTTGTAACCCTCAAACGGTCATCCCATTCATCTCTTTTTTTTGTAGGAGTTACATGCATGGGATAACAATCCCATGCAACTCCAACGTGTTTCCTACTTGAATTTGAAATATAACTTTCACCCAAGTAACTCCCATGTAATTTCAAAATGTAACTCTCATTTCATTCATCACTTAAATGGGAGTTACATGCATGGTAAAGCCTCCCATGCAGCCAACGTTTTTATTGAGTTAAAACTTACAACCAGCGCACACCACCATCTTACACACACTTCACTCATTAAAATAATTATTCCATCTACCTCATTTATTTAACTCACCCAAACTTAACTCATTCATTTAATGTAACTCAACTAATAAATTCCACTCAACTAAGCTACATCATTTATTTCAACTCAAACCCAACTCAAACATTTAACTCATCTTAACCCAATTAAGCTTTGAGCTCACCAAATAGTCAAATATGTCAACTACTACCCATTGGGTCTTGTTTGAACCATTGACCCATTTAAATTCAACTCAAATATAACACAATGGCAATTCCGTAAATATGAATAAATTCATATAAATTGATAACTTTGAAATTCCAGGGTGTTACACTGACGGGTCTTCATTTTTGAATTCCCTTCAACTAATCCGATTTGCAAAACTTTTTCCTCTCCCTTCGGATTCTTTATAACCTTTTTCTGTGGCGCCATTTATTCCTAATTCATGGAAACATCATAGACTTAGTTTCCATTAACAATATGCATTAAATGTCATAAATCCTCATAAAATCATAAAATCGCATACTTTATATTAATTCATACTTCATCCTTGTAGAAAGGTGGGTAGGGTGAAACAAAACCCTATATAGAACAAAATACACCCTTACAATATAACCCTCTTTTTAATACCCCTTCATATTACTTCCTAGCCTAGTCTTCTGTAGAAGACTCCGCATCATCAGCGAACTTGAAACGGTTATTAGGACACGTCATCGCCGTGTGCCCCAATACTTCACAAGTCGTGCAGGGTATTAATCCGGGTCCTCCAATATATGGACAATTAGTCCTCGCCTCTCCATGCCCATGCAGTCCACAGAACGGGCAGACAATGCCTAAAGGGTGAGGTCAATACATACAGTTGTGCCCATCTTGATTGCACAACTCACATGTATCATAGGGATCTATCTCCCCAAGCGATTCCAATATAATAGGAATATCTGCAATAGGATCCTCCAGAAAAGGTGCTAGATCCTCTTCTTCTTCCTCAGGAGGTCCCGCTAACCAAGGAATATCTTCCATAAGATACTCCAGTAATGGTGCTAGGTTCACCTCCTCCAATGGTGCTAAGTTCCATTCCTCCTCCTCGGGAGGCCCCTCTTGAAGGTCCACATTGACTTCCATGCTGATACTGCTGGAAGTCGATACCAAATCTACCAGACAACTAGGTGTCCCTTTATCCCATAACTCAGTGTATTCCTCATTGCTTGACATACCTATGCCACAACATTTAAAACGCAAGAATATTCAACAACAATTCTAAATAAGCCACTCTTGGTTTTCAGGGGAATTTGATCATGCATAATATCATGTTCTTTATTTGGGAAGATTACCAAATCATCACTCTTTGTGTTCTTTTGTTTCTGGGGAAATCTCTAAATTCCTGTTGTCTGTTTTTCAGCGTGGGAGTTTCAAGGGAGTGCATCCTACTTTGCTATGTTTGATATGTCCAGTTATGATGACTGTACTTTACTTTGCTATCTTTCATTGTCGTTCTCAGATTGATTGTTCAGTCTGAGTCACTCGAAGTAAATTAATCCGGCCCCCAGTCAGCGGACTCCGAAAAGTCGGTCAGTTGGAATTCTTATCCGTCAGTGAGACATGAAACCGTCTTAATCTTACTTCGATGATTCAACTTCCCGTTTCGCTTTGATACCAACTGTAACGCCCCGCCCTTTTCCACCCTTCCGAAAATCAGAGTCTGAAAATTTCTTTTGAAAGAAACACAGAGTGAACGAGAACGGGAGCGCCACGACGCGAGTTAAGTTCAGACTACTCAAGTCTGAACCTTAACTGGCCACCCATGTGTACATGGACTAGGCCATGATAATAAATCACACATGGAACTAACAACAACTTGCGGAATAAACTAGACTATTTGAGGAATAGAATGATTAGATAGCAAGTAACAGTCTCAAAGATTAATTAACATAACAACCATCCATAGTTAATAACCAAATCAAACCATAGCGAAGTAATAACTTATTACAAGCCCACAATCTATAAATCAAATGACAGTAATAAAGAAGTCCAGTTCAACATTCAAGCGCTTAGGCTTGGCTTCCCTCCTGGTCATCGACCTTCTCTTTCCCTTTCCTTGTACCTGCATTCTCCTCTAAGGATAGAATTAGGGCGTTAGATCAACGCGCCCAGTAGGTTCCCGAATCAGGGCTACCACATGTTAGCATATAAAACATGCATATATATCATATTACATGATCATCAAAAACATATAAAACCATGCTATGTATGTATGCAATTGTAATGAGCCCCACCCCATCACACATACATAGTCATCACTTAACGGGACTCTCACCGTCAAGGTAAATCACGATACACTTCCATCTGGGTCTCACATGATAAGGTAATCCACAGTAAACCTCGTTACCTGTGGAAAGACGCTTCATCATTGAGTTGATTCATATCACATATTAGTCCTCCTGGCGGGACTCTCATCGCCTAAGGAGACCAATGTGACTATGATCATCATGTTACTCCTCCTGGCGGGACTCTCATCGCCTAAGGAGGACGTAACTCATAATTGTAACATAGCATATCCTCAGTCATCATCCCATGTCCATGCATGAGATGCCAATGCTTTGTATGTCAATTGTAAATGCATAATTCATCATTCAAAATATGGTAAGTAATAGTATGTCAATATCTCATAAAACCCTTCATGAAAACAGGTGTAAATGTGGTTACAAGTAGGTAGGAAACCTACTGAAGATTCACTTCAGTATTTGATCATTCTTTAGCGTCACCCGGTCACGACTCGCACGTCGTTCAACTTCCGGTACCTTGTCCATACAACAATCAGTAAATCATATTATCACTTACTTGTTTATTCATATCTAAGACCCAACCACATCATGTGGGGTTCGGCTATGCCCATGGCCGAACATCATGAACTTAGAATTTGTCATTTTATGGGGTTCGGCCCTATACTTGGCCGAACCTTGTATTCCCACTCTTCCATCATCAAATGGTTCTCTTTTACAATACTTTAAGCCCTTTATAAAATCATGGGAATAATATCAAACACAACCCATGAACTTAGTCCATTTATTCCAAAAACAGCCCATGGGGTTTGGCCATGCACATGGCCGAACCCTAGGGTTCACTTGATCCAATAATCACCATGATTACTCATGGTTTAATCATGCTAACTCAACCATGAATTATACATGGTTCAGCCGCATAATAATCCACCAAAACAGTAAACATGTTATTCCATTAATTGCCATAAGAACACCATAACTTTATGTGGTTTTTAACTCACCAAAATCATCAAATACTTACATGGGGTTCGGCCATCCAAGGTGGCCGAGCCCTATGTCCATGTTTTGGCCTTTCAAACATGTTTTAGGTGTCATTTCAACATATAATATCAGTATAACATTGCTGCATTTTTACCTCTCAAAACCATCAAATAAATTCATCAACTTGTCCAAATGACCATCATACTTCATGGGATTCGGCCATCCAAGATGGCCGATCCAAATGGTCCATTTCATCAATTTTAATCCACTGTTTAGACCCATGCTAACTTCAGTCCTTATGTCATTCAAATCCATGTTTTTAACCCTCTTTAAAAACATGCATTTGAATCTTAAAGAAACCTCAAAAACAGTCCATAAAAACTCCATGGTTTCTATGTTTCAAAACATCAAAACCAACCTGTCTTTTACATGGGGTTCGGCCCTCCATGGTGACCGAACCCAATGGTCATTTTTACCATTTTAAAACCTCCATTATTCAGGGTTAAAACCTTGGTGCATTCGGACCATAACCATGGCCCAATACACACCCTTTTTCTTACAACTTATTTCGCTTAAACACTTAAGAAATCTTACCAAATTTTCCAAACTTTCTTCTTGTCTTTGATCCTTGGTTTCTCCTCTCTTGTTTCCTTCTTTCTTTCTTTAATTCTTTGCTGGTTTATGCTTGAATAACTAGTGCCAAAACCTCTGTTGTTCCAGCCAGGAAAAACGAATTGGAGAGAGGGAGAGAGATGGGAATTCTTGGATTTCCAAAGTGAAAATCGGCCAAGAATGGTAACATTTTCCTTTTGTAGTTTCAGCCCCATCTCCCATTCATTCTCCCTCATTTAATCTTGCCAAAACCGATGGGGTATTGGGTGTCATTCAAGACACCCCTTGGTGCCAAACGTTGCATCTCTTTGGAAATGAACCAATGCATCCATTCATGAATTGGTGCCGCCCAACCTTGGTGTCTTTTGGCTTTGCCAAAGCACCTCTTCACACTCAACGGCTGAGATGGATTCTCCAAGAGTTATGTGTGATTTACAATGCCTTTCCACTTCCTCTTGACTCACTTGACACTTAATATTTTTATTCTAACTCAACTCATCCAACTCATCACATTCAATTCTCCCAGTTTGAGTCAACTCTTTTCTTAATTCAAACTCACCTCAAATCAGTCCAACTCAAGCTGAATTAACTCACATTTGAGTTCAATTGAAGGCCCACACGGTCATCCTTGGCCAACCTAGTCAACCCTACCCATTGGGTCCCCAATCAGCCCCTTGACCCGTTTTGACAACATGACCCATTCATGGGCTGATTTTTGCCATTTTTAGTTGGTTTTCACTTGTGTTTCAAGCCTACCCATTTTTGCTATAGCTGATTTCCAATCAGTTCAGCTTGACCCCATTTAATTTGAGCTTACATAATGGTCAAATCATCCATTTTGACCCATTGGGTCCAATTGGGCCCTTTGACCCATTTAGTCATTTTCGACCCAATTGATGTTCATTACCCATCCAATCAAACTTGACATTTATAATGTGCTCGTATGACCTTAATTTGAGCAATGGGCCCCACCATTTCCTTATTTGACATCACAAAATAATTAATTTAACAAACCAGGGGCATTTTCGTAATTATCCATTTCATTGAGAAATTGGGGTGTTACATATCATAATATATATGATCATCAAAACAGGTAAATCAATGCTATGTAAATATGCATATGCAATGAGTCCCTTCCATCATGCATATTCATAGCCATCACTTGACGAGACACTCACCGTCAAGGTAAATCACAATAACATTTCTCCTGGCGGGACCTGCATCGCTTAAGGAGACCAATGTATTTCTCATCATCATAACATTTCTCCTGGCAGGACCTGCATCGCCTAAGGAGACCAATGTATTATCATCTTCATGATACTACTCCTGGCGGGACCTGCATCGCTAAAGGAGACTTTTCACAAATCGTCATCCCATGACCATGCATGAGAGGCCAATGTATTGTATGTCATTTGTAAATACATAACTCATCATTCAAAACCACATTTGAAACATAAATCAAATACAACATATCTCATAAAACATAATAAAACCAAATCATAATTGTGGTTACAAGTAGGTAGGAAACCTACCGAAGATTAGCTTTGGTGTTTGTTCTTTCTCAAAGCGTCACTTGCTCACGACTTGCACGCCATTCAACTTCCGCTTCCTTGTTTATACAACGACAAGTTAATATCATAACCATTGGATTTCTTATCAAGTCCAAACTCCATATTCCATCCTGTGGGGTTCAGCCATACCCATGGCCGAACCTCATCAACTTAGGATTTAACCGCCCTTTTCATTTGATCTCTCTTTTATTTAATCCTTATAAAACATCATATACCACAAAAATACCTTGGTAGGGTTCGGCCATACAACATGGCCGAACCATACCACTTTGGTTTGGGTCCATATATCCAATTCTATGACCATTTCATCTTTGATCATTTCTTCCATAATTACCATAATGCCACTATACTAACCTTTGCTTAATTTTCTTAAAAACCAAGGTCCATAATTTATCATGTATGATTCCTTAATTCAAATCATAAAATAAACCATAATATCCAACAAAATAATCTTTGGGGTTCGGCCATGTGGTCCTCTTACTCAATGATCCCATCATTTGTTTACAAGTTAGGCTCTATTCTTTAGCCATGTTAACCACATGGTTCAGCCATCCAATGGCCAACCCAAAACAGCGAATTTATATTCATTTAATTCCCATAAAAACACCATAATCTTGTATGGTTTTTATCTCTCAAAACCATCAAAATCACCATACAATAATCATATGATTTCATGGGGTTCGGCCATACTCATTGGCCGAACCCTATGGCCTTTGATTTGAACCTCTTATATATTTATCTTATGTCTAATTTAATCATCCAAAACAGTCCATCATTTGCATCCATCATTTGCATGGTTTTAATTTACAAAAACCATCAACATGACCATAACATTTCATGGGGTTCGGCCAATCAAGGTGGCCGAACCCTATGGCCCATATTTTCTAACTTTTAAATCTCATCATACAATTTTTTAAACCAATGATTAATTCAGCCATACATTACCAAATCATGACCTTTAAATCCCTGATTTATAATCCTTTATCTTGCATCTTAAGCAAATACAATTCTCCATCATTTTTGCATGGTTTTTAGCCTCCAAAAGCCATCAAAATACCCACACAAATTTCATGGGGTTCGGCCATCCAAAGTGGCGAACCCAATGATATCTTTTTACCACTTTAAATAACCTTAAACCAAGGTTTAGGTCCTTGATGAATTCGGCCATACCCATGGCCCAAAACATGTTCCATTTGTCCCATCTTATTAAACAAAATTCAATGGAAATACTTATCAAATTCCTTTGTTTCTCTCTTGCCTTTGATCTTTACTTCCTTCCCTTTTGTTTCCTTTCTTCTTCCTTAGTCCCTAGCCGGATATATGCTTGATCAATTGGTTTAGACACCACTACCTGGTTCGGCCAAAGAGATGGGTTCTTGAGAGAAAGGAAGGAAATGGAATTCTATGTTTCTTGGAGACCAAATTCGGCCAAATGACGGTGTTTGCTGTTTTTGTTAAACAGCCCCATCTCCACTCATTAATCCTTATTAAACCTTGATCAAACCAATGGGATATTTGGTGCCAACCAAGGCATCCCTTGGCACCAGCCAATGCAACCTTTCAGCTCCCCATGCAATCTTATCTCATTCCCATTCAATTCCATTCAACCATGTACATGGAAACTACCATTACAAGTCCCCAATGTGTGGGACTTGTTTTGGTTTGTTTAAGACCAAGACACCTCCTCATATTCCCTTCAACTCACTGATTTTACAGCCCCTTTGATTTCCATTTTGACTCAACTAACTCAATGGCTTAACTCACCACATTAAATACCATACATTTATTACACTTGAGTCAACCCAACCATTTAATTTAAATGCAACTTATTCCAATCCAACTCAACCTGATTTGACTCACCATTGAGCTCATTTGAGGGCCCACATGGTCAGCCGTGGTCAACAAGGTCAACCCGACCCATTGGGTCCCCATTTAGCTTGTTGACCCCTTTTGACGCCATGACCCATTTATGGGTTGTTTTAGCCATTTGCATTTGGTTTTCACATGTGCATCAAGCCTACCCATTTATGCTCCACTTAATTTCCATTCAATTCAGCTTAACCGAATTAAATTTGGGCTCACCCAATGGTCTAATAAGTCCATTATGACCCATTGGGTCCTTTGACCCAATTAACCATTTTGAACCAATTTGATGCACATCACCCATTCCTTTTTAATTGACCCTTATAATATGTTCATACCATCTTAGTTTGAACAATGGGCCCCACTATTTTCTCATTTAACATCATAATTATTGAACTTACCAATCCAGAGGCATTTTTATAATTATCCATTTCATTGAGAAATTGGGGTGTTACACTTCTAGACCAAATTTCTTTACAAGTTCTTTTGCATATTTGGATTGGGAGATAAAAAAGTCCATCATGACTTTGCCTGATTTGAAGACCAAGGAAATAGTTTAGTTCTCCCACCATACTCATTTCAACTTCAGATTTCATGAGTTTGGAGAAATTCAGCTTAGTCTTTTTCACATGTAAAGCCAAACACTATGTCATCCACATAGATTTAGGCAATAAGGATAGACTCCTTAGTCTTTTGGACAAATAGAGTTTTGTCAACACTCCCCCTTTGAAACTTGTGACCAAGTAGGAATTGGGTTAATCTTTCATACCATGCTCTTGGTGCTTGTTTAAGGCCATATAGAGCTTTCTTGAGTTTGAACACATGATTTGGAAATGTTGGATCAATGAATCCTTTGGGCTGTTCTACGAACACTTGCTCATTTAAAAAGTCATACAAGAAGGCACTTATCACATCCATTTGGTAGAGTTTGAACTTGAGGTGGCATGCAATGGAGAACAGAATTCTAATGGATTTTAATCTTGCTACGGGTGCAAAGGTTTCATCAAAATCTAAACCTTCAATTTGAGTGTATCCCTGAACTACTAGTGTTGCTTTATTTCTCACAATGGTTCTATGTTCATCTAGCTTGTTTTTTAAAATCCATTTTGTTCCAATTATGTGTGTTTCCTTGGGTCTAGGAACCTAATCCCATACATCAGTTTTAGTGAATTGTCCTAGTTCCTCTTACATAACATTAACCCAATCTTCATCAGCTATCCTTTTAGGTTCTAGTTGTAAAGTAAAACACGCATAATTAACCAGGTTCTCAAGTTGTCTTCTTGTTTTTATTCCAGCAATGGGTTCTCCTATCATTTGTTTGAGAGGGTGTTCCTTTATATTTTTTAGAGGTTTTGGTTCATGTGGGGGATCTTGTGGGTCATTTTTGCTCTCTAGATTTTCTTCTTCTTGAGATAACCTGATGATTTCCTCTTCTTTTAACTCTTTATCTGGTGTACTTACTTGGTCATCTACTACAACACTCACTGGTTATTGGATGGCACCAGTTCTAAAATTCTTTACCCTATAAGCATGACTATTTATGGAATATCCTAGGAAGATGACATCGTCGCTTTTGGATTCAAATTTTCCTAAATGCTCTTTATCCCGCAGTATGTGACAATTGCTTCCAAAGACTTTAAAGTACTTAAGAGTTGGGTTTCCTACCAGTCCATAGTTCATGGGCAGTTTTGTTTAGCTCACATATTTTTTGGAACATTCTTACTTTTTAGAAGGGTGTTGGCCATTTCTTGAAGGACCCTATTTTTCCTTTCAGCAACTCCATTTTGCTAAGGAGTTTTGGGGGCAGAGTATTCATGATGGATGCCTCTTTTTTCACATAATCTATTAAATGACTGATTTTCAAATTCCCTCCCATGGTCAGTCCTTACTCTATGAATGTTTGACTCTTTTGCATTCATAATCCATTTTGCAATGATTTTGAATTTGTGGAATGCAAAGATTTTTCCCTCAAGAAGGCTACCCAAGTATACGTCATCAACTATTACTAGGAAATATATCTTTCCACCAGTACTTTCGTGTTGAGTGGGTCCAACTAAGTTCATGTGAAATAGTTCTAAGGGTCTAGAAGTTGCGATCAAATTTGTATGTTTATGAGCTGCCCTGATTTGTTTTCCCTTTTGGCAGTCACCACAGATGGTTTTTCAGATCGACTAACTTTAGGTAATCCCTTTATATGTTTACTTAGTTTGGACAAGTCCTTGAAGTTCACATGACTGAGCCTTTGATACCAAAGTTCAGCTTCACTGATTTTGGACAAAGGGCATTAATGTGTGACAGGAGTTGATGAACAGTCCAAAACGTAGCAATCAACAAAAGTAAGGATACCACTCAAGACAACTTCACCTTCTTTTGAATAGACATGGCAGTCTTTCTTACTAAAACTGACTTTACTATCATTAGCACACAGTTGAGATATACTAAGTAAATTGTACTTAAGTCAATCAACAAGATATACATACTTGATAACCCTAGAGGATGGTAGATTCAGTGACCCCTTACCAATTATATTTACCATGTTTCCATCACCAAAAACGACAGATCCTCCTTTAAAGTTAACCAGATCAGACATGTAAGAACTGTTTCCAGTCATATGTCATGGGCATCCACTATCCAAGTACCACTTGGATTGTCTTTCAACACTTAGGGTTGTATGAATCATGAAGCTCTTATTAATTAGAGAACAAATAGACGAAGGACCAATGTTAGAGTTCATCTCCTTTTGATGTATAATCTGTCTAGATCTGGAATAAGGTTTCCCATCAAAGAATCTGATCCTTGGATTCCCCAATCTATCCAGGATGGTTTGTAGAGCTTGATTTTTCTTTAGATAGCAATTGGATTTAGGATGACCCCGTTTTCCACAATAAGTGCACTGTATGTTAAAGAGTTTCTATGTCTGGTTTTTAACAAATATGGGAGTTTGCCCCTGGGTAACTTCCAGTTTTTTATAATGCTCTATCCCAATTTTTCATTTCCATGAGCGACCTTGTCTTGAGACTGAGATAACCTTTCTAAGTCAGACACATAGTAATCATGTTTCCTAGACACTTGTTCATTTTAGCCAAGTGTTTGTTGTCTCTATTGCACAAATCCATATTGAAGGCCAGTCTGACTTTTTCTCAACACTAATATCTCATCAATTGATTTTTCAAATTTTGTTAAGAAAGTTTTTTTTTTCAGTTCTTACAATTTCAAGGAGTTTGGTCACGTAGGCATTCTCACTTCCAAGTTTTTGAGCTTTCTTGGTCAATTCTATACTTTCAAGATACAGAGCATTGTATGATTCTTGGAGATCATCAAAAGTCTCTTTATTTTCAGATTCACTAAAATGTTCTTATTTATCATAAGGAAACGAAGCAACAAGTCCAAGAAATGTACCTTTACTTTCTTTCTCCACGATTGATGCAGGCTCAGATTCTTCTCTGTCATTTAACTCTCTTTTTATTTTGTTTGAGTCTTTTTTCTCTTGATGATGGGTTAGCCTTCCTGTCACAGAGATCACAAGAGCAAGACCTACTACAAAATTGTATGCATGATATTGTATGATGTCATTTTACCCCACTTAATTTCTTCTCCGGACATCGACATACAAGTATCCATGACAGTTGTTCTAGCAACCAAATCTCACTTGGACGATTAAATCCAAATATATAGAGCACGAGACTCTGATACCAATTGAAAGTCCCTTGAGAGCTAGAACACAATTGACCCTAAAGGGGAGGTGAATAGGTCAATCTAGAATAGTTGGTAGCGGATATAACAATCAAGTATATGTGTGTTAGAAAATGTGATATTGCAGTCGACACAAGAGTAGTTGGTAGCGGATATAACACCACAAGCACAATGACACAAATTTTATAGTGGTTCGGTTAACCAACCTACATCCACTATTAGGACTAGCTCAACCTTGAGCTATCCTCAAATTCAGTAAGTGGGGATTTACACCCTCACAATTAGAGTAGAAATTCCACCTCACTCAATCGGCTGGGAATTCCACCCACCATTGTGCCAGAGACGATGCACTAGAATTTTCTATAGTTGTTTCGCAGCCAATCCTCCTTAATCCACTTTTTCGGGACAAAGGTTTTAGAAACAAAATTAAAACCAAGAAGCACTTGCCTTATAGCTCTTTCTTGAAGAAGTGTGTTTCTCAAAAATCCACCCAATGTGTTCTGACTCTTTGCCTTATAGTCATCGCAGAGCAATCTCAATTTCAGGGTGACTAGGAAAATGGTTCTACAAATATCTTTCCTAGTTTTGTATGTTTTATTTTCTCCTCTCTTTTATAACGCCCCGCCCTCTCCGAGAACTATCAGAGTCTAATTTTTTTTTTTAATAATAATAAAACATCGGAAGAGAGCAGGCAGGGGTGTTACAGTTGGTATCAGAGCGAACATGAGCTCATAACTTAACTGATACCAACGTTACAGTTGGTATCAGAGCGAACATGAGCTCATAACTTAACTGATACCAACGTTACAGTTGGTATCAGAGCGAAATGGGAAGTTGAATCATTGAAGTAAGATTAAGACGGTTTCATGTCTCACTGACGGATAAGAATCCCAACTGACCGACATTTCGGAGTCCGCTGACTGGGGGCCGGATTAATTTACTTCGAGTGACTCAGACTGAACAATCAATCTGAGAACGACAATGAAAGATAGCAAAGTAAAGTACAGTCATCATAACTGGACATATCAAACATAGCAAAGTAGGATGTACTCCCCTGATATCCCCACACTGAGAAACAAACAACAGGAATGTAGAGATTTCTCCAGAAACAAAAGAACACAAAGAGTGATGATTTGGCAATCTTTCCAAACAAAGTACATGATAGTATGCATGAGCAAAATACCCTGGAAACCAAGAGTGGTTTATTTAGAATTGTTGTTGAATATTCTTGTGTTTTAAATGTTGTGTCACAGATATGTCAAGCAACGAGGAATACACCGAGTTATGGGATAAAGGGACACCTAGTTGTCCAGTAGATTTGGTATCGACTTCCAACAGTATCAGCCTGGAAGTCAATGTGGACATTCAAGAGGGGCCTCCCGAGGAGGAGGAATGGAACTTAGCACCATTGGAGGAGGTGAACCTAGCACCATTACCGGAGTATTTTATGGAAGATATTCCTTGGTTAGTGGGACCTCCTGAGGAAGAGGAAGAGGATCTAGCACCTTTTCTGGAAGATCCTATAGCAGATGTTCCAATAATCTTGGAATCGCTTGGGGAGATAGATCCCTACGATACATGTGAGTTGTGCAATCAAGATGGGCACAACTGTAGGTATTGTCCTCACCCTTTAGGCATTGTTTGCCCGTTCTGTGGACTACATGGACATGGAAAGGCGAGGACTAATTGTCCTTATATTGGAGGACCTGGATTAATACCCTGCACGACATGTGAGGTATTGGGGCACACGGCGATGACGTGTCCTGATAACCATTTCAAGTTCGCTGATGATGCGGGATCTTCTACGGAAGACTAGGCTAGGAAGTAATATGAAGGGGTATTAAAAAGAGGATTATTTGGTAAGGGTGTACTTTGTTCTCTATAGGGTTTTGTTTCACCCTACCCACCTTTGTACAAGGATGAAGTATGAATTTATATAAAGTATGCGATGTTATGATTCTAAGAGGATTTTTGGCACTAAGATATAGGTGACGAGGTCACTTGATTACATTGAGACGTGGTATGGGTGCGTCCCACACGTAATGTTGATGATTGAGATGTGGTATGGGTGCGTCCCTCACATGGTATTGATGAGATAAGAATATAGACTTCATGAGTATGGCTTAGAGTAGCTATGAGACTGTGGGAATCCTGATATGAGCTACGGAGACGTGGTCCCTTAGGGCTACCGTTGAGGAGTGGGTCCCTCGTATGTTACGCGCTGGAGGGTGCTATCACGGCTGTTTGGCACACTAGATGTGCTGGAATGCGCAGAGCTAGGTACTATTTCACTCGGTGGGGGTGGTACTAGCTTCGTCAGATGCGGAGCGACCGCCTTAGAGCTTGACTGAATCACCTATGAGGTGAAGAGATGCAGGACGAGGTAGACCGGATCACGTTGGACGTGGGTCTACTGCTTGGTAAGTCATGAACCCTAAGTCTTGCTAAGGGGTCGAGGTATATTTGTGACTTGATATGGTTGCCACAGTCTTATAGTGATTCATTTGAATGTTGTTCCTACGGATATTAATCATGGATAAATGATACTCATCGACAGAGTGATACCAAGGATGGATGGTTTCCATGAATGGATTATACCCATAGGTGGGTTATATTCATGGATGGTTAGTAATTGTTGTATAGATGATGCTCCTGGACAGAGTGATACCAATGATGAATGGATTCCATGAATGGATTATACCCATAGGGGTTATATTCATAGATGATTATTAAACAGGGATAGATGATATTTACTGAAAGAGTGATACCAGGGATGGATGTATTTAACCATGGGTGATTATTTCCATAGTGTTTGGATTGATGCCGGGTATCGGTATCGTGGAAGTTGGAACAGAAGTTGTTAGTCACATAGTGACATATGTGCAAATGAAGATGTGCAAAAATTTGGAGATGTACTCAACGGAAAAGATAAGTTCTGGTGAAACTTGAATGGGAAACTATGGACGACTACCGAGTTAGACTGATCACCTGGCTCTGTAGTTAGCCAATGGAATTCCAGGAAAGTGTAACTAGAAACCTAGTTAAAATGGAATCAGAAAAAGCTTTGAGTATAGGCTCGCATTGACAGACTACCTCACACAGAGATTAGAGGAAAGAACATATTGAGCAGGTACGTATGGAAAATATTATGAGAACAGCTCACCCCGAGTTATTTATGAAATTTATTTGGAACCCTACTTCGTTCGATTTTCGGGACGAAAATTTTAAAAAGAGGGTTATAATGTAACATCCCGATTTCTCAAAGATATGAATATTTACGAAAATGCCCCTGGATTGGTAAATTTAATAATTATGATGTTAAATGAGAAAATGGTGGGGCCCATTGCTCAAACTAAGATCCTATGAACATATTATAAGGGTCAAATTATAATGGATGGGTAATGTACATCAAATTGGGTCAAAATAGTTAATTGGGTCAAAGATTTCTCAATGAAGTGGATAATTACGAAAATGCCCTTGATGTGTTAAATTAATTATTTTGTGATGTTAAGTAAGGAAATGGTGGGGCCCATTGCTCAAATTAAGATCATATGAGCACATTATGATTGTCAAGTTTGATTGGATGGGTAATTTCTCAATGAAGTGGATAATTACGAAAATGCCCCTGATGTGTTAAATTAATTATTTTGTGATGTTAAGTAAGGAAATGGTGGGGCCCATTGCTCAAATTAAGATCATATGAGCACATTATGAATGTCAAGTTGGATTGGATGGGCAATATACATCAATTGGGTCAAAAATGGCTAAATGGGTCAAAAGGCCCAAATGGGACCCAACGGGTCTTACTGGATTATTTGACCGTTGTGTGAACTTAAATTAAATGGGGTTAAGATTATTTGATTGGAAATCAAGTGGAGTAAAAATGGGTAGGCCTGATGCACATGTTAAAACCAATTACAAATGACCAAAATACCCATAATTGGGTCATGGAGTCAAAAACGGGTCAAGGAGCTAAAGGGGGACCCAACGGGTCGGGTTGACTTTTTTGACCACAGCTGACCGTGTGGGCCCACAAATGAGTTCAATGGTGAGTTAAATCAAGTTAAGTGGAACTGATTTTATTTAATTTGAATTAAAAATGAGTTGATTCAAATGCATTAAATGTTTGTCAATTAATGAGGTGAGTTGGACATGTGAGTTGGGTGAGTCAAAGTGGAAGTCAATGGGACTGTAAATCACTGAGCTCAGAGGGAATAGGAGGAGCTTGGCTCAGTCTTAACCACAAAAACAAGTCCCACACGTTGGGGACTTGTTGGGGTGTTTTCCATGTTAAATTTTAAATGAAACACATGGAAATGGGAGGTGTTGCTTGGGGAGTTGAAAGGCTGCATAGGCAGGTACCAAGGGGTGCCTTGGATAGCACCCAAGACCCATCGTTTTTGGTAAGAATTGATGAGGGAATGGAGGGGTCTTGGGGGCTGAATTACTAAAGGAAACAAACACCAAGGTTGGCCATTTTTCACCATTGGTAAGCCAAGAATTTCCATCTCTCTCTCCCTCTCTCCAATTCGTTTTTCCTAGCTGGAATAGCAGAGGTGTTTGCACCAGTAGATCAAGCACAAAATAGCAAAAGAAAGGAAGAAATAAAAGGGAGAAACCAAGGACCAAAGGCAAGAAGAAAAGCTTGGAATTTGGTAAGTATTTCCATTGAATTTTGATTAATAAAATGGGTGTGTATTGGGCCATGGTTATGGCCAAATACACCAAGGTTTTAACCTTGATTTATAGAAGTTTTAAAATGGTAAAGATGACCATTGGGTTCGGCCACCTGTAAGGGCCGAACCCCATGTAAAAGTTGCTTGGTTTTCATGTTTTGAAGCATGAAAACCATGGGTTTTATGAACTGTTTTTGGGTTTGATTTAAGATTCAAATGCATGTTTTAGAAAGGTTTAAAACATGGATTCGGATGTCATAAATGGCTGAATGTATCATGGGTCTAAGACCTTGGGTATCAAATGATGAAAGGGTTCATTGGGTTAGGCCATCTTGGATGGCCGGACCCCATGAATTGATGTTGGAATTTTGATGGTTTTTGTAAGTTAAAACCACGCAAATGTTTTACTGTTTTGGATGATTAGATTAGACATAAGATGACATGTTTAAGAGGTTCAAACCAAAGGCCATAGGGTTCAGCCAATGAACATGGCCGAATCCCATGCAAATGACGGTTTGGTTATGATGTGTTTGAAACATATAAATCAAGAAGTTGGTGTACTGTTTTTGGGTTTTATTTAAGATTCAAATGCATGCTTTAGAAAGAGCTAACAACATGGATCTGAATGATAAAAGGACTGAAGTTAGCATGGTCTAAAACAGTGGATTAAAACTGGAAAAAAGGGACCATGGGGATCGGCCATCTTGGATGGCCGAATCCCATGAGTTGTTATGGTTATTTGGACAAAGTAATGAATTTATTAGATGGTTTTGAGAGGTTAAAGTGCGGCAATGATGTGCTGATTTTTATATGAATAAGTGACACCAAAAAATATGTTTGAAAGACCAAAACATGGACATAGGGTTCGGCCACCTTGGATGGCTGAACCCCATGTAAGTTTTTCATGTTTTTGGTGAGTTAAAAACCATATGAAGATATGGTGTTCTTATGACAATAAATGGATTATTATGCGGCTGAACCATGTTTAATTCATGGTTGAGTTAGCATGATCAAACCATGAGTGATCATGGTGATGATTGGATCAAGTGAACCCTAGGGTTCGGCTATGAGTATGGTCCGAACCCCATGGGGCTATTTTGAAATAAATGGGGTGTTTTGGATGGGAGTTTATGATTGTTTTAATTAAGGAATCATACATGATAAATTATGGACTATGTGTAAGAAAATAATCAGCCATTGATGATGATGGAAAGTGGGATAAAAACTCATAGGATGTGGTTCGGCTAAGTAGTATGGCCGAACCCCATCAATGATTATTTGATAGGATTGAGTTAAGTATTAAATGGGATTAAAGGTAATGAATGAAGAACCCCACTAAGTTCGTTTAGATATGGTTAAACTAAAAGGTTAGCCTAAATGGCATAAAAGTAATTATTGATGGAATGATCAATGATGGAAATGATCATAGGGTTGGATGTACGGACACAAACCCCACATAGTATATTTTCGGGAAATTGACTAAGTTGGAACTACATGATAAACGTTTGGTTTGATGCTATTTAAATAGGGTATCCAGACTTGCGTATAAGGCATACGAGTCGTGATCGGCTGACGATTAAGAGAGCTCAAGTACTGAAGTGAATCTTTAGTAGGTTTCCTACCTACTTGTAACCACAATTTTACCCCAGTTTTCTTATGAGACTCTTGTTTTATTATATGTGTTTCAAATGATATATTATGCATTAACAAATGGCATACGGGCATTGGCATCTCATGCATAGACATGGGATTATGAATGAGGTTCTACAGTGTTTCAAGTTATGAGTTACGTCTTCCTTCGGCGGTGCAAGTCACGCCAGGAGGAGTAACATGATGGTGGCTATGAATGTACATGATGGGGGAGGCTCATTGCATGTGCATACTTCATAGCATTGTTTTACCTGTTTTTACTAATCATGTATTATGATATATATGCATGTTTTATATGCTAATCATGTGGTAGCCCTGATTCGGGAACCTACTGGGCGCTTTGATCTAACGCCCTAATTCTATCCTCAGAGGAGAATACAGGTACAAGTAAAGGGAAAAAGAAGGTCGATGGCCCGAGGGGAGCCAAGCCTAAGCGCTTGAATGTTGGACTGGATTTCTTTATATTACTGTCATTCGAACTATATTTTGTTGGACATGTAATAAGTCATTACTTGCTATGGTTTGATTAGGTTAATAACTTTGGATGGTTGATTTATATTAATTAATGTTTGAGACTGTTACTTTCTATCTAGTCTTTCTATTCCGCAGTTAATCTAGGTTATTCCACATGTTGATGTTAGTTCCATGTGTGTTTCATTATCATGGTCTAGTCCATGTACACATGGGTGGCGAGTTAAGGTTCAGACTTGGGTAGTCTAAACTTAGCTCGCGTCGTGACGCCGCCGGCTCTCTTTCACTCTGTGTTTCTTTCAAAAGAAATTTTCAGACTCTGATTTTCGGAAGGGTGGAAAAGGGTGGGGCGTTACAGTAAACTTGAATGGGAAACTATGGACGACTGCCGAGTTAGACTGATCACCTGGCTCTGTAGTTAGCCAATGGAATTCCAGGAAAGTGTAACTAGAAACCTAGTTAAAATGGAATCAGAAAAAGCTTTGAGTATAGGCTCGCATTGACAGACTACCTCACACAGAGAGTAGAGGAAAGAACATATTGAGCAGGTACGTATGGAAAATATTATGAGAACAGCTCACCCCGAGTTATTTATGAAATTTATTTGGAACCCTACTTCGTTCGATTTTCGGGACGAAAATTTTAAAAAGAGGGTTATAATGTAACACCCCGATTTCTCAAATATATGAATATTTACGAAAATGCCCCTGGATTGGTAAATTTAATAATTATATGTGGCTGAACCATGTTTAATTCATGGTTGAGTTAGCATGATTAAACCATGAGTGATCATGGTGATGATTGGATCAAGTGAACCCTAGGGTTCGGCTATGAGTATGGCCGAACCCCATGGGGCTATTTTGAAATAAAAGGGGTGTTTTGGATGGGAGTTTATGATTGTTTTAATTAAGGAATCATACATGATAAATTATGGACTATGTGTAAGAAAATAATCAGCCATTGATGATGATGGAAAGTGGGATAAAAACCCATAGGATGTGATTCGGCCAAGTAGTATGGCCGAACCCCATCAATGATTATTTGACAGGATTGGGTTAAGTATTAAATGGGATTAAAGGTGATGAATGAAGAACCCCACTAAGTTGGTTTAGATATGGTTAAATTAAAAGGTTAGCCTAAATGGCATAAAAGTAATTATTGATGGAATGATCAATGATGGAAATGATCATAGGGTTGGATGTACGGACACAAACCCCACATAGTATATTTTGGGACATTGACTAAATTGGAACTACATGATAAACGTTTGGTTTGATGCTATATAAATATGGTATCCAGACTTGCGTATAAGGCATACGAGTCGTGATCGGCTGACGATTAAGAGAGCTCAAGTACTGAAGTGAATCTTCAGTGGGTTTCCTACCTACTTGTAACCACAGTTTTACCCCAGTTTTCTTATGAGATCTTGTTTTATTATATGTGTTTCAATTGATATATGATGCATTAACAAATGGCATACAGGCATTGGCATCTCATGCATAGACATGGGATTATGAATGAGGTTCTACAGGGTTTCAAGTTATGAGTTACATCTTCCTTCGGCGGTGCAAGTCACGCCAGGAGGAGTAACATGATGGTGGCTATGAATGTACATGATGGGGTAGGCTCATTGCATGTGCATACTTCATCGCATTGTTTTACCTGTTTTTACTAATCATGTATTATGATATATGTGCATGTTTTATATGCTAATCATGTGGTAGCCCTGATTCGGGAACCTAGTGGGCGCGTTGATCTAACGCCCTAATTCTATCCTCAGAGGAGAACGCAGGTACAAGTAAAGGGAAAAAGAAGGTCGATGACCGGGAGGGGAGCCAACCGAAGCGCTTGAATGTTGGACTGGATTTCTTTATATTGCTGTCATTCGAACTATATTTTGTTGGACATGTAATAAGTCATTACTTGCTATGGTTTGATTAGGTTAATAACTTTGGATGGTTGATTTATGTTAATTAATGTTTGAGACTGTTACTTTCTATCTATTCTTTCTATTCCACAGTTAATCTAGGTTATTCCACATGTTGATGTTAGTTCCATGTGTGTTTCATTATCATGGTCTAGTCCATGTACACATGGGTGGCGAGTTAAGGTTCAGACTTGGGTAGTCTAAACTTAGCTCGCGTCGTGACGCCGCCCGCTCTCTTTCACTCTGTATTTCTTTTAAAAGAAATTTTCAAACTCTGATTTTCGGAAGGGTGGAAAAGGGCGGGGCGTTACAGTAAACTTGAATGGGAAACTATGGACGAATGCCGAGTTAGACTGATCACCTGGCTCTGTAGTTAGCCAATGGAATTCCAGGAAAGTGTAACTAGAAACCTAGTTAAAATGGAATCAGAAAAAGCTTTGAGTATAGGCTCGCATTGACAGACTACCTCATACAGAGAGTAGAGGAAAGAACATATTGAGCAGGTACGTATGGAAAATATTATGAGAACAGCTCACCCCGAGTTATTTATGAAATTTATTTGGAACCCTACTTCGTTCGATTTTCGGGACGAAAATTTTAAAAAGAGGGTTATAATGTAACACCCCGATTTCTCAAATATATGAATATTTACGAAAATGCCCCTGGATTGGTAAATTTAATAATTATATGTGGCTGAACCATGTTCAATTCATGTTTGAGTTAGCATGATTAAACAATGAGTGATCATGGTGATGATTGGATCAAGTGAACCCTAGGGTTCGGCTATGAGTATGGCCGAACCCCATGGGGCTATTTTGAAATAAATGGGGTGTTTTGGATGGGAGTTTATGATTGTTTTAATTAAGGAATCATACATGATAAATTATGGACTATGTGTAAGAAAATAATCAGCCATTGATGATGATGGAAAGTGGGATAAAAACCCATAGGATGTGGTTCGGCTAAGTAGTATGGCCGAATCCCATCAATGATTATTTGACAGGATTGGGTTAAGTATTAAATGGGATTAAAGGTGATGAATGAAGAACCCCACTAAGTTGGTTTAGATATGGTTAAACCAAAAGGTTAGCGTAAATGGCATAAAAGTAATTATTGATGGAATGATCAATGATGGAAATGATCATAGGGTTGGATGTACGGACACAAACCCCACATAGTATATTTTGGGAAATTGACTAAGTTGGAACTACATGATAAATGTTTGGTTTGATGCTATTTAAATAGGGTATCCAAACTTGCGTATAAGGCATACGAGTCGTGATCGGCTGACGATTAAGAGAGCTCAAGTACTGAAGTGAATCTTCAGTAGGTTTCCTACCTACTTGTAACCACAGTTTTACCCCAGTTTTCTTATGAGACTCTTGTTTTATTATATGTGTTTCAAATGATATATTATGCATTAACAAATGGCATACAGGCATTGGCATCTCATGCATAGACATGGGATTATGAATGAGGTTCTATAGTGTTTCAAGTTATGAGTTACGTCTTCCTTCGGCGGTGCAAGTCACGCCAGGAGGAGTAACATGATGGTGGCTATGAATGTACATGATGGGGGAGGCTCATTGCATATGCATACGTCATAGCATTGTTTTACCTGTTTTTACTAATCATGTATTATGATATATATGCATGTTTTATATGCTAATCATGTGGTAGCCCTGATTCGGGAACCTACTGGGCGCGTTGATCTAACGCCCTAATTCTATCCTCAAAGGAGAATGCAGGTACAAGTAAAGGGAAAAAGAAGGTCAATGACCGGGAGGGGAGCCAAGCCTAAGCGCTTGAATGTTGGACTGGATTTCTTTATATTACTGTCATTTGAACTATATGTTGTCGGACATGTAATAAGTCATTACTTGCTATGGTTTGATTAGGTTAATAACTTCGGATGGTTGATTTATGTTAATTAATGTTTGAGATTGTTACTTGCTATCTACTCTTTCTATTCCGCAGTTAATCTAGGTTATTCCGCATGTTGATGTTAGTTCCATGTGTGATTGATTATCATGTTCTAGTCCATGTACACATGGATGGCCAGTTAATGTTCAGACTTGAGTAGTCTGAACTTAACTCGCGTCGTGACGCCGCCCGCTCTTGTTCACTCTATGTTTCTTTCAAAAGAAATTTTTAGACTCTGATTTTCAGAAGGGTGGAAAAGGGCGGGGCGTTACATCTTTCTCTCTTTCTGTAACTCAATCAATGGATTGATTGTATTTGATTCTCAGGTGTAGGCACAAGAAAGTTGATCGTTCTTTAGAGTATGTGAATTTTCTCAGTTCAAGGAAGATGATTAAATGATCACACAACACTCATATATATAGAGGAGTCTTCATAGTTTTTCAAACTGTCCAATATCGACAAGTCGGTTGCACCGATGGGTAGGTGTTCATACTTATTACCATTCAACCACCCAGCCGTGGCTCATTAAATGTACTCCTAACAGCATAATAAAATATCGGTCTACATGTCAGTGTCGCCGATGGGTCGACAATTGCGGCATCGATATGTCGGTCCATATATCTCTAACACCTCGGATTTTCAAGTTATAAATATTTACGGAAATTACCCATTTAAATTATGAATATTAATTATGGATCTTAAATTGGGCAAAATGTTGGGTCCTTGCCCAATTAAGACCCAACGAATTTGATAAATGGTTTTATTAAGAATTAAATGGGGTTGAATTAATATAGTGATGCATTATGTCTAAAATTAAATAAAAGATTGCATGGCCGAATATAAGATTTTATATCACAAAAATGAAGGGGATTATATGCGCATAATATTTTGGAAAGATTAAGTGGAAAGATTTTAGGATGGTCCTAAAGTAGGTCACACGTCGGGTTTAGGCAATGATATCTTATTTCCAAACAATAAGATGTCTATAATTAATTATATGCGCATGATGTGGATGGATTTAAGTTCAGGCAATAGCTAAATTTGGAAAGTGCCTAAAGATGGAAACATTGAAGCTAAATTTGGAAAGTGTCTAAATATGGAGAATGGTTATTAAGTTAGTAAGTTTCTAAGTTTAGAAGTTGGAAATTAAAATGGGAAGTGTAATTAAAGGGAAGGTTTAATAAAATGGAAGAGGCAACAAGAATGGGGCTCATGGCACTTTCTATTCTTGATTTAGGGAAGGTTTTATAAGAGGCAAACAAGTGCACACAGCATGAGATAATTAAAGAAGGGAGCAAGGGCGCATAGCACATTCTAAATAGGGATTAAGGAAAAAAGAAAGAAAATAAGAAAGAGAGAAAAATAAGGAAGGTTTGACATATGTTCATTATTTTGGTTATAAAGTTCCACTCCAATGTCCGATTGCTTTGATTCTTTTTGCGTTGGAAATAATACTTCAAGGGTTACAACTTTGTAGTTTACCCTTTTTTCTGATTCGGAAGTTAACAAGGTCAAAACTGAGCTACAATATGGTATATGTGTAAAAAACGGGGATCACAAGGGGCGCACGGCTAAGGGTTGCTTATCTTAAGAACTTTCTAATGTGGGATTAAGAAAGGCTATAAAAGGGGAGATCAAGAGGGATACACGGTTTTGACATCCTTTATTGTTGAGTTTATTCCTCTCTCGTCCTCTCTCAATTCATCATTCTTTTCCACACGGCAAGAGCAAGGAGAAAGGAGAAGAAGATTGGAAGAGAAAGATCAAGCAAGGAGAGAACAAGAAAGCAATCGGAAAGAGGTTAGTATCTTAATGGTATAATTTTATGTTTGAAACAAAAAGAACCATAGGGTTCGGCCATGGTGTTTGGCCAAACCCCATGGAGGAAGATTGGTGAGGATTTAATGATTCAAATGGAAAAGAAAGAACCATAGAGTTCGGCCATAGTGCATGGCCGAACCCCATGGAAAGATTTTATTTAATTGATGGGTTTTAAGATTGAAAACCATCGAGAGTTTTGATTTATCCATTGAGTTTATGATCTTAGATTTTAAATCATAAAACCCTTTGATGATGGTCGGTTTTAGATTCAAGAAATCAATGAAAGAATATGGATTGTTTTATGGCTAATTGTTTGAATCCAAACTAATGAAAAGAAGGGGTGAGGTTCGGCCATGGTGTATGGCCGAACCCCACCAAATATTTAATGAATTGGTGGTTGAGTTTAATGGATCTAAACCATTGAGGAAGGTCATGAACCATAGGGTTCGGCCATGGTGCTTGGCCAAACCCCATGGGGTTGTTTTTGGAATGGGGATTAATGTGGAAAGGTTCCAAATATGGAAAGTGTTGCTAAATTTAGAAAGCTTCCATGTATGGAAGGGGTGGCTAAACTGGAAAGCATCCCATTATGGAAAGTGTTGCTAAATTGGAAAGCATCCAAGTATGGAAAATGGTTGCTAAATTTGGAAACCAATCTAAATATGGAAGGAAGGTTATTACTTTTGGAAACCTTCTATTTTTGGAAGGTGTTTCCAATTATGGAAAGGTGTTGGTTAATTAAGGAAACAATCTATTTATGGAAGGAGGTTGTTAAATTAGTAAGTTTAATTATGGAAACCTTCTAACAATAGAAGGTGGAGTCTAATTAAGGAAACCTTCCATTTATGGAAAGTTGGAATTTTAATTTGGAAACTATATACCATAGGGTTCGGCCAAGGGTATGGCCGAACCCCATGGTCGAAATTAAGGGGTCAAATTGCATTTTAAATTATGGTTAAGGGCTGATTGATGAATTGAATTTATGAGCCTATTATATGAGTTATGTGTTGTATATTTTTAGGATACAAACATGTGTTATGAATTATGGTGAAAGAAAGGGTAAAAATGTAATTACACACCAAAATGGAGGATCATGGGTTCGGCCATGGTGTATGGCTGAACCCCATGAGTTGTGTTTTATGGACTTGTTGGTTATGGAAATTAATAGGGTCTAATTATGGTAAATTTAGATGAATGAGGGAACAATGGCATTTTCGTAATTAGGTGTGAAAAGTGGTAAGCCATGGGCTCGGCCATGGTGTATGGCCGAACCCCATGGGGTTTTTGTTTATGGATTTGGAATTTTGGAAATCAATTGGGACTTAGTTTTGATTTACGTTATATTATAAGGTAACGAGATCTCGCAAGTAGTGCACGATCGGTGAGTGAATCTTGGACGGAAACTCAAGGACACGTAACGGTTTTTGGTAGGATTCCACCTCTTTGAAAACATGGTTATGTACATTTTCTTTATCTTGATTTGATGAGTTTATATTTCAAAAGTTATGTTTCATAATGTGATTTTAAATGCTATGATTTATCTTATTGCATAGCATGTTGGCATTTTCATCTCATGCATGGCATGGGAGGGTTGACAGGTACCCGGAGCCCACACTTCGTCGAAAAGTCAGTAAGGTAACTGTGGGGCCTGCCTTGGTGATGAGAATCCCACCAGGAGGATTATCTTGATGAGGAGATTTCCATCAAGAAGATACTGTGTAACCGAAGCCCACACTCCGTGAGGACGTCAGTAAGGCATCTGTGGGGCATACCTTGATGAGGAGAATTCCATCAGGTGGATACCATGTGTTTGCAGTGGGTGGGACTCATTGCATAAGATAGCATGGCATGGCATGATTATAATTTTATTTATCATGCAATGTTTTGGTTTTATCGGTATGATTGGATCTCTATTATCATACCCTGTTTTGGATATCATGTTTTATGATTATGTTATGATTTATTACCCCTGATTTTGGTATATGTTATATCTGAATTTTCGGTACTAACCCATGTGTTAGCCCTAACTGGAATACCTACTGGGCGCGTTGTTCTAACGCCCTACTTCTACCCTGTAGTGGATGATGCAAGAATTGAGGAAAACAGTGAATGCAAGGAAGGCCAGGCTTAGGAGTTTGGATGATTTATTTTACATGTTTTGAATAAAGATACTCATGGACTTGTATTTAGAGTATCTAGTGGTTGCAATGTAATAACTTAGATATTTTGCTATGCTTGGATATTATTTGGATAATCAGTTGGATAATGCGATTGGATTTATTGACCATGTACTTTGCTATCAAATGGTTTGGATATGAGTTGTATCATGATTCCTCAATGATGATGTATTCCGCATGTGTATAGTTTTGGCTATGTGTGAACTGTTTCCTGGACTTGGTCCATGCACACATAGGGTTGGCCAGTTAAGGGTCGGACTTGGAAGTTCGGACTTAGCTCGTGTCGTGACATTCTGCTCTTGCTCATACTCTGATATTTTTTTTAAAAAAAAACATGCGTTGATTTCAATGCGAGAAGGGCGGGGTGTTACAATATCACCATATCTATTAACACTAATATCCCATACTCACATCCTTGGTAACCTCCTAGGCACACATCAACAAATAATACCAAAGGGAAAAATATTCATAATTACATGAGCAACATAGAGGTCATAATCACATCATGACCATAATTTCACAATAATGGCAACGTAGCACATTTCATTACATTTCATACATTCAACATATTCATCACATTGGGTTATTTTAGGGACATGGACTACACACCAGCCCTGAGATACAAACGTCGGGTTTATTTCACATATTCTTAGTTCTTACAATTCATTCAACCCGTCTCATAGTGGTTTATCATCCTAAGTCCAATCACTCCCTTTTTCACACCATTAATCTAATTAAATTCAACAATAATTCATCTCAACCCTTCCCAAGGGATCCAACAATTAATACAATTTATCCATCATCCTTCATAAATGGATGAGACATAATGCATCTTTTGATCGAGCTGAGGCACAATACTCTCAGTTGCATACGTACCACATAGTGGATTAGATCAACCGTAGTTCATTATTTTCACGTTTGGGTTGACATTGGGGAGTGGTCATACCTTTTACTTTGGGGTAATCAAACAAGGATTTCTTAACATTTACATTACATTCCATGCATTCTCAATCATGTTAACCCATCCCCATTATAGTACAAGTTAACTCCATAGGGTTATAAGATAGTTGACCTTAACTCACTCATTTCACTTAGTCTAACCCTTCATCAAGTTCGTTTTCAAATCGTGGAAATTCATTCTACACATGGTTGGGTTGATCCACCAAAACCATTATCAACATAGGTACTCACTAGTGATGTACATATCATTACAAAAGTCCAAGCATGGCATGAAAACACATTCGTCAAGCTATTATATGAATTACCCATCTAAGAATTCCAATCACAATCATGGAATTCATTTGATGCGTATATTATTCATAACTATAAACAAGTATGGGAAGTTATCAAGGGCCCTACATTTCACATCAATCACACATAAGCATAGGGAGGTCAAACCATAACTTTACCCAACTATGCATTGGAAAGTGCACAAGGTAACATTCACTCAAACATATTATCAAACACCTTGTGAGCATGGAATTTTACAAATATTCTCAATTCTCCAAGTGTATGGCATTCCCCAATTTGGATTTCCAATGGGTTTTCTCATTCAACTCAGGTTTACGAGTTCGAAATTTAGGGTAATTAGGCATTAATCGTCTAAAACTCTTGAATTAGACCATCCAAGGGTCAAATAGCCAAAATACCTAATTTTCTCCAATGTTGTCAAACTCAAATCGTATCGAAAATTGGTCTTGGTGTGTGAATCGTGAATCGAAAATCAGTAGAATCATACGATTCATACTATTTATTCTTATCCTCTCAATTATACAACAGTTTTGTTGACCTGGACCATTACATTCCACCCCCTTAAAAGAATTTCACCCTCGAAATTCGATCATTCTAGGTCTCCAGGCAAGGTCTCAACACTCACAAGTCTCGTAGACCTTCAGCCAAAGAATCCTCCAAATATAGTCACTGATCACAAGTCATTCTGGACTTGACAACAATGCCATCAATAGACTCATGTCACACGTAGGAAATGCAATTGGACCTACACAAGGGCTCTCATATTGCAGAGCAACAAAAGTTCATAACTCATTTGGCGATGCCGAATACAATATACATCATACATAGACAATACGGGGTGGCTCGTCATTCAAATAAATGGTCCTCTCCCGTGGCTCACACTTGAAGTAGTGCCACATCACACTAAGATTGGCATCTCGAACAAAAACTAACATCCACAAGTGACTACATGATTCCACCTATTCTCATCTTTTAACTCGTAGGATAATTATCTTGCAATACACAGTTATATATAAATACTTGTCTTCCCAATGGAATCATGGTTGAATAATGATCTATCTTTAAATCTCCGACGATACCAGTCAGTATCTAGGAATAAGTGGGTTCCGTTCTCCGTTTTAGAATGGCTTGTAATAGCCCGGATTTTCAATGCAATAATTATATTGGCTATTATCTATTTTAATTGTTAAAAATTAAGATTTATAGATGGAATGGATGTTAGATGGATAAGAATTGGGGCAATGGCCCAAGTATGGTCCAATGGATCATGGATAGGGTTAATTCTAATTAATTGGGTAAATGTGGTCAATTGGGTCAAATGCCCAATTGGGACCCAAAGGGTCAAGATGATTTGATGTTTAGGGTAAATGGGTAAGGAATGGACTTAATGGGGCCATGTACCCAATTAAGATCTAAGGCATGGGACCCATCTCATTAAGTGAGGTTACAAGTGTAGGAGTTGGCATCAAAGTGGCATAGCCAAGTGGGACCCATCTCCACCTCATCAAGTGAGGTGGCGTGTGGTCTAAAGTAGCTTGTGGGGTCGGCTACCATGGTTGACTTGGTCAACCGTGGGTGAGTTCATGGGTGAATTCAGGAGGATCAAGTGTAGTGAGTTGAGTTAAATTATTTAATTAAAATCACCTAAGTTAGATGGAAATGAATTCAAGTGCTTGAGTTTGGGGAATGAGTTTCATTTAAATAAAGTGAGTTGAATGGGTGGTGAGTCACATGGAAGATGAAAGGATTTACGTGAGTCAAAGGGGAGGTGGAGGATGGAAACCCTAGACACAAAATCATTGGAAAGGGAGTGAGTGCCATGTGTAAGCCATGTGCCCTCTTGGTTAGCCAAGGGACACATGGAAAAGACCCCATCTTGATGAGGGTGGTTGGGGAGATATGGGTTAGCAACAACCAAAACCCTAGGGCTAATCCTTCAGACATTCATCTCATTCACTCTTTCCCTCTCTCAAGCCCTCCTTGGCCGATCCTCTTAGACAAGAAAGGAGTTAGGGTTTTTCCATCTCAACTTCTCTCCCTCTCACCAAAACCCTAGGGCAATAGAAAGGACTCATCTCAACCCCTTTGGCCGAACCACTCTTTGGAAAAGAGATAGAAAGTTCCCATCTCATTCTCTCCCTCTCTCCCACTCTTAACATACACACCTTGGCCGATCCTTCCATAGAGTTTTTATCTCAACCCTCTCCCTCTGTAATAGCCCGAATTTTTAAATCAACATATATACGGCATTTATTTATTTGAATAATGAAAAAATTGGAATTTTGATATTATGGATGTTAAATGGATCAAATTTTGGGGCAAAGGCCCAAGTATGGTCCAATGGACCATGGATTGGATGGAATCCATTTAAAGGGTCAATATGTCAAAGTGGGCCCGATAACCATGTGGGACCCAATGGATCAAAATTGATTCAAACTCTAAGGTAAATGGTAGAAAATAATTTAATTGGGCCATGGGCCCAATGGTGAACCAATTGATTGGAATGGGTTGAATTGGAATTAAACCCCCCCTAATTAATGATGAGATGATTAAGCTAGCATAACCAAGTGAGGCCCACCTCCACCTCATCAAGTGAGGTGGCGGGTAGACCAAGGCATAGGTGGGGCCGACCATCATGGTTGACTTGGTCAAACATGGATAAGTCAAAGGGAATTAAGGAGGACCCAAGTGAATAAAGTTGATTTAATTAATGTAAATCATCTAAGTTTAATCTTGATTAGACCAAGGGACATGATCGAGTGGGACCCACCTCCACCTCATCAAGTGAGGTGGCAGCTGGGCTAAGAATTGGTGGGGCCGACCACCATGGTTGATTTGGTCAACCATGGGTGGATTCATGGAGAAGAATCAAGGAGATTAGATGGAATTAAATGATGTAATTAAGGGACCTAAATTAAAGTATCAAATTAATCAAATGAATTAATTAAATACTTAGGTTAGTTAAATGAGCCAAAGGAGGAGTCAAAGGGGTGATTTCATCTCATTGAAACCACCCAAACCACTCATTCAAACACACACAAAACCGTTGGCATGTGGGGTGGTTTCACCCCAACGACCACCACCAAAGGCATGAAAGCCCATACCCCTCTCCATGATGGGTGGTCAATGGACTTGATGGGAAGACCAAACCGCCCACCTTAAGACCCAAAACCGTTGGCATGGTGGTGGTTTCATCCCAACCACCACCACCAAGGACATGCAAGCCATACTTACCCAAGTTGGTTGGTCAAATGGAATGATGGAGGAGTGTAACCCAAGCCACCAAGATGAGATGGGAATGGGTCTAGAGTCCCATCTCATCTCCATCTCTTCATTCCCTCTCCCAAAACCGTCCTCTCTCTCTCTCTCCCAAGGAAAACGCCGAGAAAGAAGAAGAAACTTAGAAGAAAAGAAGGAAAAAACTAGGCTTGGCCGACCACCACTTCAAGACCCAAGCTTGAGATGATTTTCCATCCCCTCCTCCCCTCTCCCTCTCTCAAAATCTAACCCTACCTTAGCCGAACGCTACCTTGGAAACTCCATCTTGATCAAGCACATATTGTCCCAGCAACAAAGAGAAGAAGAAGAGAAAGGGCTAAGGAAATCAAAAGGAGAAAGAAAGGCCGGAGGAGTCGTCGGTGTGGTAAGGAATTCTTAAACAAGAATTTATATTTTTTTAAAGGTTAAGATGTGTTTATGGAATCCATTTCTTAGAATGAATGGTGGCCACAAATGTTATGGGCCTTAGATCTATGATCCATCCAATGATAAGATGAGAAATGGATGAAATGGGAGAGATAGATTAAGAAAAATAAATAAAAGGATTAAGGAGGTTATGTAATTAAATGGATTAAGCATGGAAGTATGAGTTTTTGAATGGACTGATGGACCATAGAGTTCGGCCATGTAGTATGGCCGAACCTCATGGTAAATGGTTGATGATTTTAATTAAGGTTTTAAAGTTTAAAGCCATGGAGAATGATTATAATTTTTAGGGTTGTAAATGATTAAATGTTGGAAAAATTTGAAGGGGTTTAAATTGTAACACCCTGGAATTTCAAAGTTATCATTTTATATGAAAATATTCATATTTACGGAATTGCCATTGTGATAAAATTGATTTGAATTTAAATGGGTCAATGGCTCAATCAAGACCCAAAGGATGGTAGTTTGTTTACAAAACAAATAAATGGATAAGATGAATTTAAACGGGTCAAGAATCATATTTGGGTCAAATTTTGATAAATGGGTCAAAATGGCTAGATGGGACCCAATGGGTCGTGAATGGCATGATTAACCATGGATGGAGTTCAAGCTTAGTTAATTTAAGTTTATTAATTGCTTGAGTTTGGTTTGAGTTGAAATGAATGATGGGTTTAGTTAAGTTGAATTTACTAGTTAAGTTAAATTAAATGAATAAGTTAGGTTGGGTGAGTTGGGTAAGTGAGTTGGATGAATATGTATTAAATGAGTGAGATGTAGAGATAGAGGGTTTGTAGGTTATTTAAATTCAAACACTAGGAAAAACGTTGGTGTATGGGAGGCATTACCATGCATGTAACTCCCATTTATGTGATGAATAAAATGGGAGTTACATTTTGAATGGAGTTACTTTTTGAAGTCACAAGGGTTGCTAGGGACGTTGGTTGCATGCATGAGCAATTTCATGCATGTAACGGCTACCATGGAGATATGAGGGGTGGTGGCTTTGAGAGTTACAAATGCATGAATAAAGGAGGGAATGCAAACAATTTACAAGGATATGCATAGGCCGTTGGGTACCCTTGGAGGTTCATCTCAAAGATGAAACCCCCAAGGAAGGTATTAAGAAATAAAGGTTACATAAAGGTTTTATATTTAAAATGGTTACATGCATTGGAACCATGAGGATTAACCACCTTAGATGGAAGGTCAAGGCTTAAAAAAACGTTGGAGGGTTTCATCTCAAGGATGAAACCCCCAAAGGAAATAAGAGTTAAAGATAAATGCAATAGGAGTTACAATTTTTGGGTACCAAAGAGATCACATGGGCTGAATGAAATTTAGCCAAAGAAGTTTCAGTTTTTCTCTCCCTATCTCTCTCTCTTGGTCGTTCTTTATCTTCCCAAACACTAAGAGCAGCAGCTGGTTAGTGATATGAAATCAGTCCTTGATTGATTTGTTTCACCAAGACAAAAGCATACCTTGAGCAAAAGAGTTGGCCTCAAGGTATTCCATCCAAAGTCAAAAAAATTCTATCTCTTTCTCTCTTTGCCGTTTTCTACCAAGAACAACAGCTGGTTGTTTAAATCAGTCCATGATCATCAAGGAATCAAGAAGAAGGAGAGGCTAAGAAAGGACAAGGAACAAGCCGGAGGGAAGATCAATTGGAGGAGTCGCGGAAACGGTAGGTTTTTCGATGAACAATTTTTAAATCATGATCCGGCCATTGGATGGCCGAATCTAACAAAGGTTAAATATTGGTTGGAAGTACATAAATGAGATAAAAAGATGCACCATAGGGTTCGGCCCCATTGGATGGCCAAACCCCATGGAAATAATTGATTTATTTAGATGGTTTTTGGAAATTAAAACCATACAAATATGGGACTGTTTTTAGATGGTTTTAAGTGTGTGTTTTAAAAAGGTTAAAACATAAATAAGGAAGTTTGTTTTGGACATAGATGAATGATTAAGAAATTCAAAACCAAAGGTCATAGGGTTCGGCCACCATGGAGGGCCGAACCCCATGCAAATGATGGTTTGGTTTTGATGTATTTGAAACATATAAACCATGAAGTTGGTGGACTGTTTTGGGTTATTAGTTTAAGATGTAAATACATGTTTTAGAATGGTTAAAAAACATGGATTTGGGTGCTGGTTTCAGACCTAAGATGAAGGACTAAATGTTCAAAATTAATCTCATGGTGTTCGGCCAATAAGCATGGCCGAACCCTATGAAATTGGGCTAATTTTGGAGGGTTGTTTGAAGATTAAAAACCTGATTTAGATATACAGTTATTACCTGGTTAATTGAGGTTTAAAAACAGTAAACGTAATCATTGGGTTCAGCCATGATAGAGGGCCGAACCCCATGTAAAATGATGTTGGTTTTCATGTTGAGAACCCCATGGAAACCATGGAAACCATGAAAACCCATGGACTGTTTTGTGGAATAATTGGGTTAAGTTTATGATGAACATTAGGTATTATTTATATGCTTTGATTTAAGAATAATATATGTTGTTTATGGAGTTAGTATGGGTAAGTAATCGGCCAATATGAATGATGGAAATTGAGCATAAAATCACATTGGTGAGGTTCGGCCATGTGTATGGCCGAACCCCACTAATGGTAATTGTGGGACATAATGGTTGGTTTATATGAAGATATGGAAGGTTTAAGAAGGATCAAATTAAGTGGTGAGGTTCAGCCGCGTGTATGGCTGAACCCCACTAAAGATGGTTTTATGTTTGGTGATGAAAGTTAGTTAATTTAAAGCAAAGGTTGGTCTCAATGGCACAATCGTAATTATGGCTGAAATGATCAAAAATAAAATGATCATATGATGGGATAAATGGGCTAAAACCAAAGTGGTAAGGTTCAGCCATAATGTATGGCCGAACCCTATCAAGGTTCATTTAGAAGTTTGGGTAATTAGATAGGTTTTAATTAAATAAATGAATGACCAAAGTTTTAATGGATGAGGTTCGGCTATGGCTTTGGCCGAACCCCACTAGGTGGTTCTTGGAACATTAAGCTTTGCTGGAAATTAGGTGGATAAATGATTAACTTGCTGCCATGTACATAGGGTATTCGGATTTTTAGAACGGTGAGCGAGCCGTGATCGGAAGACGGTCCAAAGGAAGGATCGAACAAAGTAAACTATTGTAGGTTTCCTACCTTGTTGTAACCACATAACTTATTTGCTATTTTATGTTTATTTGAATAAGTTATCTGAATCAAATGTTATATTTACAAATGGCATGTTTGCATAGACATCTCATGCATGGCATGGGATGATGGTGTAGTAACCGGAGGCCACACTCCGTCGGGGTGTCCGAAAAACCATTGTGGGGTACCCTGATGATGAGAATTCCATCAGGAGGAATCCGGAGGCCACACTCCGTCGGGGCGTCTGAAAGACCACTGTGGGTTACCTTGACGATGAGAATTGCGTCAAGTGATGTCTATGTTGAATGGTGATGGGTGGGACTCATTACATGTTCATTTCATACATAGCATGTTTTTATTGAATTTTGTTACACATGTGCTATCATTATATTATTTGCATGTTTGACTAACCAAGTGGTAGCCCTATTCGGAAGCACTACTGGGCGCGTTGATCTAACGCCCTATCTATATCCTTAGTGGATGATGCAGGAAAAGGAAAGAACGTGGTTGGAGAAGAGGACCAAGCACTAAAACTTGGGCGTTTTGAATGATTGGAATGGACTATGAATGGATTAATTATGGACTTGGTAGTTGATTTATTTGGACAATGTAATTTGTTAGCTAGATGTTGTGGGCATGTAATAATGTAGTTAATTAGATGCTATGGTTTGTTTTATATTGGATGTTTGGATTAAACGATTAGTTAAGATCGATTAGTGATTTTGGAAAATAAATTATGTACTTTGCTATCTAAAAATGGAAATTGGATTAATCATAGGTTCTATTATAATCTCAGTTAGATCTAGACTAAGTTAATTCCGCAAGTTATATATATACCATGTGCGGATCAGTTTTATGGACTTAGTTCATACGCACATGGGCTTGGCCAGTTAAGGGTCGGATTTAGAGATCCGAACTTAACTCGCGTCGTGACATTCCGCCCCGATCACTTGTTGATTATTATTATATTTAAAAAAAAAATAAACTCTGAAAATTAGAGTGAAAAGGGCAGGGTGTTACATAAATGAGGAAAAATCATGGAGTGTGTGAATGATTTTGTGGCCTCAAGAGGCATAGGAAAATGGTGAATCATGAACCATGGGTTCGGCCATGGTGTATGGCCGAACCCTATGGTGATGGAATAATGTATTTAATGGTTATAAAAGTATGGAAATTAATGAAGAAAGTTAATGGTAATTAAATGGACTTTTCTTTAGTATTTTAAACAAGGTTTAAATGGATGAAAATGAAGTTTTTAAGAATAAAAACTATGGACCACGGGTTCGGCCATGTACCATGGCCGAACCCCATGGGGAGACTTTGAGGAAATTTGGGATCTTGGAACCATGGAAAATAAAATGGAATGATGGTTAAATTAAATGGACCAAAGTATATCTCATGATGATTATGAAATGATGATTTAAATGTATGTTTTAAATTCAGTTATGGTGGGACCAAATGAGGTGAAATGGACCCAAGAAAAATAGTAAAAAAACATCATGGGTTCGGCCATACCCATGACCCATTTGTAGGTCATGTTATGGGCAAGAATTGGAATTATGTATGGGATTAGATGATTGGAAACTTAATTAAATTAAGTGGCTGATTTTAGGGATATTATATCATGGTCATTAAATCGTTAATGGGGCTACGTATATGGATGAATTATGAACAAAAATGTACATGGATGGAGGAGATATTAAACCATGGAAGTGTAGTGGCAAAACCGTAATTATTGGCCACAATGAAGAACCATGGGTTCGGCCATGGTACATGGCCGAACCCCATGTAGGTTGGACATGAACTTGGGTGTATTAAGATGACATTATGAGTGATTAAATGAAACTTAGGGTTGCTGCGTTTTAGGCTCACAAATTAGAATGTTTAATGGGTAAAAATTTGGAATTATGCATGTGTTTAAATCAATGGAAATGAGGCTAAGTTAAGGGCTGATTTATGATAATTTTGTAACATGGTTAGGCATCATTAATGGATCAGGGTTTGTGATCAATTGGGGACTTAATCATAGATAAAATATGGACTAATTTGGTAAATGTATAATAAGGTATCGGGACATCGCAAACGGTACGCGATCGGCGACTGGATTATCGAACGGAAATGTAAAGGGACGCTAAGCGGTATTCGGTAGGATTCCTACCTTTTTGTAAGCCGTGGATTATGTGTATGTGATGGTTTCCTCGTTTTATTTCGGTAATTATATGATTTATTTGAAGATGGGTTTTAAATGCTATGGATTATACTTTAATGCTATGGATGATATTTTAAATGCTATGGATTATATTTTAATGCTATGGATGATATTTTTAAGGCTATGGATTATATTTCAATGCTATGGATTTTATATTAAGGATATGAATTATATATATACTACATAGCATAATGCACTTACATCTCATGCATGGCATGGGCAGGAAAATAAAGGAACCGGAGTCCATGCTTCGTCGGGGCGACCGAGAAGCATACAAGGGGATAGCCTGAGGTGCTATAACCGGAGTCCATGCTCTGCTGGGGCGACCGAGAAACAAACATGGGGATAGCTTGATATGCTATAACTGGAGTCCATGCTCCGTCGGGGCGACCGAGAACCAAACATGGGGACACCTTGACGAGGCCTTGCCGTCAAGGGGGATATGACATCGTTTGATGATATGGATGATAGGTGGGACACATGACATAGGCACCCATGGCATGGCATTCATTTTATAAGTTTTATTATATTGTTATCGGTATGCTTGTTATCACTAATCCATGTACTAGCCCTACTCGGAGTCCTACTGGGCGCGTTGTCTAACTCCCTACTTCTACCCTAGCAGATGATGCAGGAGACGGCTGCAAACGGTGGACGCGACGGGAGCCAAGCGTAGGAGCTTGGGAAAGCGGCTACTTGGTTTTATTTAAGTTTTATTTTGGAAGTGTAATTTAAGTAGCTTAGCTTGTCGAATTGTAATAATTACTGTTTCTTGCTATGGTTTGGACTGTACTATGGACGATACCATTTTAAGATATAATTATGAACATAGGGGTACTTTAGTAATTTAAGCGCCGTACTTCCCTTGCTCTCTAAAATTGGTAGGATAGTCTCTATTATAATGTTCCGCATATAATTATATTCCGCGAGCTTACTTCCTACGCGTGAACCATTCTCGTGGACTTCGTTCCGAGCACACGTAGGTTTGGCCAGTTAAGGGCCGGCTTTAGAAGCTCGGACTTAACTCGCGTCATGACGTCCGCGCCCATTATCACTTTTATTTCAAACAAAAAAAATAGACTCTGATTTCGGTGAAAATGGGGCGGGCGTTACACCCTCTCAGGCAACACTCTTTGGCCGAAGGATCAAGGAGGAAGAAGAAAAGACTAAGGAAGGCGAAGAATGGAGGAGCAAGACACAACGAAAGAAAACGAAGGAGACGCGGAAAAGGTAAGGTTTATGTTTCATGTCACTAAAAATGAAAAAAACCATGTTTTATGGCCGAACCCCATGGAAGAATGGTTATGGACTTAACTAGGTTTTAAATGATGAAAATGACGGAAGAATGGTTATGGACTTAACTAGGTTTTAAATGATGAAATTGATGGAAGAATGGTTATGGATTTAACTAGGTTTTAAATGGTGAAAAATGGTGGAAGAATGGTTCTGGATTTAAATAGGTTTTAAAGGATGGAAAATGATGGACCATGGGTTCGGCCATGTTGTATGGTCGAACCCCATGGAGGGATTTTTATGGATCTAATATGTTTGCATGATTTAAGAAAGGAGAAGATGAAAATGAGGAATCATGGGTTCGGCCATGTTGTATGGCCGAACCCCATGAATCATTTTTATAGATCATTTTTGTGGATCTATGTATGTCTAAGAAATTAAATGATTAACTATGGGTGATCAATCTAAGAAATAAAAGAAAAAGAAATGATGATGGAATGGAAGAACCAACATGGGTTCCGAACCCCATGAATGAAATTTTATGGACCTAAGTATGACTAACTAAGGATGATTAGAATGAATGATGTTGGACCCGCATTGGTTAAAATGAAACAAGGACCAAAGGAAAGGGGGGTCCAAAACCAAGAGAGTGAAGTTCGGCCATGTTGTATGGCCGAACCCCACTAATGAGTTTTTATGGACTTAAAACATTTTCAGCCCTAAGGTATGGCCGAAACCCCTTGGGGATCTTAACCGGGCTAAGGACTATAATCATAGATGGAAATTGTAATAGCCGGATTTTCAATTCAATAAATATGTTGGCTATTATTTATTTTAATTAAGATTCATAGATGGAATAGATGTTTAATGAATAAGAATTGGGGCAATGGACCATGGATAAGATTAATTCTATTTAATTGGGTCAATGTGGTCAATTGGGTCTGTAATGCCCCGCCCTTTTCCACCCTTCCAAAAATCAGAGTCTATTTTTTTTTTTAAATAAACAAGTGGAAGAGAGCGGGAAGCGTCACGACGCGAGCTAAGTTCGGACTTCAAATGTCCGACCCTTAACTGGCCAACAATGTGTGCATGGTCTAAACCATGATAAACAACACACACACGGAACTAAACAAGTCATGCGGAATAATACTAGACAAATTGCGGAACTAACTGATTGCGGAATTATACTGAGTAGATAGCAAGTACAAGTCCTGATTACTGTAACTAAACATTAGTTCAAACTTAACTCAAACCATAGCAGTTATCCACATTATTACACGTCCATAATAATGTAACCAAAACATCAGTAAATAAACATCATTCCAGCACCCAAGCTTCTATGCTTAGCTTTCCTCATGATCCTCAGCCTTTGCCTTTCCCTTTCCTTTTCCTGCATCATCCTCTCAGGATAGAGATAGGGCGTTAGATCAACGCGCCCAGTAGGTTTCCGGTTAGGGCTACCACAAGGTTAGTATATAAAAACATGCATATATCATAATATATGATCATCAAAACATGTAAAATCAATGCTATGTATGTATGCCATGCAATGAGTCCCACCCATCACAATAATACATAGCCATCACTTGACGGGACTCTCACGTCAAGGTAATCCACAATACTCCTCATTTCCTATGGATAGGAACCTCATCATTAAGTTATTCCTCCTAGCGGGACTCTCATCGCCTAAGGAGGCCCCACAGTTGCATCACGGGCATACCGACGGAGTGTGGGCTCCGGTTTCCATAATCATCACCCCATGCCATGCATGAGATGTCAATGAATATATGTCATTTGTAAATATATCTCAACATTAAAAACCCATTTGAAACATAAAACAATAACAACATAACTCATAAAAACCATGATAAAACCCAATATAATAGTGGTTACAAGTAGGTAGGAAACCTACTGAAAATTCACTTAAGCGTCCGTTCCTCTTAAGCGTCACTCGATCACGACTCACGCGCCGTTCAAATCCCGTTAACTTGTTTATATAACAGCAAGTTAATTAACATAACCTTTTGACTTCTCATTAAGTCTAGATCCCATAAACCATCTTGTGGGGTTCGGCCATACTCATGGTCGAACCTCACCTCTTTTGGATTTAATCTCCCTTTCATTTGATAAACACTTAAACACTTCACATTTCAAAACATGTATTGGTAGGGTTCGGCCATACAACATGGCCGAACCTTATTACTTTGGTTTTGGACCCCTCTTTCAAGTCCTTTGATCAATCCCTCCATTTGACTTGTATTTACAGTTTTGCCATTAGCCTAACCAATGCTTACTTTTGCTAATAATCCAAGTCCATATAACCAATCCACCTTAGTGGGGTTCGGCCATACAACATGGCCGAACCTCACCACTTTGTTTTTGATCCTTTTACATCTTTCATACATAAATCTTCATTTTGATTTTAACCAATCAAATTACAAGTTAGCCACTAGGTCTACCAAATGACCTTTAGTGGGGTTCGGCCATACTACATGGCCGAACCTCACCATACTGATTTTTTCCCTTTTTCCATCATATATAATGGCTGATTATTTACTTATCACTAAGTCCAAAGATAAGCATATATGATTCCTTAATCCAAAGCATACAACCATTTATAATTTCCACCATGTTCTTAATTCTAAACACCCCTAAAATGACCCATGGGGTTCGGCCATATACATGGCCGAACACTATGGTTCTCTTGATGTAATTCTCCCATAATTATTCATGGTTTTGACATACTAATTTAACCATAAGAAAGATATGGTTGAGCATACATTGGCCGACCCAAGACATACAACTTATCTCCATTTTTCAAACACCTTAACCCTTCCATAACTTGTATGGTTTTTATCTCTCAAAACGATCAAAATTAACCATAAGCCTATTAAATCTTTTCATGGGGTTCGGCCATCCCAAGTGACCGAACCCTATGGCCTATGATTTGAACCTCTTTAACATATACTTCGTGTCTCATTAAAACATATAAAAATCTCCATGGTTTTGCATGGTTTTTAGCCTTCAAAAACCATCAACCTAACCAATTCTTTTCATGGGGTTCGGCCATCCAAAGTGGCCGAACCCTATGATCTACTTTTTATCCTTTTTATGAAGCACCATCCAAGGTTTAAACCCTTGATGGATTCAGCCATTCCATGGCCAAATCATGCTCCCTTTTACTAATGTATTTAACTAAATTCTTATGTAAACACTTACCAATCTCCTTTGCTTTTCTTCTCTCCTTTTGATCCTTGCTTTCTTCCTTCTTGCTCCCTTAATCCTTAACTGATTGAAAGCTTGAACAATGGTGAAAATACCAAAGGATAATTCGGCCAAGGAGGTAGGTTCTTGAGAGAGGGAGAGAGATGAAAGCTCCTAGCTTTTGCAATGTAAAATTCGGCCAAGAGTGTGGTGCACAACCTTTTATTAAAACAGCCCTTGAACCTGTCATTCACCCTCATCAATCCTTGATCAAACCAAGGAGTCACTTGCTGCCAACCAAGGCATCCCTTGGCACTCCCAAAGTTGGAGCTTGGGTTTCCATTATGAGATGGAAACCCTCCATATTCCCCATGAGATTTTATCTCATTTCATTAAACCTTATGCATGGGAACGTGTGGGACCTATGTTTGGTGGTGTTTGAGACCAAGGCAACTCCTCACCTCTCCATTTGACACACTTGACTTCAAGGTCCCTTTGATTTCCAATTTAACTCACCCAACTCATTAGCCCAACTCACCACATTTAATGCCATTCATTTAATGCACTTGAGTCAACTCCATTACTTAATTCAAATCCAACTCATTTCAGTCCCAACTCAACCTAATTTAACTCACATTTGATCTCACTTGAGGGTCCACATGGTCAACCATGGTCAACTCGACCCATTGGGTCTCAATTGGGTCCTTTGATCCAATTTGACGCCATGACCCATTTATGGGTGGTTTACCCATATAAATGTGGTTTACACATTTGCCTCAAGTCTACCATTTATCCTCCATTTAACTCCAAATTAATTCAGCCTAACCCCATTAAAATTGGGCTCACCCAATGGTCAAATAAGTCCATCATGACCCATTGGGTCCCAATTGGGTCCTTTGACCCAAATAACCATCTTGACCCAATTAGATGTACAATAACCATTTAATCTAATTTGATCTTTATAATATGTACAATAGGCCTTAATTTGAACAATGGCCCCACCATTTTCTTATCTACGATCATAACCTTCTAATTTACCATTCCAATGGCATTTTTGTAAATATCAATATCTTTGAGATATCGGGGTGTTACAGGGTCAAATGCCCAACTTGGGACCCAATGGGTCAAGATGGGTTGATGTTTAGGGTAAATGGGTGAGGAACGGATTTAATCAGGTCATGGACCCAATTATGATCAAAGGCATGGGGTCCACCTCATCAAGTGAGGTGGCAAGTGTATGAGGAATTATCCAAGTGGCATAGCCAAGTGGGACCCAACTCCACCTCATCAAGTGAGGTGGCGTGTGGACTAAGGCACATGTGGGGCTGGCCACCATGGTTGACCAAGTCAACCATGGGTGAGTTCATGGGTGAATTAAAGAGGATCAAGTGAAGTGAGTCGAATTAAATTATTTAATTAAATCACCTAAGTTAGATGGAAATAAATTCAAATGCTTGAGTTAGGAATTGAGTTTCTGTAAGGTCTTGGAACTTGGGAATTAATATAAATGTGAATATTAATTATTTTAATGATGGAAATTAGAAAATTGGTGGAGTAAATGGTAAATGGGCCAAAATTGGATAAAGGCCCAAGTGTGGCCCAATAGACTATGGTTTGGATTTAAATTTATTTAAATGGGTCAAGAATGGTCAAATTGGGTCAAATACCCATTTGGGACCCAATGGGTCAAGATGGTTAAGCTCTAAGGTAAATGGGCTAGTGGGAAATGTAATTGGGCCATGGGCCCAATGGTGATCCATTTAGAGTGGGCTTAATGAAATTCAATCACCCTAAGTAATTTGGAATTAAACAATGGTGGTGTGGCCAAGTGGGACCCACCTCCACCTCATCAGTGAGGTGGCATGTGGGCCAATGATTGGTGGGGCCGGCCACCATGGTTGACTTGGTCAACCATGGGTGGAGTAATGAACTTAGGCTAAGTATCAATGGATTAGCCTAAGGTAATTATCTAATTAAATTATTTAAATATGGTAGTTAAGAGTGGTCAAGGTGGGGCCATGAGGTGAAGATTCACCTCATCTCAAACTCAAAAAAATTCACATACACGTTGGACTTGGTGGTGGTTTAGATAACCACCACCATAAAGCAAATAAAATATCTTAAAATATCTTTGGTTGGTGAAAAATTAATGTAAAGTGTAAATGAGGTCATCAAATGGGGATAAGTTTGATTTTTTTCTTTCTCATATTCATTTTCACTAACTCCATCCCTCCCACTCCTCCATTGCCGTCCCATGTCCAAGTGAAGGAGAGAAAAAAAAAAAAAAAGAAAAGAAGGAGCTCAAGGAGAGAAAAAAAAATGGAATTTGGAGGGAGTTCACTCTAAGATTAAGGTCATCATCTTCCTCTCATCATCTTTTCCTCTTTTCATCTCTCAAATTCAAACCTAACATGGCTGATTTTAAGGTTGGGAGTTGCCACCCTTGATCAAAGATTTTGACCTATCAAAGATTAAAAGGAAGGAGAAAGGAGGCTAAGGAAGCCGACGGGAGCGGCGGAAATCGGAGGAGACGACGGATTGTGAGTATTTCTTAAACAAGAAATTTTGGATTTTAGGGTTTAAGAAATGAAATTTATTTTTGTGAAATTAATGTTGGATAGGTGATTTTATACTATGGAATTTAGATACATTAAATGGAAGGGTGGAAGATGGAAAAAACCCTAAATGGGTGAATTAGGGTTAGGGTAAGAAATTGGAGAAATATATTGTGTGCATTGTGTGATTGATTAAATTGAGCATGGAATTGGGTACTTGGAATAAGAATCATGGGCCATAGGGTTCGGCCATGTAGCATGACCGAACCCCATGGTGGGTGATTAGAGTTTGATGAAATTGGTTAGGGTTTAAAGGATGGAAGGCAATGAAGGTTTTTGATTAATGCATTTAGGGTTTTAATGAATGCATGGGAGTAATGTTTAAAATGATTGTATGATGAAAAATGCAATGGAATGGTATGATTTTAAAATGCATGGATGGTAGGAAATTTGAACCATGGGTTCGGCCATGGCATAGGGCCGATCCCTATGGTGGTGTAATGGTAGTTTAAATGAGTACAAAAAATGGGGAAAATGATGGTTTTATGATGGTTTGATGATGATTGTAAATGGATTTAAAGTGTGATAAAGGATGATGATTGAAATGTATAAGTTAAGCCCCTTCATGGAAGGGCTTGTGATGGGTTCAAATGTATAAGTAGGCCAAAGAAAACAAAATGGGAAAAATTGATGAGTTGGGTATTTTGAACCCATGGCCCATTGGTGAACCATTTAAAGGGTTAAGTATGGGGTTTTGGATTGGTTTAAATGAATAAGGTTAGATTAATTAAATGACTAATCTTAATGGTCATGTGACATAATTGAATGGATCATTAATGGACCTAAGTTAGGTATCCAAGTTTATAATCAATTATGAACTTAGTTAGGCAAGGGTGAGTGGTTGATTAACCATGGAGAAGAGGTAGTGGCAAAACCGTAATTAATGGCCAAAATGAAGAACTCCATGGGAGAGGACCATGTATTTAGAGGCACTAAGTGATAAGTTTATGTATGGTTAAATAAAGCCTAGGAGGCTGATTTTAGACTCATGTACTTAAAAATATATAATGGATTAAATGGGACCCGCAAAACCTAAATAGTGACTGATTTTCATATGGACTTGGAAATGTGAATGGACCTAGAAATAGTTAAAATGTGGACTGATTATGTGTATGTAATAGGGTATTGGATATCACGAACGGTACGCGTGTCGGTAGCCGGATTATCGGACGAAGCCGAAAAAGGACGCGAATCGGTATTCGGTAGGATTCCTACCTTTTTGTAAGCCATGGATTGTGTGATGGTTTCGTTGATTTATTTTGGGAATTTTATGGTTTATTTTATGATGAGTTTTAAATCATGGTTTATGTATCTTATATGGCATAATGCAAGATTATGAGTTATATGCTAAGTTATGAAGGCTATATTATGACTATGGAATATACATATTACATAGCATAATGCATTACATCTCATGCATGGCATGGGCGGAAAAAAAAAATAAACAAACCGGAGTCCATGCTCCGTCGGGGCGACCGAGAACAGGCATGGGGACACCTTGACGAGGCTTTGCCGTCAAGGGGGATATTTTACGGTTGGACATATCTTGACGAGGTTTTTCCGTCAAGAGGGATATGACAGTATATGGCAGGAATGATGGGTGGGATTCATAACATTGACACCCATGGCATATCATTTACTTATATTTTAGTATATGGTGGTTTATAGTTTTCACTGTGTTATTATCTGTATGTGGTTATTACTAACCCATGTGCTAGCCCTACTCGGAATCCTACTGGGCGCGTTGTTCTAACGCCCTACTTCTACCCTAGCTGACAATGCAGGAGATGGCGGACCGGAAGGGCGAGACGGAAGCCAAGCTTAGGAGCTTGGGGAGGCGGATTAATTATTTTGTTGTACTTTATTTTGGAAAAGATGTATTTGTATAGTTAGCTTGTCGGAAATGTAATAATTTAGGTAGTTTGCTATGTTTAGGTATTATTTTGGATAATACAGTATAATGGCATTTTCGTAATTAATTGGGTATTTCTTCCCTGCTATCTGAAGAACTGGTAGGATAGTTCTATGATCATCAGCATTTATTTTTATGTTCCGTGAGCTTACTTGCTACGCGTGAACCGTACTCGTGGACTTATGTTCCACGCACGCGTAGGGTTGGCCAGTTAAGGGCCGGGCTTTAGAAGCTCGGAACTTAACTCGCGTCGTGACGTCCGCGCCCTTTGTCACTTTTAAAAAAAAAAAATGTACTCTGATTTTACGGTGAAAAGGAGCGGGCGTTACAGTTGGTATCAGAGCGAATTCGGAAGAATGAATCTCTCGAAGTAAGATTAAGACGGTTGCACGTCTCACTGACGGCTAAGAATCCCAACCGACCGACTCTTCGGAGACCGCTGCACGGGGGCCGGGTTAAATTACTTCGATTGACTCAAACTGAAGGGTTTAATCTGAGAACAACATTTGACGGAGAGGGATGATAGCAAGGGAAGGAAAAAAAAAAAATCAATGTAAGTCGGAATTATCAAACATAGCAAGTAGGGTTACATTTTTCCGACATGAGAAAACAAGTTTAGGTCTTCCCCAAATTTGACGGAATAATGGTAGGCTTATTGAACATAGGAGAAAATTCCCCGATTTCACAAATGGAACGAAACATAGATACTTGGGAAGTTTTCCCCAAATCAAGTGTGCTTATTTGGCAATCTTCCCCAAAAATGAGAAACAAAGTATATTGTTTAGTATTTTTTTTCTTTTCTTTTTCCTCCATTTGAAAAGGAACTAAGTCAGTGTTTTCGATGACTAGGAAATGGCTCCGAAGAGAAGGACTCGTCGCAACCAGAAAGAGGTATCACCACCTCGCCAGGAAGAGGAGGTACCCAATCGGGAGGAGGAACAGAATAATATAAACATACAAGGTGTACCTCCCGAGCTAAAAGATGTAGTTCAAGCGGCAGTCGCTGCTGCTCTTCAGCAACATTTGAGCGGAAATGCGACTACTAGTGACGGAAATGCGACCACTAGTGACACTAGTAAACGGAAGATGGTCAAAGATTTTCAGCAACAACGCCCTCCCTATTTCAGAGGAAAAGAAGGGGCTGTAGGAGCAGATCACTAGTTAAAGAAGATCACTCAGATCTTAAATCTGCTTCAGGTTTCCAGTCCGGCTGACAGAATCTTACTGGCAACATCTCAACTGATTGAGGATGCCGGTAATTGGTGGGAAGTGGTAGAAAAGCAACAATCACTGGTGCCGGAAGGGGAAAGAATTGCCATGACGTGGGAATGGTTCTCAGCCACTTTTCTAGAGCAGTTTTTCCCGGAGGAAGAAAGGGAGAGCCAGACTGAAGCTTTTATATCATTAGTACAAGGCAATATGACAGTGGCAGAGTATCACCGGGAGTTCCTTCGACTATCTGTCTACGCGTTCTACATGGTGGACACTGAGCACCGGAGGGCCCGTAAGTTTGAACGGGGCCTTCGGCCGAGCATCAAAACTAGGGTGACAGTATTCAAGGAACCTACATTGGCAGGGGTGGTCGGCAGGGCCACTATAGTGGAGCGGGAATTGAATGAGGAAGCACGGCATGACAATCGCCAATGGCAGAGTGGGCGGGGTGCATTTCAACCCAATAAGAGGTTCCGCCCGAGTTTCGGCAGACCCTCATCATCTACTGGATCTACAGGGGGCTTTCGCCCCAATCAGCCCTCCCAGTCAGCATCAGTTACCCAGGTTCCTAGAGGTGGGAACACTTGCTATCAGTGTGGCCAACAGGGTCACTTCAAGAGGGAGTGTCCGCAGCTCAGCAGACCCTCTAATTTCAAGGGTTCCTCCCGCCCTCCAGTTAGATCAGCTCCGCCGCGAGGGGGCAGAACATACAATCAGGCAGGACGGGCGCCAAACCCTACGGGATCAGGACGACTTTTTGCTATACCTTCTCCAGTAGCAGTGGACCGCTCAGTGATTCAAGGTATGGCCGTAGTTGGTAGTTCTTATGCAGTTACATTATTTGATTCTGGAGCTTCCCATTCATTTATATCTGCTGCATTCATATCTGCTACGGGCACATTAGTACAGAAGCTGTCCACCTCACTTACTATTGTATCCCCTGTCGGAGACACATCTTTGGGGCTCATATGCACGGCACTGAACACTGAACTTGCTGGGTTCAGATTCGAGTTCAATTATTTAGTAATCGATATGGCTGAGTACGATGTTATATTTGGCATGGACTGGTTGGCTACGTATCAGGCCCATATTGATTGCCATCTTCGTAGAGTGATATTTTGGTCACCCGAAGGAAGGCGGTATATAGTGCCCGCTGACCGACAGGGCATTCCCAGAAGGCTGCAGGAAGAATTGAATCATCTTGCCTTGAACACCCTCAGATTAGATAAGGCACCAATAGCTGAACTTCCGGCGGTGGTAGTAGATTATGCCGAGGTATTTCCAACAGAGCTCCCTGGTCTGCCACCTAAGAGGGAGATAGACTTTGAGATTAAATTATACCCTGGCGCAGCTCCAGTATCATTACCTCATTACAGGATGGCACCGGCTAAGATGACTGAGTTAAAAAAACAGATTGATGAACTGCTCAGGCTGGGCTTTATTCGGAACAGCACATCCGCATGGGGAGCCCCGGTATTGTTTGTTAAGAAGAAGGACGGTACCCTTCGGATGTGTGTGGATTATAGAAAATTGAACCAGTTGACTGTCAGGAATAAATATCCCCTACCTAGGATTGATGATCTGTTTGATCAGCTTAGGGGTTCCTCTCACTTTTCCAAGATTGATCTGATGTCCGGATACCATCAAATCCGGGTTAGAGAGGAAGACATCGAGAAGACAGCCTTCAGGACACGGTATGGATTATATGAGCATGTAGTCATGCCGTTTGGGCTTACTAATGCACCGGCGGTGTTCATGGACCTGATGAATAGGATATTCCGTCCTTACTTGGATCAGTTTGTAATTGTATTTATTGATGACATCCTGATCTATTCCAAGAGTCAGGAGGAACATGCTGAACACCTGCGGATAGTTCTGAACACCCTTAAGAGGAACCAGTTGTACGCCAAAGCCAGCAAGTGTGAATTTTGGCTATCAGAGGTCAATTTCTTGGGGCACGTTATATCGGAGGAAGGCATAGCTGTAGACCCGGCTAAGGTAGCGGCAGTGAGGGAGTGGAAAGCACTGACGAATGTGACCGAGATCCGCAGTTTTCTGGGATTGGCCGGTTACTACAGGAAATTTATTATGGTTTTCTCCAAGATTGCAGCCCCACTTACCCGACTCACTCAGAAAGGAGTCAAATTTGAATGGTCAGATCTGTGCAACCGGAGATTTGAGGAGCTAAAGGAGAAGCTTACAACCGCTCCTATTTTGATCTTGCCGGAAAGAGGCAGAAACTATGAGGTGTACTGTGATGCCTCAGGAGAGGGACTGGGGTGTACGCTCAGTCAAGGTAATAGGGCGGTGGCGTACGGGTCAAGACAGTTGAAAATTCATGAGCGCAATTATCCCACACATGATCTGGAACTGGCAGCAGTGGTCTTCGCTCTTAAAAGCTGGAGACACTACCTTTATGGTGAGAAGTTTGAAGTATTCTCAGACCATAAGAGCCTAAAGTACCTATTTGATCAGAAGGAACTTAACATGAGACAACGTAGATGGATGGAATACTTGGCAGATTATGAGTTCGCACTCCGGTATCATCCTGGCAAGGCGAACAAAGTGGCAGATGCTCTCAGCCGCATATCACCTGCGACAGTAGCCAGTATGATCAGAACAGAATGGGAGGTGTTGAATACCATCAGAGAGTTTAAACTCTATCTGAATAATCATGGAACCATATATAATCTGATCATACGATCCCACATGGTCTCCGAGATTGAACGGGAACAACGAACAGATCCAGAGGTGGAGGAGATATGGGCTAAAATGTCTACCGGTGAAGTTGTACCGGAATGGGAATTACGACCGGGACAGGGTCTTATGTTCCGAGGTAGGACATATGTGCCTAAGAATTGCAGAAGAGAGTTGCTGATTGAAGCACACCAAACAAAACTCTCTATTCACCCGGGCAGCACCAAGATGTATCATGATCTTAAGAGGCACTATTGGTGGCATGGACTTAAGAAAGACGTGGCAGAGTTTGTTGCTTGTTGCTTAACCTGTCAGCAGGTTAAGGCAGAACATCGGAAGCCACTGGGTTTACTCGCACCCTTACCGGTGCCAGAATGGAAATGGGAACACATATCCATGGACTATGTAACAGGGTTGCCAAGGTCATCCAAGGGCAACGATGCAATATGGGTCATAGTGGACCGGTTGACCAAATCTGCACATTTCCTTCCCATCAAGATGACGGATTCATCAGAGACTTTAGGTCGACAGTACATCCGGGAGATCATCAGGTTACATGGCATTCCCCGGTCTATTGTGTCCGACAGGGATGGCCGATTCACCGGCAGAGTATGGCAGGGCTTGCAGTCGGCTATGGGGACCGACGTATTAACTAGCACAGCATTTCATCCACAGACTGATGGACAGTCGGAGAGGACAATACAGACATTGGAGGATATGCTGAGAGCATGCATGCTAGACTTTAAGGGTGGATGGGAGGATCATTTACCACTGGTGGAGTTTTCCTACAATAACAGCTATCAGTCAAGCCTACAGATGGCTCCATTTGAGGCCTTATATGGTAGGCCATGTAGATCACCAGTGTGTTGGACAGAAGCCGGTGAGCCTGCGTTGATTGGACCGGAGTTGGTTGCAGAAACTACAGCGCAGATTAAATTGATACGGCAACATCTACTCACTGCACAAAGCCGACAGAAGAGTTACGCCGACAAAAGGAGAAGGTTCCTCGAATTTGAGGTGGGGGACTTGGTGTTTTTGAAAGTCTCACCACGGAAGGGACACATGAGATTTGGAAAAAAGGGGAAACTGTCACCTAGATTTGTGGGACCGTTTTCAATCTTGAAGAGGGTGGGGGGGGGGGTAGCTTATCAGTTGGCGCTCCCTCCGCAGTTATCATCATTACATGATGTATTCCATGTGTCTATGTTGAGGACAACCCTGATCCTTCACATGTATTGAATATTCAAGACATCGATGTGCAAAGCGATGTAACATATGTGGAAAAGCCGGTCAGAATAGTCGGGACCGAGCAAAGGGTGTTGCGGAACCGGGCCATTCAGTTCGTCAAGGTGGTATGGGAACGACATGGTAATGAAGAAACCACCTGGGAACTTGAGTCGGAGATGAGAGCCTCTCATCCGGAACTCTTTGTGTAAGATGTTTTGAACCACTACTTCGCTCGAATTTTCGGGACGAAAATTTTAAAAGAGGATTGTATTGTAAGGTCTTGGAACTTGGGAATTAATATAAATGTGAATATTAATTATTTTAATGATGGAAATTAGAAAATTGGTGGAGTAAATGGTAAATGGGCCAAAATTGGATAAAGGCCCAAGTGTGGCCCAATAGACTATGGTTTGGATTTAAATTTATTTAAATGGGTCAAGAATGGTCAAATTGGGTCAAATACCCATTTGGGACCCAATGGGTCAAGATGGTTAAGCTCTAAGGTAAATGGGCTAGTGGGAAATGTAATTGGGCCATGGGCCCAATGGTGATCCATTTAGAGTGGGCTTAATGAAATTCAATCACCCTAAGTAATTTGGAATTAAACAATGGTGGTGTGGCCAAGTGGGACCCACCTCCACCTCATCAGTGAGGTGGCATGTGGGCCAATGATTGGTGGGGCCGGCCACCATGGTTGACTTGGTCAACCATGGGTGGAGTAATGAACTTAGGCTAAGTATCAATGGATTAGCCTAAGGTAATTATCTAATTAAATTATTTAAATATGGTAGTTAAGAGTGGTCAAGGTGGGGCCATGAGGTGAAGATTCACCTCATCTCAAACTCAAAAAAATTCACATACACGTTGGACTTGGTGGTGGTTTAGATAACCACCACCATAAAGCAAATAAAATATCTTAAAATATCTTTGGTTGGTGAAAAATTAATGTAAAGTGTAAATGAGGTCATCAAATGGGGATAAGTTTGATTTTTTTCTTTCTCATATTCATTTTCACTAACTCCATCCCTCCCACTCCTCCATTGCCGTCCCATGTCCAAGTGAAGGAGAGAAAAAAAAAAAAAAAGAAAAGAAGGAGCTCAAGGAGAGAAAAAAAAATGGAATTTGGAGGGAGTTCACTCTAAGATTAAGGTCATCATCTTCCTCTCATCATCTTTTCCTCTTTTCATCTCTCAAATTCAAACCTAACATGGCTGATTTTAAGGTTGGGAGTTGCCACCCTTGATCAAAGATTTTGACCTATCAAAGATTAAAAGGAAGGAGAAAGGAGGCTAAGGAAGCCGACGGGAGCGGCGGAAATCGGAGGAGACGACGGATTGTGAGTATTTCTTAAACAAGAAATTTTGGATTTTAGGGTTTAAGAAATGAAATTTATTTTTGTGAAATTAATGTTGGATAGGTGATTTTATACTATGGAATTTAGATACATTAAATGGAAGGGTGGAAGATGGAAAAAACCCTAAATGGGTGAATTAGGGTTAGGGTAAGAAATTGGAGAAATATATTGTGTGCATTGTGTGATTGATTAAATTGAGCATGGAATTGGGTACTTGGAATAAGAATCATGGGCCATAGGGTTCGGCCATGTAGCATGACCGAACCCCATGGTGGGTGATTAGAGTTTGATGAAATTGGTTAGGGTTTAAAGGATGGAAGGCAATGAAGGTTTTTGATTAATGCATTTAGGGTTTTAATGAATGCATGGGAGTAATGTTTAAAATGATTGTATGATGAAAAATGCAATGGAATGGTATGATTTTAAAATGCATGGATGGTAGGAAATTTGAACCATGGGTTCGGCCATGGCATAGGGCCGATCCCTATGGTGGTGTAATGGTAGTTTAAATGAGTACAAAAAATGGGGAAAATGATGGTTTTATGATGGTTTGATGATGATTGTAAATGGATTTAAAGTGTGATAAAGGATGATGATTGAAATGTATAAGTTAAGCCCCTTCATGGAAGGGCTTGTGATGGGTTCAAATGTATAAGTAGGCCAAAGAAAACAAAATGGGAAAAATTGATGAGTTGGGTATTTTGAACCCATGGCCCATTGGTGAACCATTTAAAGGGTTAAGTATGGGGTTTTGGATTGGTTTAAATGAATAAGGTTAGATTAATTAAATGACTAATCTTAATGGTCATGTGACATAATTGAATGGATCATTAATGGACCTAAGTTAGGTATCCAAGTTTATAATCAATTATGAACTTAGTTAGGCAAGGGTGAGTGGTTGATTAACCATGGAGAAGAGGTAGTGGCAAAACCGTAATTAATGGCCAAAATGAAGAACTCCATGGGAGAGGACCATGTATTTAGAGGCACTAAGTGATAAGTTTATGTATGGTTAAATAAAGCCTAGGAGGCTGATTTTAGACTCATGTACTTAAAAATATATAATGGATTAAATGGGACCCGCAAAACCTAAATAGTGACTGATTTTCATATGGACTTGGAAATGTGAATGGACCTAGAAATAGTTAAAATGTGGACTGATTATGTGTATGTAATAGGGTATTGGATATCACGAACGGTACGCGTGTCGGTAGCCGGATTATCGGACGAAGCCGAAAAAGGACGCGAATCGGTATTCGGTAGGATTCCTACCTTTTTGTAAGCCATGGATTGTGTGATGGTTTCGTTGATTTATTTTGGGAATTTTATGGTTTATTTTATGATGAGTTTTAAATCATGGTTTATGTATCTTATATGGCATAATGCAAGATTATGAGTTATATGCTAAGTTATGAAGGCTATATTATGACTATGGAATATACATATTACATAGCATAATGCATTACATCTCATGCATGGCATGGGCGGAAAAAAAAAATAAACAAACCGGAGTCCATGCTCCGTCGGGGCGACCGAGAACAGGCATGGGGACACCTTGACGAGGCTTTGCCGTCAAGGGGGATATTTTACGGTTGGACATATCTTGACGAGGTTTTTCCGTCAAGAGGGATATGACAGTATATGGCAGGAATGATGGGTGGGATTCATAACATTGACACCCATGGCATATCATTTACTTATATTTTAGTATATGGTGGTTTATAGTTTTCACTGTGTTATTATCTGTATGTGGTTATTACTAACCCATGTGCTAGCCCTACTCGGAATCCTACTGGGCGCGTTGTTCTAACGCCCTACTTCTACCCTAGCTGACAATGCAGGAGATGGCGGACCGGAAGGGCGAGACGGAAGCCAAGCTTAGGAGCTTGGGGAGGCGGATTAATTATTTTGTTGTACTTTATTTTGGAAAAGATGTATTTGTATAGTTAGCTTGTCGAAAATGTAATAATTTAGGTAGTTTGCTATGTTTAGGTATTATTTTGGATAATACAGTATAATGGCATTTTCGTAATTAATTGGGTATTTCTTCCCTGTTATCTGAAGAACTGGTAGGATAGTTCTATGATCATCCGCATTTATTTTTATGTTCCGTGAGCTTACTTGCTACGCGTGAACCGTACTCGTGGACTTATGTTCCACGCACGCGTAGGGTTGGCCAGTTAAGGGCCGGGCTTTAGAAGCTCGGAACTTAACTCGCGTCGTGACGTCCGCGCCCTTTGTCACTTTTAAAAAAAAAAATGTACTCTGATTTTACGGTGAAAAGGGGCGGGCGTTACAGTTTCATTTAAATGGAGTGAGTCAAATGGGGGTGAGTCACATGGAAGATAAAAAGATGGAGTGAGTCAAAGGGGAGGTGGAGGTTCCATCTCATGGAAACCACTAGCCAAAACCGTTGGAGAGGGTGGTGTGTGCCTTGTGGAGGCATGCAAGACTGTGGTTGGTCAAAGGAGAGGTGGTGGTTCCATCTATGCAAACCACTAACCATCAAAAGGAAACCACCAAGCCCAAAACCGTTGGAAGGGTCGTGTGTGCCATGTGGAGGCATGCAATACCATGGTTGGTCAAAAGAGGGGTGGTGGTTCCATCTCATGCAAACCACTAACCACCAAAAGGAAACCACAAGCCAAAACCGTTGGATGAGGGTGGTATGTGCCATGTGGAGGCATGCAAGATCATGGATTGGTCAAAGGAAAGGTGGTGGTTCTATCTCATGCAAACCACTAGCCACCAAAAGGAAACCACCAAGCCCAAAACCGTTGGAAGGGTGGTGTGTGCCATGTGGAGGCATGCAAGACCGTGGTTGGTCAAAGGAGAGGTGGTGGTTCCATCTCATATAAACCACTAACCACCAAAAGGAAACCACAAGCCAAAACCGTTGGATGAGGGTGGTATGTGCCATGTAGAGGGCATGCACTCCCTTGTTTGGTCAAAGGACTCATGGGAAAGACTCCACATTGATGAGGGTGGAGTCTAACCAAAGGAAACCCTAGACAAGATGGAAAGGGTTCTTTCCATCTCATCCACTCTCTCCCTCCCACTCAAGACCGACCCTCACAAGGCAAAGAAACACTTAGTATTTTCCATCTCAAGCTCCTCTCCCTCTCCAAAATCTTAAGGCAAGATAGAAAGGGTTCTCACAAAGAAACCCTGGGGCCAACCCCTCTGACAAAGACAGAGGAAAAAAGACTTAGAGTTCCATTCTCTCCTCCTCTCCCTCTCTCAAACCTACACTTCTTGGCCGAACCACTCTTAGGGTTTTATCTTAATCAAGCTCACTCTTGGCCGAAGATCAAGGAGAAAGAAAGAAGAGACTAAGGAAGGAGAAAATCGAAGGAGCAAGATGGAGTGAAAGAAAACGAAGGAGTCGCGGAATCGGTACGTATGGTTTATAAATTAAAAGGAGGTTAAAGGAAACCATGGAATTCCATTTGGTTTGGAGAGTTGGCCAAAATATTATGGGCCATGGATTTAAAATCAGTCCAAGAAATAAGATAGAAAATGGACAAACCCTAATGGGTAAGATAGGTTATGTAAATGATGGATTACTAAGGACACTATGTATATATGGCTTAAGCATGAAAAAGATGGTCAAAGAACAATGGCCGAACCCTAATATTGTTATGCAAAAGGACCCCATGCATGTCTAATGTAAAGGATGGATTATGATCAAAGATCATGGGTTGGCCTTGCATGGCCAAACCCTAGATTGTTATGCATGGACCATTGAGGACTAGAAAGGGATTGGATGAGGTTCGGCCATGGTGTATGGCCGAACCCCATCAAGTGATCTAACCATTGGTATTTGATGGATAAGAGAAAATAATGAACCATAGGGTTCAGCCATGTTGTATGGCCGAACCCCATGGAAGGATTTTGGTAATTGTTAATGGGTTTTTAAGGATGAAAATGATGGAAGAGTATTAATTATGATAAATGGTCTCAAGTGTTGTAAATGGTGAAGAACCATGGACCATGGGTTCGGCCATAGTGTATGGCCGAACCCCATGGAGAAATATTGAGGTATTTACATGTATTTAGACCATGAAAATGATGGAGGAATGTTGGTAATTTTAATGGGTTTTAAATATGGTAGATGATGATTTAAAATGATGGACCTAAGTGTATGATTAAACACCCCCCCCCCCCCCCCCCCCCCCCCATGGGGGGACTTTGTTTATGGGTCTAAATGTTGTAAATGATTTAAAGGGAGCATGAAAATGAGACACCATGGGTTCGGCCATGTTGTATGGCCGAACCCCATGACCCATTTTATGGACATTGTGGATCCATGCATGTTGAAGAAATTAAATGTTTAAGAGATGGAATGATCAATGGAGGGATTTAATTATGGATCTATGTTTATTAATGATTTATGGAGCTAAGTCATGTGTAAATAAGCTAAGTGATTAGCTATGGAAAGAATAATGGCTAAGAAGTAGATATGGTGAAAATGAAGGACCATGGGTTCGGCCATGGTGTATGGCCGAACCCCATGGAGAATGTTTTGTGGACTTAGGGTTTTATTAATGTTAAATAATTAACTTATGTGTCTTTGGATTAATGAATCAAAAGATGGCATGATGTTGGACCCACTTGGTTTAAAATAAAAGACTATGGTTGTAAATGGAAAGAACATAGGATGATGTAGGGATGGTTGGAAATCAAAGGGATCATTGGTTTGATTTATTTATATGTAATAAGGTAACGGGATTTCACAAGCGGTGTACGATCGGCTTGACGCGATCGGTGATCGATTTTTGGACGGAAACACAAAGACCCGGTATTTGGACGTTGGTAGGATTCCTACCTTATTGAAAACCATGGAATATGTATATGTGAATGATTTTACTTCTATGTTAATTTTGGTATCAAAGTACTATGTTTCAATTATGGGATTTTAATGCTATGATGTTTATTATTACATAGCATGTTTGCACTTGTATCTCATGCATCGCATGGGAGGGATCAAATGAAGGGAGTCCACGTTCCATTCGGATTTCTGATAAACAACCGTGGGGAGGAATCCATACTGATTCCTCGGGATGTATGATTGAATTGTAACCAGAGTCCACGCTCCGTCGGGGCGATCGATAAGGCATTCGTGGGGATACCTTGATGTGGATTATCCATCAAGAGGAATGCTATTAACTGGAGTCCACGCTCCGTTCGAGGCGACTGATAAGGCATTCATGGGGATATCTTGATGTGGATTTTCTGTCAAGAGGGATATACTATGTAATTGTGATACTTTGATGAGGATTTTCCATCAAGAGGGATACTATATGATTGTGATACCTTGATGAGGGTTTTCCATCAAGAGGGATACTATGTGAATGTGATACCTTGATGAGGATTTTCCATCAAGAGGGATACTATGTGAATGTGATACCTTGATGAGGATTTTCCATCACGAGGGATACTATGTGATTGTGATATGGATGATCGGTGGGACTCATGGCATATGACACCCATGGCATGGCATTTACTGCATGGTTTTGATATTATTTATATCTATGTGTTTTTGTTATACTAATCCATGTGTTGACCTTATTCGGAGTACCTACTGTGCTCGTTATCTAACGCCCTACTTCTACCTTAATGATGACACAGGAAACGGACGAAGTGAAGGACGCGATTGGAGCCAAGCTTAGGAGATTGGATAATCTAGTTCCATTTTATTTAAGTTTATTTATGGACATTGTAATTTGAGTAGCTAGTAATTGGGACTATAATAACTTAGACTATTTGCTATGGTTTGGACTTTTATTTTGGACATTTTGACTTAAGGTAATTATTTTAAGTGATGGATTTCCTTGCTATTTAATAATTGGATAGGATAGAACTCTATTATAATTCCGCCTTATGTTTAATTCTACAAGCGTAACCTTATCGCATGTGAACCGTTCTCGTGGACTTAGTCCACGCACACGTATGGTTGGCCAGTTAAGGGCCGGGCTTTGGAAGCTCGGACTTAGCTCGCGTCGTGACGTCCTGCTCTCTCTCACTCTTTTATTTCAAAAAAAAAAAGAAAATAGACACTGATTTTCGACGAGTGAAAAAGGGCGGGGCGTTACAAAAAGGAACATGGAATGATGGGAATCAAATGGGTCATTTATTTGATTTATTTATGTGTAATAAGGTAACGAGATTTCACAAACGGGCGTACGATCGGCTTAACGCGATCGGTGATTGGTTTTTGGACAAAAACGCAAGGACACGATATTTGGACGTCGGTAGGATTCCTACCTCATTGAAAAACCTTTGATTATGTATTTGTGATGATTTTATATCTATGTGCAATGAATTATTTTTTGTATCAAATGATATGTTTTAAGGATGAATTTTCATGCTATATGTTTAATATGAAATGGCATGATGCACTCACATCTCATGCATGGCATGGGAGGGATCATATGAGGGGAGTCCACGCTCCATTCAGATATCCGATAAATACATGTGGGGAGGGATCCGCACTGATTCCGGTTTTGATGTTTGTAATAAAAAGAGGAGTCCAAACTCCGTTCGGTGCGATCGATAAGGCATACGTGGGGAGTCATGACAATACGTTGATGTGGCTTGTACTTCAAGAGGAATACTATGTGATTGTGATATGGTTGATGGGTGGGATTCATGGCATATGACACCCATGGCATGGCATTGACTTGCATGGTTTTGACATATATATATCTATGTGATTTTTATACTAATCCATGTGTTTGACCCTACTCGGAATACCTACTGGGCTCGTTGTCTAACGCCCTACTTCTACCTTAGATGATGACATAGGGAATGGACGGAGCAAAGGACGTGATCGGAGCCAAGCTTAGTAGCTTGGATGTGCTAGATCTATCTTATTTAAGTTTTTATTTTGGACATGTAATTTGAGTAATTAGCATTTTGGGACTGTAATAACTTAAACTATTTGCTATGGTTTGTTTTATTTTTGACATTGAAACGTAAGTTATGCATTGTGATGGACTTCCTTGCTATTTAAAATTGGATAGGATAGTAACTCTATTATAATTCCGCACTTACGTTTATTCCGCAAGTTTAGCTTTATCGCGTGTGAACCGTTTTCGTGGACTTAGTCCACGCACACGCATGGTTGGCTAGTTAAGGGCCGAGCTTTGGAAGCTTGGACTTAGCTAGCATCGTGACGTCCCGCTCTCTCTCACTCTTTATTTTTTAAAAAAAATGACTCTGATTTTCGGCGAGTGAAAAAGGGCGGGGCGTTACAATTGGTATCAGAGAGAAACCGGAAGGATGAATCTTTTGAAGTAAGATTAAGACGGTATCATGTCTCATTGACAAGATAAGAATCCTAACTGACAGACTCTTAGGAGTCCGCTGCACGGGGGCCAGATTAATTTACTTTGTTAAGACTCAGACTGAAGCGTTCAATCTGAGAGCAACACTTGACGAAAAAGGAAAGATAGCAAGGGAATGATGGTCACTATAAAATGGATTTACAAACATAGCAAAGTAGGACGTATTTCCCCGAAAATGAGAAACAACAAGATCTTTCCCCCAAATTGAGAAACAACACTTGATACTTAGGAAAATTCTCCAAAAACAAAGAAATACAAAGATGCTTATTTGGCAATTTCCCCAAAATACGTAAACACGAAACTTTACGAAGAAGATAAGTCAACGAAGTTTTCAATGACTTAGGAAAATGCCTCCGAGAAGAAAAACTCGACAAAACCCGCATGTGGATGAAGAGGTGTAGCAACCACATCAGGAGGAGGAGCAAAATAGAGTGAACATTCCAGTGGTACCTCCACGGGTAAACACACTACCACATCACACCACACGTTGTCCCCACCATACAGGTGTCCTAGCCTAGACTATCTCATCACATCACATCGCAAGTTGTCCCCATCCTACAGGTGTCCTAGCCTGTAATATCTCATCACATCACATCGCAGGCTGTCCCCACCCTACAGGTGTCCTAGCCTGTAATATCTCATCACATCACATCGCAGGTTGTCCCCACCCTACAGGTGTCCTAACCTGGAATATCTCATCACATCACATCACAGGTTGTCCCCACCCTACAGGTGTCCTAGCCTGAAATATCTCATCACATTACATCGTTGGTTGTCCCCACCCTACAGGTGTCCTAGCTGGAATATCACACTACACCATCCCTCGACCAATGAACAGGCGAGCACATCCTCAGCCTACTCGGTCATCTAGGGAATCACAAACTATACCAGCGGGAGTTGTCCGTCACCGCATTGTCCCTCGACCAATGAGCGGGCGAGCAACTCCTCAGTATACTCAGGCATTCGGGGATCAAAAGTCATACTAGCAGGAGTTGTCCCTCACCGCCTCATCCCTTGACCAACGAGCGGGAGAGCACTTCCTATAACGCCCCGCCCTTTTTCACTCGTCGAAAATCAGAGTATATTTTTTTTAAAATGAAAAGAGTGAGAGAGAGCGAGAACGTCACGACGCGAGCTAAGTCCAGGTTTCCAAACCCGACGCTTAACTGTCCAACGAAACGTGTGCGTGGACCAAGTCCACTAAAACAGTTCACACGCTATACAAATAACTGCAGAATTATTATATGAATAACAATTATCCATAATCATGATATTAAGAGCAAGGAAACCAATAACTATTAAATTAACTTAAGTTTAAACATCCAAAATTATCAATCAACTGTAGCAAAATAAACTAAGTTATTACAAATCCCAAAATGCTAATTATCTCAAATACATTGTTCCAAAATCAATATTAAATAAAGTAAGCATAAGCTACCCAAGCTCATAAGCTTGGCTCTCCTCACGTCCATTTTCCTTTCCATTTCCTGTTTCAAAATCTAAAGGGTATAAGTAGGGCGTTAGTCAACGCGCCCAGTAGGAATTCCAAGTAGGGTTATATACATAGGATCAATATAAAAATCAGAATAAGAACATCATATTAAAACTGTAACATATCATAGTACCAAAAACAGCGCATGAATATCATATCTAAATCATGCAAATGTAAGTGTCACGTCATGGGTATCATATGACAATGATCCCCCACCCAATCTCCACATCAAACACCAATTACTTAAAATCAACTCATCTATGACCCATTGGTTCTTAATTGGGTAATTGACCCATTTACCTTGACCACTTAATATCCATTTCAACAATTCAATCTCAAATTCATTTAATTCGCAATTGAAATGGAATATTCCAATATATTCATAAGTAAGGAAAATCTGGGGTGTTACAGTGGTAACAATATCAAATCATCATATCATATCATAAACATACCACGACCCCTAGCAAGACTTAGGGCCCATGATTTACTAAGCAGAAGACCCACGACTAGCGTGATCAAGTGTACCTCACCTACATCCCTTCACCTCATGGGTGATTCAGTCAAGCTCTAAGGAGGTCGGACCGCGTCTAACGAAGCTAGCACCACCCCCATATAGTAAAATAGTATCTGTAACACCCGCCCCTTTTTTTACCGAAAACTAGAGTCTATTTTTTTTTTTTAAAGTGACAAAGGGCACGGACGTCACGACGCGAGTTAAGTTCCGAGCTTCTAAAGCGCGGCCCTTAACTGGCCAACCCTACGCGTGCGTGGAACATAAGTCCACGAGTACGGTTCACGTGTAGAAAGTACGCTCACGGAACATAAAAATAACTGCGGATGATAATAGAACTATCCTACCAGTTCTTCAGATAGCAGGGAAGAAATACCCAATTAATTACGAAAATGCCATTATACTGTATTATCCAAAATAATACCTAAACATAGCAAACTACCTAAATTATTACATTTCCGACAAGCTAACTATACGAATACATCTTTTCTAAAATAAAAGTAAAACAAAATAATTAATCCGTCTCCCCAAGCTCCTAAGCTTGGCTTCCGTCTCGCCCTTCCGGTCCGCCATCCCCTGCATCATCAACTAGGGTAGAAGTAGGGCGTTAGAACATGCGCCCAGTAGGATTCCGAGTAGGGCTAGGACATGGATTAGTAATGACCACATACAGATAATAACATAGTGAAAACTATAAACCACCATATACTGAAAATATAAGTAAATGATATGCCATGGGTGTCAATGTTATGAATCTCACCCATCATTCCTACCATATACTGTCATATCCCTCTTGACGGAAAAACCTCGTCAAGATATGTCCAACCGCAAAATATCCCCCTTGACGGTAAAGCCTCGTCAAGGTGTCCCCATGCCTGTTCTCGGTCTCCCCGACGGAGCATGGACTCCAGTTTGTTTATTTTTTTTCCGCCCATGCCATGCATGAGATGTAATGCATTATGCTATGTAATATGTATATCTCATACCCTTAATATACCATACATAGCCTTACCATATAATGCATAACCTTAAAAATAATAAACCATAGTTCATAGCCATTAAATAAAATCCATCTTAAACATAGCATCCATAATTATAAAAAACCCATCATAAGATAAATACCAAAATCAATAAAATATGACAAAAATACCATCACACATCTATGGCTTACAAATAGGTAGGAATCCTACCGATTACCGACTCGCGTCCTTTTCCCGTATTCGTCCGACAATCCAGCTACCGACTCGCGTACCACTCGCGCTATCCGACACGTTATTAAATTACCACATTAGTCCATATTTTACCATTTCCAAGCCCATAAATCATATTTTAGTGGGTTTTCTTCAATTTAGCCAATAATTACCATTTTTGCCACTACCCCTTCACATGATTATGTACTCATTTATCTAGGTATGATTAAGTCCAAACTTGATCCACCACTTAGGTCCATTAATGATTCATTGACCATGACCTAACATCCCTAAATCATCCACCTAATTTAATCAAATTTTCCATCATCTAGATACAAGCATGGACCTAACCTTAGCCCATACAATAACTTACAAAATGGGTCATGGATTCGGCCACACACCATGGCCGAACCCATGATGTCTTGTTCCCCATTTTCCTTGGATCCTTTAGCACATTTTAGATCTACCACAAGTCCTCCCATGAGAGGTTTACATCATGCATTTAAATCACCATTTCAAGGTATCATTACATATTTTGGGTCCATCAAAACTACTAACATTTTCCCATTTATTTCTCCATAAATCACAACCATTAAATCCACCATTGTTCACCATAGGGTTCGGCCATACACCATGGCCGAACCCATGGTTCATGATTCATCACTCCTTACTCCAAAATATCTCCATTCGCCAAAATATTAAATCCATTACTCTTCCCATTTTTCCATGACTTTAACCTTAAAAACCCTAATTAACTTCACACACACAACAACCTAGGGTTCGGCCATACACCATGGCCGAACCCATGGTTCATAATTTATTCTCTTTTATGTCTTCTAATGCCATAAAATCCTTTTACATTTTCATCATAAAACCATTTTAAACATTACTCCCATGCATTCATTAAAACCCTAAATGCATTAATCAAAAACCTTCATTGCCTTCCATCCTTTAAACCCTAACCAATTTCATCCAACCCTAATCACCCACCATGGGCATGGCCGAACCCTATGGCCCATGATTCTTATTCCAAGCACCCCATTCCATACTCAATTCCATAATTTATACAATGCACATACTACATTTATTTATTTCTTTTCCCTAACCCTAATTTTTTTTCTCCATTAGAGTTTTACCCATTTTCCATTCCTTCCATTTGATGGATTTAAAATCCATAGCATAAAATTATCTATCCACCATTAAATTTCACAAAAACAAGCCCTAAATCTTAAACCCTAAAATCCAAAATTTCTTGTTTAAAAAATACTCACTATCCGACGTCTCCTCCGATTTCCGCCGCTCCCGTCGATCTCCGTAGCCTCCTCTCTCCTTCCTCTTGATCTTTGATAGGTCAAGATCTTTGATCAAGGGTGGCAACTCCCAACCTTAAAATCGGCCATGTTAGGTTTGAATTTGAGAGATGAAAAGAGGAAAAAACGATGAGAGGAAGATGATGACCTTAATCTTAGAGTGAACTCCCTCCAAATTCCATTTTTTTTTCTTCTCTCCTTGAGCTCCTTCTCTTTTTTTTTTTTTTCTCCTTCACTTGGACATGGGACAGCAATGGAGGAGTGGGAGGGATGGAGTTAGTGAAAATGAACATGAGAAAGAAAAAAAATCAAACTTATCCCCATTTGATGACCTCATTTACACTTTACATTAATTTTTCACCAACCAAAGATATTTTAAGATATTTTAATCTCTTTATGGTGGTGGTTATCTAAACCACCACCAAGCCCAACGTGTCTTGCCTTTGAGGTGGGGTAGCTTGGTCTCCCATTTGACCAATTTAGCCACCAATTTAATGATTTAAGTATTTAATTAATTTCGTAATTAACTTAGGTTAATTCATTTTTATTTAACCTAATTCCCATTATTCCACCCATGGTTGACCAAGTCAACCATGGTGGCTGGCCCCACCAATCATTGGCCCACTCGCCACCTCACTTGATGAGGTGGAGGTGGGTCCCACTTGGCCACACCACCATTGTTTAATTCCAAATTACTTAGGGTGATTAAATTTCATTAAGCCCACTCTAAATGGATCACCATTGGGCCCATGGCCCAATTACATTTCCCACTAGCCCATTTACCTTAGAGCTTAACCATCTTGACCCATTGGGTCCCAAATGGGTATTTGACCCAATTTGACCATTCTTGACCCATTTAAATAAATTTAAATCCAAATCATAGTCTATTGGGCCACACTTGGGCCTTTATCCAATTTTGGCCCATTTACCATTTACTCCACTAATTTTCTAATTTCCATCATTAAAATAATTAATATTCACATTTATATTAATTCCCAAATTCCGAGACCTTACAGTATCTAGCTCTGTGCAACGACGAACATCAAGTGTGTTAAATAGCTGTGAGAGAGCCCTACAACGAGTAGCATGTGAGGGACCTACTTTTCGACGGCAACACTACGGGACCAAGTCTCCGTAACCGACCCCACCGTCCCGAATACCTCTTTGGAACGATCAGTCAACCATCATAATCACGTGAGGGACGTACCTATACCACATCTCAATATCAAATGACCAAGTCACAAATCCATCTCAATGCCACAGTCTCCGTATGTTTATATCGAGGCTCTCACGGTCTCATGGCTACTCTAGTACTTACTCATGGAATCTATATACGTATCTCATCCTTTTAATTATAAAAAGGTGAGACACAATGATCTACTGGTACGACAATTTCCTTCTCTTTTTAACGGACTGAGCCATAAAGTTATCATTACGTGAAGGACATACTCATACCGGGTCTCAATCATCATCAATATCACGTGAGGGACGCACCTATGTCACGTCTCAATCACCATTTGAGGTACACACCTATACCACGTCTCAATACAATCATCATGTGAGAGAGACACCCATACCACGTCTCAATATAATCAAGTGACCTAGTCACATATATCTCAGTGCCAAAGTCCTCATCTGTCCATCTTAAGAATTTTCACATTTCTCTAGCCACTCTAGGCTTTATTTGAGTAACAAACATATATGTCTCATCATATCGGGACTCCCAAGGCATCATAACCTCTTCGGGCCGCCTTCGAAGGATCCAACATCTAGCATTACGGTTTATATTAGGGAAGGTATATCCCACCAATCCCTTATACCTTTCACATTTGCTCAACATCTTACATCATCTTTAATATAAATGGATGACACAATGCATCTTTTGATCGAGCTGAGGCACAATGCTCTCAGTTGCCTACGTACCATATAGTGGATCAAATCAACCGTAGTTCATTACTTTCACATTTAGGTTGATATTGGGGAGTGGTCATACTTTTAATTTGGAGAAATCAAATTAGTCTTTCTTAGCGTTTACATTGCATTCCATGCATTCTCAATTATACTAGCCCATCCCCATTGTAGCACAAGTCAACCCCCTTGGGTTCTAAGATACTTGACCTTAACTCACCCATATCATTTAGTCTAACCCTTCACCAAGTTCTTCTTCATGGAAATTCGTTCTACACATGGTTAGGTCAATCCACCACAACCATTATCAACATAGGTACTCACTAGTGATGTACACATCATCACATAATCCAAACATGGCATTAAAACACATCCATCATGCTTATTATATGAATTATCCATCTAAGAATTCCAATCACAATCATGAGAATTCCTTTGATACATACATTACTCATAACCATATACAAGTATAGGAAGTTATCAAGGCCCTACATTACGCATGTTGGGCGATCTTGATTTATCATATATTCTATCATACTTTAACACATCACAGATCTATGAATTCTCAATTATAGTAAACATCTAATCATAGGGAACTTGGGAAACTCATAAATATGTATCTGTACAATATATTCACATCAATCACACATAGACATAAAGAGGTCAAACCATAACCTTATCCAACTATGCATTGGAATGTGCACAAGGCAACATTCACTCAAATATATTATCACACACTCTGTGAGCATAGAATTTTACAAATATTCTCAGTGCTCTAAGTGTGTGGCATTTTCCAATTTTATCCAATGTTATCAAACTCGAATCATATCGAAATTGGTCTAGGGGTGTGAATCGTGAATCAAAAATTGTAAAATCGTAAGATTCATATATCCTCTTATTCCCATAACCATTTTGTTGACCTGGGCCATTACATTCCACCCCTCTGAAAAGAATTTCACCCCTGAAATTCAATCATTCTAGGGCTTTGGGAAAGGTCTCAAGACTCACAAGTCTAGGAGGGCTTCGCCCAAAGCATCCTCCAAAGGTAGCTACTGATCACAAGTCACACTGGAATCGACTACTAAGCCATCAACTGGCTCATCACATGTGAACAATGCAATAATGCCTCAATAATGGCTTTCATATTATAGCTCAACACGTGGCAAACAAATATTAATAACTCATTTGGCGATGTTGACTAAAATATACATCAAACGCGGACAATACGGGGCGGCTCATCACTCAAATAAATGGCCCTCTCACGTGGCTCACATGTGAAGTAGTGTCACGCCATACTGAGATCAGTATCTCGAACCAAAACAAACATCCTCAAGTGGCTACATGATCCCATAACTCAACATAGGGTATACAAAATTTGGGTACATCTCATCATGGTACTCTACCAAACTAGGAATCTCTCAGACCTCCAAACAACAACATTGAAGAGTTTGAGATACCCATATCTAATACCAAGCATGAGAGATCACTAATATCGGTGCTCTACGATCAATAATCTGGAGATTAATACTTCTCCAACAAATCACGTCACGGCAATACACAAAATCGTGCTTGCCAACAACAGTGGTCAGAAAACTCCAAAAGTGTGCCATGGCTTCACGGGTACTCATACAACCCAAGCTACCTTCGCGGTAAACAGAGACTTTATCACTACTAAGCACATCTCAATTGTGCACAAAAGTGATCCTAGGCTTATCTCAGACAAGTATTAACTCCAACATGTCACCAACTCGCCATAAACAATCACCAACATCAAATGCACACAAGCTCATGGGCTCAAAAATCACACACAGATGTGGCTTATGCAAAACGGCTCGACATGTATCCAACGTGGACAACGTTATGCGGCTCAACACAGAAATATAGAAAATGCTACAATATACTCATAAGTTTTCATCCATGGAAGAGGTCTAATCCCTCAAATGGCCAATTGCACGTTGTTTCCCCCACTCCAATCACGACATAATCTACCACTAAAGGAAAATCCCAACCATGTCTACTCGTACCACATGGTTCTATATGGAATGGGATATAAAAAAAGGCTATGCAAATCATGATACCATCTCATAACAGGGATAATCTAACCAATGCAAAGCTTTAAACACCAACTCCCTACTCAAATCCATGGATATTTCTACTTCCCACATAAACATCACTTCCAAGCTCCATTCCACCCAGGAATATCCCAATAAAAATACCAAGGAAAGTGGAAGAGCGAAAGGATTAATTTTGGGAAGAGAAAATCTGAGAGGGAGGAAGCTTGAGACGAATCTATCTTCGATCTCCTGCTTACAATTGCACAAAATGAGGCTAGGAGAGGATAGAATCATTAACACAAGGGTATACTCCTCATTAAAAGATATCACACATCAATCTCCAACAAGGAGTACATCTACTACACTAGGGAGTTCCAATGGGGGAGGTATTATACTCATATCCTCTCTACCCATTTGACAACCACTCCACTCTAGTGTTAAAATATCCAAATGCTCAATCTACCCATCCTCTTATTCATTTCAAAGTTGACCAACTCTGACTCCAACTTGAATCTGTGATGTAGATGGAATGCCATGGTAGATATAATGAGCAATTTGATCAAATAAATGCTAGATTTCTAATAAAATAGCATGCATAGGAATTTCTACATATATTCACAACTATTATTCCATATGGGGTTGACATTAAGAGATAGGCTTCAATTGCTTTGGGAATTACATCTATGGCTTAACTTTTGCATTTCATAATGCTCCTTGCCATTCATATCCATGCCAACCAATTTCCATATAACAAATTATATCTAGCCAGACTACTCCTTTCATGTCAAATCAAAACCATCTCATTCAACATCAATTTCTCCATCATACTAGAGAATCAACTCTCTCAAATCATCATAAGGTAATTCCACATACCTTTCACATCATAATTACATCATTAAACAAAATTGAATATGTAACGACCCGGTCTGAATACAGGGCTTAGGGCTTGCCTCAGTGTGAAATTGTCAGCTTTGGGCCCCATGTGGACCCACTGGGCTGGAACGCGTCACACAAGAGTACAAGGGGTGGCCTCAAATAAACCCACCCTCACTTCCCTTCACTACCAATGTGGACTCCCCACATCGGTGGTGTGCTCACAGGTCGGGGCAAGGGTATCACAGAATCCATACACAAACACAAAATTTTTATTCATAAGGCATAAGTAACAATATTGACCATCATGCAATTGAGCGCATAAATAATCCAAGGATTCCAAGATATCTTACTAGCCCACAACCATCCATACTAGGTGGCTAGCATTTTAATTGGAAAAGGTTAATTCCAATTAATTGGGTCAAATGCCCAATTGGGACCCAATGGGTCAAGTTGAATTGATGTTTAGGGAAAATAGGTAAGGAATTGATTTAATCGGGTCATGTACCCAATTAAGATCTAAGGCATGGGATCCACCTCATCAAGTGAGGTGGCAAGTGTAGGAGGTGACATGGAAGTGGCATAGCCAAGTGGGACACAAGTCCACCTCATCAAGTGAGGTGGCGTGTGGTCTAAGTTCACATGTAGGGCAAGCCACCATGGTTGACTTGGTCAACCATGGGTGAGTTCATGGGTGAATCCAAGAGGATCAAATGAAGGGAGTTGAGTTAAATTATCTAATTAAAATCACTTGAGCTAGGTGGAAATAAATCCAAGTGCTTGAGTTAGGAGATTGAGCTTCATTTAAGTGAGGTGAGTTGAATGGGTGGTGAGTCACTTGGAAGTTAAAAAGACTAGGTGAGTCAAAGGGGAGGTGGAGGGTTTCCATCTCATGGAAACCCTAGACAAGAAAATCGTTGGAAAGGGAGAAATGGACAAGTGTAAGTCATGTGCCCTCTTGGTTAACAAAGGGACACATGTGAAGGACCAAATGTAAAGAGGGTGGTTGGGAGATAGGGTTATACAAGACTCACTCCAAAACACCATAGGGCCGATCCTCTCTTTGGAAAAGAGATATAAAAGTTTTATCTCATTCCCTCCCTCCCTCTTAAGCAAAAGAACTCTCCCTCTCTCAACCTTCAAACCCTAGGGCAAGATAGAAAGGACTCATCTCACACCCCTTTGGCCGATCCACTTTTTGGGAAAGAGATAGAGAAACTCCCATCTCATACTCCCCCTCTCTCAAACCTTCACCTAGGCCAAACCCTCCCTTAGGGTTTCTCACCTCAAACCCTCTCCCTCTCAAGCAACACTCTTTGTCCGAAGATCAAGGAGGAAGAAGAAAAGACTAAGGAAGGAGAAGAATGGAGGAACAAGACGGAACGAAAGAAAATGAAGGAGACACGGAAAAGGTAAGGTTTATGTTTCATGTTACTAAAAATATAAGAAACCATGGGGTTCCATTTCGGATTGGAAAGTTTGGCCAAATGGTTATAGGCCATGGATTTGAAATCCATCCAAGGAATAGTAATAAGTTGAACATAAACGAAGTATTGTTCAAATCCGAAATGTGGTTTATTTTGAGACTGAAAATGGACAAAACCCTAATCTTGTTGATGGGTAAGATAGGTTGTTAAGGACTATGTGTATGCATGATTTATGGATGACAACATGCATGATTAAAATGATCAAACGGTTGAAACAAATACGGAAGTGGCCGAACCCTTATTTTTATCTATGGATCATATGAAGGCTCAAAAAGGGAATGGATGAGGTTCGGCCATGATGTATGGCCGAACCCCATCAAATAATCTAAACATGTTGCATATGATTTGTAAGAGAACCCATCCTCATGGTGATATTAAAAGGAAAAGAAAGGATGATTAAAATGGAAAGAGGAGGAAAAATGATGAACCATGGGTTCGGCCATGTTGTATGGCCGAACCCCATGGAAGAATGGTTATGGATTTAACTAGGTTTTAAATGATGAAAATGTAACGCCCCGCCCTTTTCACCCTTCCGAAAATCAGAGTCTGAAATTTTGTTTTGAAAGAAACACAGAGTGAAAGAGAGCGGGCAACGTCACGACGCGAGTTAAGTTCAGACTACCCAAGTCTGAACCTTAACTGGCCACCCATGTGTACATGGACTAGACCATGATAATGAACACACATGGAACTAACATCAACTTGCGGAATAGTATAAGTTAACTGCGGAAAATATGAAAAGATAGCCAGTAGCAGTCTCAAATAATAATTACATAAATCAACCATACATTGTCAATATCCTAAGCAAACCATAGCAAGTAACTACTTTATTACATGTCCATAATAAAGTATCAAATAAACAACAATTATAAATTAGTCCAGTCCAACATTCAAGCGCTTAGGCTTGGCTCCCCTCCCGGTCATCGACCTTCTTTTTCCCTTTACTTGTACCTGCATTCTCCTCTGAGGATAGAATTAGGGCGTTAGATCAACGCTCCCAGTAGGTTCCCGAATCAGGGCTACCACATGTTAGCATATAAAACATGCATATACATATCATAATACATGATCATCAAAACAGGTAAAACAATGCTATGAAGTATGCACATGCAATGAGCATCCCCCATCATGTACATTCATAGCCATCACTTGACGTGCCTTGCACCGACAAGGTAAATTACAACACACTTTCATCTCTTCATCATTCACTGATTCATATCACGTATGAGTCCTCCTGGCGGGACTCTCATCGCCTAAGGAGACCAATGTGAATATGATCATCATGTTACTCCTCCTGGCGTGACTTGCACCATCGAGGCAGGACGTAACCCATAAATTGCAACACTGTAGAACCTCATTCATAATCCCATGTCTATGCATGAGATGCCAATGGCTGTATGCCATTTGTTAATGCATAATATATCATTTGAAACACATAAAATAAAACATGAGTCTCATATGAAAACTGGGGTAAAACTGTGGTTACAAGTAGGTAGGAAACCTACCTAAGCTTTGTTTAAGTATCCGTTCCTTTTTGAGCTTCTCCCGGTCACAACTTGTTCGCCGTTCATCTCTCGCCACCTTGTGATACAATAATCAATAAATCATATTGTCACTTAAATGTTCATTCACATATAAGACCCAAAACATCTTGTAAGTCCTTTGATCAATCCCTTCATTTGACTTGTATTCACAGATTTGCCATTGGTCTAACCAATGTCTAATCTTGCTCATAAACAAAAATCATAAAAGTAATCTATTTTAGTGGCTGGTTATTTACTTATCACTAAGTCCAAAGATAGCTCCATTCGTTTACTTAATCCAACTCATATAAGCAATTCATAATCTCCAATAAAACAATCTATGGGGTTTGGCCATTCATATGGCCGAACCCTATGATCCTCTTACTCCCTGATCCCATCATTTGTTTACAAGTTAGGCTCTACCATTTAGCCATCTTAACTACAAGGTTCAGCCATCCCATGGCCAACCCAAAACAGCAAGCCTATTTCATTTAACATACATAAGAAAACCCATAAATCTTGGTCCATTCATCCCAAAACTAGCCCCATGGGGTTCGGCCATGCACATGGCCGAACCCAATGGTTCTCTTGATCTGATTAATCCCTCGACCTCCCATGATTATTCATGATTTAACATGTTAACCCAACCATGAATTACACACGGTTCATCCGCATAAACATCAATCAAAACAGTAAATTAACCTCACCAAATCATACCAATTACTTACATGGGGTTCTGCCATTCAAGTGGCCGAACCCAATGTCCAAGTTTTGGTCTTTCAAACATGCTTTAGGTGTTATTTAAACATGCAATATCAGTATTATATTGCTGCCTTTAAACCTCTTAGAAACCATATAATTAAATTCATACAAAAACAGTCCATAAAGGTCCATGGTTTCCATGTTTCCCAACATGAAAACCCACAATATTTTACATGGGGTTCGGCCCTCCATGGTGGCCGAACCCAATGGTTATGTTTACTATTTTTAAACCTCCAATCATCATGTAATAAACAGCATATTATTACCGAGTTTTACTAATTAAACATCATCCAATCACTAACCCAATTTCATAGGGTTCGGCCATGCTTATTGGCCGAACACTATGCCCTTTGGTTTTGAAACATTTAATCATTCATCTTGGGTCTGAACCAAACATCCAAATCCATGTTTTAACCTTCTTAAAACATGCATTTTAAATCTATTACCAACATCTAATATCAGTCCCAACTTATATGGTTTTAACTTCCAAAAAAAACATCAAAACCAACCACTTGTTTCCATGGGGTTCGGCCATGCAAAGTGGCCGAACCCAATGGTCCATTTCCATCTTTTAATCCACTGATTTAGACCATAAAAACTTCAGCCTTTTCTGACATTCAGATACAGGTCTATAATCCTTTCAATTACATGTATTTGATTCTTAAATTAAACCCTAAAAATCAGTCCATAAAATCCATGGTTTTCATGTTTCAAAACATGAAAACCAAGCAATCTTTTACATGGGGTTCGGCCCTCCATGGTGGCCGAACCCAATGGTTATTTTTACCATTTTAAATCCTCCACTAATCAAGGTTAAAACCCTGGTGTAATCGGCCATCACCATGGCCCAACACACACCCATTTTATTAACCAAAAGTCCATGGAAATACTTACCAAATTCCAAGCTTTTCTTATGCCTTTGCTCCTTGCCTTCTTCCCTCTTGTTTCCTTCCTTCTTTCTTCCTTTGTCTCAGCTGGTTAGAAGCATAAATCACTGGTGAAATCACCAAGATAAATTCGGCCAAGAGAGGTGTCCTTGAGAGAGGGAGAGGAGATGAAATTCCAAGGTTTTGCAATGATAAAGTCGGCCAAGTGAGGGTTCTGGCTGCTTTTGTTTAAACAGCCCCACATCACCCATTTACTCCTCATCAAACCTTGCACAAACCGAGGAGTCACTTGCAGCCAAGCAAAGCACCCCTTGGCACTTCCAACACACCCTTTGGCAGCCCCATGCAATCTTTTCTCATTCCCATGCATCTCATTTAACATACACCATGGAAATCACCCCAAACAAGTCCCGAACGTGTGGGACTTGTTTTGGTGGTTAAAGCTGAGCCAACCTCTTCACATTCCCTCTAAACTCACTGATTTACAGTCCCATTGACTTCCATTTTGACTCACCCAACTCACATGTCCAACTCACCATACTTAATGCATTTCATTTAATGCACTTGAGTTGACTCACTACTTGATTTAATTCCAACTCACCTCAGTCCCACTCAACTGATTTAACTCGTGTTTTAGCTCCCTTGAGGGTCCACACTGTCAACCTTAGTCAACACGACCCGTTGGGTCTACTTTTAGCTCCTTGACCCGTTTTTGACTCCATGACCCAATTATGGTGTTTTGGTCATTTGCAATTGGTTTTTACATATGGGTCAGGCCTACCCATTTTTCCTCCACTTGATTTCCAATCAAATCAGCCTAACCCCATTTAATTTAAGTTCCCATAACGGTCAAATAATTCAGTAAGACCCGATGGGTCCCATTTGGGCCCTTTGACCCATTTTTGACCCAAATGATGAAAATTACCCATCCAATCAAACTTAACATTCATAATGTGCTCATATGATTTTAATTTAAGCAATGGGCCCCACTATTTCCTTACTTATCATCACAAAATAATTAATTTAACAACTCAGGGGCAATTTCGTAATTTTCCACTTCATTGAGAAATTACCCATCCAATCAAACTTGACATTCCTAATGTGTTCATATGACCTTAATTTGAGCAATGGGCCCCACCATTTCCTTACTTAACATCACAAAATAATTAATTGAACACATCAGGGGCATTTTCGTAATTATCCACTTCATTGAGAAATTGGGGTGTTATAGAAAAATGATGGAAGAATGGTTGTGGATTTAAATAGGTTTTAAATGATGGAAAATGATGGACCATGGGTTCGGCCATGTTGTATGGTCGAACCCCATGGAGGGATTTTTATGGATCTAATATGTTTTAAATGATTTAAGAAAGGAGAAAATGAAAATGAGGAATCATGGGTTTGGCCATGTTGTGTGGCTGAACCCCATGAATCATTTTATGGACCTAGTATGTGTAAACAAATTAAGTGATTATCTATGGAAAGAAATGATGGCTCAAATGGGAAGTTGATGAAAAGAAAGAACCATGGGTTTGGCCATGTTGTATGGCCGAACCCCATGGATGATATTTTTATGGACCAAGGTTGTTTATCAGAGTAAATGATTAGCTTATGAGATTAGATTAATAAATCAAAGAACGAATGATGTTGGACCCACATTGGTTAAAATAAAACAAGGGTTGATAAGGGGGCCAAAATCAAAAGAGTGACGTTCGGCCATGTTGTATGGCCGAACCCCACTAATGAGTTTTATAGACTTAAAACATTTTTCAGCCCTAAGGTATGGCTGAAACCCCTTGGGGGTCTTAATCGGGCTAAGGACTATAATCGTAGGTGGAAAATGAACATGGAATGATGGGAATCAAATGGGTCATCGATTTAATTTATTTATGTCTAATAAGGTAACGGGATTTCACAAATGGGTGTACGATTGGCTTGACGCGATCGGTGATCGATTTTTGGACGAAAACGCAAGGACACGATATTTGGACATTGGTAGGATTCCCACCTTATTGATGCACTTGGACAATGTATATGAATGGGTTTTAATTCCATGTTTTGATGAGCTATTTTGGTATCAAATGCTTATGTTTTAAAGATGTAATTTCAATGCTATTTTGTGTAATATGAATAGCATGTTGGCACTCATATCTCATGCATGGCATGGGAGGGATCATATGAGGGGAGTCCACGCTCCATTCGGATATCCGATAAACAAACGTGGGGAGGGAACTGCATTGATTCCGGATATGATGTTTGAAATGAAAAGAGGAGTCCACGCTCCGTTCGGTGGGACTAATGAGGCATACGTGGTGAGTCATAACAATACCTTGATGTGGCATATACATCAAGAGGAATACTTATGTGATTGTGATATAGTTGATGGGTGGGATTAATAGCATATGACATCCATGGCATGGCATTGACTTGCATGGTTTTGACATTATATATATCTATGTGATTTTTCATACTAATCCATGTATTTGACCCTACTCGGAGTACCTACTAGGCGTGTTGTCTAACGCCCTACTTCTACCTTAGATGATGACACAGAGAATGGACAGAGCGAAGGACGTGAACGGAACCAAGCTTAGGAGCTTGGATGATTTAGATTTATTTTATTTAAGTTTTATTTTGGACATGTAATTTGAGTAATTAGCATTTTGGGACTGTAATAACTTAGAACTATTTGCTATAGTTTGTTTTATTTTGAACATTGAAACTTAAGTTATTTATTGTGATGGACTTCCTTGCTATTTAAAATTGGATATGATAGTAACTCTATTATAATTCCGAAACTACATTTATTCTGCAAGTATAGCTTGAATGCGTGTGAACCGTTTTAGTGAACTTAGTCCACGTACATGTATGGTTAGCCAGTTAAGGGCCGGGCTTTGGAAACTTGGACTTAGCTTGCATCGTGACGTCCCACTCTTTCTCACTCTTTATTTTCAAAAAAAATAAAAAATAAACTTTGATTTTCGACGAGTGAAAAAGGGTGGGGCGTTACAGTTGGTATCAGAGCGAAACCGGAAGAATGAATCTTTCGAAGTATGATTAAGAACGTATCCTGTCTCACTGACAAGATAAGAGTCCCAATTGACCGACTCTTCGGAGTCCACTGCACGGGGGCCGGATTAATTTACTTTGTTAAGATTCAGACTGAAGCATTCAATCTGAGATCAACACATGACGAAAAAGGAATGATAGCAAGGGAAGGTCAATCACTATAAAATGGATTTATCAAACATAGCAAATAGGAGATATTTCCTCGAAACAAGAAAACAACAGAATTTCCCCAAAATTGAGAAACAATGATGGATTTATCAAAGATAGCAAAATAGGACATATTTCCCCGAAAATGAAAAAACATCATGATTTCCCCGAATGAGAAAAACACTTGATACTTAGGAAAATTTCCCCAAAAACAAAGAAATACAAAGATGCTTATTTAGCAATTTCCCCAAAATACGTAAACATGAAACTTTACGAAGAAGCTAAGTCAAACGATGTTTCAATGGCTTAGGAAAATGCCTCCGAGAAGAAGAACTCGACAAAACCCGCATGTGGATGAAGAGGTGCAGCAACCACACCGGGAGGAGGAGTAAAATAGCGTGAATATTCCCGTGGTACTTCCCGAGCTGCAAAACTTGGTACAAGCTGTGGTCACTTCCGTTCTACAACAACATATGAACGGCAACGGGAATGCGACCACCCACGAGGCACACAATCGGAGGATGGTTAGAGATTTCTAACAGCAGCATCCCCCTCATTTTAAAGGGAAAGAAAGACCGGCCGGAGCGAAGAATTGGCTGAGGAACATCAACCAGATCTTGACATTATTGAAGATCACCCGTAACGAAGATAAAATATTGCTGGCTACTTCACAGTTGATTGATGATGCCGGTAAGTAATGGGAAGTGATTGAACGACAGCGGGCACTGATTCCGGAAGGGGACAGAATTGAGATGACATGGGACTAGTTTTCTGCAATGTTCTTGGAGCACTACTTTCTAGAGGAGGAAAATGAATGCCACACACAAGCGTTCATATTTTTAGTGCAAGGCACCATGACTGTGGCGGAGTATCATCAGGAATTCCTTCGTCTATCATGTTATGTTTTATACATGGTGGACACGGAGTACAGAAAGGCTCGTAAATTTGAGTGGGGCCTTCGACCAAGCATCAGGGCCAAAGTGACTATCTTCAAGTCACCTACATTGGAGGAGGTGGTCAGTAGAGCTACCATAGCGGAACAAGAGATGACAGAGACAGTGCGGTTTGTGGACAACCGCCGAGGCTAGAGCGAGGGAAGTGTTTTTCGTCCGAACAAGAGATTCCGACCCAACTTTGGGAGACCATCACCTTCCACTGGGTCAACTGGAGACTTTTGTCCCAATCAGCCCTCCCCATCAGTATCCGTCTCTCAGGTTCCCCGAGGTGTGAACACCTGTTTCCACTATGGCCAGTAGGGCCATTTCAAGAGGGCATGTCCATAGAACAGTAGACCCTCTCACTCCAGGGGTTCATTTCGTCCTCCAGCCCGATCAACTCAGTCACAGGCATCCAGGGCATATAACCAGACAGGACGGGTACCTAATCCGGCAGGATCTGGACGGCTGTATACTTTAGCTCCTCACCCGGAGACGGTGGATCACTCCTTGATTCAAGATATAGCAGTAGTTGGTAGTTCCTATGCTTTCACCTTATTTGATTCTGGGGCATCCCACTCCTTTGTATCTGCTACATTTATATCTGCTACTGGCACCCTAGTACAAAAATTGTCCACTGCACTCACTGTTGTATCCCCCATTGGAGACACATCACTGGGACTTATATGCACAGCGGTAAACACTAAACTCGCTGGATTCAGATTCAAGTTCAATTATCTGGTACTCGAGATGACTGAGTACGACATCATTTTTGGCATGGATTGGTTGGCTAACTTCCAGGCCAGCATTGACTGCCATCTCTGCAGGGTGATGTTTTGGTCACCCGAGGGAAAACGATATGTGGTACATGCTGACTAACAGAGCAGCCCTATGACCAAAAGACTGCATGAAGAATTGAACCACCTTGTATTGAATAGCATCAGATTAGACAAGGCACCGATGGCTGAACTTCCGGCGGTAGTGAAAGGCTATGCGGAGGCATTCCCGACAGAACTCCCTAGCTTGCCACCCAAGAGAGAGATTGATTTTGAGATCAAGCTGTATCCTAGTACTTCTCTAGTGTCATTGCCTCATTACCGGATGGCCCCAGCTGAGATGTCAGAGTTGTAAAAGCAAATTGATGAACTGTTCATGTAACGCCCCGCCCTCTTTCACTATGCCGAAAATCAGAGTCTATTTTTTTTTTTTTTGAAATAAAATAGTGAGAGAGAGCGGGACGTCACGAAGCGAGCTAAGTCTGAGCTTCCAAAGCTCGGCCCTTAATAGGCCAACCATAAGTGTGCGTGGACTAAGTCCATGGAAATGGTTCACACGTAATAAGTTACGCTTGCAGAATTAAACTTAATACGGAATTATAATAGAATTATTATCCTACCAATTATTAAATAGCAAGGAAGTACATCACTTAATCATAATTACCTCAAATTAAAATGTCCAACATAAAAGTCCAAACGATAGCAAGTAGTCTAAATTATTACAGCCCCAACAAGCTAATTACGCAATTTACATAGTCCATAAATAAACTTAATCAAAATAGATCTAGCTCATCCAAGCTCCTCAGCTTGGCTCGTATCAAGTCCTTCGCTTCGTCCATTTCCTGTGTCATGATCTAAGGTAGAAGTAAGGCGTTAGACAACGCGCCCAGTAGGTACTCTGAGTAGGGTCAAACACATGGTTAGTATAAAAATCACATAGATATATATAATATAAAAAATCATGCAAATCAATGCCATGCCATGGGTGTCATGTAACGCCCGCCCTTTTTCACTCGCTTTCATCCGAAAAATCAGAGTCTATTTTTTTCTAAAAGTGATAGAGAGCGGGACGTCACGACGCGAGCTAAGTCCGAGCTTCCAAAGCCCGACCCTTAACTGGCCAACCATACGTGTGCGTGGACCAAGTCCACTAAAATAGTTCACACGTACTCAAGATAACTTGCGGAATAAAACATATATACGAAATAATAATGGAATAACAATTCTATTCCAATTTAGATAGCAAGGTAGTCCAACACTTAACCATAATTATCATAACTTAAATATCCAAACATTAGCCATCCAATCCATAGCAAATATACCTACGTTATTACAATTCCAAATGCTAGCTATTCAAATACAATTTCCATGAATAACTTAAACAACATATAATTTAATCATCCAAGCTCCCAAGCTTGGCTCCGATCACGTCCTCGTTCCGTTCCCTTCCTGTGTCATCAACTAAGGTAGAAGTAGGGCGTTAGACAACGCGCCCAGTAGGTATTCCAATTAGGGCTAACACATGGGTTAGTATATAAAATCCATATATAATATACCATATCATACTTGTAAAGCATCATATCCAAAACAGTGTATGATAATAGAGATCCAATCATACAGATAAAAACCAGAAACCTTGCATGATAATAAAGATCATAATCATGCCGATTCAATGCCATGCCATGCTATCATATGCAATGACTCCCACCCATCACAAACACATAGTAACCTCTTGATGGAATTCTCCTCATCAAGGTATCCCCACAGTGGTCTTTCGGACGCCCCGACGGAGTGTGGCCTCCGGTTGCATTTCATACATAGTATCCTCTTGATGGAAAGCTCCTTATCAAAGTATCCCCTCACGACTTACTGGACGCCCCGACTGAGCGTGTGTCTCCGGTTACATAACATCCCTCCCATGCCATGCATGAGATGCAAATGCCAACACACTATAGAATATTACAAAACATAACATGAAAATCCCATAATTGCAACATATTGTTTGATACCAAAATAACTTATCAAACATGAAATAAAATCATCATAAATACATAATACATATCCATGGTTTCAATGATGTAGGAATCCTACCAAAAAACCACTCAAGTGTCCTTTGCTTCTTATTCCGGCAACCGCTCACGATCGCGTCCCACTTGTGAGATCCCATTACCTTATTACACATCAACACATTAACCCAATGTTTCAACCATGCCTAAGTCCATCATACATGCCTTAGTGGGGTTCGGCCATACACCATGGCCGAACCTCACTAATTAGGTTTTTGGTTCCCTATTTGATCCATTGATCATTTAATCTTGTGGATCTAAAATCAGCCACCCTTTGATTCATTTATCCAACACATAAGGTCATCATTAAAAGTCCCTAAGTCCACAACCATCCCCCTGAGGTTCGGCCACACACCATGGCTGAACCCATGGTTCCTCATTTTTGGCCATGTTTACATTTTTTTGTCACCTCTTCTTCCATGGTTAAACACTTCTTCCATTCATGCACATCTATGTCCATAACTGATCCATAAGCATGGATCCATCAATGACTCGTCAACCATGACATAAAAATCATTATACATCATCCATTTCCTTAACTTAATACCCATTCATTTTAGTACATGCATAGACCCAAACTTAGCTCATAAAATGGCTCATGGGGTTCGGCCATACAACATGGCCAAACCCATGGTGTCATTTTCCTCATTTTTCTTAGATCCTTTACCACATTTTTTATTCACAACAAAGTCCCTTCTTGAGGGGGGGTTCCATCATACATTTTAGTTATCATCATTAACCACTTTTAAACCTTTTAAACTTACCAACATTCCCCTCATCTCCATGGTTCCAAAAACATCTAAGTCCACAAAATCTCTCCATGGGGTTCGGCCATACAACATGCCCGAACCCATGGTCCATGGCTCACTTTTATTTACAACATTTAAGACCATAAATAATCATCACCATTTCTCCATGGTTTCCCTCACTTAATCCCTTTAAAATTTACTAAAATTTAACCATTTAAAAACCCTAAAACCATTAACCAATCATTTCATGGTTTTCATCCTTTAAACCCATGGAGAAATACTTAATATCCTTCCACTCTTCAAAAATCATATTTCCATGATTTGCTACTTGATGGTTTTCATACAAGAAACCCTATGGTTTGGCCATGCAAAGGCCAAACCATACATCTTGATCATTCACCATATCTTTGACATACATGAGGTCCTTTCCACATCTCCATAACAGTTAGGGTTTGGCCATGCAATGGCTAAACCATGATCTTTGAACCCCTTTTGCCATGCATGCATGAATAACCCGTAGATATACATAATGTCCTTAGTTGTTCCATTATTCATAGCTTACCTTACCCATTAGGGTTTATCCATTTCCCATCCCCTTTCTTGGATGGATTTTAGATCCATGGCCCATAATATTTTGGGCCACCATTTAATCCAAGAAAATGGACTTTTCAAGGTTTCTTCAACTCCTTTAAAGTAAAATCTTTATGAGGACTACTTACCAATCCCGTGGCTCTTCCGATTTCCTTTTGCTCCTCTCTGATCCTTAGCCTTCCTTCTTCCTCTTCTCTTTGATCTTTAGCCAATATATGAGCTTGATTAAGATGAGATCACCAAGGGTTGATTCGGCCAAGATGGAGGTAGGTTTAGAGAGAAACTTGAGATCAAAACATGCTAAGTCCTTTTTGATCTTTGAGAGGAGAACCGGCCTTGAGAGAGAGAGAGAATGAGATAGGATTCTCAAAGTGTTTGATCTTCTTTTCCTTAGATTGCTGGCCGGCCAAGAGAGGAAGAGAGTGAGATGAGAATACCACAATTTTCCTTGTCTTGTGAGGTAGGGACGGCCAAGGAAATGAGAGGGAGAGAGTGATGTAAAATTCTAACCTTCCTTGGTTAATGAGAGTTACTCAAAGGTGGTGTCCTTTGGTGACACCCCTTGGTAACCCCCATGTCTTTTCATCTCCTCCTTTATGGTTTACTTGGGGGTTTCATCATTGTGATGAAATACCCATGCCTCTTCATCTCTCATGTCCGATCGGCTGCCACCTTTGTTGTGTCCCATGAGACCGCCCATCTCCCCTTTGATTCTCATTAATGCCCCATGTGGGGGTTTCATGCATGGGATACCACTCCCAAGTAACCAACGTGTGTGTCTTTGCTTGGGTCTTTGAAACAAGTTCAACCCCTCATCTTCTCACTTGACTCACTTGAAATAAAGGTCTCCATAGCTTCCAATCTAACTCATTCAACTCAACCTATTCTTTTAGCTCAACTCACTCATTTAATTCACTTGAGTCAACTCAATTGTTTGATTCCATTTCCAACTCAATTCAGCCCCACCCTAATCAAATTTGAACTCACTTGATGGTCAATACGGTCAACCACGACCCATTGGGTCCCCATTGAACTTCTTGACCCAAATAGGCATCATGACCCACTTAAATGTAACTTACCCATTTACCCTTCATTGAACTCTCATTCCATAACCATCAGGTCTTAATTGGGTATTTGACCCAACATTTACCCATCTAAGGTTCATATCCTTTTTATTCACCATTTCAATGGCAATTTCCGTAAATATTGATAAACTGAAAATCTAGGGTATTACATGTCATATGCCATGAGTCCCACCCATCATCCATATCACAATAACATAGTATCCCTCTTGATAGAAAATCCTCATCAAGGTATCACAATCACATAGTATCCCTCTTGATGGAAAAGCCTCATCAAGGTATCACATTCACATAGTATCCCTCTTGATGGAAAATCGTCATCAAGGTATCACAATCACATAGTATCCCTCTTGATGGAAAAGCCTCATCAAGGTATCACAATCACATAGTATCCCTCTTGATGGAAAATCCTCATCAAGGCATCCCCACGAATGCCTTACGGACGCCCCGACGGAGTGTGGACTCCAGTTACATTTCAAACATAGTATCCCTCATGATGGAAAATGCACATCAAGGTATCCTCACGAATGCCTTACGGACTCCTCGACGAAGCGTGTACTCCAGTTACATTTGATCCCTCCCATGCCATGCATTAGATACAAGTGCAAACATGCTATGTAATAATAACATCATAGCATTAAAATCCCATCATTAAGACATATCATTTAATACCAAAATAATTCAAGTAAAAAATCATATACACATATTCCTTGGTTTTCAATGAGGCAGGAATCCTACCAACGACAAATTACCGTTGACTTGCGTTTTCGTCCAAAAACCGCTCGCCGATTGCGCCCCCCGGTTGTAGAATCTTTTTACCTTAAATAAATTCCATAAAATAATAAAATTAATTGGTTTAACCCATTCCCTTCATCTTTCCAATTTAATTTAACCATTTGAAAAATCACATAAGTATTTCATTTTTAAAATCAACCGATTACTCGCTGCCCACTGTCCACTGTCCACTATCCACTGTCCACCGCCCACTGTCCACTATCCATTGTCCACTTTCCACCATCCACTAGTGGGGTTTGGCCATATCTTAGGGCTGAAATATGCTCAAGTCCACAATCATCCATGAGTGGGGTTCGGCCATACAACACAGCCGAACCTCACCTTTTTGGTTTTGGTCCCCTTTTTAATCCCTTATCATTTTAATCATGTGGGTCCAAGATCATGCCATCCAAACACACATAAGTTAATCATTTAACATTGATAAAACCCTAAGTCCACAAAACATTCTCCATGGGGTTCGGCCACGCACCATGGCCGAACCCATGGTCCTTCATTTTCACCATATTTCCATCTCAGACATTATTCTTTCCATAGCTAATCACTTAGCTTATTTACACACGACTTAGGTCGATAAATCACTCATTAACACTACATAGATCCATGACTAAACTTTACATGCATGGATCCACAAATGAACCATCAACATGGTTCATGGGGTTCGGCCATACAACATGGCCGAACCCATGATGATCATTTTCATCCTCCCTTTGAATCATTTACAACCGTTTCAAACCCACTAAAAATCACCAATAATCTTCCATCATTATCATACTTTAAAACCTTTTAAAATCACTAACATACATCTATGATTTTCATCTTTAAAAACCCATTAACAATTACCAACATCCTTCCATTGGGTTCGGCCATACAACATGGCCGAACCCTATGGTTCATTATTTTATCTTATCCATCAAATACCAATGGTTAGATCACTTGATGGGGTTCGACCATACACCATGGCCGAACGTCATCCAATCCTTTTTTAGTCCTCAATGGTCCATGCATAACAATCTAGGGTTTGGCCATGCAAGGCCAACCCGTGATCTTTGATCATAATCCATCCCTTACATTAAACATGCATGGGGTCCTTTTGCATGACAATATTAGGGTTCAACCATTGCTCCTTGACCATATTTTTCATGCTTAAGCCATGCAAGCATACATATTGTCCTTAATCTTCATTCATAACATCTATCTCACCCGTTACGGTTTTGTCCATTTTTCCATCTGATTCCTTCGATGGATTTTAAATCCATGGCCCATAATATTTTGGCCAACCCTCCAATCCAAAATGGAATCCCATGGTTTCCTTTAACTTCCTTTTAATTTATAAACCATACTAAACCATACGAAACGATTCCGCGACTCCTCTGATTTCTTTCATTCCGCTTTGCTCCTCCGCTTTTCTCCTTCCTTAGTCTCTTCTTTCTTCTCCCTTGATCTTCGGCCAAGATAAAAACCCTAAGAGTGGTTCGGCCAAGTAGTGTAGGTTTGAGAGAGGGAGAGGAGGAGAGAATGGAACTCTAAGTCTTTTTCCTTTGTCTTTGTGAGAGGGTCGGCCCTAGGGTTTCTTTGTGAGAGGGAGAGGAGCTTGAGATGAAAAGAAACTAAGTGTTTTATTTGTCTTGTGAGGGAGGGTCGACCAAGAGTGGGAGGGAGAGAGTGAGAGAGTGAGATGAGATGAGATGGAAAGCCTAGCCATTTTCCATCTTGTCTTGGGTTTCCTTGGTCAAGACTCCACCCTCATCAATGTGGAGTCTTCCCCATGAGTCCATTGACCAAACAAGGAGTGCATGCCCTCCACATGGCACATACCACCCTCATCCAATGGTTTTGGCTTGTGGTTTCCCTTTGGTGGTTAGTGGTTTGCAAGAGATGCAACCACCACCTCTCCTTAGACTAATCCATGATCTTGCATGCCTCCACATGGTACACACCACCCTTCCAACGGTTTTGGGCTTGGTGGTTTCCTTTTGGTGGCCAGTGGTTTGCATGAGATGGAAACACCACCTCTCCTTGACCAATCCAGTTTCTTGCATGCCTCCACATGGCACATACCACCCTTCCAGCGGTTTTGGGCTTGGTGGTTTCATTTGGTGGTTGGTGGTTTGCATGAGATGGCACCACCACCTCTTCTTTGGCCAATCCATGCTCTTCCATGCCTCCACATGGCACACACCACCCTTCCAACTGTTTTGGGCTTGGTGGTTTCATTTGGTGGTTGGTGGTCTGCAAGAGATGGAACCACCACCTCTCCTTCGGCCAATCCATGCTCTTGCATGCCTCCACATGGCACACACCACCCTTCCAACGGTTTTGGGCTTGGTGGTTTCATTTGGTGGTTGGTGGTTTGCATGGGATGGAACCACCACCTCTCCTTTGGCCAATCCATGCTCTTGCATGCCTCCACATGGCACACACCACCCTTCCAACGGTTTTGGTCATTGAGATGGAAAACCCTCTTTGACTCACTCCATCTTTTGATTTTTTATGTGACTCACCCCCATTTGACTCACTCCATTTAAATGCAACTCAATCATTTGAATTTATATCTAACTTAGGTGATTTAATTAGATAATTTAATTCCACTTACTTCACTGGATTCTTTTTAATTCATCCATGAACTCACCCACGGCCGAACCCATGATCTTTCATTTTAACCATATCTACCTCTTTGCCATTATTCTTTCCATAGCTACTCACTTAGCTTATTTATACATGACTTAACTCCATAAAACAGTCATTAACATAACATAGATTCATGACTAGATCCCTCCATTTCATAACTTGATGATTCATCTCTTAATCATGCATGGATCTACCAAATGATCCATCAATGGTCCATAAAGAGTTCATGGGGTTCGGCCATACAACATGGCCGAACACATGATGTTCATCTTCATCCTCCCTTTGCATCATTTACAACATTTAGACCCATAATAAAGTCCCTCCATGAGGGGTTTAATCATACACTTAGATTCATCATTTTAAAACCCAAAGATCCATAATAAATCCACTAATGTTTTTCCATGGGGTTCGGCCATACAACATGGCCGAACCCATGGTCCTTGGTTCTTCCTTATTTCCTCATTTCAAGTTCATCAATTACCACATGTAAACCCTATTTAAAATCATTAATATATTTGCATGATTTTCATCCTTTACCACTCATTAATATTTACCAACATCCTTCCATTATTATCATGGTCTAAATACATGTAAATAATTCAATATTTCTCCATGGGGTTCGGCCATACACCATGGCTGAACCCATGATCCATGGTTCTCCACCCTTTACAACATTTGAGACCATTTACATTGTTAATATTCTTCCACCAATCTCATCCTTAAAACCCTTTAAACATCAATGATCTTTCCATGGGGTTCAGCCATACTACATGGCCCAACCTTATAGTTCATCACTTCATCTTAAAAGTATCATATAACCATGTTTATATTCCTTGATGGGGTTCGGCCATACATCATGGCCGAACCTCATCTAACCCTTCCTTTGTCCTTAATGGTCCATGCATATCAATCTTAGGGTTTGGCCATGCAAGGCCAACCCATGATATTTGATCATAATACCTTATCTTAGACATGCATGAGATCTTTTCCATATTTACACAACAATTAGGGTTCGGCCATGCAAGGGCCGAACCATGATCCTTGACCATTCTTTTCTTACTTATTTAAAATCTCATCAAGTACTTACCGATTTCGCGACTCCTCCGGTTTCTTTTGTTCCGACTTGCTCATCCACTCTTTTCCTTCCTTAGTCTTTCTTCTTTCTTCCTCCTTGATCCTTGGCCGAGAGTGAGCTTGAGAGGTCTTGAAATGAAAACCCAAGGAGAGGGTTCGGCCAAAGAGTGTAGGTTTGAGAGAGGGTGAGGAGCTTGAGATAGAAACTCTAAGTCTTTCTCCTTTCTCTTTGAGAGGGGAATCGGCCAAGAGTGAGAGCTTGAGAGAGAGAGGGTCTAAGATGCAACCCCTTAGTTGTTTCTTGTTTAATGAGGATCGGCCTTGAGTGGTGTCTCTTGGTTGATGCCCTTTTGTAACTTCTATGACTCTTCACCTCCCTCCTTAATGTTCCATTTGGAGGTTTCATCCCATGAGATGAAACACTCCAACCGTATGACCCTTGGGCTTCCATCATGAAATGGAAACACTCCATCTCCCCAACATGTGCTATGGGTGTGCCTTGTTAACAACCAAAACTCTTCCCCACCTCATTAATGATCCCTTTGGAGTTTCATTCCATGAGACGAAACTCCCATCTCCCCAACGTGTGTACCCATTGGTTTTGGTCTTATGAGATGCAACTCTCCATCTTCCCACTCCACTCACTTAAAATGAAAGTCCCATTAACTTCCCATTCAACTCATCTCTTTAATCCAACTCATTTAACTCACTTAAAATTAACTCAATTACTTGATTCCATTTCCAATTTAATTCAGCCACACTTTAATTCAGCTTGAACTCATTTGGTGGCCAATCAAGTCAACCATGACCCATTGGGTCCCAATTGGGCATTTGACCCAATTGACAACCTTGACCCAATTAAATAAGTCTTACCCATTTACTTCAAGTGAACCTTATCCATGATCCGTTGGGTCTTAATTGGGCAATTGACCCAACTCCTTACCCATCTAAGGTCCATCTCCATTAATTTACAAATTAAATGGACAATTTCCATATATATACATAACTTGAAAATCCGGGGTGTTGCAATACAACCCTCTTTTGAAAATTTTCGTCCCGAAAATCGAACGAAGTAGGGTTTCAAACAGATTATATAAATAGCTCAGGGTGAGCTGTTCTCATTTCCGATTCAAGTTCCCAAGTGGCTTCCTCAATACCATGTCAATCTCATACCACCTTGACGAACTGAATCGCTCGGTTCCGTAACACCCTTTGTTCTGTCTCATGTTATATCTTTTTCTCGTGAGCCCATTTGTGATCTCCTGTAGAGCAATGTACTTTGATTCACTTTACCTGCTACCAAGATATTTTCCATACGTACTAGCTCAATACGCTCATTCGTCTACTCTCTGTGTGAGGTTAGTGATGACCTTGCCCCTCATTGAAAATTTTATTAGTGAGGTAGGCTGTCAATGCGAGCCTATGCTCAAGGCTTTCGCCGATTCCCTTTTTAACTAGGTTTCTAGCTGCACTCTCCTGGAACTCCATTGGCTAACTACAGAGTCAGCTGATCAGTCTAACTCGGTAGTCGCCCATAGTTTCCCATTCGAGTTTCACTAGACTCTTATCTTTTCCACTAAGTACATCTCCAAAATTAAGCATATCTTCATTTGCACATAAGTCTGAACCTTAACTGGCCACCCATGTGTACATGGACTAAACCATGATAATGGACACACATGGAACTAACATCAACATGCGGAATAACCTAGATTAATTGCGGAATAGAAAGACAAGATAACAAGTAACAGTCTTAAACATTATTTATCATAGATCAACCATTCAAATGTTATCAACCTAATCAAACCATAGCAAGTAGTGAATTATTACATGTCCCACAAAAGTATTCAAAAGACAGTAATATAAAGTAGTTCAGTCCTTCATTCAAGCACTTAGGCTTGGCTCCCCTCCCGGTCAACGACCTTTCCATTCCCTTTGCTTGTACCTGTAATCTCCTCTGAGGATAGAATTAGGGCGTTAGATCAACAAGCCCAGTAGGTTCCCGAATCAGGGCTACCACATGTTAGCATATAAAACATGCATATACATATCATAATACATGATCATCAAAACAGATAAAACAATGCTATGATGTATGCACATGCAATGAGCATCCCCCATCATGTACATTCATAGCCACCACTTGATGTGCCTTGGCACGGTCAAGGTAAATTACAATACAACTTCCATCTCTTCATCATTGACTGATTCATATCACGTATTAGTCCTCCTGGCGGGACTCTCATCGCCTAAGGAGACCAATGTGACTATGATCATCATGTTACACCTCCTGGCGTGACTTACACCACCGAGGCAGGACGTAACTTATAACTTGAAACACTGTAGAACCTCACTCATAATCCCATGTCTATGCATGAGATGCCAATGCCTGTATGCCATTTGTTAATGCATAATATATCATTTGAAACACATATATTAAAACAAGAGTATCATAAGAAAAACTGGGTAAAAACTGTGGTTACAAGTAGGTAGGAAACCTACTGAAGAATCACTTCAGTGTCTGTTCTTTCTTAGGCTTTATCCGGTCACCGCTCGCAGTCCTGCACCGTCACCAATATCCGTCACCTTATTCACATAAATCATGGACCAACTTTTAATCCCTTACTTTATTTGATTCCCATTTTTGAGTCTAAGTCCACAAATACCAACTCATGGTTGTGACGTTTATTTACAAACATGCCATTGCTACCAATACCTTGATTAAACTTTACAACTTACCCACAACCTTAACATGGTTCAGCCATGTTTTGACTGACCAAATCAGCAAACATAATTCCATTTTTTATCACACCCACATCCATAATATGGCCCATGAAAACAGTCCATGGGGTTCGGCCATACACATGGCCGAACCCTTATGGTTCTTTGCTCAATAGTTTCCTTTATTTAAATACTAATTGGCTCTACCCCCTTAGCCATGTTAAGCCCATGGTTTAGCCAACCCATGGCCAACCCAAAATCAGTAACCTTATTACATAAAAACCTCCCAAAAATAGTCCACAAAGGTCTATGGTTTCCATGTTTTCCAACATGAAAACCAACCCTCTTTTACATGGGGTTCGGTCCTCCGTGTTGGCCGAACCCAATGGCTAAGTTTACTGTTTTTAAACCTCATATAAACATGTATAAACAGTATATTAATATCAGGTTTTAACTCTCAAAGAAATCATCCAAAACAGTCCATAAAAAGTCTATGGTTTACATGTTTTTCCAACATGAAACCAACATTCTTTTACATGGGGTTCGGCCCTCCATGGTGGCCGAACCCAATGGCTATGTTTACTGTTTTTAAACCTCATATAAACATGTATAAACAGTATATTAATATCAGGTTTTAACTCTCAAAGAAATCATCCAAAACGGTCCATAAAAAGTCTATGGTTTACATGTTTTTCCAACATGAAACCAACATTCTTTTACATGGGGTTCGGCCCTCCATGGTGGCCGAACCCAATGGCTATGTTTACTGTTTTTAAACCTCATATAAACATGTATAAACAGTATATTAATATCAGGTTTTAACTCTCAAAGAAATCATCCAAAAACCAACACCATATCATGGGATTCGACCATCCAAGATGGCCGATCCCCATGGTCCATCTTTTCCAATTTTACTCCACTGATTAGACCACATATCTTCAGCCTTTTCTGATATCCAAACCCATGTTTTAACCCTCTTTAAGCATGTATTTTAAATCTTAATAAAATATATAAAAACAGTCCCCAAATGGATGGTTTTAAATTTCAAAAACCATAACCATTAACCAACTCTTTTCATGGGGTTCGGCCACCCAAAGTGGCCGAACCCAATGGTTCATTTCATTTCTTTTTGACACCTTCTTCCATGGTTTAGACCCTTGTCAAATTCGGTCATGGTATGGCCAAATTATGACATGCAAATCCATGTTTTCAATCTTTCCAAAGCATGTATCTTAGACCACTAAAATCAGTCCTATTCTTGCATGGTTTAATCCTTACAAAACCCTCAACACTAACATACATCTATGATTTTCATCCTTAAAAACCCATTAACAATTACCAACATCCTTCCATTGGGTTCGGCCATACAACATGGCCGAACCCTATGGTTCATTATTTTCTCTTATCCATCAAATACCAATGGTTAGATCACTTGATGGGGTTCGGCCATACACCATGGCCGAACCTCATCCAATCCCTTTTTAGTCCTCAATGGTCCATGCATAACAATCTGGGGTTTGGCCATGCAAGGCCAACCCATGATCTTTGATCATAACCCATCCCTTACATTAAACATGCACTGGGGTCCTTTTGCATGACAATATTAGGGTTCGGCCATTGCCATGTTCCTTGACCATATTTTTCATGCTTTAGCCATGCATGCATACATATTGTCCTTAATCTTCATTCATGACATCTATCTCACCCATTAGGGTTTTGTCCATTTTTCCATCTTATTCCATGGATGGATTTTAAATCCAAAATGGAATCCCATGGTTTCCTTTAACTTCCTTTTAATTTATAAACCATACTAAACCATACGTACCGATTCCGCGACTCCTCGGCTTTTCTCCTTCCTTAGTCTCTTTTTTCTTCTCCCTTGATCTTCGGCCAAGATAAAAACCCTAAGAATGGTTCGGTCAAGTAGTGTAGGTTTGAGAGAGGGAGAGGAGGAGAGAATGGAACTCTAATTCTTTTTCCTTTGTCTTTGTGAGAGGATCGGCCCTAGGGTTTCTTTGTGAGAGGGAGAGGAGCTTGAGATGAAAAGAAACTAAGTGTTTTATTTGTCTTGCTGAGGGAGGGTCGGCCAAGAGTGAGAGGGAGAGAGTGAAATGAGATGAGATGGAAAGCCTAGCCATTTTCCATATTGTCTTGGGTTTCCTTGGTTAAGACTCCACCCTCATCAATGTGGAGTCTTCCCCATGAGTCCATTGACCAAACAAGGGAGTGCATGCCCTCCACATGGCACATACCACCCTCATCCAATGGTTTTGGCTTGTGGTTTCCCTTTGGTGGTTAGTGGTTTGCATGAGATGGAACCACCACCTCTCCTTGGACTAATCCATGATCTTACATGCCACCACATGGCACACACCACCCTTCCAACGGTTTTGGGCTTGGTGGTTTCCTTTTGGTGGCTAGTGGTTTGCATGAGATGGAACCACCACCTCTTCTTTGACCAATCCATGATCTTGCATGCCTCCACATGGCACATACCGCCCTTCCAACGGTTTTGGGCTTGGTGGTTTCCTCTTCATGGTTTGGTGGTTTGCATGGGATGGAACCACCACCTCTTCTTTGACCAACCATGGTCTTGCATGCCTCTTCATGGCACATACCACCCTTCCAACGGTTTTGGGCTTGGTGGTTTCATTTGGTCGTTGGTGGTTTGCATGAGATGGAACCACCACCTCTCCTTTGGCCAATCCATGCTCTTGCATGCCTCCACATGGCATACACCACCCTTCCAACGATTTTGGGCTTGGTGGTTTCATTTGGTGATTGGTGGTTTGCATGAGATGGAACCACCACCTCTCCTTTGGCCAATCCATGCTCTTGCATGCCTCCACATGGCATACACCACCCTTTGAATGGTTTTGGTAGTGGTTTCATTGAGATGGAAAACCCTCTTTGACTCACTCCATCTTTTGATCTTTTATGTGAGTCACTCCCATTTGACTCACTCCATTTAAATGCAACTCAATTCCCAACTCAGTCATTTGAATTTATATCTAACTTAGGTGATTTAATTCGATAATTTAATTCCACTTACTTCACTTGATTCTCTTTAATTCATCCATGAACTCACCCATGGTTGTCCAAGTCAACCATGGTGGCCGGCCCCACATGTGTCTTGGTGCACACGCCACCTCACTTGAGGAGGTGGAGTTGGTCCCACTTGGCCATGCCACTTGGATAATTCCTCATACACTTGCCACCTCACTTGATGAGGTGGACCCCATGCCTTTTGACATTAATTGGGTCTAAGACCCGATTAAATCTATTCCTTACCCATTTACCCTAATCATCAATCCATCTTGACCCATTGGGCCCCAATTGGGCATTTGACCCAATTGACCACATTGGTCCAATTAAATAAAATTAATCCTACCCATGGTCCATTGCCCCACTTTGATCCATCTAACATTCATTCCATCTATGAATCTAAATCCATTCCTTACCCGTTTACCCTAATCATCAATCGATCCTGACCCATTGGGTCCCAATTGGGCATTTGACCCAATTGACCACATTGGCCCAATTAAATAAAATTAATCCTACCCATGGTCCATTGCCCCACTTTGATCCATCTAACATTCATTCCATCTATGAATCTAAATCCATTCCTTACCCGTTTACCCTAATCATCAATCCATCTTGACCCATTGGGTCCCAATTGGGCATTTGACCCAATTGACCACATTGGCCCAACTAAATAAAATTAATCCTACCCATGGTCCATTGGACCATATTTGGGCCATTGCCCCAACTTTGATCCATCTAACATCCATTCCATCTATGAATCTTATTTTTTAACCATTAAAATAAATAATAGCCAATATATTTATTGCATTGAAAATCCAGGCTATTACAGCTCAGACTAGGATGCATCTGGAATAGCACATCATCTTGGGGAGCCCCGGTATTATTTGCGAAGAAGAAGGACGCTACACTTCGGATGTGTGTAGAATACAGGAAATTGAACCAGCTGACTGTCAAAAACAAGTACCCTCTAACCAGGATTGATGATCTATTCGATCAACCCAGGGGTTCCAATCACTTCTCCAAGATTGATCTGATGTCAGGCTACCATCAAATCCGGGTTAGGGATGAAGACATAGAGAAGATGGCTTTCAGGAAGCGGTATGGACTATATGAGTATATGGTCATGCCGTTTGGACTTACCAATGCACCTAGTTGTGTTCATGGATTTGATGAACAGGATCTTCCGTCCTTACTTGGACTAGTTTGTAATTGTTTTTATTGATGACATCCTGATTTATTCCAAAAGTCAGGAGGAACATATTGAGCAATTAGCGGATAGTCCTGGACACCCTGAAGAAGAATCAGCTGTATGCCAAAGCAAGCAAGTGTGAATTCTGGCTATCTGAGGTTAACTTCTTGGGGCATGTCATATCAGCGGAAGCTATAGCCGTGGACTCAGCTAAAGTGGCGGCAGTTAGAGAATGGAAAGCACAGAAGAATGTGATTCAGATCTGCAACTTTCTAGGATTGGCAGGTTACTATAGGAAGTTTATCATGGACTTCTCCAAGATTGCATCTCCACTTACCCGACTCACTCAGAAAGGAGTCAAATTTGAATGGTCTGAAGTATGCAACCAGAGATTAGAGGAACTGAAGGAGAGGCTTACGACTGCTCCTATTTTGATTTTGTCGGAAAGAGGCAAGGGCTATGAAGTATATTGTGATGCTTCAGGAGAGGGACTTGGGTGTTATCTCACTCAAAGTCAACATGTAGTGGCTTATGGTTCAAGATAGTTGAAAATTCATGAACGCCACTAATGCATGATCTGGAACTATCAACAGTGGTCTTCACTCTCAAAAGCTGGAGACACTATCTTTATGGCGAGAAGTTTGAAGTATTTTCGGATCACAAGAGCCTGAAATATTTATTTGATCAGAAGGAACTCAACATGAGGCAACGCAGATGGATGGAATACATGTAAGATTATGAGTTTACGCTTCGATATCATCTTGGCAAGGCGAACAAAGTGGCGGATGCCCTCAGCCGCATGTCACATGCAACAGTGGCCAGTTTGATTAGGAAAGAATGGGAAATGTTGAATACCGTTCAAGAGTTCAACTTGTATATCAAGAACCATGGAGTATGTATAATTTAATCATATGGTCTGGCATGGTCTCCAAGATTGAATAGGAACTACGGACAGATCCGGAAGTGGAAGAGATATGGGCTAAAATGTCTACTGGTGAGGTGATACCGGAATGGGAGTTACGACTGGGACATGGTCTTTTATTCCGAGGTAGGACATATGTGCCTCAGAGCTGCAGAAGAGAGTTTTTGATCGTGGCACACCAAACCAAACTCTCTATTCATCAGGAAAGCACCAAGATGTATCATGATCTGAAGAGACACTATTGGTGGCATGGACTCAAAAAAGATGTGGCAGAGTTTGTTGCTCACTGCCTAACTTGTCAGCAGGTTAAGACTGAACATCAGAAGCTACCAGGTTTACTCAAACCCTTACCAGTGCTGGAGTGGAAATAGGAACATATTTCCATGGATTTTGTGACAGGGTTACCAAGGTCATCAAAGGGCAACGATGCAATATGGGTCGTGGTAGATCGATTGACCAAGTCTGCACACTTTCTTCCCATCAAGATGACAAATTCATCTGAGACTTTGGGACGACGGTACATCAAGGATATCATCAGACTACATGGTATCCCCAGGACTATTGTGCCCGACAGAGATGGCCGCTTCACCGGCAGGGTGTGACAGAGCAATGAAGTCGACTAAGGGGACAAATTTATTGATTAGTACAGTCTTCCATCCACAGACTGATGGACAGTCAGAGAGGACAATACAGACATTGGAGGATATGCTGAGAGCATGTATGTTAGACTTCTGTAACGCCCGCCCCTTTTCACCAAAAATAAGAGTCTATTTTTTTTTTTGAAATAAAAAAAAGTGACAAAGGGCGCGGGACGTCACGACGCAAGTTAAGTCCGAGCTGTAACGCTCGCCCCTTTTTCACTCGCTTTTCGAAAATCAGAGTATATTCTTTTTTTTGAAATGGAGAGTGAGAAAGGGCGCGGACGTCACGACGCGAGTTAAGTCCGAGCTTCTAAAGCCCGGCCCTTAACTGGCCAACCCCACGCTTGCGCGGAACTAAGTCCACGAGAACGGTTCACGCGTAGGAAGTAAGCTCGCGGATTATAATCATTGCGGAACATGATAATAGAGTCTATCCTACCGGTTTTTAGATAGAAGGGAAGATACAACATTGAATTACCAAAATGCCCCTATGATTCATATTTATATCACAAAATATAATCATCCATGACTAAAGTCCAAACCATCGCGAGAAATATAATTTATACAGTCCGACAAACTAAGTTACTAAAATTACATTTCTAAAATATAAAACTTAAATAAATTTAGTATCCGCTTCCCAAGCTCCTAAGCTTGGCCTCCGGTATATCCACCGTTTCCTCCATCTCCTGTGTCATCAGCTAGGGTAGAAGTAGGGCGTTAGTCAACGCGCCCAGTAGGACTCCGAGTAGGGCTGGCACATGGATTAGTGATAACACGCATAACGATACAATAAAATATAACAAAATAAGCATGTAATGAATGCTATGCCATGGGTGCCTAGGTCATGTGTCCCACCCATCATTCGTATGATCATACAATGTATTGTCCCCATGTTTGCTTCTCGGCCGCCCCGACGGAGCATGGACTCCAGTTATAGCCCTCAGGCTATCCCCATGTCTGATTCTCGGTCGCCCCGACGGATCATGGACTCCGGTTATCGAACTATCCCCATGTTTGATTCTCGGTCGCACCGACGGAGCATGGACTCCGGTTATAGCCCTCAGGCTATCCCCATGTCTGATTCTCGGTCGCCCCAACGGAGCATGGACTCCGGTTTCATTATTTACTCACCCAGCCATGCATGAGATGTACGTGCATTATGCTATGTAGTATATAGATAAACCATAAATTTAATATACCATACATAGCCATATAATGCATAATGTTAAAATATAATCCATAACACCATCATATAATTCATAAATTAAAACTCATCATAATATAAGTCCCATATCATCAAAATAGATTAAAATAAACATCACATATCCACGGCTTACAAAGAGGTAGGAATCCTACCGAATACCGCGTAGCGTTCCGTTACGTTTCCGTTCGATAATCCGGTAGCCGATCGCGTACCGTTTGCGACGTCCCGATACCTTATTACATTTACCGAATTAGTACATACGTTTTTCCATGATTAAGTCCATAATTGATCCTATCTACGTAGACCCATTAATGGCCATTAATTATGTCACAATTTTATCGAAAATCAGCCCTTAACTTAGCCTTATTTTCCGTGGTTTAAAACACATACATGAAATCCGATTTTGGCCATTTCAAATATTCCAATGAGCGAACCTAAAACGCAAGCATCTATACGTTTCTTTTCATCATTCACATTGCATCGGATTTTACTTCTAACCCACATAGGGTTCGGCCATGTACTATGGCCGAACCCATGGTTTTTCAATGTGGCTAATATTTGTCGTTTTGCCACTCCCTCTTCCATGTTTAATCATTCACCCATTCATGTCTACTTTAAGTCTAAAATTCATCCATAACTTAGACCCATTTATGATTCCATAACATATCTAAAATCAGCCACCTATTATTTAATTTTGAAAACATTTTAATCCCATAATTCATTCCATTCTTGGCCCTAAATATGGCCCACAAAGAGATCATGGGTTCGGTCATACACCATGGCCGAACCCATGATGTCTATTTTTCCAATTTCTTGGGTTCATTCTACCCTCTTTAATCCAATCTCCAATGAAATTTAAATCATTCATTTAAAACCTCATTTTTCATCCCATTTTAAACATTACATAGTCCCATATATCCATTTAAATTTTATCATTCTTCTCCATCATTTTCTATTCATAAAAGTCCTAAAATATCACCATAGGGTTCGGCCATACACCATGGCCGAACCCATGGTTCATGGTTCACCTTTATTGGAGCCATATGAGGCAATTATTTCCTCAATGTTAGTCCATGGTTTTCTTTGCTAAAATTCCATTTAAAAATCAATAATTTTCATTCATTTGGTCCCTTTAAAACTTTATATCATACACTTTCAAATCCATTGAAATTATCACTTCCTCCATCGTCTTCCATCTTTCCATTTTTATAAAAATAATTAACCATTACCATAGTTCCATTCTTATAAAAGAATTCTAAAATATAATCCATGGATTCCATCATAAAACTTTTTTCCAAAAATTTGCCTACATTTAACCCTTGAAACCGTAACCATTCTCCATCATTTTCAAACCTTAAAAACCATTAATCAATGAGCATTTAAGGACCCTAACCCTCATAAATCACTAACCATGGGGTTCGGCCACCTTGTATGGCTGAACCCTATGGTCCATGATTTCTTTAAAATATCATATTTCCATTATTTTGAGGCCACTTGAAATCATCTACATACCTCATAATTTTTCTTATTTAACACCTTTAAAACTTACCAACTTTTTAATCATTTTAAAATCTTGAAATCCTCATAAAACCATTAATCATTCTCCAACATTTTAAACCTTAAACCTTAATTAAATGTCATCCATTATTTACCATGGGGTTCGGTCCATGCTACATGGCCGAACCCTATGGCCCATTAAACCATGAAAAATTAACCTCTTGTTCTTAGAGATACCTACAATCCGACGACTCATCCGGTCTTTCTTTCTCCTCTTGATTTCCTTAGCCTCTTCTCTTCTTCTTCTCCTTGTTTAATCGGCTAGATATGCTTGATCAATGGTGGAACATGCTTGGATCGGCCAAGGTAGATGGGATTTAAGTTGAGAGAGAAGGATTATGGAGATGAGGGAGAGTTCTTCAATGATCTTGGTAGCCCAAAGTTTTCCTTCTCCTTCTCTTTTCTTCTCTTTTCTTCTAAGTTCTTCTCCCTTCCTTAGTGCATGGGACAGTTTTTGTGTGTGTGAGGAGGGATGGAGAGAGAGAAAATGGAAATGGAGACAATGAGATGAAGTCTCATCTTTTGGTTACTTCACATTAACTCCTCACCAACCAATATGCATTAATGGTGGTGGTTGGGATAAAACCACCACCTTTAATCCATGGTTTCAATTTGTGTTTTCTCAAGTGGTTTGTGTTTGTTGGGATGGTTTTGACCACTTGACCAATTTAGATTAAGTTAATTAACTTAGATCACTTGATCCCTAGGTTAATTTAATTAATCACTTTCCACTTAATTTAATCTCATTAAATTCCCTCTAAGATCCACCCATGGTTGACCAAGTCAACCATGGTGGTCGGCCCCACTACTCTTGGGTCCATTTATCACCTAACTTAGGTGATTTAAATTTTATTAAATGTATCCCTCTTATTGGATCACCATTGGGCCCATGGCCCAATTAAATTTTTGTCTTACCCATTTACCTTTGGGCTTAGCTACCTTGGTCCATTGGGTCCCATATGGCGCTTTGACCCAAATTGACCATCTTTGACCCAATTACTTCTCATTGACCCATCAAATGGATTTCATCCAATCTATGGCCCAATTGGGCCATTCTTGGACCCTTGTCCCAAAGTTGATCCATTTGGCATTTCATCACAACAAATTCCAAATTAAAATAATTAAATGCCAAATATATTGATTCGAAAATTCGGGCTATTACAATAGAATCCTCTTTTGAAATTTTCGTCCCGAAAATTCGAGCGAACTAGGGGTCCAAAACAACTCATGTGAAGAGCTCCGGATAAGCGGTTTTCATCTCCGACTCAAGTTCCTAGGTGGTTTCTTCACTGCCATGTCGTTCCCATACCATCTTGACAAACTGAATGGCGCGGTTCCGCAGCACCCTTTGTTCACTTCCAATAACTCTGATCGGCTTCTCCACATATGTCACATCGCTTTGTACATCGATGTCTTGAACATTTATTACATGAGAAGGATCAGGATTGTACTTTCTCAGCATGGACACATGAAACACATCATGTAGAGATGACAGCTGTGGAGGGAGCGCTAACTGATAAGCCACCTCCCCCGCCCCCCACCCTCTTCAGTATCGGAAATGGCCCCACAAATCTAGGCCACAATTTCCCTTTCTTTCTGAACCTCATGTGCACTTTCCGTGGTGAGACTTTTAAGAACACTAAGTCTCCCACCTCAAACTCACGGAACCTTCTCCTCTTGTTGGCATAGCTCTTCTGACGGCTCTGTGCAGTGAGTAGATGTTGCCGTATCAGTTTAATTTGTGCGGTAGTCTCTGCAACCAAATCTGGCCCAATTAACGCAGGCTCACCGGCCTCCGTCCAACACACTGGCGATCTACACGGTCTACCATACAAGGCCTCAAATGGAGCCATCTGGAGACTTGCCTGGTAACTGTTATTGTAAGAGAACTCCACCAGTGGCAAATGATCTTCCCATCCTCCCTTGAAGTCTAGCATGTATGCTCTCAGCATATCCTCCAGTGTCTGTATCCTCCTCTTGACTGTCCATCAGTTTGTGGATAAAATGCTGTGCTAGTTAACACGTCGGTTCCCATAGCCGACTGCATGCCCTGCCATACTCTGCCGGTGAATCGACTATCCCTGTCGGACACAATAGACTGGGGAATACCATGTAGCCTGATGATCTCTCGGATGTACCGTCGACCCAAAGTTTCTGATGAATCTGTCATTTTGATGGGAAGGAAATGTACGGACTTGGTCAACCGGTCCACTATGACCCATATCGCGTCATTGCCCTTTGATGTCCTTGGCAACCCTATTACAAAGTCCATGGATATGTGCTCCCATTTCCATTCTGGTACCGGTAAGGGTACGAGTAAGCCCGGTGGTTTCCGATGTTCTGCCTTAACCTGCTGACAAGTTAAGCAACGAGCAACAAACTCTGCCACATCTTTCTTAAGTCCATGCCACCAATAGTGACTCTTTAACATCATGATACATCTTCGTGCTGCCCAGGTGGATAGAGAGTTTGGTTTGGTGTGCTTCAATCAACAACTCTCTTCTGCAATTCTTAGGCACATATGTCCTGCCTCGGAACATAAGACCCTGCCCTGGTCGTAACTCCCACTCCGGTATAACCTCGCCGGTAGACATCTTAGTCCAAATCTCCTCCACCTCTGGATCTGTCCGTTGCTCCCGTTCAATCTCGGAGACCATGTTGGATCGTATGATCAAATTATATATGGTCCCATGATTATTGAGGTAGAGTTAAAATTCTCTGATGGTATTCAGTACTTCCCATTCCGTCCTGATCATGCTGGCTACTGTTGCATGTGACAAGCGGCTGAGGGCATCCGCCACTTTGTTCGCCTTGCCAGGATGATACCGAAGTGCGAACTCATAATCCGCCAGATATTCCATCCATCTGCGCTGTCTCATGTTGAGTTCCTTCTGATCAAATAAATACTTCAGACTCTTGTGATCCGAGAATACCTCAAACTTTTCACCATAGAGGTAGTGTCTCCAGCTTTTGAGAGCGAAGACCACTGCTGCTAGTTCTAGATCATGTGTGGGATAATGGCGTTCATGAATTTTCAACTGTTTTGATCCGTACGCCACTGCACGATTACCTTGCTTGAGTGTACACCCCAGCCCCTCACCGGAGGCATCACAATACACCTCATAATTTCTGCCTCTTTCCGGCAAGATTAGAATATGAGCGGTTGTAAGCCTCTCCTTTAGCTCCTCAAACCTCTGGTTGCATAGATTTGACCACTCAAACTTGACTCCTTTTTGAGTGAGTCGAGTAAGTGGATCTACAATCTTGGAAAAGTCCATGACGAATTTCTGATAGTAACCGGCCAATCCCAGAAAACTGCGGATCTCGATCACATTTGTCGGCGCTTTCCATTCCTTGACTGCTGCTACCTTAGCCGGGTCCACGGCTATACCTTCCTCTGATATGATGTGCCCCAAGAAGTTGACTTCAAATAGCCAAAATTCACACTTGCTGGCTTTAGCATACGATCGGTTCTTTCTCAAGGTGTCTAGGATTATCCGCAGGTGCTCGGCATGTTCCTTCTGACTTTTGGAGTAGATCAGAATATCGTCAATGAATACGATCACAAACTGATCTAAGTAAGGACGGAATATCCTATTCATCAGGTCCATGAACACCGCCGATGCATTAGTAAGCCCAAACGGCATGACTACATACTCATATAGACCATATCGTGTCCTGAAAGCTGTCTTTTCTATGTCCTCCTCTCTAACCCGAATTTGGTGATATCCGGACATTAGATCAATCTTGGAGAAATGAGAGGAACCCCTAAGTTGATCAAATAGATCATCAATCCGGGGTAGGGGATACTTATTCCGGACAGTCAGTTGGTTCAACTTTCTATAATCCACACACATTCGCAGGGTACCGTATTTCTTCTTTACAAATAACACTGGGGCTCCCCATGCAGATGTGCTGTTCCGAATAAAGCCTAGTCTGAGCAGTTCATCAATCTGCTTCTTCAACTCGGTCATTTCAGCTGGTGCCATCCTATAATGGGGTAATGATACTGGAGCGGCGCCGGGGGATAATTTTATTTCAAAGTCTATCTCCCTCTTGGGTGACAAACCAGGGAGTTCTATTGGGAATACCTCGGCAAAATCTGCTACTACCGCCGGAAGTTCAACCGTTGGTGCCTTATCAAATCTGAGGCTGTTCAAGGCAAGATGGTTCAGTTCTTCCTGCAGCCTTCTAGGGATACCCTGCCTGTCAGCGTGTACCACGTACCGTTTTCCTTCGGGTGACCAAAATGTTACCCTACGAAGATGGTAGTCAATATGGGCCTGATACGTAGTCAACCAGTCCATGCCAAATATGACATCATATTCCGCCATATCGATTACTAAATAATTGAACTCGAATCTGAATCCCTGCGAGTTCCGTGTTCAATGTCGTACATATAAGTCCTAATGATGTGTCTCCGACGGGGGATACAATGGTGAGTGATGTGGACAGGTTTTGTACTAGTGTACCCGTGGCAGATATGAATGCAGCAGATATAAATGAATGTGATGCTCTAGAGTCAAATAAAGTAACAGCATAGGAACTACCAATTACAGCCATACCTTGCATCACTGAACGGTCCACTGCTACTGGAGATGGTATGGTGAAGAGTCGTCCAGATCCCGCAGGGTTTGGTGCCCGCCCCGCCCGTTTGTATGTTCTGCCTCCCCGCGATTGTGTTGGTCTAGTTGGAGGCGGAAAGGGCCCCTGAAGTTGGAGGGTCGGCTAGTCTGTGGACACTTTCTCTTGTAGTGGCCCTGTTGGCCACACTGATAACAGGTGTTCCCACCAAGGGGAACCTATGTGACTGATGCTGATGTAGAAGGCTGATTAGGGCGGAAGCCCCCAGTAGATCCCGTGGAGGGTGCGGGCCTGCTAGGATTCGGGCAGAACTTCTTGTTGGGTTGGAATGTACCCCACCCACCCTGCCCTCGGCGGTTATCGAACCGCACTATCTCATTTAGTTCTCGTTCTGCGATAGTGGCCCTGCTAACCACCCCTGCCAGTGTGGGCTCTTTGAAAATGGTCACTCTAGCCTTGATGTTTGGCCGAAGGCCACGTTCAAATTTACGGGCCCTTCAGTGTTCAGTATCCACCATGTAGAATACATAGACAGGACAGTTTAAGGAATTCTCTGTGGTACTCTGCCTCCGTCATGCTGCGTTGTATCAATGAGAGGAAAGCTTCAGTCTGGCTCTCTCTTTCTTCCTCCGGAAAATATTGTTCTAGGAAGGTGGCTGAGAACCATTCCCATGTCATGATGGTCCTTTCCCCTTCTGGCACCAGTGCTTGTTGCTTTTCTACAATTTCCCACCAACTACTGGCATCCTCGATCAGTTGGGAAGTGGCCAACAAGATTTTATCAGCAGGATTGGAAATTTGGAACAGATTAAAGATCTGATTGATCCTTTCTAACCAATGTTCCACTCCGACAGCCCCTTCTGTTCCCCTGAAGTAGGGAGGGTGCTGTTGTTGGAAGTCTTTGACCATCTTCCGTTTACTGGAGTCGCTGGCGGTCGCATTTCCGCTTGAGCGTTGTTGAAGAGCAGAAGCGACTGCCGCTTGAACTACTTCTCTTAGCTCGGGAGATACACCTTGTATGTTTATAATATTCTGTCCCTCGGCTGTATGAGGTGGCTGTGCCTCCTCTTGATGCGGTGGGTGTACTTCCTCTTGATGAGGTGGTGGCACCTCTTCTTCCTGCAGAGGGGCTTTCTCTACTTGTGGGTTGCGACGGGTTCTTCTTTTTGGCGGCATTTTTTCCTAAGTCATTGCAAAAATATTGACTTAGTTTCTTCATAATATTGGCGCGTTCATATTTAGTTTCGAAAACATTTGCCAATATACACATACTTAGTTTTTGAGGGGAATTCCTAAGTATTACGTATTGTCTCTCATATTGGGGAAAATTGCCAAATATGCATACTTGGTTTGGGGAAAAACTTCCCAAAGAGCTATGTTTGTCCATTTTGGTGAAATCGGGGAAATTTTCCTACGTTCGATTAATCCATCAAGGTTATAATGATTGTACTTCCCTTACTATCATTTTCTTACGTCAAATGTGGCGCTCAGATTGAATGTTTCAGTCTGAGTCAATCGAAGTAGATTAACCCGGCCCCCGTGCAGCAGACTCCGAAGAGTCGGTCAGTTGGGATTCTTATCCATCAGTGAGACGTGAAATCGTCTTAATCATACTTCGAGAGATTCATTATTCTGATTTCGCTCTGATACCAACTGTAATGCCCACCCCTTTTTCACTCGCTTTTCGAAAATCAGAGTATATATTTTTTTTGAAATGGAGAGTGAGAGAGGGCGCGGACGTCACGACGCGAGTTAAGTCCCAGCTTCTAAAGCCCGGCCCTTAACTGCCGAACCCCACGCGTGCGCGGAACTAAGTCCACGAGAACGGTTCACGCGTAGGAAGTAAGCTCGCGGATTATAATCATTGCGGAACATGATAATAGAGTCTATCCTACCGGTTTTTAGATAGAAGGGAAGATACAACATTGAATTACCAAAATGCCCCTATGATTCATATTTATATCACAAAATATAATCATCCATGACTAAAGTCCAAACCATCGCGAGAAATATAATTTATACAGTCCGACAAACTAAGTTACTAAAATTACATTTCTAAAATATAAAACTTAAATAAATTTAGTATCCGCTTCCCAAGCTCCTAAGCTTGGCCTCCGGTATATCCACCGTTTCCTCCATCTCCTGTGTCATCAGCTAGGGTAGAAGTAGGGCGTTAGTCAACGCGCCCAGTAGGACTCCGAGTAGGGCTGGCACATGGATTAGTGATAACACGCATAACGATACAATAAAATATAACAAAATAAGCATGTAATGAATGCTATGCCATGGGTGCCTATGTCATGTGTCCCACCCATCATTCGTATGATCATACAATGTATTGTCCCCATGTTTGCTTCTCGGCCGCCCCGACGGAGCATGGACTCCAGTTATAGCCCTCAGGCTATCCCCATGTCTGATTGTCGGTCGCCCCGACGGATCATGGACTCCGGTTATCGAACTATCCCCATGTTTGATTCTCGGTCGCACCGACGGAGCATGGACTCCGGTTATAGCCCTCAGGCTATCCCCATGTCTGATTCTCGGTCGCCCCAACGGAGCATGGACTCCGGTTTCATTATTTACTCACCCAGCCATGCATGAGATGTACGTGCATTATGCTATGTAGTATATAGATAAACCATAAATTTAATATACCATACATAGCCATATAATGCATAATGTTAAAATATAATCCATAACACCATCATATAATTCATAAATTAAAACTCATCATAATATAAGTCCCATATCATCAAAATAGATTAAAATAAACATCACATATCCACGGCTTACAAAGAGGTAGGAATCCTACCGAATACCGCGTAGCGTTCCGTTACGTTTCCGTTCGATAATCCGGTAGCCGATCGCGTACCGTTTGCGACGTCCCGATACCTTATTACATTTACCGAATTAGTACACACGTTTTTCCATGATTAAGTCCATAATTGATCTATCTACGTAGACCCATTAATGGCCATTAATTATGTCACAATTTTATCGAAAATCAGCCCTTAACTTAGCCTTATTTTCCGTGGTTTAAAACACATACATGAAATCCGATTTTGGCCATTTCAAATATTCCAATGAGCGAAGCCTAAAACGCAGCATCTATACGTTTCTTTTCATCATTCACATTGCATCGGATTTTACTTCTAACCCACATAGGGTTCGGCCATGTACTATGGCCGAACCCATGGTTTTTCAATGTGGCTAATATTTGTCGTTTTGCCACTCCCTCTTCCATGTTTAATCATTCATGTCTACTTTAAGTCTAAAATTCATCCATAACTTAGACCCATTTATGATTCCATAACATATCTAAAATCAGCCACCTATTATTTAATTTTGAAAACATTTTAATCCCATAATTCATTCCATTCTTGGCCCTAAATATGGCCCACAAAGAGATCATGGGTTCGGTCATACACCATGGCCGAACCCATGATGTCTATTTTTCCAATTTCTTGGGTTCATTCTACCCTCTTTAATCCAATCTCCAATGAAATTTAAATCATTCATTTAAAACCTCATTTTTCATCCCATTTTAAACATTACATAGTCCCATAGATCCATTTAAATTTTATCATTCTTCTCCATCATTTTCTATTCATAAAAGTCCTAAAATATCACCATAGGGTTCGGCCATACACCATGGCCGAACCCATGGTTCATGGTTCACCTTTATTGGAGCCATATGAGGCCATTATTTCCTCAATGTTAGTCCATAGTTTTCTTTGCTAAAATTCCATTTAAAAGTCAATAATTTTCATTCATTTGGTCCCTTTAAAACTTTATATCATACACTTTCAAATCCATTGAAATTATCACTTCCTCCATCGTCTTCCATCTTTCCATTTTTATAGAAATAATTAACCATTACCATAGTTCCATTCTTATAAAAGAATTCTAAAATATAATCCATGGATTCCATCATAAAACTTTTTTCCAAAAATTTGCCTACATTTAACCCTTGAAACCTTAACCATTCTCCATCATTTTCAAACCTTAAAAACCATTAATCAATGAGCATTTAAGCACCCTAACCCTCATAAATCACTAACCATGGGGTTCGGCCACCTTGTATGGCCGAACCCTATAGTCCATGATTTCTTTAAAATATCATATTTCCATTATTTTGAGGCCACTTGAAATCATCTACATACCTCATAATTTTTCTTATTTAACACCTTTAAAACTTACCAACTTTTTAATCATTTTAAAATCTTGAAATCCTTATAAAACCATTAATCATTCTCGAACATTTTAAACCTTAAACCTTAAACCTTAATTAAATGTCAACCATTATTTACCATGGGGTTCTGTAGCCGAACCCTATGGCCCATTAAACCATGAAAAATTAACCTCTTGTTCTTAGAGATACTTACAATCCGACGACTCCTCCGGTCTTTCTTTCTCCTCTTGATTTCCTTAGCCTCTTCTCTTCTTCTTCTCCTTGTTTAATCGGCTAGATATGCTTGATCAATGGTGGAACATGCTTGGATCGGCTAAGGTAGATGGGATTTAGGTTGAGAGAGAAGGATTATGGAGATGAGGGAGAGTTCTTCAATGATCTTGGTAGCCCAAAGTTTTCTTTCTCCTTCTCTTTTCTTCTCTTTTCTTCTAAGTTCTTCTCCCTTCCTTAGTGCATGGGATGGTTTTTGTGTGTGTGAGGAGGGATGGAGAGAGAGAAAATGGAAATGGAGACAATGTGATGAAGTCTCATCTTTCGGTTACTTCACATTAACTCCTCACCAACCAATATGCATTAATGGTGATGGTTGGGATAAAACCACCACCTTTAATCCATGGTTTCAATTTGTGTTTTCTCAAGTGGTTTGTGTTTGTTGGGATGGTTTTGACCACTTGACCAATTTAGATTAAGTTAATTAACTTAGATCACTTGATCCCTAGGTTAATTTAATTAATCATTTTCCACTTAATTTAATCTCATTAAATTCCCTCTAATATCCACCCATGGTTGACCGAGTCAACCATGGTGGTCGGCCCGACTACTCTTGGGTCCATTTATCACTTAACTTAGGTGATTTAAATTTTATTAAATGTATCCCTCTTATTGGATCACCATTGGGCCCATGGCCCAATTAAATTTTTGTCTTACCCATTTACCTTTGGGCTTAGCTACCTTGGCCCATTGGGTCCCATATGGCCCTTTGACCCAAATTGACCATCTTTGACCCAATTACTTCTCATTGACCCATCAAATGGATTTCATCCAATCTATGGCCCAATTGGGCCATTCTTGGACCCTTGTCCCAAAGTTGATCCATTTGGCATTTCATCACATCAAATTCCAAATTAAAATAATTAAATGCCAAATATATTGATTCGAAAATTCGGACTTTACACGAGCTTCTAAAGCCAGGCCCTTAACTGGCCAACCCTACGTGTGCGTGGGAACGAAATCCACGAGAATGATTCACACGTAGAAGTAAGCTCGAGGAATATCAAATTAAATGCGGAATGACAATAGAGACTGACCTACAAATTTTAGATAGCAGGGAAGAACATTCATTTAAACATATACATACACATTAGTCTTAGGCCAAAAATGATCTACCATTGGGTTCATTAAAAATCAGCCCCTTTTAACTTAACCAAATCCCCATTTTCCTTGGTCTTTGGTTACACATTAGATTCATCATAAGTCCCTCCATTGAGAGAACCTAAACCATACATTTGATTCATCATTCCTTAATCACATTTAAGTCCATTAACTTAACCACATTCCCATCCCAACTATCAACATTAGGTTCACATTGGTCCATCAACACCACCAACAGTCCCCATTTATTTTTCCATAATTCATAACCATTAAATCCACCATTTGATCACCATAGGGTTCAGCCATACACCATGGCCGAATCCATGGTTTATGATCCATCATTTTCTATGCCTCTTGAGGCCACAAAAATCATTCACACACTCCATGATTTTTTCTCATTTAAACCCCTTTAAATTTTCCAACATTTAATCATTTATAACCCTAAAAATCATAATCATTCTCCATGGCTTTAAACCTTAAAACCCTAATTAAATTCATCAACCATTTACCATGGGGTTCGGCCATACTACATGGCCGAACCCTATGGCCCACAACTTCCTTCCAAATTTACATAATTCCATGCTTAAATAATTTAAATACATTACATCCTTAATCCATTTATTTTTCCTTTCCCTAACCCTAATTTACCCATTAGGGTTTGCCCATCTTTCCTCCTTCCATTTGATGGATTTGAGATCCAAGGCCATGACTTGGCCACCTCTAAATCCAAGAAATGGATTTTATAGCCTCTTAAACCCTAAGAAAAATCCAAATCTCTTGTTTTAGAAAAATACTTACAATCCGTCGTCTCCTCCGACTTTCTTTGCTCCCATCGGACTCCTTGGCCTCCTTTCTTCTTCCTCTCCTTGTTTGATCGGCTAAGATGCTTGATGAAGATGAAAAACCTCCAAGCTTAGGTTCGACCATCATGGTGTGTTTGAGAGAGGGAGAGGAGGAGAGGATGGGAAGACTAACCCAAGGTCTTGGTTTTTGCACTTTTCCTCTCTTTTCTTCTCTTCCTTTCTTAATTTCCTTCTTCTCTTCTCCTTCTTCTTTTTTTTTCTTAGAGTGGAACGGCCATGAGAGAGTGAGAGAGATGGAGAGAGTGAAAAAAATGAGGATGGGATAAGATGAAAACCCATCTTATCCCAAGGTTTTCTTAAGCTACACTTTACCATAAATTTCCCACCAACCACCCAAGATATTTTCCATGCTTTATGACCCAACCACCATTGTCCAACGTTTTTTGATGCCTTAAGATAAGATGGCTTTTGGTTTTTCACCTTTTGACCACTTGACCTTCATTTGAATAATTTAATCATTTAATTAATTAGATAATTATCTTAGGTTAATTAACTAATTAATTAATTGGATCATTAGGTTAAGTTAATTAATTCCCACTTTAACTTAATTCCATTTACTTAAATTGCCTTCATACATCTACCCATGGTTGACCAATTCAACCATGGTCGCCGGCCCCACCAATCCTTGGTCCACACGCCACCTCACTTGGTGAGGTGGAGGTGGGTCCCAATCGGCCACATCACCTTGATCTAATTCCAATTAACTTAGGTGATTTAAACCCATTCCATACATTCCCACTTATTGGATCACCATTGGGCCCATGGCCCAATTACATTTACCTCCTACCCATTTACCTAAGGGCTTACACCAACTTGATCCATTGGGTCCCAAGTGGATATTGAGCCCAATTTGACCATCCTTGGCCCAATTGACCATCATTGACCCTTTAAATGATTTAAATCCAATCCATAGTCGATTGGGCCATACTTGGGCCTTTGCCCATATCTTGATCCATTCACCATTTATTCCATCAAATTTCCAATTTCCACCATTAAAAATAAACAATAACACATATATATTGATTTACAAATTCCTGGCCATTACAACTTCAAGGGTGGATGGGAGGATCACTTACCGCTGGTTGAGTTCTCTTACAACAACAGTTACCAGGCAAACGTCCAGATGGTTCCATTCGAGGCGTTGTATGGTAGACTCTGTAGATCACCAGTGTGTTGGATAGAGGCCGGTGAACCTGCACTTATTGGACCCGAACTAGTTACAGAGACCACAGAGTAGATTAAGTTGATACGACAGCATCTACTTACTGTACAGAGTCGTTAGAAGAGCTACGCTGACAAGAGAAGGAGATTCCTTGAGTTTGAAGTGGGAAACTTAGTGTTCTTGAAAGTCTCACCAAGAAAGGTACACATGCGATTTGGGAAGAAAGGGAAACTGTCGCCTAGATTTGTGGGGCCGTTTCCAATTCTAAAGAGGATGGGGCAGGTGGCTTATCAATTGGTACTTCCTCCACAGCTGTCATCTTTGCAGGATGTATTCCATGTTTCCATGTTGAGGAAATACAATCCAGATCCATCACAATTGCTGAACGTGCAAGATGTGGATGTGTGAAGCGATGTAACTTATGTGGAGAAACCGGTCAGAGTGATAGGGAAAGAACAGATGGTGCTACGGAACCGAGCCATTCAGTTCGTCAAGGTGGTATGGGATCGACATGGTAATGAGGAAGCCACCTGGGAACTTGAATCAGAAATGAGAGCAGCTCATCCTGAGCTTTTTGTATAAGTTGTTTGAAACCCTACTTCGTTCGATTTTCGGGACGAAAATTTCAAAAGAGGGTAATACTTTAGTAGCCCAAGTTTTCAATGCAATAATTATATTGGCTATTATCTATTTTAATTGTTAAAAATTAAGATTTATAGTTGGAATGGATGTTAAATGGATAAGAGTTGGGGCAATGGCCCAAGTATAGTCCAATGGATCATGGATAAGGTTAATTCTAATTAATTGGGTAAATGTGGTCAATTGGGTCAAATACCCAATTGGGACCCAATGGGTCAAGATAAATTGATGTTTAGGGTAAATGTGTAATGAATTGATTTAATCGGGTCATGTACCGAATTAAGATCTAAGGCATGGGATCCACCTCATCAAGTGAGGTGGCAAGTGTCGAGGTGACATGGAAGTGGCATAGCCAAGTGGGACCCAAGTCCACCTCATCAAGTGAGGTGGCGTGTGATCTAAGTTCACATGTTGGGCCGGCCACCATGGTTGACTTGGTCAACCATGGGTGAGTTCATGGGTGAATCCAAGAGGATCAAATGAAGGGAGTTGAGTTAAATTATCTAATTAAAATCACTTGAGCTAGGTGGAAATAAATTCAAGTGCTTGAGTTAGGAGATTGAGTTTCATTTAAGTGAGGTGAGTTGAATGGGTAGTGAGTCACTTGGAAGTTAAAAAGACTAGGTGAGTCAAAGGGGAGGTGGAGGGTTTCCATCTCATGGAAACCCTAGACAAGAAAATCGTTGGAAAGGGAGAAATGGACAAGTGTAAGCCATGTGCCCTCTTGGTTAACCAAGGAACACATGGGAAGGACCAAATGTAAAGAGGGTGGTTGGGAGATAGGGTTTACACAAGACTCACTCCAAACCCTATCTCCCAACCACCAAAGGACCGATCCTCTCTTTCGGAAAGAAAGAGAAAAGTTTTATCTCATTCCCTCCCTCCCTCTTGAGCAAAAGAACTCTCCCTCACTCAACCTTCATGTAACGCCCCGCCCTTTTTCACTCGCTTTCCGAAAATCAGAGTCTATTTTTTTTTTAAAAAAAAAGCGTGATAGAGAGTGGGACGTTACGACGCGAGCTAAGTCTGAACTTCTAAAGTCCGACCCTTAACTGGCCAACCATACGTGTGCATGGACTAAGTCCACGAATACAGTTCACACGCAATAAGTTATACATGTGGATTAAATCATAACTACGGAATTATAATAGAACCTAATTTTATTCCAGTTTAGATAGCAAAGTACTTCAAGTCTTTAATCATAATTAAAGTTAACTTAAATATCCAACAAACCATTCAGACCATAGCAAAATTATCTAAGTTATTACATGCCGAATTCTAGATACTGAAAATACAAGTCCATAAGTATCATAAGCAAAATAAAAACTAAAAGCATCCAAGCTCCTATGCTTGGCCCTTTTCGCGTTCATCGTTTCCCTCGTTTCCTGTATCATTCACTAGCATAGAAGTAGGGCGTTACAACAACGCGCCAGTAGGTATTCCATTTACGGTCTACACATGATTAGTACAAATCATATATAATAACATAAAGTCAAAACCATATAAAACAATGCCATGTCATGATGTCAAATGTAATGAGTCTCACACATCACAATTACAAATAACCCCTTGATGGAATTCTCATCATCAAGGTACCCCCACATAGGTCTTTCGGACGCCCCGACGGAGTGTGGCCCCTCCGGTTTCTTCTTGATGGGAAATGCACATCAAGGTATCCCCACATTGGTCTTTCGGACGCCCCGATGGAGTGTGGCCCCTCCGGTTACATATCCTTCACCCCATACCATGCATGAGATGCTAATGAAACATGCTATTTTATATTGTAAACATAGCATTAAAACTCACACTTGAAACATACCTTTTACAACATAAATTCATCAAAATAAGATAAAAATATTGTACACAAACCCATGGTTTCAAAGAGGTAGAATCCTACCAAAGACCACTAACGTGTCCTTGTGCTTTCGTTCGGTGACCGTTCACGATCGTACACACCTTGTGAGGTCCCGTTACCTCATAATATATCAATCAATTAAAACCATGTCCCATTTGATTTACAATAATATCCAAGTCCATAAACCCAACTTGTGGGGTTCGGCCATACACCATGGCCAAACCTCACTTACTAGGTTTTAGTCCCTCCTTTGATTTATTAATCAATCACCCCTAAGTTAATTATTTAATCACTTAGTCCACAAAATATGCCTTAGTGGGGTTCGGCCATACAACATGGCCGAACCTCACCATCTTGGTTTTGTGCCCTTCTTTGAGTCCTTTGATCTTTTAACTAAATTCCAAGATCATACCCTTTTTTTTCATTAACCTAACATACATAAACCCTAAGTCCATACACCATGGCCGAACCCATGGTCCATTATTTCCACTTAATTACAATATTTCCATTCTTCTGTCCATGGCTAACATTCCATTAATCTAACCATTCATACATTAAATCCATAGATCATTTCCCATGGTTCGGCCATACACCAAGGCCAAACCCATGGTCTATCATTTTCACTCTTATTTACAATTTTGCCATGTTTTCCATCACCTCATGTTTAAGTCCAAAATTGATCCATTACATAGATTCATGATTGATTCATAATTCATACAATAAAATCCTAATCGTTCCCTTCATCCCTTGGTTTGGTGAACCATTCATTAAAAATATACATAGACATATTAGATCCATAATTGACCCATAAAATTGGTTCATGGGGTTCGGCCATGGTGATGTCTAACTTTCCAATTTCTCCATTGCGTCCATTTCCATTTTCAAGTCCATAAAATAAACCCTAGTGGGGTTCGGCCATACACCATGGCCAAACCTCGCCATCTTAGCCATAGTAAAATTAAGGTTCGGCCATTGCATTCCTTAACCATATATTCTTTTTAAACCCTTTTAAAAAACATTCATAACATTCCATGGCTTTCATCCCTCAAAAACCCATAAAATAACCAATGTCTTTCCATGGGGTTTGGCCATACATATGGCCGAACCCTATGGTTCATCCTTCCATTAAATTACTATATTCATCCCTTAATTTTCTTCCATGGGGTTCGGCCATACACCATGGCCGAACCCTATGGTTCCTTTCTTTAAACAAAATTATCAAAATACTTACCGGTTGCACGACTCCTCCGGTTTTCCTTCACTCCGCCTTGTTATTCAGATCCTTTCCTTCCTTAGCCTCTTTTGTATGTATTCCTCTTTCTTCTTGATCTTTCACAAGCTGGCTGCCCTCTCCTTCTCTGCACACTGCCGAGAACTCCTTATTGACAGAGCACATAGCGTCAAGCCTTCCCTTGATTTCTGTATGCCGGACGCCCCTTTTCCTTATGCTGCCTCTCTTTTATAAAACTTCCACTCGGTCCTATACTTAGAAGATACCGAGACCCTTTTATTTTGTAATCCCCTAGTATTGCTCTTAACAAAGGAAAGGACACCTTTCAGCACATCATCATGGATGCGCATATCTCATGTATGGCCAAGCAACCTATGTTTGATTTTAGACATTTTCCTTATTTGGATTAGGCAATCAGATATCATTGCCTAATCCCAACCCATCTACACGTGTTCCCCATTTTAGGACAATCCTTGTTCAATTATAACTCCTTGATTTTCTGAGAGAAAATCTCAGCCTTTGTGGTGTATGCATGTGTGTCATCCTCATCCAGAGCATCCCTTATTTATAGATATATTGCATTACCATTTTAATTCAGCCCCATTTAATTAGGCTTGAACTCACTTGGGGGTCAACTAACTTAACCACGACCCATTGGATCCTAATTGGGCATTTTGACCCAAATAACAACATTGACCCAATTAAATGCGCCTTACCCATTTACTTTAAATTGAACCTTATACCATAACCGTTGGGTCCTAATTGGGCCATTGACCCAACACCTTACCCATCTAAGGTTCATATCCGTTAATTCACAATTAAAATGTCAAATTCCATAAATATTGATAACATGGGATTTCGAAGTGTTACAATACAACCCTCTTTTTAAAATTTTCGTCCCGAAAATCGAGTGAAGTAGGATTTCAAACATTTACATAAATAACTCAGGATGAGCTGTTCTCATTTCCGACTTGAGTTCCCAAGTGGCTTCCTCAATGCCATGTCGATCCCATACCACCCTGACAAACTGAATCGCTCGGTTCCGTAATACCCTTTATTCTGTGTCCACCACTCGGACAGGCTTTTCGACGTAAGTCACGTCGCTTTGGACATCTTTGTCTTGTATATTCCGTACATGAGAGGGATCAAGATTGTACTTCCTCAACATCGATATATCGAACACATCGTGCAAAGATGCCAACTGTGAAGGGAGTGCCAATTGATAAGCCACGTCCCCCACCCTTCTTATGATTGAAAACGGTCCCACACATCTTGGCGACAGTTTCCCCTTCTTTCCAAATCTCATGTGTCCCTTTCGTGGCGACACTTTCAAGAACACCATGTCCCCCACTTCAAATTCAAGGAACCTCCTCCTCTTGTCAGCATAGCTCTTCTGACGACTTTGCGCAGTCGATAGTGTAACGCCCGCCCCATTTTCACCGAAATCAGAGTCTATTTTTTTTTTTTTTTGAAATGAATTGTGACAACGAGCGCGGACGTCACTACTCGAGTTAAGTCCGAGCTTCTAAAGCCCGGCCCTTAACTGGCCAACCCTACGTGTGCATGGAACTAAGTCCACGAAGAATGGTTCACACGTAGAAGTAAGCTTGTGAAAATTTAACATTAACGCGGGGGTTATAATAGAGCCTATCCTACCATTTTTAGATAGAAGGGAAGATACATCGTTAAATTACTAAAATACCCCTATGTTCATAATTATGTCTCAAAATAATAACGTCCAGCGTATAGTCCAAACCATAGCAAGAAACAGTAATTATTACATGCTGACAAGCTATGCTACTTAAATTACAACTTTTTCAAAATAAAGCTTAAATAAAACAAAGTAGCCACTTTCCCAAGCTCCTACGCTTGGCTCCCGTCGTGTCCACCGTTTCCGCCGTCTCCTGCGTCATTAGCTAGGGTAGAAGTAGGGCGTTAGACAACGCAGCCCAGTAGGACTCCAAGTAGGGCCAGCACATGGATTAGTGATACAAGCATACCAATAATAATATGTAAATCCCATAAAATGAATGCCATGCCATGGGTGCCTATGTCATGTGTCCCACCCATCATCTATATCATCATAAAATGTCATATCCCCCTTGACGGCAAAGCCTCGTCAAGGTGTCCCCATGTTTGCTTCTCGGTCGCCCCGACGGAGCATGGACTCCGGTTATAGCATATCAAGCTATCCCCATGTTTGTTCTCAGTCGCCCCGACGGAGCATGGACTCCGGTTATAGCGCATCAGGCTATCCCCATGTTTGTTTCTCGATCGCCCCGACGGAGCATGGACTCCGGTTCCTTTATTTTCCCGCCCATGCCATGCATGAGATGTAAGTGCATTATACTATGTAGTATATATATGATTCATATCATTAATATAAAATCCACAGCATTGGAATATAATCCATAGCCTTAAAAATATCTTCCATAGCATTAAAATATAATTCATAGCATTTAAAATATCATCCATAAAATAAACCATATAATTACCGAAATAAAATACAGAAACCATCACATACACATAATCCACGGCTTACAAAAAGGCAGGAATCCTGCCGAATACCGATAACGTCCCTTTCCGTTTTCGTCCGATAATTCCGGTCGCCGATCGCATACCGTTTGCGACATCCCATACCTTATTATACATTTACCAAATCAGTCCATATTTTATCCATGATTAAGTCCCTAACTGATCACAACCTAAGATCCATTAATGATCCCTAATTATGTCACAAGGTTATCAAAATCAGCCCTTAACTTAGCCTTATTTTCGATTGTTTTAACACACATAATTCCAAATTTTGCCCATTTAAACATTCTAATTTTTGTGAGTCTAAGGGCAGCAACCCTAAGCTTCATTTAAACATTCATAATATCACCTTAATGCATCCAAGTTCATGTCCAACCTACATGGGGTTCGGCCATGTACCATGGCCGAACCCATGGTTCTTCATTGTGGCTAATAATTATGGTTTTGCCATTATACTTCCATGGTTTAATATCTCCTCCATCCATGTACATTTTTGTCCATAATTCATCCACATACTTAGCCCCATTAACGATTCATTGATCATGACCTAACATCCCTAAAATCAGCCACTTAATTTAATTAAATTTGCAATCATCTAATCCCATACATAATTCAACATTTGGCCCATAACATGACCTACAAATGGGTCATGGGTTCGGCCATACACCATGGCCGAACCCATGATGCCTATTTTCCATTTTTCTTGGGTCCATTTTACCTCATTTGGTCCTACCATAAATGAATTTAAATCATACATTTAAATCACCCTTTTATAACCATCATGAGATATACTTTGGTCCATTTAATTTCACCATCATTCCATTTTATTTTCCATGGTTCTAAGACCCCAAATTTTCCTCAAAGTCTCCCCATGGGGTTCGGCCATGTACCATGGCCGAACCCATGGTCCATAGTTTTTATTTTAAAACTTCATTTCCACCCATTTAAACACTGTTTAAAATACTAAATAAAATCCACTTAATTACCATTAACATTCTTCATTAATTTTCATACTCTTATAACCATTAAATATCTCATTCCATCACCATAGGGTTCGGCCATGGTGTATGGCCGAACCCATGGTTCATGATTCACCATTTTTCCTATGCTTCTTGGGGCCATAGAATCATTCACACACTCCATGATTTTTCCTCATTTAAACCCCTTTAAATTTTTTTCCAATATTTAATCATTTACAAGCCTACAATCATAATCATTCTCCATAGCCTTTAAACCTTAAAACCCTAATTAAATCATCAACCATTTACCATGGGGTTCGGCCACACTACATGGCCGAACCCTATGGTCCATCAATCCATTCAAAAACCCATTACTTCCATGCTTAAATCCATTTAATTTCATAACCTCCTTAATCCTTTTACTTATTATTTTTCTTAATCTATTTCTCCCCTTTTTCATCCATTTCTCATCTTATCATTGAATGGATCTTAGATCTAAGGCCCATAACATTTGTGCCACCATTCATTCTAAGAAATGGATTACATAAATATATCTTAACCTTTAAAAATATAAATTCTTGTCTAAGAATTTCTTACCACACCAACGACTCCTCCAGCCTTTCTTCCTCTTTTTGATCTCCTTAGCCCTTTCTCTTCTTTTCTCCTTGTTATTCGGTGAAGATGTGCTTGATGAAGATGGAGTCTCCATGGTTAGGGTTTGGCTAAGGTAGGTTTAGATTTTTGAGAGGGGGAGAGGGGATGAGGATGGAAAAAGATGCTCAAACCTTGGTCTTGAAGTGGTGGTTGGCCAAGCCTAGTTTTTTCCTTCTTTTCTTCTAAGTTTCTTCTTCTTTCTTGGTGTTTTACTTGGGAGAGAGAGGGAGGACGGTTTTGGGAGAGGGAATGAAGAGATGGAGATGAGATGAGACCCTAGACCCATTCCCATCTCATCTTGGTGGCTTGGGTTACACTCCTCCATCATTCCATTTGACCAATCAACATGGGTAAGTATGGCTTGCATGTCCTTGGTGGTGGTGGTTGGGATGAAACCACCACCATGCCAATGGTTTTGGGTCTCTAAGGTGGGTGGTTTGGTCTTCCCATCAAGTCCATTGACTACCCATCATGGAGAGGGGTATGGGCTCTCATACCTTGAGTGGTGGTCGTTGAGATGAAACCACCACCCTAAGTCCATGGTTTCCTTTGTGTTTCCTTGGGTGGTTTCAATGGGATGAAACCACCCTTTGACTTGCCCTTTTGACTTATTTACTTGACCCTAATTTGACCAACCTAATTAATTAAATTAGACCCTTACTTAGGTTAATTATTTCCTATTTAATTTAATTCCACTAAATTCTCTTTCTAAGAAACCACCCATGGTTGACCAAGTCAACCATGGTGGACGTCCCCACCAATACCTACCCTACCAGGTGGAGGTGGGCCCCATTCGGCCATATCACTTAAACCCCATTAATCTTAACTTAGATGATTTAAAATAATTTAATCAACTTAATTTACTTTAATCCACATTAGTCCCCTTAACTTATCCATGGTTGACCAAGTCAACCATGATGGTCGGCCCCACCTTTTCCTTGGTCTACACGCCACCTCACTTGGTGAGGTGGAGGTGGGCCCCACTTGGTTATGCCATCTTAACCATCTCATCAGTGATTTAGGTGGTTTAACTCCAATTCAACCCATTTCAATTAATTGGGTCACCATTGGGCCCGTGGCCCAATTAAATTATTTTCTATCATTTACCTTAGAGTTTGACTCATTTTGACCCATTGGGTCCCAAATGGTTATCGGGCCCACTTTGACCATTATTGACCCCTTAAATGAATTCCATCCAATCTATGGTCCATTGGACCATACTTGGGCCCTCGCCCCAAAATTTGATCCATTTAACATCCATAACATCAAAATTCCAATTTTTCCATCATTAAAATAAATAAATGCCATATATATATTGATTTAAAAAATTCGGGCTATTACAATAGAATCCTCTTTTGAAATTTTCGTCCTGAAAATTCGAGTGAAGTAGGGATTCAAAACAACTCATGCAAAGAGTTCCGGATAAGCGGCTTTCATCTCCGGCTCAAGTTCCCAGGTGGTTTCTTCACTGCCATGTCGTTCCCATACCACCTTGACAAACTGAATGACGTGGTTCAGCAGCACCCTTTGTTCGTTCCCGATCACTCTGACCGGCTTCTCCACATATGTCACATCGCTTTGTACATCGATGTCTTGAACATTCAACACATGAGAAGGATCGGGGTTGTACTTCCTTAACATGGACACATGGAATACATCATGTAAAGATGATAATTGTGGAGGGAGCGCCACCCTCTTTAGGATCAGAAACGGCCCCACAAATCTAGGCTACAGTTTCCCCTTCTTCCCGAACCTCATGTGCCCCTTCCGTGGTGAGACTTTTAAGAACAGTAAGTCTCCCAACTCAAACTCGAGGAACATTCTCCTCTTGTCGGCATAGCTCTTCTGACGGTTCTGTGCAGTGAGTAGATGTTTCCGTATCAAGTTAATCTGTGTTGTAGTCTCCGTAACCAAATCCGGCCCAATAAACGCAGGCTCACCGGCCTCTATCCAACACACTGGCGATCTACACGGCCTACCATACAAGGCCTCAAATGGAGCCATCTAGAGGCTTTCCTGGTAACTGTTATTGTAAGAGAACTCCACCAGTGGCAAATGATCCTCCCATCCGCCCTTGCAGTATAGCATGCATGCTCTCAGCATATCCTCCAGTGTCTGTATCGTCCTCTCTGACTGTCCATCAGTCTGTGGATGAAATGCTGTGCTAGTCAATACGTCGGTCCCCATAGCCGACTGTATGCCCTGCCATACTCTTCTGGTGAATCGGCCATCCCTGTCGGACACAATAGACCGGGGAATGCCATGTAACCTGATGATCTCCTGGATGTACCGTCGACCCAAAGTCTCTGATGAATCTGTCATCTTGATGGGAAGGAAATGTGCAGACTTGGTCAATCAGTCCACTATGACCCATATCGCATCGCTGCCCTTTGACGACCTTGGTAACCCTCTTACAAAGTCCATGGATATGTGCTCCCATTTCCATTCTGGCACCGGTAAGGGTGTGAGTAAGCCCGGTGGTTTCCGATGTTCTGCCTTAACCTGCTGACAAGTTAAGCAACAAGCAACAAATGCTGCTACATCTTTCTTAAGTCCATGCCACCAATAGTGCCTCTTAAGATCATGGTACATCTTGGTGCTGCCCGGGTGGATAGAGAGTTTGGTTTGGTGTGCTTCAATTAGCAACTCTCTTCTGCAATTCTTAGGTACATATGTCCTGTCTCGGAACATAAGACCCTGTCCTGGTCGTAACTCCCACTCCGGTACAACCTCACCGGTAGACATCTTAGCCCAAATCTCCTCTACCTCTGGATCTGTC